>OX451735.1:1109351964-1109951964 GCA_948472305.1 Vicia faba | reverse complement strand
TTTCGAAAAGAATTTGTTGACTGTCCATCAGGCCTTGGATGCCTTTCTTCAGCAATGGACAGTCAAATGGTAGAGAGGAACAACAGTAGCAATCTTCTTTACATCCTGGGAAAATCCCAGCCTTTAACAGATTCAACTTGATCGTCAACAGTGGAGTCATCAGGTCATCAACATCAGAAACATACAGATCTTCTTCAATAGCATGGACATTTCGACCATGCTTCGACATTGGAGCGGATATTACGTTTGGCTTCTCTGGAGCATCGAACTCAACCTCTTTCGCCTCTATCAAGTCTTGTATTTTATGCTTAAGCGCCCAGCAATCGTTGGTGTCGTGCCCGACACTGTCAGAATGATAGGCGCATTTAGCATTGGGATGATAATGTGGGGAAGATATGTTCACATTTTTTGGTGCCTCTTTGATAGTGGCGAGATTTAACTTCAACAAATGGGGAAGAACTTGTGCGGGCGTCATATTGATGCGAGTGAACTGTCATTGTGGCCGTTCTACCCGTTGCTGATTTGGTCTTGACTGATTGTAACGAGGCTGATCATTTGATGAATTTTGGATCATCACGGCCCCCACAGTCGGCCGGCGCTCAGTTCTTCCTGATCTTTTCTGAGAGTATATAACAGCTGCTTCTTTCTTAGCCGGAAATGATTTCTTAACAGTTGTAGATGCAGAGGCATCCTTTTGAATCTTCCCATTCTTAATACCGGCTTCCACCCGTTCGCCAGTCAGAATCAATTCAGTAAACCCTGCGGAAGAGCTCCCGATCAAATGGTTGAAGAACGGGCCAGATAGGGTCCCCAGGAACATATCAACTAGTTCTTTATCAGAAAGAGGTGGCTGCACTCTTCCGGCTAAGTCGCGCCATTTCTGGGCGTATTCTTTGAATCCTTCATTTGAGGCCATCCCCATACTCTGTAGCTGAGTACGGGTTGGCGCCAAGTCAGAGTTATATTGATACTGGCGATAAAAGGCAGCTGCCAAGTCTTCCCAACTATGTACCTCTGACCTCTCAATCTTGTAAAACCAATCTAGTTGTGTACCAGACAGGCTATCTTGGAAGAAGTGTACCCAAAGATTTCTGTCGGATGTGTGAGGTTGAATTCTTCGGACGTACGACCTTAGGTGCATCTTTGGGCAAAACAGCCCATCATACTTTGCAAAGATTGGAACCTTAAACTTTGGAGGGATCATAATTCCAGCAATCAATCCCAAATCTTCGAAATCTAACCCGGGAACCCTTTGCAGCTCCATAGCTGCCAGTCTATCCTCTAGGTTTTTGTATTTGTCGTCCGCTGGCGGGTATTGTTGCTTTGAGTAGTCTTCATCTTCTTCAGCCTCTTCCTCTTCAGCTTCGGACTCAGAAGGTAACGCAGCCCCTTTTCCTTTACCGGTCCCCTCATCAGATGTGGAGGGGAATTCAAGAACTCTTCTGGCTTCATTCTCAAACCTTCTTCCCAGGGTAGCCACCCCGACTCTTTTCTTCTTCTTTTTCACTTTCTCTTGCTCTTTGTTCCCAAGCAGTGCTTTTAGATCCTCTTGACCCCTTGCCAAGGTCATTAGGAGCTGTTGAAACTGTGAATTTTGTGACTGCAGGTATTTGACCGTCTGTTTGAGATCCATCTTACTGAAATAAACAACAGAAAGATAAGGAAACCTGGTGTGGAGACCTGTTTATGCACATGATGAATGATATGTTTATTTATGCAATGCATTCAAGGATTTAGAAATTCAAAATTGTTGCAGACAAAAAGAACACACGTCATATTAATAAGAAGAAATTTTGTCAGTACATAAATGCCCCATGGGCCAAATATTACAAAAACTTCTTAAGGTAAAAAGACGTTGCGCATCCTCTTTGGTGCGATGTAGGTGTTGAGGGTCTCTTCCTCATGGAGTCGGCGGGTAAGCTCCAAAACCTTCTTCTCACTGGCGTAGAAGATGGCTTCAAAAGTATTCCGCTCTTCCTTAAGTTGGACCCAACTCTTTTGCGTCTCCTCCCATGATGTAGGCATGTCAAGATATAGGATGGTGTAGGGAATCTCTCCTTCCTTAACAGGCTCTTTAATCAAAGGGAGAATGTGGGGGTAAGGCATCATTAGACTCTGGGCTCGGGTTCGTACCCACTTGAGATAAGGCTCAAGAGGGATGGAGTTCTTGTGCCCTAGTGTCTTGCTATCTACCTTGTTAGGCATCCTCCAAGCTCTGATGAATCTTTGGTGAAGTCCTTGCGCATCGTTGTCGAAGTCAAAAACTAGGTCAGGAATCAGCATGTCATGAGGGCCATCCCTCCGTGCATATCCAAATTGTCTCAAAGCTAGACAAGGGTTATAGGTAATGCCTCCCCTAATACCAAGTAATGGGACATTAGGGAACTCTCCACAATGATCGAAGATGATGACATTTTCTCTGGACCGAGAACACCAATGTACATCAGAGTGTGTGAGGGTCATCAATCGTTGTGACCACCTTAAGCCTTGGTCATTCTTCAAAACAGATTGTGGAAGGTGCGAAATAAACCACCTTGCAAGGAGAGGAGTACAGCACATGAGAACACCCCTCTTTCTCATTGTTCATGTGTAAAATGAGTGGAGGATGTCCCCAAGCAATGTGGGTATGGGATTCCTGGATAGGAAAATCTTGACAGCACTGACATCTATAAGTTGGTCAGGATTTGGGAACAAAACCAACCCATAAATGAGAAGTGCCATAATTTCTTCGAAGGCTTGTAGATCCAATGAATTCCAACACTCTTGTGCCTTCTCAAACAAGAAATTTGCCAAGAAGCCTTTGACACCACTTCTAGTTTCCCAATGCCCCTTGATGTCAGATGGTTGCAAGTGTAGTGCTTGAGCAACATCTTCAGGCTTTGGTTCTTTTTCCGTACCGTTGTAGGGTAGTTGATTAAGAATAGGAATTCTCAGGAGTTGAGAAAATTCCTACAAAGTAGGCACCAATTGGTAGTCGGGGAATGTGAAACAGTGGTGAAGGGGGTCAAAGAACTGGAACAACACTTTCACCATGTCTTCTTCAATGCTGGTGTTGACTAGGCTGAGCAGTCTACCATGTCTTTCACTGAAGAGAGAGCTTTCTGGAATTATGGAGGTGAGCTCCTTGAGTTGAGGAGGGATTCTCACAAGGTTGACTTGGATAGTTTTCCTGCGAAGAATTTCCATGACCTACAAAACA
The DNA here is from genome assembly GCA_948472305.1 of Vicia faba. Lineage (NCBI taxonomy): Eukaryota > Viridiplantae > Streptophyta > Magnoliopsida > Fabales > Fabaceae > Vicia > Vicia faba. Next base: position 1,109,948,765 of record OX451735.1, on the reverse strand, counting down.
AGAACAAAGATGAAGATCCAAACCCTTGAAATGGTTAGTGGATGCATATGATGCTTTATGATGTTCATGATGTATGCACAAACATATGTACAAGCAATTCACACAAAACCCTAGTTTCAGGCTTGCATGGGTTTCATAGGTAAGTACCCTCTTGAGTGTAGTTGGCTTAAAAACCTGTCCTATAAATAGTAACCGGGTTCTAAGGAGCTCAATATAATTGGATTGTTTTCCATATTCATTGTTTTGGTTTATCCACTTAACTAGCGACCAAAATATTCCAAGAAAACAACCCTCAATGAGTGTAGTATCGAGTATCTACCAACTTCGGACTGCACCAAAGCCGATCATCTCACTACCCCTAATAAAAGGCCAAGATGGTCAAGTAAGGTTCTAGGTCATTAGTGCTTAGTGACATCACTCAGCGGCCCCGTACTCTCCTTGATTGAACTCAAGGGTTACCGGTACTCACAAATATGTCACACTAATATAGCTATTGCTTCAACCGTGGCAGTATACCCCGCACAGTTTCCACAACGTATTATTATCTATGAATGTTTCCCCAAATCCGGGTGTAGGATTTCAAGCCCAAACAAGAGAACCAAGATGTAAAGCAATCAAAGCAAACAATTAGTCATGCAAAAGGGTGATCTAAGCCCTAAGGTTACTCCACTTTTAAATTTCTCCCCAGCAGAGTCGCCAGTTCTGTGATACGGTGGGAGAACTGACTTGGGTTTTGCGTTTGTTTTTGCAAATGTTTCGGTTTAGCAAGAGTCGCCACCGGCTTTTTATTTTATCCTAAGGAAAGGTTAAAAAGCACAGGAAAAACCTTTGATATGTTTTCATGGGTTCGGGGAGTAGATTATAGAAAGGGAAGGTATTAGCACCCTTTTTATCCATGGTTATCCATGGGCTCTTAGTTACTTACTTAGATCACTTGCCTTGTATTTTCAATTGTATGAAATGGTGCTTTCAATTGTTTGAAATGGTGCTTTATATGTGTTTGAAAATGTTTTAAAAAAGATGCCTTGTCTAGGCAACCCTTGTAACAATTCTTTACTCGAATGTTTTACAAAAGGTGTTTGTCTTTTTGAAAAGATGTTTCAAGGTTTTGAAAGTTGTGTTTGTGAAGTGTGTTTTGAAAAATGGCAAGGATTTGTTTTGCAAGTTGGTTAAGTAACCAAGAGCTATCTACCCTAAATTTCTCAAAGATCTTTCCTATGTTTTAACTCTTTTAACAGTATTGTTCCACCATTGTATTTGGTGGACAATCTTGTGTTAGGATGTTAACGGGACGGGCGCGGGTCATCGTTTAGACCATGAATGCAATAGTGCCAAGTGTCTTTGGCAATTTTTCCTTCAAGGGACTTGATCATTTTTAGGCAACTTGAGAAAGCGTCATCGAGGGACTATGATCATTTTGATTTGTTTTGTTTTGCCAAAGACACTCAACATACAACATGGCCCATTTTTGAAGGCAACAAGTGGAGTAACCCTAAGGGTGCAAGTGTGATTGGTGTTGTCCATTTTCATGCTTTTTTGTCTTTTTTTTAATCAAGCTATTTGTTATTTGATTTTTACATACAAACCCTAGGTTTATCATGGCATAATTGGAAAGCTTTTAGATGCGGAATTTTAAAGTCCTAAATTATTACAACATAATTATGGGGATGGGGGTACAAATGTTCAAATGGGGGATATTTAGCAAGAAATTAAACCTAAAACTATTACATCCATATTGAATATACAAATATTAAAATTGTACAATATTAAGACAAATATAATAAATATGCAAAAATGTATTATGCACAAAAATGATTTTTTATGTATGAGAGTATTTTTTTATGTGAAATATAAACAAAAATAAAAAAAGTCAATTTTTTTGGATATTTTCATGGTTTAGGGCAAAACCCTAATTTTCTAAATAAATAGTATTTATTAATTATATTATATACAATATTTGTTAATTATATACAAAAAATTAAAAAAAAAGGAGTATATTGTGAAAAAAAAGTATTTTTGATGTCATATATTAATAAAAATAAAAAGGTATTATTTTTACATTTTTTATCCTAAATATTTAATAAAATATGTATAAGTATTTATATTATTTATTAAATATACTAAATATATACAAAAAATGAAATATTAATTATTTACAAAAAAAGTATGTTTTTAGAAAATGTTTCCAAAATGTAAATAAAAAATAATAACTAAAAAATATATTTTTTGTATTATTTTCTAGGGTTTTGAAATAAAAGTATATATATTTATTTACATGTATAAGCTAAATAAAATAAATAAATGTCAAATAAATGCAAAAATGGGTGAAAAAATATTTTTTATATTTTTTATATTTGAGCAAAAAATAATAAGTCATAATCAAAAAGAAAAAATCAAAAATGATTAAAAAAACACACAATGGGCCAGGGGGGTGCAAAATGAAAAAAGGGGTGCAAAAAGCAGGTTGACTCAGGCCCAGCCCAAGTCAACTCTGTCTTCAACCTCCAGCACATGTTTGAACAAGAAAACGTGCGCTTCCTTCTCCATCTACTATCTCTTGATTCTTTGACTTTTAACAAAAACTTACAACATCAATAATGTAGAGCATCAAGTCAAGATTTCAAACATATAAAAAAGTTGTTCTAACTCAGAAACGAGGGAGAATTTCTCCATCCCCAATTTCTGACCTAAGTTTTCTTCCATGTTCAGGTCCAAAATTCTCATAGCACACACAATATAAATGAAAAGTAACTACATGGATGGCTTCAGGGCTATGAGTAGGACATGCTTTCTTCACAAACTTAAGCCTAACTATGCCTGGATGGAGAGATAAAAGTTCAAATTTTTACCTGTTCAGCTTGAGTCGTGTACAGCAATGGAGGTATCTTCAATGGAGTTTGAACTTTGGTACAGCTTGCCTGAAGTCCAAGGATGCTTCCCCTATGCTTAGCTTGCTTTGAATCTCTCTGAATCAAGCTATGGAAGTCAACCTGCAAAACTGAAAAGTGAAAATGGCAAGCTTGGCTATGGATGTTACAGCTTGTATCTAAGGCTTGGGATAGCTTCAATGTATGGTAGGGAGTGTATTGGAACTTGTTTGGGCAAAAACGCACGAGTGAATGATGCTGGCCAAGTCAAACTGCAGCAGGTACCCTGTTTTGCAACAAAACTGTGTTTTTGTGAATGAGGATGGATCGAGAGCAGTTTGGTCGTGCTTTAGGCTTAGTTTTGTGTATGGAAAGTGTCTACAAAGTTTTTTCTTGGATGCCTTAACAGGAGATGCAAGTTCTGGTCCTTTTGCCAAGTTTCTTCCAAGATAAGTAAGAAAATGCAAGTTTCTATACAGGCATGTCCAATGCCCTAAACTATGCTGCCCCTTTTGTTCTTGATCAGAGTGATTTGTGTACAAATGCTAGCTTCAAAGATCTGGCCCATGCCTCTTGGATTTGTTATTTGACATAAAGTGCATCTTTACAAGAATGGCAAAATTGCTTTTTCTACTTAAGGATTGATTTTGTGTGTATTGTCCAAATGAACAAAATAACACTCTAACACAAAGGATATGCATTTAATTATTGAGTGTGAAGAGGATTAGAGGCCTTTAATCTAGCTTGTACAAGCTGACTTGAAAAATGCCAATGTATGAACATGCCCTTTGGTTATGAACAAAAGTGACTTTTGCCCAACTTTGCCAATTCGAATCTCCCTAACCACAAGGGTGTTTGATGAGTTCTTGGACAATTTGGAAAGCTTGGAATGTGTACTACAATCCATCTTTGTAATGCAATTTTAAATTCCAAGTGGAACCATGTGAAAAGTGGCCATGAAGTTGGGCAAGAATCCTGCCTAGAATAGGTCAAAAATTTTCTAAGTTAAGAATGTTTTGCACCCTTATTCCAAAAATTATAACTTGAGCTACAAGCTTCTTTTGAGGAAACTTTGTGAATCAAAGTTGTATATTTTGCAATGGACTACAACTTTCATGTTTTGAGTTTTGCTTGAATCCAAATGTATCTTGATGAAAAATGAATCTTGGCACTTGATTTTGACCAAAAAGTCAAAGTTTGACTTTTCAATTATACAGTCAAATTTTGATCAGTTGACTGGAAAATTTATCTGTCAATCCTGTGCATTTGAGATCTTTTGAACTTGTTGAATATGTCAAGACTATGCCATTGAGTCCTTGAGTCCATATGTGAGCTTGGTTTGCCATTGGCTAGGTCAAACAGTCAAAAATTGCCTTTGTGCAGTCAAAACCCTAAAAATGACCATTTTGCCCTTTTGGTGATCTGATCAAATTTCTTGTGTAATTGTGATCCAAACTTGATCAAATGGTCTATATGAGTTCATTATGTTGATGTGGGTCAAAAATCATGAGGTTTGACTGTCAATTGGCCACAGTTGACTTTTTCCCCAATATAGTTGATTTCTAGGTCAACTGTCCAATTGACTGGGCAAAGATTAGAATCAAGGCTTGAAACTTGGTATGGATAAACTTGTGAGTCCAACATGAAGCATGGAAGTCACTTTGGGCATTTTAGGTCAAAACATCTTTGTGCAAACTCAAACCCTAATTTGGGTCAACAGTGCAAGGAGGAGTCTTGAGCAGAGCAAACCTTAACTTGATCTTGAGTTCCAAGAGTATTGTGATGAGAAAATGTTGATGAAATGAGAGGGAAAATTTTGGGGTACCACACCCAGGCATGGAGTAAATTCTGTAGATGAAGACTCGTTTGTGGGTTTTCTGAAAGACATTGCTACTCCATTGATGACTGTGAAGAAGAACCTTCTGTTAGCCGGTTTATTTCCAGGCCGTGGCGAAGGTTGCCATCTGTGTTCTGTCCTACCTACCGGTTGCCATCTTTTGAAGTCAGGTGTCCAACGCCTGATGGATAATAAAGAATATTTGTTTGAGAAGACTTTTGTTCCTTTGGTTCCTACTGAAGAAGTTTCTATAATCACCATTTTTGACAATTCTTCCAAGGCTTCCTCGAGAAATCCTATTAGAATTACATATGTTCCAAGAATTGCACCGTTGATCATCACCATTCCTGGGCCTATCCCATATACATCAGATAAAGTTGTCCCATGGCACTATGGGGCTGAGGTATACTATCACGGAGTTAAACAAGACTTGAATGCTGAAGAGGCTGATAGTGACGTCAGCAATATTGTTGGATCTAGTAAAGTCACCCGCAGCGGAAGACTTTTCTCCCCTGAGATCTCTCCACCAGTTGTTCAGAAACCTGTTGTTATTACACCTACCAGTACACCTGCTACTATCCCTGTTCAAGTTCCAATTCTTACCCCTATTACCGAGTCATCTGATACTCGGGGCAAAGGGATCACCGGTGAGCCTGCCCAGATGGAGGCACCGAAGAAGATTACTATTGGAGCCTCTAGACAAGAGATGGAGGAAATTTTGAAGATCATCAAAAAGAGCGACTACAATGTAGTCGAGCAGCTGGGGAAAACCCCGTCCAAAATCTCTATGTTGTCTCTGTTGCTATGCTCAGAAGCCCGTGCCAAGGCTCTGATTGCCTTCCTGAAAACTGTGCACATGCCGCATGAAACATCTGCTGACCAGTTCAAAGACTGTGTGGCAAGTTTAACTGCTGATAACGGGTTGGGTTTCTCCGACGCCGACTTGACTGCTAAAGGGAAGAATCATAATGACACCCTGCATGTCTCCATTGAGTGTAGGGGCACTACTCTAGCTCATGTGTTGGTGGATATTGGATCGTCGCTGAATGTTTTACCCAAGAAAGCACTGGACCGGTTAGACTGTGAAGGGTTAGAGCTGAAACCAAGCAACATTATAGTCAGGGCTTTCGATGGGTCCAAGAGGATGGTACACGGAGAAGTGGATATTCCGATTAAGGTTGGTTCTCAGGTTTTTGCATCTACATTCTATGTGATGGACATTCGGCCATCTTATTTCTTATTTGCTGGGTCGCCCGTGGATCCACAAAGCTGGGGCAGTAACCTCAACGCTCCACCAAATGCTAAAGTATCCAATGAAAGGGAAAATTGTGACAGTACGAGGAGAAGAGGAGTACATGGTGAGCCACCTCAACTCCTTTCGGTATGTGGAAGTAGACGGGGAGTTCATTGAGACCCCGTTTCAACATTTTGAAGAAGTCCCCCAGACGCTGGCGTCAACTAAAACTGTTGTTGAAGATCCTCCAATGAAGATGGCTTCCTTCAAGGATGCTCGGGCTGTTGTTGAGAAAGGTGGGTGTCAAAATTGGGGCCAACTCCCTGATTTTGCACATAAGGATAACAAGTTTGGTTTGGGTTTCACTACAGAAGCTCAAAGGGTTGTTTGGAGTGCACAGATCGGAAGACCTCCCCTGTTTATCAGCAATTCAGGAGTGAATTCCATTGAAGACTATGTTGAAGAATCTGAGTTTGACAGTTGGATCTACCCAACTTCCGATGGTGGATTAAGCAATTGGATGGCAAAGGACTTCGTCCCAATTTCTTTTATTACCCAGTAATAAGACTTTTGTTTTAAGATTGTAACAAACAATTTTTAAACTTTACGGCCCGGTGTCTTACCTGAGGCATCGTGGCTTTGTTTGTGAGGGCTTGATATTTGGCATCTTCATATATCATTAATAAAAGCATTGTATGTTTCTTGCATTTCAAATTTTACGCCCTTTGTCTTTCTTTTATTATCTCTTGCAAAACAGCTATTTTACACACACTCACATCTACAGGTCTACATCCACTCTGGATCCTACTGGTAACGACTCTGCTACTGCCAGTTATGACTTCGAAAGTCCGATCAACTTAGCCAAAGGCGAAGGTGACGATGATTATGAAGTGCCTGGTGAACTTGCTAGGCTGCTACTTCAGGAAGAGAGGGCCATACAGCCACATGAAGAGCCTGTGGAATCAGTGAATCTGGGTACAGAGATAGACAAGAAAGAGGTCAAAATCAGTGTAAATCTGGAGCTTAGTGTAAAGCAACGGTTGATTCAGATGTTGCGTGTCTATGTTGAGATCTTTTCCTGGTCTTATGAAGATATGCCAGGGTTGGATACCGATATTGTGGTTCACCGCCTGCCTACCAAGGAAGATTGTCCTCCAGTAAAACAGAAAGTCTGTCGAATGCGCCCGGAGATGTCTGAGAAAATCAAGGCTGAGGTTATGAAACAGTTTGACGCCAGTTTTCTAGCAGTTACTTCTTACCCACAGTGGGTTGCCAACGTGGTTCCAGTTCCGAAGAAAGATGGTAAGGTTCGAATGTGTGTTGATTATAGGGATCTGAACAGGGCGAGCCCCAAGGATGATTTCCCTCTGCCTCATATCGACGTCTTGGTTGACAACATCGCACAGCATAAGGTCTTCTCCTTTATGGATGGTTTCTCCGGTTATAATCAGATTAAGATGGCTCCCGAAGACATGGAGAAGACAACCTTTGTTACTTAATGGGGTACCTTTTGCTACAAGGTAATGCCTTTTGGATTGAAGAATGCCGAGGCAACATATCAACGCGCCATGGTCGCTCTGTTCAATGACATGATCCATCATGAGATTGAGGTATACGTCGATGACATGATTGCAAGATCCCAAAATGAATAAGAACACCTTAACCACCTTCAGAAGTTATTTGACAGATTGAGGTTGTACAAGTTGAGGTTAAACCCGAACAAGTGCACCTTCGGGGTGAGATCTGGTAAGCTGTTGGGTTTCGTCGTAAGTGATAAAGGTATTCAGGTGGATCCTACAAAGGTGAAGGCTTTACAGGAAATGCCAGCTCCCCGAACAGAAAAAGAAGTCAGGAGCTTTTTGGGACATTTGAACTATATTGCCCGATTCATTTCGCACCTGACTGCTACTTGTGAGCCAATCTTTAAGCTACCGAAGAAAGATCAAGTGGTAAGATGGAATGATGAATGTCAGGCCGATTTCGAAAGGATCAAAGAATATCTCCAAGAGCCACCCATTCTGATGCCTTCAGTTGAAGGGAGACCTCTGATCTTATACTTGACAGTACTCGATAACTCAATGGGGTGTGTGTTGGGGCAGCATGACGAGTCTGGCCGAAAAAAGCATGCTATTTATTACCTTAACAAAAAGTTTACCGACTGCGAGACCCGATACTCGTTGCTTGAGAAAACTTGTTGCGCTTTGGCATGGGCTGCTCGCCGGCTGAGACAGTATATGCTGACTCACACTACTCTATTGATATCAAAGATAGATCCAATCAAGTATATCTTCGAGAAGCTTGCCTTGTCCGGAAGAATAGAAAGATGGCAGATGATCTTGACTGAGTATGACATCCAATATACGAGCCAAAAAGCAATCAAGGGAAGTGTGTTGGCAGATCATCTATCACATCAGGCAGTGGATGATTACCAGTCTATGAATTTTGAATTTCTGGATGAGAATATCATGATAGTAACCGACTGTGAAGAACCTGGACCGGATGAAGGACCTGAGGAAGGATCCTGATGGTCTATGTAATTTGATGGAGCTTCAAACGCTTTGGGAAATGGCATTGGCGTCGTGATCATATCTTCTAAAGGCTTTCATACTCCATTCACCACCCGACTATGTTTCAACTGCACCAACAATATGGTAGAGTAGGAAGCATGCATCATGGGTCTTCGAGCAGCAATTGACCTAAGGATTAAGTTTTTAAGTGTTTTCGGAGATTTTGCTCTCGTGATCAGTCAGATCAAAGGCGAGTGGGATATGAAACACCCTAATCTTATTCCTTACAAGGAGTATGTGTTGACATTGCTGCCACACTTCGAGGATATAACCTTTGAACACTTCCCTAGAGAGGAGAATCAGTTAGCGGACGCGCTGGCTATGATGTCTTCTATGTTCAAAGTGAATTGGGACAATGAAGCTCCCCGGATTATCATTGAAAGGTTGGACGAACCTGCACATTATTGTGACATTGAGACTGACGAGGTAGCAGATAAACCTTGGTTTCACGAGGTAAAGAGGTATCTCGAAGCTCAGGAGTACCCCGAGAGTGCATCTGTTAATGACAGGAAGTTTCTGAGGAGGTTCGCGGTGAAGTTTTTCATCAGTAATGGTATCCTTTACAAGCGTAACCATGATTCAACCTTACTGTGATGTGTGGATAAGAACGAGGCAGAAAGGATTATGGTAGATTTACATGAAGGTACTTTCGAAACTCATTCCAGTGGACATACCATGGCAAAGAAAATCCTTCGGGAAGGATATTATTGGTCCACCATGGAAGCCGACTGTTATCAGCATTCTCGGACCTGTCACAAGTGTCAAATCTATGCTGATAAGGTGCACATACCTCCAGTACCTCTGAATGTTTTGATAGCTCTGTGGCCTTTTGCAATGTGGGGCATTGATATGATCGGCGAGATCAGACGTACGGCATCCAATGGGCATCGTTTCATCCTGGTAGCTATTGATTACTTTACAAAGTGGGTTGAAGCAGCTTCCTTTGCTATTGTAACCAAGAACATAGTGGCACGGTTTATTCGGCACAATTTGATTTGTCGATATGGTGTACCATAGAGGATCATTACGAACAATGGTACAAATCTCAACAATAAGATGATCACCAAACTCTGCAAGCAGTTCAAGATACAGCATCACAATTCTTCTCCCTACCGGCAGAAGATGAATGGGGCTGTTGAAGCAGCTAATAAGAACATTAAGAAGATTGTGCAGAAGATGGCGGTGACATACAAAGACTAGCACGAGATGTTACCATTTGCTCTTCATGGGTACCGCACCTCAGCGCGAACGTCAACATGGGCAACACCCTATTCCTTGGTATATAGCATGGAGGTCGTATTTCCCATTGAAGTTCAGATACCCTCTCTTCGGATTATGAAGGATGCAGGTTTGAGCGAAGATGACTGGATTCAGACCCGGCTTGATCAACTGAACTTAATTAACGAAAAGAGACTTACTGCTATTTGTCATGGTCAGACGTATCGAAAACGGATGATCAATGCATTTAACAAGAAACTTAGACGACAAGAGTATCAAGTTGGGGATCTGGTAATCAAGCGCATCATACTGCCACAAGGTGATCCCAGGGGCAAATGGACCCCTACTTACGAAGGGCCATTTGTGGTTAAGAACATTTTCTCAGAAGGAGCTATGATTCTACCCACCATGGATGGTGACGACCTTCCTCACCCCGTCAATGCAAACATAGTGAAAAGATACTACGCATAATCAAGGACCCGCTAGGTTGACTGGCCTAGGCAAAAATAAGGGCTTCCCGGCGAACCAAAAGGGTTCGGGCAAAAATAAGGGATGAAAATGAAGAAAAAAATATGTACACCCGGCAAGTCGAAAACCTGAAAAGGCGGCTTGGGCAAAAAAGGGTATCCCGGTGGGCTGAAAACCTGAAAGGGCGGTCCAGGCAAAAATTAGGGATCAAAGCGTAACACTATGTCTCATTGGATCACCTTGCAACCAGACTTAGGTATCGACTATTAAGCTCGGATGGCGCTAATTAATCTGATCTACCTTCAACCAAGTAGCAAAGTGATGATATGCTCGAGGACGTAAAGGCAATAGCAGAGTTGGAACCCAGTGGGATTATTCACATAGCTGTTTTGTTTAGTTTTTCACAAATAGTAAATTCTATTATTCGGCGGTGTTCTCTTACTAGGACGTCAGCCTCTTGTACAAAAACGCCTATTTATAGGCCAAACTTCAAAATCAATACAATTCATTTTCAGAGAAATTTCAAACTGTTTTTCCTTTTTCTGTTTTGTTTTGCAAAGAACGTCCAATGTTCATTTTTGATATATGCATTTGACATTAATTGCTGCTCATAATATTTACATGTGAAACAAAAGACGATTACTCGTAAATATTAGAAACAGAGGGCAATGAGAAATGTCCAGACTGTACAGTTGCTTTATCCACCAGGTACAAAGGTAGATTCAGCTGAAGAATATGGCTAAGGCACTTTCACTCCCCGCAGAGTAAGACAGTAATGATAACTCTCCCCAGCTGAGACTTGCAACTGTAAATGAATCGGTAGTATTCTCCCCAAGCAGATTTTATTTATCATCAACACTGAAAGATCTTAATATTCCCCAGTGGAGAATAAGAATATTCCCTGGCAGAATACAAAATATCCCCAGTGGAGTTTGAAATTTTTCCCAGCGCAGTCTGAAAAAGCTTCCCCAGTGGAGTTTGGAAAATCATCCCCAGTAGACTTTGGAAGATTTTCCCCAGCAGAGCTCAAAGGATTATCCCCATTAGGGTCTAAAAGGCTATCCCCAGTGAAGTCGCAACTGAAAGATCATCCCCGGCGGAGTTCTTTCCTTTCACAAACAAGAAATTCAATCCTCAACAGGATTTAGTATCACCAGCAACGGTAATTCATCCCCAGCGGAATTTATCAGTGGAATCCTCAGCAGAGCATCTCTTCCCCACAGAGTTATTCTCCTCGTCAGTTTATTTCCCAACGGAGTTATCCTCTCCTGCAGGTTTATTTTCATAGTCATCTTCGTTTGCCATCCCCAGTGGAAAACGAAGAATTCAACTATTTTCTCCAGCAGCTATCCGGGGTTTATTTTCCCCAGCTAAAAACATTACATTTCCATACATCATGACACATGCATATACGCATCATACGACACGATCGCATTTATTCTGAGAACGTCATTGCTTGATAATATCATGCATTACATACAGCTAACCTTTACCTTTCAGGAAGGATGCAATTAAATTCCCATAAAATTCGAAGCTATGAAGCTTTTACCAACTCGAATTATAGACAAGTTCTTAAATCTCAACAGAATTATCCTCAGTTGAATTACAGACAAGTTCCTAAATCTCGACAAAGTTCCTCAGTCGAATTACAGACGTCTTCTTAAATCTCAACAGAGTTTTCTCAGTTGAATTACGGGCGAGTTCTTAAATCTCGATGAAGATGTTTCCCCAAGTCGAATTACTGACAAGTTCTTAAATCTCAACAGAGTTATCCTCAGTTGAATTACAGACAAGGTCCTAAATCTCGGAAAAGTTCCTCCGTCGAATTACAGACGAGTTCCTAAATCTCAACAGAGTTTTCTCAGTTGAATTACGGGCGAGTTCTTAAATCTCGATGAAGATGTTTCCCTTCATTCGAATTACTGACCAGTTCTTAAATCTCAACAGAGTTATCCTCAGTTGAATTACAAATAAGGTCCTAAATCTCGGCAAAGTTCCTCCGTCTAATTACAGACGAGTTCCTAAATCTCAACAGAGTTTTCTCAGTTGAATTACGGGCGAGTTCTTAAATCTCGATGAAGATGTTTCCCTCCAGTCGAATTACTGACCAGTTCTTAAATCTCAATAGAATTATCCTCGGTTGAATTACAGACAAGGTCCTAAATCTCGACAAAGTTCCTCCGTCGAATTACAGACAGTTCCTAAATCTCAGCAGAGTTTTTTCAGTTTAATTACGGGTGAGTTCTTAAATCTCGATGAAGATGTTTCCCTCCAGTCGAATTACTGACAAGTTCTTAAATCTCAACAGAATTATCCTCAGTTGAATTACAGACATGGTCCTAAATCTCGACAAAGTTCCTCCATCAAATTACAGACAGTTCCTAAATCTCAGCAGAGTTTTCTCAGTTGAATTACGGGCGAGTTCTTAAATCTTGATGAAGATGTTTCCCCAAAGTAGAATTACTGAAAAGTTCTTAAATCTCAACAGAATTATCCTCGGTTGAATTACAGACAGAGTCCTAAATCTCGACAAAGTTCCTTCGTCGAATTACAGACAGTTCCTAAATCTCAGCAGAGTTTTCTCAGTTGAATTACGGGAGAGTTCTTAAATCTCGATGAAGATGTTTCCCTCCAGTCGAATTACTGACAAGTTCTTAAATCTCAACAGAATTATCCTCAGTTGAATTACAGACAAGGTCCTAAATCTCGACAAAGTTCCTCCGTCGAATTACAGACAGGTTCCTAAATCTAAGCAGAGTTTTCTCAGTTGAATTATGGGCGAGTTCTTAAATCTCGATGAAGATGTTTCCCCAAAGTCGAATTACTGAGAAGTTCTTAAATCTCAACAGAGTTATCCTCAGTTGAATTACAGATAAGGTCCTAAATCTCGACAAAGTTCCTCCGCCGGATTACAAACGAGTTCCTAAATCTCAGCAGAGTTTACTCAGTTGAATTACGGGAGAGTTCTTAAATCTCTATGAAGATGTTTCCCCCCAGTTGAATTATGGACAAGTTCTTAAAACTCAGAAGAGATGTTCTCTCAGTTGAAGTACAGGCAAGTTCCTAAATCTCACCAAAATTAGACTTCCCCAGCGGAATCTCCCACAACAACAGGTATACAAGCTCTCGCTAAGGAATCTCTTATGCGATCGACACTCCTTCAGATGGCATCTTTAAGCCCATCCTCCCCTCAGCAATCTCCAAATGGCATCTGTAAGCCCATTCTCGACATCACAAGGCTGATACCACTTCATGCGAGCGCAAATTTTTGGGCACTCTAGTGTTCAATCATCTTCCACCTTCGGATCACGAAAGGCACGAAAGCCAATCTACATCCTCAGGTTTAAGAAGATTAAACAGGGGCAGTTGTTGTACCCCAAAATTTGCCCTCCCATATTTCTCAAGACATTGCAAGAAAAATCTCCAAGTTGCTCAAGGTAGTCCAAGGGTTGGCCATACAAGCTCTCCTAAGACAGTCTACCCCAAATTAGGGTTTCACATTGCACCAAGATCCTTGAGTCCAAATGACCTCAAGTGCTCCCCAATGTCCTAATAGGTTCTCAAGATCATCCATGTCAAATTTCAAGCCTTGCAGAGGAAGTTTACTCAGTCAATTGCTCAAAAGTCCAAAAATCGACTGTGCTAGGGCAAAAGTCAACTATGACCTACAAACAGTCAAACTTTAAGTTATCCCAATCCAAACCAGGCATTCCCAGGCCCTAATACGCACTGTAAGTCTCACGCAAGTTACCCCTGTTCTTGAATTCGATTTGAGTTATTCTGGCATCATTTGAGTAAACTAATAGCATATTTGTGATCACAAGAACATTTGCAAGCTTTTGGCATTAACGAATTTCATTTATATGATCTGTAGCAAGAATCACCATACTTAGGGTTCTTGGAGTTTTTTTGGGGTTTTCTGTTTCAGGAAAAAATGGTCCACGTGAAGAACATTGTTGAGATCAAGAGATCATGACGAGTTCAACCATGTTCTTGGTAGTTGTTTACATGGCCTGAGGAAGATTTTAGGATGAAGTTGCATCCTTTGCTGCGGATAAAAATCCGCAGGTAATGTTACAGTATTGGGAGGACAGGGACGAAGAGTTGTCAGTCGTCCATTGGACCATTCAAACGATAACGCGCGTTTTTTTTTGTTTTTGCTGGCATTTGATTTGTTTTTTTATATAATATAATATTTTGTATTATTATTAACAAACAACAACGTGCTTTAGTGGTTGCCACATAAGCCATTAAGGCATTCCAAGGCTGGAGGTCAGGGGATCGATCCCTTCCTCCAGCATATTGCCTTTTCTCAATTATTTTCAGGAGATCTAGTGCGTGTGCAAGCCAAGGGATCACCATGCTCCCTCACTCTTCAGCATGCCAGATGGCCAATGGCCAGATTTTATGGTCAGTGATTGGAGGTCCACCAAAGAGCCAGTCAACGCGCCTACACTGGATCCAAAAAGTCCACATGGGTCAGCAATCATTTGGGCCAACGAATTGCTTTCCAAACCCCCCAAAATCAGGCTCACTCTCTCTTTTCTTGATAATTTGTTTATTTATTTAATTACTTTAATTTTATTTAATTTATTTCTAACCAATAACAAAATTCCTTTTTATCAAATAAAATCACAAAAATACTTTTTTTTATCCAATCAAATTTTAAACTTCTATTTTTATTAATAAACTTATTATTTAATTAGGATATTAATTAGGAAACTTTAATTTATTTTGTAAATATTTAAAATTAATTAGACTTAATTAAGTTTTAAATACTAATTTAATTATTTTATTTTCTTTCTTAAATTAACAAAAACCCAAAAATATGTCTTTAATGATTTTTCATTTAATTTATTTAATTTATAATTTAGCATTTAATTTAGAATTTAATGTCTTTTCTTAAAATAAAAATAACAAAAAAACATTTTCTTTAAAAAGGGTCAAAACCCTAATCTTAGATCCGATTTAATTTCGCGTCGCACTTTATTTTTCTTTATCCAATTATGTATCTGCTTACAGATTTTAATAGTTAAATAGGACATTTATTTATTTTACCGCTTTATTTTATTTTCAAAGGGTTGCTTTTGGCGATGTAAATACCCGACGCCTTGTAATTTAATTTCCGCACTTTTAATTTCGCCAATTATAATTGTTAGATGTTTGATAATAGGGTTTGCATGACAAGACTGAATGTTTAATCTTAAAACCAAATTAGATCACCCTTAACATGTGCAAAGATAAAAATAACTGAAAACGACACACTCGCACATGCGCACTCTTAGGGTACACCCCACTTGGTTGCCTTTGTAAACGGTCATTGAGTATAGGTCGTTTTAGAGGTCGTCCTCTTGTCTAAAAGAGCATAGTCGCCTCGAAACGGTTACCTCGGATATTATTGCCTCAAACAAATGATCTAAGACATTAGGGTTACCGCTAAGGCGTCCTAACATTGCTTTAGTGACCGTATGTCCCGCATTCGAATTGACCCTCAAATTCCAACGACGGTGCTACCTACTCACTAATAGTAGGATAGCATTGTCTAAAGGAAATTAGCATAGAACGATTCCTTTTTCGAGTAGGTAGATAGCTCTTAGATACTTGCTCAAATAAAACAAAACTTTTCTCACACTTACACTCTTTTCAAGCAAAGTTTTCAAAACACTTCATTACACTCTTGAGGACAGAAGCAAGAGTTAAATCGAAGTTTCAAACAAAAACTTTTCAAAACCCACAAGCACAAAGAAAACATTTTGAAAAAACAATGAGCAAGTACCTAAGAGCCCGTAGATAACTACAGATAGAAAGGGTGCTAATACCTTCCCTTTCTATAATCTACCCCCCGAACTCGAGAAATATCTCGAAAAAAGGAATTTTTCTGTGCTTTTTTCCTTTCCTTGTTGGATAAAATAAAAGTCAGTGGCGACTCTTGCTTACCGCGACATTTTGCGAACAAAAAATGCAAAACACAAACCAGCATTCCAAAAAACAGTCAGTTCTTCCCACCGTATCACAGTCAACATTACAACCCAAAGATCAAATTTCATCAAGACATTCAAAAATATCAAGCTTGATCATTAAGAAGTCAAGAGAATCAAAAATCCAACTTTGCAAGACTTTGAGATTTTTCTAAGTATTTTCTATACTTGGTTAATTTCATTTGCTTCATGGCATTTTACTACAACTCCAAATAATTCAAGATGATGCAAGTAATTCAAGTTATTACAAAGTGACATCTTGCAAAATTACATATTCTAAAAAACTATGTCTTGATTAAAACCTTGTCACAATATTTTTGCCTTTGACATAATGTGCACAAGACTAAATTTGTGACATGCTCCAACTATGTTGTCCAAAATTGAAGAAATATGATATATCACATGCTACAACTATGTTGCACCCCAAGGATACATGCTGCCATTACAGTCTAAAACTGCTCTATGCAGTCTGCCCAAGCCTGCATCACAACAGCCCCAAGATTGCACCAAAATGGCAAAGGAAATTTGGGTGCAGAAAGGATCAAATCAGTATGCCAAAGCAATTCAAAATGGTTTATTTGTTTTCCCCCCTAAACCACAGTCAAGGGGTCTACAAAATAAAACTGTCTCATAAGACAAGGAGGTTGGTTCTTGAAGAGAAAAAAGATTATTTAGAGAAAAGATAGAGAGTTTTGTTCAGCAGAAGAAAACAATATTATGTGCAACCTTGACTCATTTTCAAAACCCAAAACTATTCTTGTTCAAAACACAAAAAACCAATCCATTTCTCCACCATACAAACTCTCCCTCAAAGACTGTCCAAACATAACAAAAAAAAATAGTCCTTGTAGTGCTACTCACCTTCATCATCAAAAATACCAAAAATATTACAGTATAGTCCAACTCAGTTCTAGCAGTTCAAAGCAACTTCCTGAAGACTCACAAGGTTATCACATCACTTGGAAAAGATTCAAATCTAAAATAACCAGTGCAGCCCAAAGGTAAGTCCTCTTGACTTGATATCTTGTCATTACATCATTAACAAACTGTTATTCTTTGAAAACAAGATGTAGTACTTTATTATACTGTTGAATTAGTCATTTGCACTTTGTTTAGGCTCATTCAATCATTTGTTGTTGATGTTTATCCATCATATACCATAAGCTAACCTGTATATTCAGTAAAATAATATTTAAGGCAGGAAAATGAAGCATGTATCGACACATATCCTCATGTGTCGACTAATCCTAGTGAAAAAATAGGCACTACGCCAAAAACAAGTTTTAGCAGCGCCTCTACTAAAGCACTTATTGAAAAAGCGCTGCCATAGCCTTCACAAAAAACAAAATTAAAAAAAAGGGAAACCTACGAAGGCGCTTTTTTAAAAGCGCTGGCATAGGGTTACCTACGAAAGCGCTTTTCAGAAAGCGCTTTCATAGGTATTTGAAATATCTAACCTACGAAAGCGCTTTTGAAAAGCGCTCTTATAGGGAACCCTATGCCAGCGCTTTTGAAAAGCGCTTTGATAGGGGGACCTACGAAAGCGCTTTTTACCTCAGAAGCGCTCTTATAGGGTACCCTATGCCAGCGCTTTTTAAAAGCGCTTTCGTAGGTTGTTTTTATATTAAAATTAAAAATCCCTAAATCTGTTCTTTAGTCTTCCTCATTTCTTTCGTTCAGAGCTTCCTCATTGCCGTCGCCGCCGTTCGTCTTAAGCTTTTCAGCCTCCGTTGGTCACCCCCACCGTCTACACCCTTTCCAACCACAATTCCGCTCCATCAACTCCTTCCAGTACACCTACAACGAGCTTCCCCTGTCTTCCTCTAGCTATGCCACCATTTCCGGTATCTTAGAAGTGAAAAGCTTTGCGTCAATCTCAGTTATCATCATCAGGTATCATCAATTCTTCACTACCCAGATGCTAATTCCTCTTTACTTGTTGAATGCTGAATATTCCTAATCATGACATGTTTATTCTGTGCAAATGTTTCTTTAATGAAAATGATCTTTACAGTGTTCTTCACTACCCATTTCAATTGTTTTCAACAACAAACAAGCTAAAGCTCTCAAGATTTAAGGTATCACTATCTTTTGATGCTTCACTAAGTAAGTCATTTGTGATGGATGTCAAGGAAACTTGTGTATTTTTATACTCTTCATTCAACAGTTTCTTCAAACTAATGTCAAAGAAACTAATGTCATTGTTCTTGTTTACCCTAACCAATTGATATTTTCGCATTCCAGGAGAACAATTTCTTTCTCTCGTTCAATTGCTTAAGTAATCTCTCTCATTCAAGTAATCTCAATCCTCCAGAGGCCTTCACGAACTGGTTTTTAGAAGTCCATCTTCTTCATCTAACTTGCTTCCTTCCTCTTAAATCTTAAGTAAGATTTAACATTGTTTTTAAAAATTAATCTTGAAGTAATCTTGTGTTGTTGTAGGTTGGTGTTTTAGTTTGAAGTATAATATTGTGATAATGTGATAATGTGTTTTTGGTTTGTTTTATTAAGTTGATGTTCTGGTTTGAAGTATTGTGTTTGTATTGTGATAATGTGATAATTTTTTTTAGTTTGGTGTCTTAGAAGTTGAAATTTTGTAAACTTTAATTATTAGTTACATAAGACATTAATAGAAAAATGGTAGTGTTTATTTTTTAATTTGTTAGGAGTAGAAGGAATTTGTTTATATTAGAGGTGGTTATATTTTTAATGCGCTATAATGTAGTGGAATTGGAATTTAGAGAATTGGTACTTACTAATATGTGTAAGATTGGAACTTAGATAATTTTGAGATTTTGTTGTGTTGTGTTAATTTATTTAATTGATTATGCATCACAAAAGTGATAATGAAGAGTAGAAAAAATGATTCTTTTTTCAATAGGAAAGAAATAGATGAATTTGAAAACTTATGGTTCAAGGATTATGAATTTGAAAACACTCCAAAGAAAGATTATATACTTCTAGCATGAAATGAAACAGTCATGACAAACTTCTTGAAGATTATTTATGATCCAATTGCTAATTGAAGTGATGATATTTTAGGTGTTACTTAAGTGAATCTTCAAATGTTACTTCAGTTTCTATTAGAGTGTTGCTTGAAGATTTTACCTCTTGGTTTTAATGTGAAAGTGAGACAAATATGATCGATCACATGGATAATACAAAGCATGTAATAGTTTTGAAAATGACATGATATATTTTAATAATCTGATAGTAAGATGTAATAGTTTTGAAAATGTGATGCACCCTGATGCCTAATGTCAAATTGGAGCAATATTGTATTTAAAATTCTAGTGTAATGTTTAATGTTTTGCTTTTCGGTGTCAAGGTGAGTCAAGGTGTAGCAGATTTGTGTTGAAAGTTTTTGTGCATTTTTTGAAAAATGGTGATAAATGTTGATGATATATTTGGTCTTATTTAAGTGAATCTTTAAATGTTACTTCAATTATTATAAGAGTGTTGAAACTCTTTTCTGTTGTTCTGGTGTATATGTTGAAATATAATTTTTGTATTACTAATAGAAATATCAAGTAAAATATATGTGTAGTTCTGAAGTTTTAATTTTTACATAAGTGAAATTAAAAAGACCCGGGAATTTATTATGTATATAAAAATTGAAAGCTCCATTGTCACTCTCATTTATCCTGCATTTATGATTTGTTTTTCTTCTCTCTCTGAACCTTAGTATGAATTTTGATTGAATCACAGGGAGAAAGAATTAGCTGCTGTTAAGATAAATGCAGCAGATGTTGATATAATTGCAAACGAACTAGAGGTAACTTCTTCAACATGTACAGAAATCTATCTAGTAAGCTTACATTCCAATTAATTAACATACTTTTCTTATACAACAGTTGGACAAAAAGGTGGCTGAAAGAACCTTGCGTTGCTGCCATTCGTCATTTGCTTACTAGTATGGTGGAAACAAATAAGGGAATGTGATCTGTATTGTCAATGAAAATGTTTTGTTTTTAGTTACTCCTAAGTTTAACATGTTGTTTACATTCAAATCATGCAGCGGATAGTTCAACGATTTAATATCGATTGTGGTAGGAAAAAGCTGTGAAACTTTCTCCGATTGAAGAAATTTGAACTGTCCTTGATCGTAGTGTACGCGGGACGCTCTCAACATTTTCAAAGGTTTCTATCCTATTCTTGAACTGACTTGAATAACTGATTGTTTTTACTTTTATTTTCCGGCTCAGTGTGAATTTCTAATGATTATAGTTGAGTGGAATTCATGAGCTGCGGTTGTGTTTTTGTTTATATCCGACTTCACTAGTTAGTAATTAGTTATGAGTTGTTTAGCACATGCTTGAACTGACTTTGATTACCTGATATGTTGAATTTGAATCACTAATTACATCCTAACCCCCCAAAAACTTTCTATCATTGTTATTTTTACTTTATATTTTTTTATGTTCAAAACATTTTTCAAACAAAGCTCTTGTTTGCTTAGAATAGTAATTATTACATATAAATTGTATTATCATCTTTCCTCGTGGACTCATAATTTTAGTCATTGTATTTTGATATTTGTTGACACATCTACTACACATACAATAAAAATTTTAAACAAGACTATCAAAAATTAAGTTCAAACTTAAAACATCTTTTTATTTAAAAGAGATTTCTTACAATTTTAATTTCATATATTCATGATGTCAATTTCGTTTATCGTTAAGTGAGGTACTTACTAACTTTGTGAATTGAATTCGCCATAGGGGTTACTTGTGAAGAGTGAAAGTTTGACCGTTTTTGTTTAGCTTAATTAAGACATGGATAAGACATGGATGAATTCAAACCGATTGTCGAAAGAGTACGAGAAAGGGGTATGGGAATTTGTTGAGTTTGCGGTTGCGCACTCCAAAGACCCGCTTCGAATGCCGTGTCCTTGCTTGGGTTGCTGTTATGCCGGGGGTAAGGTTGACGGGAATCAGTTGGGATCTCATTTACTACGGTTTGGAATTGATAGAAGTTATACATGTTGGACAATGCATGGTGAGAAAAGTACCGGGAATGCTGAGTCGAGTTGTAATAGGAAGTATGCTTCAAACGACGATTGCACAGACACATACGATTGTGATCGAGTCGAAGAGATTGCAGAAGCGCTTGAAGAAGATCTTGCGGATTGTCCCAAAATGTTTGAGAGGTTGGTAAGCGATGCAGAGAAACCGTTGTATGTTGGTTGTTCAAAATTCACAAGATTGTCTGCGGTGTTAAAGTTGTACAACTTAAAGGCGGACAATGGATGGTCGGATAAAAGTTTCAGAGTTATTAGCCCTTATGAAAGATATGCTACCAGAGGATAATGTTCTTCCCAATCGAACGTATGAAGCCAAAAAGATGTTGTCTTCTATTGGAATGAGCTATGATAAGATACATGCATGTCCAAACGATTGCGTTTTGTTTCGAAACGAGTATGCAGCGTTGAATGAGTGTCCTAAATGTGGTGCCCCTCGATATAAGAAAAAGTTGTCTCCTGCTAAAGTCTTATGGTATTTTCCTATAATTCCGAGATTTAGACGCATGTATCGTAGTGAGACCGATTCAAGACACTTGACTTGGCATGCAGATGAAAGAATTATTGATGGAAAGTTGCGACATCCGGCAGACTCACCACAATGGAGTAAAGTTGATACTGAATATCCTGAATTTGGAAAAGAAGCAAGAAACCTTCGGTTGTCATTGTCTACTGATGGAATGAACCCGCATGGTATTCAAAGTATCTCGCATAGCACATGGCCTGTGATTCTTATGATTTATAACTTACCTCCGTGGCTATGTATGAAGCGTAAGTACATGATGTTATCTATGCTAATTTCTGGGCCTAAACAACCAGGGAATGACATAGACGTATACTTGGCACCCTTAATCGAAGATTTAAAGTTTTTGTGGGAGAGAGGTGTGGAGGTTTACGATGGGTATAGGAAAGAAAGTTTCAACTTGAGGGCGATGTTGTTTGGAACAATTAATGATTTTCCAGCATACGGAAATCTATCCGGGTACAGCAACAAGGGTCAAAAGGCGTGTCCTGTTTGTGAAGATGAAACCGATACGACACGATTGGCGCTTTGTCAGAAGAATGTCTTTCTCGGCCATCGTAGATTCTTAAATTCTAATCATCACTACCGTGGGTGGAGAAAAGCATTCAATGGAGAGGCCGAACATCGTACAGCCCCGCCTTTTTTGTCAGGTGATCAAATTTTTGAAAAGGTGAAAGATGTGAGCACTCAGTTTGGCAAGCCTTTTGCACATTCAATTGTCAAGGGTGGGTGGAAGAAGAAGTCAATTTTCTTTGAACTTCCATATTGGAAGTCGTTGTACGTAAGACATTTCCTGGATGTTATGCATATTGAAAAAAATGTATTTGACAGCGTTATAGGTACGCTACTCAATATACAAGGAAAGTCTAAGGATGGCGTTAACATAAGGAATGACATGGTAAACATGGGGATGAGAACTGAATTGGGGCCCGTGACGAAAGGAAGACGAACATATCTGCCACCTGCTGTTTACACTCTATCTAGAAAGGAGAAGAAAACATTGTGTAAGTTCCTCAGTGAAGTAAAAGTTCCAGAAGGCTACTCTTCAGATATTAGAAGACTTGTGTCCATGAAAGACCTCAAGTTAAAGAGTTTGAAGACGCATGATTGCCATGTTATAATGGAACATTTTTTACCAATAGGTATACGTTCTATTCTGCCAGAAAAAGTAAGAAGCGCAATAACTAAGCTGTGTTTCTTCTTCAGGTCTATTTGCAGTAAGGTGGTCGATCCCGCGATCTTACCAACATTGCAAAATGAGATAGTTGTTACTTTATGTGATCTTGAAATGTATTTTCCTCCCTCGTTTTTTGACATAATGGTTCATCTAGTCGTTCATCTTGTGAAAGAGACACAACTGTGCGGACCAGCTTATATGAGATGGATGTACCCTGCTGAACGTTATATGAAAATATTAAAAGGGTACGTGAAAAACAGAAGTCGACCAGAGGGTTGTATTGCCGAGCGATACGTTGCTGAAGAAGCGGTTGAGTTTTGTACTGAATATCTGTCAAATGTTCAATCAATTGGACTCCCCAAATCTCATATTGTCGAAAAAAAAGAAGGAAAAAGGCTAATTGGAAATAAAGTTGTGACAGTATCAATGGTCGAACGGGATCAAGTGC
Organism: Vicia faba; assembly: GCA_948472305.1. Lineage (NCBI taxonomy): Eukaryota > Viridiplantae > Streptophyta > Magnoliopsida > Fabales > Fabaceae > Vicia > Vicia faba. The sequence goes on along the minus strand of OX451735.1, from coordinate 1,109,925,425 downwards.
ACTTGTATGTTCTGCACAATGAGATTGAGGTTGAGCCGTTTGTTGAAATGCACAAAGTTGTTCTCCGAGATTTAAATCCAAATAGAAATGAGAACTGGATAGTACGAGAGCACAATTGAAGTTTCATACCGTGGTTTAGAGATCATATTTATTCAAAGTATCATTCAGATCCTGCTTCAGTAACAGAAAGGTTGAGATGTTTAGCCTATGGTCCATCTGTAATTGTGCTTTCTTATAGCGCATACGCAATTAATGGATACACATTTTATACCAAAGAACAGGATGATAAAAGTACTATGCAAAATAGTGGTGTTACCTTGGTAGCTGAAGCTATGCACATATCAAGTGCGAATGACTTAAATCCGAAATTTGCAAATTTGTCATATTTTGGGGTTATCGAGCGCATTTTGGTGTTTGATTACGCGAAGTTTCAGATTCCTGTATTTGGTTGCAAGTGGGTTGAAAATAATAGTGGCGTACGAATGGATAAGTCAGGATTTTTGCAAGTAGATCTCAATAGGGTAGGGTACAAAGATGAGCCTTTCATTCTAGCCTCTCAAGCTAAACAAGTGTTCTATGTCAATGATCCGACAAGTACGAAATGGTCTATAGTGCTTTTATCTAACAAAATAGTTGATGAAAAAATTGAAGATCAAGGTGATATTGGTGTTGGCATTGAATCTTGTACAAGAAACGATCAAAATGAGAATGAATCTTGTATTAGAAATGATCATAATGAGGGTATTTGGATCAATCCAACCGTCCGCATTGTTAAGAGACGCGTAGTACACAATCCTACCAAGAAAAGAAAGAGACGTTAGTGATAAAGTAATGGTCTCGATAACCTTCACTCGCTTATGTTTAGTAATGGTCTCATTTTTATATTTTTTAATTATTATATTTAGTAATCTGGCATTGAATATGTGAAAATCTTACAATTTGTACTTTAAAACAATTTGACTAAAAATTAAGATTTATTAAATGAACATGCTTTTAATATTGATAGAGTATGCATCCCCTCATCTTTGCCTAAAAGAAATATCATGAAAAAGTAATATTGATTGTATCACATGCTTTTATTTTATTAATAATAAAAAAGTAAATTTTTTCTACTTAACTTAAATTCTTTTTTAAGAAGGAAAGCATACATTGGGTATGTTTGGCAGATGATGCAGGGATGAATATCTTCACGTTGAACAATTAATAATGGATTGATTTTTTTTCTTCTTATAATAACTTCTATGTTGTAATTTTTTGAAATGTTTCTCATATAAAGTTAGTGTTAATAGTGTACTAATGTGCTTTAGTTTGTTTGATACAGGTTCAATGGCTCCAGATAGAGATGCTCCACCTGAAAACCCACCTGAAAACCCACAAGAAAACTCACAAGAAAGAGTTGCTTCGGATACAAATGCTCCACCTGATACTGAAGCAAAAGAGGTTGCACGAGGCATCACTATTATGAAGGGAATCATTCGACATAGAGACCAAGGATTAGTATACCGATTGGAATGGAATTCTGATAAACAACCAATTGGTCCTAATTCTGCAAAGTTGACAAGTTATATTGGTACACTTGTCCGTATGCATATTCCGGTCTCCGTAGCTACCTGGAAATCGAAAACGAAAAATTTAGAATTGGAGGAGAAAAAACAAGCGATTTGGGAAGAGCTTCAGGTATATATCATATATGGTTAATTGTTGTTATTATCTTGACGATAAATTGTTTAAATTACTTATACTAACACACTATGTGTACGTTTTTTTGCAGAGGACTTTTGAGATACCAGATGAACGTAAAAGCTACATACTTAGTTTGGCCGGCAAAAGATATAGAGGGTGGAAAAGTTTTTTGACAAACACCTATCTTAAGGATAAAGATGGAAAATTTCTTGAAGAGGCACCGGGACGGCCAACAAAGTATGCGACCTTCATTGATGAAGCAGATTGGGCTGAGTTTGTAAAGCAAAGAGATGAAGCTTTTCAGAAAAAGAGTGCCACGAATAGTGAGAGAGCATCCAAACCCGCGTATCCATACAAAAAAGGGCGTTTGGGATATGCACGCTTAGAGGATAAAATTGTAAGTAAATAGAAATGCGTTTTAATTAATTGTCTACATGTGCATGTTTTAATTGACGATTTTATCGTTTGTGTCAATGCATAGTTAGAGGAGACTAAAAGTGAGGAAGCTTCACTTCCTGTACATGTGTTGTGGAAGGAAGCTCGTGTGGGCAAGAATCAAGCTGTCGATCCCGATGTTCAGAGAGTTTATACTGAATGTGTAAGTATAATACTGTGTCTTTAATTAAATCAAATGTTTTTTAATATATAAATGATTTTTTATCTCCACTAATAATTATTTAAATGTAAATGAATTACAGGAGACCTTGTCGCAATCGGCATCCACCGGTGAGGAGAGCGTACTTAGTAGAGTACTAGATGCTCCCGAGTATCCCGGTCGGGTGAGGGGTAAGGGTCATGGTGTGACTCCAACCTCTTTTTATAAGAGTTCTAGGAGAAGATCAAATCTTACCAATGAAGAAGTGTTGCAAAAGTTGCAGGAATTGCAAGCACAGGTCTCTGAATTGCAAAGAGATAAAGATATGTATATGAGAGAAAATTGCAACACTTCATCGGTGAGAGAAACTAGTGATAAGGCTAGTATCAACTATCAAAAGAAATTTCCCGAGGTAATTATAAGTTTTTTTCCTTACAAACTGTTCTATTTTATTAATGATAATGACTTTATATTTTCTATTTGTTTAGGGCATTTCATCTTGCCAACTATACTTATCGTCACCGAATTATCGACTAGTTGGCAAGGGAAAAGTGCACAACACTTCGGGAGATTTACTTCACCACAGACCGCTCCCGGATGGACACCTGAAAGTATCGGTGGATGTTGTATTAGATCGTGATGCGATTCTACCGGTACCTGACATGGTCTCAGAGACGACATTGCTGCGAGATGCAATAGGATCATTTGTTGCATGGCCCTCGGAGCTCATTACCATTAGTGATGAGGTATACTGAAAACGATTATGAATCATTTAGTTTTCGAATGTCAATTCTAAACCGTTTATTAATTATTTTTTACATTTTAATTTTAGACTGCTCCTATAAAACCCGCAATTAAGGGTAAAGGGATTTTACAGGAGGAGGAGTCTGTTGCATCACTAAAAGAGGTACATTTAAAGTGTTAATATATAGTCTGAATCTAAATCTGCATGATTTTATATTTTACCTAACTTATATGATTTTTAGGCATCCGCTCGGGAGTCACAACAAGTGACGCAGCAGGTTCGTAGCGTACCACCCACTGGTCCTCCGAAGCAAGCGGCAAAAAAAGGCGGTGCTTTTGTGCCTCGATACCGTTCGACACTCGCAACAATGGTTGATATGTCCGATTTGAAGGATGGTGGTTTACGTGAAATCAACATGGATGAAAGTGTCTTCGGTATTGAATTCCCGTCACATATTACAATTGATGACTTGGAAGAGATTTTTAGGCATGATCAACTAGGCGTCAGTAATATGCACTCATACATCCGGTAATATTCACTCATCCGATATATTATTTAATTAGTCCCACAATATAATTTATTTACACATTTCAATGAAAATAATCTAATGTTTATTATGTTTTTATTTAAGGTTGTTGTATGACAGAGTGTTGCGCGGGACTGCATTGTCTAACAGATTCCGTTTCGTGTCTTCCGCCCATTGCAGCGGAATGACAATTGCTTCGGAACCGGAATCAGTTAGACAGCGCTTAGTAGATAGATTCATGTCCACCGGCAATACAGAAAGTCTGCATCTTTGGGCGTATAATACCCGACCAGTAGGGTTAGTTTCTCATTCTTGGTTCATCTAATCTCTGTTTCTTTTGTGTATAGCAAAATTTTCATATAACCTATTGTTTTAATTTATAGAGCACACTGGTTGCTGCTTGCTATCAACCCGATAAGAGAAGTCGTGTATTATCTGAATTCGGTAAATGGTGAATGGACCAATTATCCGGCTATGAAGGAAATCGTTGATTTGTAAGTGGGATCGTTCTAAATATATATTCGTGTATATTTATATATTTTCTTATTTGTGGGATTGATCTAAACATATGCTTTTATATATTTAATAATTAGATCAATACAAGTGTTCCGTAGTCAACGGGACGCACAGGTATCCCGGACTAAATCAAACAACATCACTTGGATCCAAGTGCAGGTACATTACTTTTCACAATTTTGCTTATAATATTTATGCTACTTGGTAAAACAAGACAACTATAGAATCTTATTTGTTTTATTATGTAGTGTCCGCAACAGCGAAACAGTCATGATTGCGGATACTTTGTTTTGAGGTTCATGAAAGAAATCCTTCAGGCGAATCAATTAGAGATTCCGCTCACGGTATGAATTTATAACTTAAGATAATTTCATATAATTTATTACATTTAACTAAATATATCATTTATATTATGTTTTTGTTTTGTAGTACCTTGACGAATTCCGTGCTGCTGGGTACCCGAAGCTTAAGTTGGAAGAAATTAAAGAAGATTTGTGTCAATATTATATTAAGCAATTTTTCATGTAGGATTTGTGTCGATTTGAACTATAATATTATTGATGTAATGATGTATATATATAATTTTGGATATTATAATGGTATTATATTAGTATATATATTGTCTTACTGATGGCTGAAATAATAGCGTCGAAAATATATTACAGGTCAAAAATATATTACAGGTCGAAAATATTACAGGTCGAAAACATTACAGGTCGACTGGGAGGATTAAATTATAGGCTGCACATAAAAATACCTCATTTAGAAACGACAGCGCTTTTAAAAAGCGCTCTTAAAGGTCCACCTACTAAAGCGCTTCTTAGTAAAAGCGCTGCCAAAGACCAGTAAAAAAGCATAAAAAATTAAAAAAAACGCAGCATACAAAAGCGCTTTTGGAAAAGCGCTCTTATAGGGGGGCCTATCAGAGCGCTTTTTCCAGAAAAAGCGCTCTCATAGGGGGGCCTACCAGAGCGCTTTTCCAAAAGCGCTTTTGTATGCTGCGTTTTTTTTAATTTTTTATGCTTTTTTACTGGTCTTTGGCAGCGCTTTCTGGGAAAAGCGCTCTTAAAGGGGGGTCTACCAGAGCGCTTTTTCCAGGAAAGCGCTCTTATAGGGGGTCCTACCAGAGCGCTTTTTCCAGGAAAGCGCTCTTAAAGGGGGGGTCTACCAGAGCGCTTTTAGAAGCGCTTTTGTTACCTACGCCAGCGCCAGCTATTAAAGCGCTTTTAAGCGCTTTTAAAGGCCAAAATAAGCGCTTTAAAAGCCCTTTTCCGTAGTAGTGAGGGTATGAGTCGACACATAACCCCCATGCATCGACTCATACTGATTGCAGGTTACAAAACAGAAGTGGGAAAAGACTATGTATCGACACATACGCGCTTCACATTGACACAAGAAGGGTGCATGAGTCGACACATCCCATTATGTGTCGACTCACACTGAGTCATTTTTGTTTTACAGGAGCAAGGAAAAGCTATGTGTCAATGCATAGCAGCATGGGTCGACACATAGCAGTCCAAATGCAGTTTTCTCTTTTATTTTACACTGTTTTTACATTATTTTCATTATCATTCAATATGGTTGTAAAATTGCAGTCTCCACTTCATCCCCATGGTAAATTTGTACCCCCATCCCCCTAAAGTGATGTAATAGCTTAGGATTTATTTTTCGCATGTTTACTTGCTTTCATATATTGCTAGTAATTAGGATGTATGGCAAGATAAAAATCAACAAATAGATAACCTTTCAAATACAAGACAAAATGCATGCAAACTAACACACTTGCACACTTACACCCTCTAGGGTAATCTCACTTGTCGCCCTTTCGGAAAATAGTCATGTCCCTCGAACATGGGCGTTTTAGCAAAGACCCTCGATAAAAGATCGTAGTCCCTCAATGACCCTCGGTGTTGCCTTCGGTAAACGATATAGTCCCTAAAACGACATTGCTAAAACGTCTCATATGTTGCCTTCTATGACTATACAAATGTCCCTACGCCCGACCCTTCACATCCAACGAAGAGACTTCTTACCAAATCAATGGTAAGATAGAAACATCTAAAGGAGAAGGAAAAGCACGTTTAAGACCTTTCGAGTAGGTAGATTCGCTCTTAGTTACTCGCTTGCTCACAACAAAAACATTTTTACCCACACTCCCACTTTTGAACTATTTTCAAAATAAACACTTTGTAGTCGTTCTTATAGAAACGAGAACCATTACGAAGTTTCATTTTCAAAATACTTTAAAAAACACATCTCACAAACACACTTTTGGACTATTTTCTAGGAAAAAAACACTTTGTAGGCGTTCTCATAGAAACGAGAACCATTACGAAGTTCCATCTTCAAAATACTTTCAAAAAACACCACCATAAGCACACATTCAAACAAAAGCAAATGATCTAGCAAGTAACTAAGAGCCCATGGAAAACCATGGATGAAAAGGGTGCTAATACCTTCCCTTTTCATAATCTACCCCCCGAACTCAAAAATATCTCTAAAGGTCTTTCCTGTGCTTTTTCACCTTTCCTTTTTGGATAAAAGAAAAGTCGGTGGAGACTCTTGCTCAACCACAACATTTGCGAACACAAACGTAAAACCTCAAGTCAGTTCTCCCGCCGTATCACAATATCCATCAACCATGTTGATTTCAATGGCCATAGCAATAAATTTCCCATTAGTCAGGTTGACCTGTGCATTAGGGACAACACCAAGTTCAAGCTTACTTCTATATTTCTTAGTCATATGACTTGATTTTCTATAATTAAAACAAAGGGAAACCAATTTCATTTCTTTTAGGTGGTGGTTATTGCCTAGTTGGAGCTATTGGGATCATATAAGGATTCCCATTCTTTATTTGGTTCACAATATTGCAATTTTGATTCTTTAATCATTTGCCAAATGGCTTCAGAACTACACCGAATTTCTTTTTGTTGTTTGAAACAACCAAAACATTTTCTTTTTGATATTGTCTCTAAGATTTCCTTTTTGTTTTTTTTAAACATTCAAACTATGGGGTAGTTTGTCAATAATAAAACCAATTTTAAATTGTTCATTTAAACACATACCTTTTGTGATGATCTTTTAAGCAATCTTTTGAAGTTCGAAACATTGAGCTTTCATCGACCTTACATCTTTGCATTTGATACTTAAAGTAGCGGCTAACAACATACTTCTTTGCTCCAGCTTCTACGTCATACTTCTTTTTCTGAGTCTCTCAATCTTGTTTTGCAGTATCACATAAATTGTAATTTTCATACAGATCATCTGCGAGTCGATTCAAAATATGATTTTGTAGAGATTTTCATTCTCTTTCTATAAGGTGATTTCTTTATTATGCTGTAAATCATCCGCTTTAATTTGTGCAGCAGATTCAACTTCAATACTATTAAGTGTTTCTTCTAAATCTCCAGATTTACTACCGTTAGTTTGTTCGATTGTTCCAGAAGGAGCAACAGAATGTCATCGATCAGATTGTTATCAACTTTTTTCAACGTTAAGAACTTCATCTTTTGTTGCCAACGTTTGAAGTGACTTCTCTCAAACATGAACGATTTCTCAAAGACAATATTCGCAAAAGAACCAATAATTTCTTCGGTAGCCATGGCAGTTTGAAACGTCTTAAAATTATTGATTTCATATTTTAAAATATTTTCCACCAAATAAATTACCAGGTTGAGTTGTGGACTAGGTCGCTCTCTTTAAGACGTTTCACGGCACTGCTCAAAATTATGCAAAGTTATCGAACTACCGCGGCGCCTCCGGGATAAAACAGCCCAGTTCTATACTGTATGATTACTACTTGCATGATAGATAATCGATCTAGAAATACACCCTCTGATGGTACAAGACCATTCAAATATGGTATCAGCACCATTCGTAGTATCTGGTACAAAGACCAGTCATAATAATTTCTCAAACAAAAAGAAACTCAAATAATTCTCCAAAGAGAAATTAATATTGGTCATTTGACCACTCATAATAATTTCTCCAACAAAGAGAAATTCAAATAATTTTCCAAAGAGAATCCAAAAGATTAAACTTGAAAATTTCTCAACTCAAATGAGGAGAAATTAACATAATTCTCTAAAGAGAATTCAAGAAAATACTCGGAAAATTCAACGAGTAGGAAGAAAGGAGAAGAAGATGGCGCTTCGACAATTCGAGAGACGCAGAGTTATGAGAGTGAGGAAGGAAAAACTAATAGAATAGTTTTTGGTGTAAATTGGAATGAAACATGTGCACTCCTTATATAGTGAAGTAAGATAGTTAATATTTCTCACATGAGAAATGTGGGACTAAATGGTTTTTTCAACCAAAAAGATATTTTAACAATGTGGGACTTGAGAAAAAATTTTAATTCAACATATTGGAACATGGACATGTTCCAACAATCCCCCGCTTGAATTTAAAAAATTGATTTTAGAAGTAACGTCAAACGTTTCTAAGATTGTGCATAAACAAAGGTGTTTACGACTTGAACCTTTGCATAACAAGTAGGATTCCAATTCAACAAGAGTGACACAAATGTCTTGAACTCTATCTCAGACATCAAACCCGCACACAATATTTTCTTAAGGTGTATTCTAATAGCCCGTGCTTTAATGGCCCTGCACGTGTATCCCAGTTTAATGAAGGCTCTAGGAATTCTTCCTCGAAATTCCATAGGAACTGGCCTAAGTTCCACAATCACATAGGTGAGTCTATCAAGAGTACTCCTGTAGCCTAGGTACTCCCTCATACAGAGTATAGATCTCATTAAGAGTTTATATCATCTCATCCTCTTATTACTTCAGGATTCATGATTTACTTGCATGATCATCTCATATTACTCACAACTTGTTATTACCCATTGAACCTATTTCTTGGGATCTCCAGTCATTTAGGTCGGGTTACCATCATGAGCAACACATTTTCCTATAGGCATTAGTCCCATCTTATATGATGTATTATAGACTTTCTCTCTAGCTAATCCTTTCGTCAAAGGATCTGCTAAATTTTCATCAGTGCGTACATGATCCACTCTTACAGCTCCTTTAGAGATACAATCTCTAACAATGTTGTGCTTTCTTCTTATTTGACGTCTTTTACCATTATAATAACGGTTCTCAATTTTTGCAATAGCCACGGTACTATCGCAATGGATCAACACAACTAACATATGTTTTTCCCATAAGGGAATCTCAGTTAGCAAGCATCTTAACCAACTTGCTTCTTCACTAGCAGTCGCTAATGCTATATTCTCATGATAGTATCTTTCTTTGATTTCCAAGATACAACTCCTCTAGCTATGTTGAATACATAGCCACTAGTTGCTTTGGAATCATCTGATAAGGTATTCCAATCTGCATCATTGTAACCTTCAGGTACAATAGGAAATTTCTGATAATATAAACTGAGATTCATGGTCCTTTTAAGGTACCGTATGACTCGCTCAATATCTTTCCAATGTTCATTACTCGGTCTACTAGTAAACCCGCACAACAATCCCACGACATATGCAATGTCAGGTTTAGTACAACCAATGGAATACCTAAGACTTCTAATGATACTCGTATGTTCTGTTTGTCTAACACTTTCACCAGTGTTCTTAAACATCTTCACGCTTGGATCATTTGGTGTGCTCACGGGTTTACTGTCAAAGTAATTATATTTCTTTAAGATCTTTTTCACATATTGTGATTGATCCAAAGAAATTCCTTGCTCGGATTTTGTGATCTTGATACCAAGAATCACACTCACTTCTCCGAGATCTTTCATATCAAAGTTGTTGCACAATAATGATTTCATATCATTAATGGCCTAAGTGTTTGATCCAAATATAAGTAGATCATCTACATATAGATATATGATAGTGAAAATACAATTCTCAAATTTGTAATAAACGTATTTGTCACTTTCATTCACTTTGTACACATTCGATATCATTAAGTTATCAAACTTTACATGCCATTGCTTTGGAGCTTGCTTTAGCCCACACAAAGACTTATCTAACTTACAGACCTTGTTTTCTTATCCATAGATCACAAACCCTTCCGATTGTTTCATATAGATTTCTTCTAAGTCACCATTTAAAAAAGTTGTTTTAACATCCATTTGGTGTACTATTAAGTTATAAATAGCAGTTATGTAAATAAGTACCCTAATGGATGTAATTCTAGTGACAGGAGAAAGGGTGTCGAAGAAATCTATATTTTATCTTTGTCTAAAACCCTTGGCAACAAGGAGAACCTTGTATTTATCAATAGTTCTATCAGGTTTTAGTTTCTTTTTCAAAACCCATTTACAACTGATTTGTTTACAACCAGAAGGCAAATCTACTAAGTGTCAGGTCTTGTTAGATTCTAGAGATTTTATCTTATCATTGATAGCTTCTTGCAATAACTAAACATCCAGAGATGACAAGGCTTCTTGAAGATTCATTGGATCTTCCTCTACATTATAAGCCGCATAATCAGGCCTATAGTCTTTAGCAACTCTTACTCGTTTACTTCGTCGAAGTTCTGTTTCTACATTGTCGTTGCTTTCTGTGCTTCTTATCACAGGAATGTGACTCGATTGTGTGCCCCCACTATTTCTCAATTTGAAAGGATATTTGTCTTCATAGAATTCAACATCATTTAATTCTATGATCACTTTTGCCTTTAGGTCATAAAACCTATATGCTTTACTGTTTGCTGCATGCCGAATGAAAACACATTCATATGCTCTACTAGCGAGTTTAACTCATTTCGGATCCGGAATTCTGACATAAGTCAGACAACCCCAAGTTCTCAAATAAGATAAGTTTGGTTGTCTTTTCTTTAATATCTCATAAGGAGAGATCTTACATTTTGACTTGGGGACTCTATTCAAGACATAGTAAACAGTCAATAAAATTTCCCCCACCAGTGAGGTGCAGCACTAGAATTCATCATAATTGCAACAACAAGTTCAGTAAGAGTTCTATTCTTTCTTTCTATTTTATCATTCATTGCAAGATAGTATGATGCAGTCATTTCATGTACAATTCCATGTATAAAATTCATTAATAAACTAGAATCATACAGTTTATCTATCACTACAAATTCTTATTATATCATTTTCAAATTCTTTACAAAAAATTTTAACATATAAACTTCATTCTTCATAATGGCGTACAAATCTATCCAAATAGACTAACTAAACCATGCCTTATTTAAAAGAAAACCAGAAACAATATTCTTTCTAATCTTAGGAACATGCATAACGTTCCTTAAGATTAAAGTCTTTTTGAAGGTGAAATTTAGCTCTATGTCTACAATTCCAACAACGTTCGTGGTCTGACCATCTTCCAACAACACTTTCTTATCTTTAGTATTCGTGTATGCTTAAACATAACACGATCATAACAGACACAACGAGATATGAAGGTGTCTATCCACCAACCAACATATCCATTAACCATGTTGATTTCAATGGCCATAGCAATAAATTTCCCATTAGTCAGGTTGACCTGTGCATTAGGGACAACACCAAGTTCAAGCTTACTTCTACATTTCTTGGTCATATGACTTGATTTTCTATAATTAAAACAAAGGGAAACCAACGTCATTTTTTTTAGGTGGTGGTTGTTGCCTAGTTTGAGCTATTGGGATCATAGAAGGATTCCCATTCTTTATTCGGTTCACAATATTGCAGTTCTGATTCTTTAATCATTTGCTAAATGGCTTCAGAACTACACCGAATTTCTTTTTGTTGTTTGAAACAACCAAGACTTTTTCTTTTTGATATTGTCTCTAAGATTCCCTTTTTGTTTTTTTTAAACATTCAAACTATGGGGTAGTTTATCAATAATAAAACCAATTTTAAATTGTTCATTTAAACACGTATCTTTTGTGATGATCTTTTAAGCAATCTTTTGAAGTTCGTAACATTGAGCTTTCATCGACCTTACATCTTTGCATTTGATACTTGAAGTAGCGGCTAACAACATACTTCTTTGCTCCAGCTTCTCCGTTATACTTCTTTTTCTGAGTCTCTCAATCTTGTTTTACAGTATCACATCAATTGTAATTTTCATACAGATCATCTGCGAGTCTATTCAAAATATGATTTTGTAGAGATTTTCATTCTCTTTCTATAACGTGATTTCTTTACTATGCTTTAAATCATCCGCTTTAATCTGTGCAGCAGATTCAACTTCAACACTATTAAGTGTTTCTTCTAAATCTCCAGATTTACTACCGTTAGTTTGTTCGATTGTTCCAGAAGGAGCAACAGAATGTCATCGATCAGATTGTTAGCAACTTTTTTCAACGTTAAGAACTTCATCTTTTGTTCCCAACGTTTAAAGTGACTTCTCTCAAACATGAACGATTTCTCAAAGACAATATCCGCAAAAGAACCAATAATTTCTTCGGTAGTCATGGCAGTTTGAAACGTCTTAAAATTGTTGATTTCAGATTTTAAAATATTTGTCACCGAAGAAATTACCAGGTTGAGTCGCGGACTAGGTCGCTCTCTTTAAGACGTTTCACGACACTGCTCAAAATTATGCAAAGCAGTCGAACTACCGCGCCGCCTCCAGGATAAAACAACCTAATTCTATACTATACGATTACTACTTGCATGATAGATAACCGGTCTAGAAATACACCCTCTGATGGTACAAGACCATTCAAATATGGTATCAACATCATTCGTAGTATCTGGTACAAAGATCAGTCATAATAATTTCTCAAACAAAAAGAAACTCAAATAATTCTCCAAAGAGAAATTAATAATGGTCATTTTACCACTCATAATAACTTCTCCAACGAAACGAAATTCAAATAATTCTCCAAAGAGAATCCAAAAGATTAAACTTGAAAATTTCTCAACTCAAATGAGGAGAAATTAACATAATTCTCTAAAGAGAATTCAAAAAAATACTCGGAAAATTCAACGAGTAGGAAGAAATGGGAAGAAAGATGGCGCTTCAACAATTCGAGAGACGCAAAGTTATGAAAACCCAAAAGTTGCTAAATTAGGGTTTTGTAGGAAAAGTCAACTCAACTTTGACCAATCATAACTTTCTCATACTTTATCAAAAATGACTCATCCAAAGCTCATTTTGAAGAGGATGTAATTCCCTACAATTAATCTTCATCTCCCAAGTTCAAAATATGCACTCACAAGAAGATATGAATTTGGACATTATGGGTCATTTTGAAAAGTCAACAAAAACACCTTTTGGGTCAAAGCTTCATACATGAACATGAAGACTCAATTGAGATGATACCAAAAGGGTTGCTTATAGGACATATTAATCTTTCTAAAAAGTCTAAGAACACCTCTCTAGGGTCAAAATTGAGAGATTTATGCATTGTCAAGTTGACCCTTTTTGCAAAATTGCCAAAAGTCAAATGTGTCCAAAATTGTATTTTTTGCCAAATGGGCCCAACTTTTTATGCTTGCACTGAGTTTGTAATGCGACCCACGAACCATGAGCCCTTATATTTGTCATTCTTTTATTTTTGTTATTTATTTTGATTTTATTTCATTTAAATGAAATAAAATCAATATAAAATAATGAAAATATCAAAAACTAATTAAATCTTGAGATTTTATGCATGATTAGGTCCTTTATACAGCTGGAAACAAGATCAAATTGTGCAAGGCTTCATTTGGACACAAAAAGATTGGATTTGCTTGATTTGGAAAGATTTGCTACAAAGTTTAAATCATGAATCAATATTCATAATTGGAAGAGATTTTATACAAAATTGCAACCCTAATACACTCTAGTATACATAAGGAACAAGGGCAGATCAAAAAGAAGAGGCTAGAGGCGTGCAAAGGCAGGAAACAAATCTCAAAAATTCAAGGAAAAGTGCAAATTGATTTCCAAGTTTCGGGCCATCTCAAGCCGTTCTAATCATCCCAATCAATTGCTGGACTTCCTAGGATCATGTTTCAATCGCTAGCAAGCTTCCCCACGCCTTGAAACACCCTGTAAGAGTCATACGTTTTGTCTTTTTTCTTGAAATCGATTACATTGATTCTGGCATATTTAGCATGATTAATTGATATATTCATAATTCTTGAGTTGTTTGCAAGCTAATGGTTATGATTAATTGCATTTTTATTGATTATACATCAAGTTGCCATGGCTAGGGTTTGTGCTTTGTTTTTAGGGGTTTTGTGTACAGGGAAAATTGGCCATTAATAATGGTACCATGATGCTCGTGAGGTTGCAACGAGTAGATTGGTACCATTAGTTTTCATTTATCATGCATGTATGAGATTTTGGAATGAACAAGGGTTATACCTACGCTTGGTGTCCGTAGGTAAAAGCCTTTTATCTAAAACGACGGAAGCCACAAAGAAGACAACGGTGTGGCAGTATGTGAGTGACTTGTTTGAATCTGCGCGCGTTTTGGAAAGTGTGGCATGTTGTTTGTGTTATATCCTATTTATTTCATTATTGTTACAACTAATAAGCTAGCGCAGATGGTAAGGTTGTTGGTCTTTAATGCACACATCCTGGGTTCGATCCCAGGCGTGTGCATTTTATTTTCTCAATATTTTCAGGGTAATCCAGTGTATCATATGGCAAGGGATCCATCGTGTACTATCCAGATCCGGCCGTCCCATCCATCAAGGCTGCAGATCCAAGGCTATCCAATGAAGGACCACCATACGCCTAAGTCAAGCGTGCCCACTGGATCTAGCAAAGTCAATGGGGCCAGGAGCTTGTTGGGGCCAGAATTGCAAATAACACCCCCCTTCTTGCAAAGCAACCAGACCCATCTTTCTTTCTTTTTTTTTCTTCTTAATTCTTTTATTATTTGCTTAATTGTTTTTTTTAACAAAATTAATTTCTTTTTTTTCATAAAATCATAAAATCAAAAGTTTCACAAAAAAAATTAGATTTAGGTTTTATTTTATCAAATTTAATTTAATATTAGTTTAATTTAATTTAGGGTAATTCTAACTTTTTATATAATTAAAATTAATTAGAAAAATTAGGGTTAGACTTGTGATTTAATTTAATTTTTATTTCTTTTCTCAAAAATAAAAAATACAAAAAAAAATAGGTTAATTTAATTATTTTTCTTAACTAAAATTAGTTAGTGATTAGGTTATTCAATTAAGTTTCATTTTCTCAAATAACACAAAACGATAAAAAATGATTTTTCTTTTAATTTACAATTAGGCTTAGTTGGGGTCAAAACCCTAATTCTCTTGTTTTTGATTCATCGCGCGCGTTTATTATTTTGTGCAATATTAATGTAACTGTATACGGTATGTAATAGTTTAAATTAGGATTTTCTTTTATTTATCGTCTTTTACGGGTTTTTTTGGCTATGTGATTAATCCCTACCCCGAAGCCTTGTAATAGCGTAGGTTTTATTTCTCGCATTTTAATTCTCGCAAATATTAATTGTTTAGATGTATGTTAATAGGATTGTATGACAAGATTGCATGATAACTTAAAACGGCTAGAAAACTCTAATGTGCAAAGATAATAACGGAAATCAAATCACTCGCACATGTGAACTCCTAGGATATACTCTCACTTCGGTTGCCTTCGGTAAACGATCATTAAGTATAGGATGTCTTAGTGGTTGCCCTCCTGTCTAACAAAGATCAAAAGTCTCGTTCGGAAATGTTGCCTCGAATATGATCTTAAGACTTTAGGGTTATTACTAAGACGTCCTAACATTGTTTTAGTGATCGTACGTCCCTTACGAATTGACCATTACAACTCCAACGACGGTGCTTCCTATTTCTCAATAGTAGGATAGCATTGTCTAAAGGAAACGAGCATAGAAACGATCCTCTTTTTTTCGAGTGGGTAGATTCTAGTAGGTACTTGCTCAAAAACAAATCTTTTACACCATACACTTTCAAACAAGATTTTCAAACTAAAGTTTTCAAAACACTTCGTAACACTCTTGAGTACAGAAACAAGGGTTAAAACGAAGTAAAACAAAACTTTTCAAAACAAGCACACACACAAGCAATTTTAAAAGATGAGCAAGTACCTAAGAGTCCATGAAAAACCATGGATAGAAAGGGTGCTAACACCTTTCCTTTCTATAATCTACCCCTCGTACTCAAAATCTCGAAAAAGGATTTTTTCTGTACTTTTTCCTTTCCGGTTGGATGAAGTAAAAGTCGGTGGCGACTCTTGCTTACCGCGACATTTTGCAAATACAAAACGCAAAACGCAAACCAGTATTTTCAAAATAGTCGGTTCTGCCACCGTATCATAACCTATATGCTTTACTGTTTGCTGCATGCCGAATGAAAACACATTCATATGCTCTACTAGCGAGTTTAACTCATTTCGGATCCGGAATTCTGACATAAGTCAGACAACCCCAAGTTCTCAAATAAGATAAGTTTGATTGTCTTTTCTTTAATATCTCATTAGGAGAGATCTTACATTTTGACTTGGGGACTCTATTCAAGACATAGTAAACAGTCAATAAAAATTTCCCCCACCAGTGAGGTGCAACACTAGAATTCATCATAATTGCAACAACAAGTTCAGTAAGAGTTCTATTCTTTCTTTCTGTTTTACCATTCATTGCAAGATAGTATGGTGCAGTCATTTCATGTACAATTTCATGTATAAAATTCATTAATAAACTAGAATCATACAGTTTATCTATCACTACAAATTCTTATTATATCATTTTCAAATTCTTTACAAAAAATTTAAACATATAAACTTCATTCTTCATAATGGCGTACAAATCTACCCAAATAGACTGACTAAACCATGTCTTATTTAAAAGAAAACCAGAAACAATATTCTTTCTAATCTTAGGAACATGCATAACGTTCCTTAAGATTAAAGTCTTTTTAAAGGTGAAATTTAGCTCTATGTCTACAATTTCAGCAA
Organism: Vicia faba; assembly: GCA_948472305.1. Lineage (NCBI taxonomy): Eukaryota > Viridiplantae > Streptophyta > Magnoliopsida > Fabales > Fabaceae > Vicia > Vicia faba. The sequence goes on along the minus strand of OX451735.1, from coordinate 1,109,908,504 downwards.
CATTCGTGGTCTGGCCATCTCCCAACAACACTTTCTTATCTTTAGTATTCGTGTATGTTTAAACATAACACGATCATAACAGACACAACGAGAGACGCAGGTGTCTATCCACCAACCAACATATCCATCAACCATGTTGATTTCAATGGTCATAGCAATAAATTTCTCATTAGTCAGGTTGACCTGTGCATTAGGGACAACACCAAGTTCAAGCTTACTTCTACATTTCTTAATCATATGACTTGATTTTCTATAATTAAAACAAAGGGAAACCAACGTCATTTCTTTTAGGTGGTGGTTGTTGCCTAGTTGGAGCTATTGGGATCATAGAAGGATTCCCATTCTTTATTCGGTTCACAATATTGCAGTTCTGATTCTTTAATCATTTGTCAAATGGCTTCAGAACTACACCGAATTTCTTTTTGTTGTTTGAAACAACCAAGACTTTTTCTTTTTGATATTGTCTCTAAAATTTCCTTTTTGTTTTTTTAAAACATTCAAACTATGGGGTAGTCTGTCAATAATAAAACCAATTTTAAATTGTTCATTTAAACACATATCTTTTGTGATGATCTTTTAAGCAATCTTTTGAAGTTCGTAACATTAAGCTTTCATCGACCTTACATCTTTGCATTTGATACTTGAAGTAGCGGCTAACAACATACTTCTTTGCTTCATCTTCTACGTCATACTTCTTTTTTAGTCTCTCAATCTTGTTTTGCAGTATCACATCAATTGTAATTTTCATACAGATCATCTGCGAGTCTATTCAAAATATGATTTTGTAGAGATTTTCATTCTCTTTCTATAAGGTGATTTCTTTACTATGTTGTAAATCATCCGCTTTAATCTGTGCAGCAGATTCAACTTCAACACTATTAAGTGTTTCTTCTAAATCTCCAGATTTACTACCGTTAGTTTGTTCGATTGTTCCAGAAGGAGCAACAGAATGTCATCGATCAGATTGATAGTAACTTTTTTCAACGTTAAGAACTTCATCTTTTGTTGCCAACGTTTGAAGTGATTTCTCTCAAACATGAAAGATTTCTCAAAAACAATATCCGCAAAAGAACCAATAATTTCTTCGGTAGTCATGGCAGTTTGAAACGTCTTAAAATTGTTGATTTCAGATTTTAAAATATTTGCCACCGAAGAAATTACCAGGTTGAGTCGCGGACTACATCGCTCTCTTTAAGACGTTTCACAGCACTGCTCAAAATTATGCAAAGCAGTCGAACTAGCCTCCAGGATAAAACAGCTCAGTTCTATATTGTACGATTACTTGCATGATAGATAATCGATCTAGAAATACACCCTCTGATGGTACAAGACCATTCAAATATGGTATCGACATCATTTGTAATATCTAGTACAAAAACCGGTCATAATAATTTCTCAAACAAAAAGAAACTCAAATAATTCTTCAAAAAGAAATTAATAATAGTCATTTGACCACTCATAATAATTTCTCCAACAAAGAGAAATTCAAATAATTCTTCAAAGAGAATCCAAAAGATTAAACTTGAAAATTTCTCAACTCAAATGAATGAGGAGAAATTAACATAATTCTCTAAAGAGAATTCAAGAAAATACTCAAAAAATTCAACGAGTAGGAAGAAAGGGAAAGAAGATGACGCTTCGACAATTCGAGAGACGCAGAGTTATGAAAGTAAGGAAGAAAAAACTAATAGAATAGTTTTTGGTGTAATTTGAAATGAAACATGTGCACTCCTTATATAGTGAAGTAGGATAGTTAATATTCTTCACATGAGCAATGTGGGACTAAATGATTTTTTCAACCAAAAAGATATTTTAACAATATGGGACTTTAAAAAAAAATTAAATTCAACATATTGGAACATGGACATGTTCCAACAATAACTCATACGGTAAAGAAAATAAAGAATCGCGAAAGTAAAAACTTATCCAAAAAGGAAAAAAAAACATCATAGCAGCTTTCTATAAATTGGTAATATGAGCTATTATGAAGTCTATCACATCGATTTGTTTCAAAATTTAACTTAGGATCATATCAATTCACGATTGAGTTCAATAGCAAAATTCTGGACCGCCTTCATCTGAAGACTAAAAGACAGTTAACTAACCAACAATGGACACTGGTACTCTTGCTGTACTATACCATAAACTCTCCTATTATCCATTTGTCCTTTGATCCGCCAGAATACCAGAAATTCAATTCCTACAGCAAAAGAAGATGTTCACTGCTAAGATATGTTCTCGGTTAAATATATTGCTCCCACCATTTCAGGATATCTGCAAGATAGGGGAAAATAAAGTAAGATATTTACGCAATATATATAATGAGTAAACATTTAAACTCACATTGCACAAGCAATAATAAATATTAAACAATCTGATTACAACGGGACTTTAATACAAAATTTAAAGTAAAGTTTCAGACCTAAAAGAACATCACGGCTGAAGCTGACATCTCCTCCACACGCAAAAAAGATAAAGGAAATTGCCAGAGGAAGGAAAAAGTGTGTTTGGCAATAAAACACAAATCACAGTAAACAGAAACGCGGAGAAGTACTAGTAGACCAATAGACAATTATATGATTTGCAACAGCATGGGAGGGAATTGTGGACAAGAAATTGCAAAATAGAAAAACTATGTGGAAAATTAAGCATAAAACTCAACAAATAATCAGAGTAAATTGTGTGGCACACCAAGTGTTCAAAACCAACATGGTGATCCATAGACAACGTGCCTGCTGTCTAGTTTATGAATCCATATAAGCCTTCGTCTTCTGATTCCGAATTTCCTTCTTAAATTCTCTAAGCTGCACATGGAATTTACTACTAAAGGCAAGAAGTTTGTTTTAAGAAGAGCTAAAACTCCTAGTATCAAGCTTACTAATAATAAATCTCTCTCTTGTGCTGTGCAACACGGTGCCCAATTGTGCCTTCTCTATTTGAACCCGCTCCCACATCTTCTCCAGCTGATCCGTATCAGTTGCTGTCTGTATCAGCACAGCAGACACCTATACCTGAAACTATTGATGAATTAGTTACCCAGTTTTTTTATTTCTCTTAGGAACCTAAACTGCTGCCTCCTCCAAGGTCGGGCTTTGATCATTGCATTACTTTAAAAGATGACACTGATGCTTTTAGTTTGCGTCCTTACAGGTATAATATTTTGCAAAAAGATATTGTCATAACATTGTGGAGGAAATGTTGCGGCAAGGAATTAGACAGCACAACAACAGTCCCTTCCCATCCCCAGCTATCTTAGCTAGAAAAAGGGTGGTTCATGGCGCCTTTGTGTTGATTACACACAGCTTAATCGAAATACTATCAAGGATTGGTTCTCAATTCCTCTTATTAAAGACCTTATGGATGAATTAAGTGGTGCCACTATAAATTGGACTTCTGTTCCGGTTATCACCCTGTCCATATGCAAAAGGGTGAAGAGTATAAGACCGCTTTCAAGACACATACCGGTCATTTTGAGCACTGTGTCCATATGTACTTACCTTGCTCAAGCCGTGATCTCATATGGATCCCAATAATATCGCACAAAATCGCTAAATTGCAGCAAAATCCGCAATCTCATATGGATTCCACCGATTTTGCTTGTTATGTTTGTTATATGATTTTAAACTTTTGAGTACTTTTATATTCAAGATTTGAGACTTGGTTGTTTTATGATTTTAAACTTTGAGTACTTGCACTTTATAATATATATATTTATAATATATATTTACTATTATGAGTTGAATCCATCGATTTTGGTTGCGATTTTCGATTATGCGATCTTGATTTCCCCTTTCGATTCAACAAAACGATTTGAGTAGAATCCACCGATTTTGGTTGCGATTTACGATTGTTCGATCTTACTATCCTCTTTCGATTCAAAGTAAACTCTCGATTCTGACAACCTTGGCTCACGGCCACTTTCTGATTCGTATGTATCAAAAGAGCATCAAATACCTCTTAGAGCAGAAACTCAACACTCCATTTCAGTAGTTACTAATGTCTAAACTCATGGGCTTGGACTTTGAGATACAATATAAGCAAGGGTCCCATAATAATACTGTTGATGCCCTTTCTCGCAACTCTGCTGCTGAATTATTGCCGTTAATGCTGGATAATGTGCATGCTGGTCTATTGAACTTAATTAAGCAATCATGGCAAACTGACCCGGCTCTTCAACACATCATTTCTGACCTGCAAACTGGTTCTAATATTCATCCTTAATTCTCATGGGCCGGGAAGAGCTAAGGAGAAAAGGTAAGTTTGTCATTGGCCCTGCCCTCACCATATCTTGACCAAAAGGAATAGCAAACATTGATTGAAGGAGGATAGTCCTCATATTTAAGATTGCATAGCTGCCAAAGGCAAAAGAGGTTGCCTTCTTGTTACGATTAGACTCGGTCGGGCCTTAAAAAGGTTTGCCTTCTACATACCATGCGGGGTGACCGTGACTTTAGGGTATCTGTATACCAACCATAGGCTAAAATATATTGTACAACTGATAATGGGAGTGCAGAGTTTACTTGTTTTTCAAGGGTTGAGTTGTAGTTTGTGTGCTGCAATATGTGCTGGGGGCACAAAGCCCCCTGACCAAATCCACATAAATACTATTTTAATGGGTTGGGGCCAAAAGAGGCCCCTTCAACATGGGGCCATAATTAAAAGGGTTTTTAGTAGGGACAGTGATCTTCATTGACGGGTATACTAGTGCCAACATATGTGTATTGATAACTTGATAAGGAGTTTTGCCAACATACGGGTACTGATACACACTGCATATTGACTGTTAATTAGATGGTACTTCATACTTATGAACCATTTAACTCTTGCCTTTCACTTTCAAATTATATATGCACACTCAGGTTTGGTTGATGATTAAGTGTAAAAACGATCAAATATAAGCGACTACAGGACTTGAATTTCAACCATACAGCCTTACTAAAAAATTGGATAGTCTATCTGCTTCCAGCAATAAAACATACACACCCACCGAACTTGTCAATGCACAGACAAATTCCACTTAACTTTCAAAGTTCAGACTGTTGATCAAGACTGTTGACCATTTACTGACCCCATAAATTTACTAACAAAACAATTAATTTTTTCATTCTCTCCTTAATTAATTACCCAGAAACATGACAATTATCCCCGATTGTGTCTATATAATCTAAACCAAAAAAGTACACATGGCAATAAAACAAATAACATACCTCAACCCAAATTGAAAAACAAACAAAACAAAATTAACATGGATGAACAGTACAAGTCTACAACAAACTTGTAATGATTGAATATATTCATAAGAAGTTGTGAAAGACCTGAAATTGAAATTCAAGCAACAGTGACAGCTTGTTGCTTGGATGGCTGAAGAGCCTTGTTTGTTCTATTTTGATCAGAATCTCCAAGAAAATCTTCCATGTTGTAGATGACAGTGATGTAGAGGGAACAACTAGGGCAGCGTGCGATTTCCTCACCAAGCTTGAGATCTTCCTTTGTGATCTGGAACAGGTCCCCACATGGACAAGGATATGTGTATGACTGCAACTCCTCATTCCACTCCATGTCTTCAATTTCTACATCATCGTAAGACATTGCTTTATTGTGATTTCTTCTGCACTTAACAAACAACAAATAAACAATAAGAGAACACAAGTTGAGGTTCAGACAAATAGCAATAGAGTAAAGACTAATACCATTCTCCCTTTACTATTTATATTAAGTTTGATAATAACAAGTTCTAAACATAGTAAGAAAAAACTCAGTAGATAGTAAATCGCAGCAATTGCGGCGGTGAGGCCGCTACAGTGATGGCGGATGCGGCGCACAGGGAGGAAGGAATAATACCTGCGTGCTTGAATTGCAGTTGCAGCTGAAAGCTTTGCTAGGTTATAAGAAAAGAAGGAATAATAACAGCTCAAATTTTGCAAACTCGCGTTACGAAATCTTTGATAGGTTTATGAAAGGGTATCCTGTTTTTCAGTGGAGTCTAATATAAATATATAAAGTATAAATCAAGTTTAACCTATTTAATCAAAGTTTAACCCAATCTAATTTCATGGGCAAAACAGATTTATTGCACTAATGTTGCAATTACATGTATTTGGCCATTAATACGGCTGATGCGTCATACCACTATTTTTTTTCTATTTTTTAATTTATTTTTATCACAATGGTGTGGGTCCAGTAGAAATAATTCGTTGCAAACTATTATAAGAATATGTGCATAGTCGTTCAAAAGAAAATTGAAAGGCCACACAACTTGCCATGAAAAATCCATTATTGCAGCCTTTGAGTTTTCTATGTTCGCTGTTGTTGTACTCTAAAATTTTCCCTCTCATTTCTTAAGACATTTTCTCACAGGGATTTTCAAAAGTTCAAATTTGCACAAAGTACAATTGGGCTTTCAAGCATCAAATCGAAGAAAAGCATGCCTACTTCGATTTCACATCCTTGGATTGGGCTTTTGGCCTTTTTCGATGCAAGCTTGGCTTACATCCTTCGATTGAGTATTGGCCCCTGACATGCTTGCTTTGATTCATAAAACAATAGATATCTGCATGCAGCCTTCGATTGAGCAATTACCTCTTTCCTGCATGCTTCGATTCACAAAGCAATGGGCTCCCACCATGCTAGCGTACACAAGGCAAAAGCTTCCATATGGCTAGTATTCATATTAGCACCCACAGGGCATTGGCTATCTTCATGTTAGCTCTGATTGGGCAAAGTCTCCCTTTGAAACAACTTGCTTTCGGTTCACAAGGGCAACACCTATCTTCATACAAGCTTCGACTGAGCATTTATTTCCCTTTGAAACGGCCTTCTTCGATTCAAAAGGGAAGGGCCTCATGTTGGTGTCCTTCGATTCAGAAGTTAGTGGCTTCATGCTGACTTCTTTCGATTCAGAAGACAATGACCTTCTAAAAGCGTCCATCAATTCAGAAGGAAATGGCCTTCTGGAAGATTTTTTGATTCACAAAGCAGGGCCCTCCTGCATGCATCTTTCGTTTGGGCATGTGGCCTTCTTCGAATGATAGTTTGGTTTACATCCTTCGTTTAGACAAATGGTCCCATTTTATGCAAGCTTTGGGTTACATCCTTTGTTTGGCCATGTGACCTCTTGCAGGTACGTTTCGATTGGATAGTGGCTCTTCATGCAAGCTTTCATTTGAGCAAAGGCCTCTTGCATGCTTGCTTGGAGTCATAAAGCATTGACCTCCTGCAGGCAAGCCTTCGATTGGACAAGGGTTACCTTCACACAAGGCTTCGATTAGAGTATTGGTTCCCTTCGAAGCAACATACTTCGAATCCAATTCTGAACCCTTCGAGCAAGATTGGTTGAAGAACAAATCTCATAGTCTTATCCTACAAATCTCACTTGTTAGGCTATGTTGCTTCCAAATCTTTACATAATCAGAGGCTTACACAAATTTGTGATACATTACACAAAGGTTCGAAGTTTTATCCATTGGATAATACCATTCTTGGATGAAGTGGCAAAAAGCTACGTACCCTTTTTTCATAAAGAGTACTTTAATCACAAAGTTAGCTCCCAATCTGGGTTTTTTTTTGTCTGAACACAAGCAATGTCAAAAGCATGAGTCCAATCTCCTGCCCCCAACAGACACCAGGCCCCACTTGTACTTGAAGCTTGGGAACAACGAAAAGGGATTAAACTTGTTTTCGTTTTCAACCAAACCATAGTTTGTTATCCTGCAAACCTGGTTACTCCAACATCTCCAACCTTTTCTCTATAGACAGAGAAACCATTTGTAAGTTGAAAAAGATTTTTGGATGGTGTGGAAAGAATCTTCAAAAGAAATCTCAAACTCTCAAAAACTCTCAAACACTAAACACACTCTCAAACCCAGAATCTAAAGAAACACTACACTTGTTTATTTTCCTTCAAAATCCAGAAACAAACAAACACAACCCAACACTTGGTTCCTTCTTTCAAATCCAGCACTAGAAATATAACACTTGTTTCTTCCCTTCGAATCCAGGAACACCCAGGGCAGCAACTCAAGGTCCAACACACACATTCCAGTTTCAAGCAAGATAAGTCCTCTTAACCTTAAGCTTTTCGTTTCAAACATGACATGTAAATAACCATTTTATTTCGTTTCAAACATCATTATTATCCTTTGGTTTGTTTTTGTTTCCACCTTTTCAGTTTGTTTTCATTGCTAATATTTTGGCTTTGTTTCTCTGTTTATCAAACACATTTTGAGAACTAACCTGGCCATGAAACAATATTAGCATGGCCTCAACCCATGCTGCTATTTAAATCCTAAACGAAAGAAAACAGGAGGAAGGATGTGTAAATCGAAGCCTTAGGCTTCGTCCCATGCTGCTATCTGACCCCAAATGAAAGGAAACAAAAACAAAGGCGGTGTGAATCGAAGGTTACAAACTTCGATACACACTGGCTTCCAGTCCCATTCAAAAGAAGCAGGAAAAGGGTGAATCGAAGGATGCATCGCACGCTAACTTCTAGGCCCAAATCGAAAGAAGCCAGAAAGAGTTGAATCGAAGGGCGCTACTGCCTAGATCGAAGAACTTGTTTTCCCTTCTTTTATTTTGTTTTGTCTTTATATTTTCTTGCTATTCAATATGGTTGTAATAGTGTAGGATATTTATCTTCTATATTTTTTATTGCTTTATACAAATGTTAGTAACTAGGGTGTGTATGGCAAGATAAAACCAACAAGTAGACCACCCTAATCAAAGACTAAATGCATGCAATCAAACACACTATTCAAACATGCACCTCTAGAGTAATCTCACTCGTTACCTCAGAAAATAGTCATGTCCCTCGAATATGGGAATTTTAGCAAAGACCCTTGATAAAAGATCGTAGTCCCTCGATGACCCTCGATGTTGCCTTCGGTAAACGGTTTAGTTCCTAACGAAATTGTTAAAACATCCCATAGGTTGCCTTCTATGACTATACAAACGACCCACGTCCATCCCTTCACATCCAACGATGGGGCTTCTTAGCAAATCAAGGAAAAGATAGCAACATCTAAAGGAGGAGGAAAAGAACAAAGACCTTTCGAGTAGGTAGGACACTCGTAGTTGCTTGCTTGCTCACAACTAAAAAACCATTTTCACACCAACACTTTCAATTGAAACATTTTCAAAAGAAAAAGGTTTTTGTACGCATTCTTATAGAGACGAGAGTTATTACAAAGGCACTTTTCAAAATCACTTTTAAAAAACATATTCCACAAACATCTCTTTGAACTATTTTCAAAACCAACACTTTGTACGCATTCTTATAGAGACGAGAATCATTACAAAGATGTTTTCAAAATATTTTCAAACCCACACCACAAAGCATATTTTCAAACAAAGCAAGTGATCTAGAAAGCAACTAAGAACTTGTAGATAACTACGGGTGAAAAGGGTGCTAACACCTTCTCTTTTCATAACCTACCCCCCCCCCCCCGAACTCAAGAAAATAATCTCAAAGGTTTTTCATGTCATTTTCACCCTTTCCTTATTGGATAAAAGAAAAGTCGGTGGCGACTCTTTCTATCCGCAACAATTGCGATTAAACACAAAATAACCAAGTCAGTTCTCCCACCGTATCACAGAACTGGAGACTCTGCTGGGGACTCTATCTAAAAGTGGGGTTACCTTAGATACTATATCACATTTAAAGTGCTTTCATTGTTTGACTTTCTTGCTTTACATTATGGTTCCTTGCTTGGGTTTGTTTTGATCCTCTACCCGGATCTGGGGCACCTCTTTAGGTAAGTAGCAATAGGTTGTGGAAACTGTACGGCGTAAACCGACATGGTTTAAGCAATGGCTATGTTAGTGTGAAGCATTTGTTGGTACCAGTATCCCTTGTGTTGAATCGAGGAGAATACGGGGCCGTTGAGAGGTGTCATTAAGCACTAACTGACCTTAGAACATTAATTGAACAACTTGTCCATTAGGAAGTTGTGAGATAATGGGTTTCGGTGGAAAGCTGAAGATTGGTTGATACTCGATGCTACACTCATTGAGATCGGACTTTTGGGATATCTCGGCCACAAGAAAAGATTGATTATGCTGAGACAATGCCTAAAAGAAAGGTCGGTGATATTGAGATCCCCTAGAACCTGTTTACTTTCTAGGACAGGTTGAGCCAACTAAACTTCAAGACGGTACTTACCTACAAACCCCATTGCAAGCCTAAACTTAAGGACTTGTTTGTTTTGTGTGTATATGATTATTTGTACATATAAACTTGCTTGTTTTGCATACTTGTACATAACCATCATAACATCATAACATAGAATTTTCAATAACCATTTCAAGGATCTCAAGGGCCTATGATGCAGGGTCACGTTGAACCAAGACGTCTATCGAGGGGGCAAGGGGATTTATTCTCCTCTAACCAAATGTTGTCAAAGACCAAACCATGTTAACTTGAGTCAAGGGCTATGACCCACTTGACATGGTGAGCTTGATTCTCGTGGAAGGACATTCATCGATACGAAGTTCTCCAATCAAAGCTATGATCAAAGTTTAACTTCTAACATTTTATTGTGTTTTCCCCGCGAGATCCTTGAAAACATTGCATCCACATACCATGAATCATATCATGACAGAGTTCCCCCTTACAAGTTTTCTCATCTGCCTACTGTTTATTTTAGTAGAGATGGATCTAGAGCAAACAGTTAAAGATCTCCAAGCTCAAAACGCCCAGTTCTAATAGATGCTCATGAACTTAGCCAAGGGACAGGAAGATCTGAAAACGCTCTTCACCAAAGAGAGTAAGAAGAAGAATAAGGTTGTCACCCTCAACATAGGAAGAAGGTTCAAGGGTCCTGTCCAACTAACTCAAAAAGAAGATACTTTTTTTTTAGGAAGAAGACAATCAAGAAGAGGAATCTAGAAGCACTAGAGCTAACCAAGCTACTGACGACGAAGACTACTTTGAGGAGCAGTATCCACCGGTGGATGAAAGATACAAACATCTTGAAGACAGATTAAAGGTTGTAGAGATCTAAGTTGTACCTGGCTTGGACCTTGGAGACTTGTGTTTGGTTCCTGGCATGGTCATTCCCTACAAGTTCAAGATCCCTGCTTTTTCCAAGTATGATGGAGTCTCTTTCCCGAAACTACATCTAAGATCTTACGTGCGTAAGATTCAGCCACATACTACTAACCGAAAGCTTTGGGTCCATTTCTTCCAAGAGAGTCTAGATGAGACTCAACTTGCTTGGTTCTATCAATTGGAGAGTTCCTGCATCCACACTTGGGAGGATCTAGATGCTGCTTTCTATAAGCAGTACCAATACAACGTTGATCTCGCACCAACTCGTGTGCAATTGTAGAATATGACCATGGGTTCAAACGAGGGCTTCAAGGAATACGCCCAAAAGTGGAGAGACCTAGCTGGCCGGGTGCAGCCACCCTTAACGGACGGGGATCTAGTTGATATCTTTATGGGAATTTTGGCAGGACCTTTCTTCAATCACCTAATCGAAAGCTCCTCAGTTGGGTTCACCGAATTGATTCTAATTGGGAAACAAGTTGAAAATGGAATCAAAAGCAAAAAGATCCAAGGAGCTACATCCTATGATACTCAGAAGAAGCCATACAATGGGAAGAAAGAGTCAAATGTTGTGTACGACTAAAAGGGTAGTAACAAGAGCAACCGCGATCAACATGTGGGGGCAGCCCTGATCTCCAGTCCTGCATCGTAGCGATAACAACAACGGGGAAATCAACGAAGGCAAGACGAGCCCAAGAGACAATTTACCAACATCAACATGCCACTATCTTAAGCATTGCAACACATGTTGAGGATGAATCTGATTACGTTGATAGGGACTCATCTAAACCCTAAAACTTCTTCCCCTAACTACAATCTTGATGCAATGTGTGCTTATCATTCCGGCAGTCCCGGGCATGATACTAACGGTTGTTGGGCGCTGAAATACAAGATTCAAAATATGATTGATGCTAAGGAGGTTGAGTCCGGTTCTCCTGAGACTCCAAACTTGATCACTGCTCCCATGCCAAATCATTGAGCGTTCCAGTTCATTTTGAATTTTCAATTGTAATTTGCTTTTTTTGTTCAAACACTTATCTATTAATGTTAAACTTTGTTTCATTAATGCATTGCATATGTTTGTATTAAATTCATCCATTCGTTTTCACTATATTTAATCTATGTTTTTTACTCCCTTTATGATAATCAACTCTTATTAAAAAGTTGTAAGCCTTTAGAGGGAGGATAACAAAAACAATGCCATAATCTCATACAATATGCTTTTGGACAAACCTTGATGACGATATACATGTGTTCTTTCAATTCCTAAACACTGGAGTTATAAGGAAGATAACCCCTAGTCAACCCCTTTGAGCCGAAGAAGTAAGAGTTTTCTTTTACACACAAATTGAAACATTTAATCAAAACCTGGGGCAAGGTTAGTTTCTCAGTTAATTCAAATGTGCGTTCAGTTGCAAGCTTTCACTTCATAAACAAGGAATGACATAAAAAACATCCTTTTGAATCAAAAGCCGACGATGGTTCCTCGTAAAATAGGTAGTCATTATCTCTTAAAAGAAAAGCATCTAGGTAAAATCCTATGAAGGAGACTTAAGAAAACTGGGGCATCCCGCTGACTGTAGTCTCAAAAAAAAAAAGTAGGGACAATAAATAAATAAAAAGGTCGTTACAAATCTTCAACAATAGAAAAATGTTGCAAAAACGACTGCCTTCACAAATAAACTTAACTTATCCGAACCATCACCTAAAAACCATTCCAAGACTCAATTGGAATCCAAGCGCGCAATTAACTGAGTATAAGGCTGAAGAACATCATGGAGAACGGGTTGGGTACAAATACACTTTGAGCTTTATCCTTTTATTCTTAAACCGTTAACCAGACCATGCTACAACCTTTCAAAAGTCCTAATTGAAGCATGGGTTAGTTCGAAAGCATACTGTTACAAAAGGTATCCTGAATCCTGTAAGGCTTACTGCAAATCTTGAGTTGAATTCACATTCTTACAAAACTCCTTATTTGTTAAAACTGCATTTTCAAAACTTCAAGACAAGCATAAACTTTGCATTATTTGAATGTAGTTGTTTGCGGAATTTTTTTTATTAATAACCAAGTATTAAAAAAATATTTCGCAAATAACCGGGTTTCGGAAAAAATTACGCAAATAACCATGTTTGAGATGGCTCCATAAAGGAGGAGCCAAGTCATTTGGCGCATGCACCTGGGGTTTTGCCCTAGGCGCCATCTCACTTGGCGCCTCCATTGGCTTTTAGCCAAGTGAGATGGCGCATGCTCCTTAAAAAGGAGAGGAGGCGCCATCTCACTTGGCGCCTAGGGCAAAACTAGGGTTTTTTGCCGTTTTATAAATAATTCGTCCGTTTCTTTGAAATTTCTCACACTTTCTCGCACTGTATTTTTATTTTGTACTCCCTTATTTACGTAATGACGTCGCCTATGATTTTTAGCAGAGATGGTTACGTTATATTCTCCGCCACGAAACCCGCGATGAAAATGAAATTCTGGCACATTCACTCCATGGAGCGTCTGAAGCGGGAGTTGATGCGGTGGCTAGATGGAGACATCGCCGAGGGGGAAAAAATTCGAAGGATCCAGCGAAAACGAACAACAACCTCGCATGCGACAGGAAGACCTAATGTGTGGTTGGAGGAAGTCAAAACAGACAGTGATGTAATGCTGATGATGCATGGGTCAGATGAAATTGTGTTAACAGTTGTAATTTCCTAGATTGATTATCGTTAATCATTGTTGTACGCGAAAACCCTAATTTAATTTCCTAGATTGATTATCGTTAATCATTGTTGTACGCGAAAACCCTAATGTAATTTCCTATATTGAATTTCTTAAATTGTGTGAACAGTTTTATTAACGGAAAACCCATAATGTTTACAACACAAATATTGAAAAGATTTATTGTATTACAAAATTTATGTGGTCGAGCCAGACGCCCGATTCGGACAGTTTTTGCGATTGTGTCCGACCTGACGGCATAAACCACACTTTCTTTCCAACCTGTCAAGATCGTCCATTTCTGTTGTTATGCGCCTGCTTTTGGGACGACCCTTCTTGTTCCTTCGCATTTGGTCATTGTGCCAAACTATATCACCGCTGTATTCAGGCCAATAGTCCGGTTTTGCCACCAAAGGAAAGTTGTTGTTGTAAACAGTTAGCAATGTCTCAGATTTATAAACGTTTGATAGCAGTTGAAGCGCGTCTTGATGGGTATGCACACAAGCGGCAATGACATGAGAGCAAGGCATACGAAAAGCTTGAAACCTGCCACAATCGCACCATTGAGAAGGTAAAATGACCCTGTATTCCTGTCTTGCCAGGCCTTCATTGTGGTCAATTGTCTCTTTCACAATGAAGTTGTGGCTATGGCGGTCAAACCGTGTAACCATGTGAGTGTTGGCTTTTGCACTTTCAGCCTTAATGTATTTCATACAGCTTTCACTCCACAGTTGTCCTGATTGCAAGACCGAATACCACATTTCACCTCTTTTGGCAAATAACGCAGCCATCCTAAAATACGTGGATTTCACCAAGGCAGTGATGGGGAGGTTTCGTATGCCCTTGAATACCCCATTCATTGATTCAATGAGATTTGTTGTCATATGCCCCCATCTTTGGCCATTGTCGTATGACCTAGTCCACTTTTCGACCGGTATGTTGTCGATCCACGTACCGGCTTCTGGGTTAGACAAACGGATCTCGTTGCGGTAATATTTGAATGTGGGCTGTGTCAGTGCGTATCCCGCATTCATCACCGCTTTCCGCAATGTTTTGTCCTTGACCTCCCTCGAGAAATTCTGGACGATATGCCTGATGCAATAGACATGCGTAGAAGGAGGGTCATGCCAACCATTTGCCGGATTATTATAGGCACTTTCAATAGAGGCATGTCTGTCCGAGATCAAACATAGATCCGGTTGAGGAGCCACGTGTGTACGAAGATTTTTCAGGAAAAAGCTCCAAGCACCACCGGTCTCCCCCTCGACAAGGGCAAACGCAACGGGGAAAATGTTATTGTTGCCATCTTGTGCAACTGCCATCAAAAGAGTGCCTTTGTACTTGCCATACAACCAAGTCCCGTCTATTTGTAGAATTGGTTTACATGATGCAAACCCTGCGATGCATGGTTGAAATGCCCAAAAGACGCGACTGAATATTCCGTTGCCATGTAGAACACTACCATCTTGGGCGTAAGCGGGCAATGTTTCCAGAACATAAACACTACCTGGAGAATATGTCTTTAGTGCATTGAGGTAGCGGGGAAGTTCTCGGTATGACTCCTCCCAGTTTCCATACACCCTTTCAATCGCCTTAGTCTTTGCTAACCACGCCTTACGGTAAGACGGAGTGTAGTTAAAAACTGTGGTGATGTGGGAGATGATTGTTTTCACCTTCAAAGAAGGGTCGTTGCTCACCAGGGGTAGGATTTCTTGACAGATTAGATCATGGTTGAGTTTTCGGTGGTCTTGTGATTGAGTGGAACTTACACAAGTATGGGTTGTCATGGAACCTATGACCCAGCAGTCACCCCTTAGTCTGTATGAAGCGGTCAGCTTGAACATGCAGTCAGGGTGGACACACTTGATCTTGTACCTTTCCGGGTTTACACGATCCACCTTATAATCAACCGAGTTGAGCATGTGAAATTTTTTGATGGCCCTTATGCATTCCTCTCTATTACGAAACTTGTCCTTCTCTTTTAAATTTTCATCTGATTGCATATACGGTTGGAAAAACAAGTTCGTAGAAGGTTCATCTCCGCCCATGTTGAAGTTTGTCATGTGCGTAGGTGGTGTGTAGATTTTGTCGGTAGGAATACTTGGGATGCCATCATCGTCAGAATCGTCGTTCACCATTTCATCGAACTCTAACTCGTTATCTTCTTCTTCATCATCAACTGCATCCACCTCGGCTTGCTCATTCTCCAAAGGATCAACCTCCTGTAACACCGGAGGCTCTACCTCCTGTGTCACCGGAGGCTCTTGAAACAGAACGTACAACTCAATAGAGTCGTTTCCAGAATAGACATGGCTGGAAATCATGTTCTGGAAATCCTCGTCATCTTGAATTGCAACCTTATAAAATATGACTTGGTTGTTTCCAAAATAGACTGGACTCTGATAAAATATCTGGGATATAGGGCCTCGTTCAAGTTTGGCCTCCAATCTTTTCTTAAAGTAGGAGAAATTTGCTTTCCCGTTTAAGAGAAATCGGACATTGTCGGTGTTTCTAAACAAAAACCCAACTGTGGGACACATGTATGTCTCACCGTTGAAATGTGCTTTGACAACAAATTGTGGTGAAGAGGCCATTGTGTAGAATTGTTTTAGGTATGAAGGTGGGAATGTTTTGGGTTTATTGATTATATGAAGGTATGAATGCTGGAATGTTTGAAGGTTAGATGACTGATTCGAAGGTTGGAAAATTTTACAGTTTATGTGAATGAATGTTATGTTCAACCTAAGGCAAAATATTTCAATTAAGTAAGTGATGCAACCCCCCAAGGCTGCCAATAATATTACATGCATGGGCTTATGCTGCCACCTAGCCTGGCCCTACTCTTCACACATAAAAGTTTTGTCTAAGCCTGCCACCCGTCTACTCCAATAGCCTTGCATGCAACAGAGAAAGGAATCCCAAAGGCTGTCACGTAGCCTGAGACAATGCTGTAAAACGTGACACCTCTTATTCGCCAAATGGGGTGGCGACAACATTCATTTTTGTACTATTTCGCCAAGTGAGATGGCGCCTCCCTTACTGTCCAATAATATTACATGCATGGGCTTATGCTGCCACCTAGCCTGGCCCTATTCTTCACACATAAAAGTTTTGTCTAAGCCTGCCACCCGTCTACTCCAATAGCCTTGTATGCAACAGAGAAAGGAATCCCAAAGGCTGTCACGTAGCCTGAGACAATGCTGTAAAACGTGACACCTCTTATTCGCCAAATGGGGTGGCGACAACATTCATTTTTGTACTATTTCGCCAAGTGAGATGGCGCCTCCCTTACTGTCCAATAATATTACATGCATGGGCTTATGCTGCCACCTAGCCTGGCCCTATTCTTCACACATAAAAGTTTTGTCTAAGCCTGCCACCCGTCTACTCCAATAGCCTTGCATGCAACAGAGAAAGGAATCCCAAAGGTTGTCACGTAGCCTGAGACAATGCTGTAAAACGTGACACCTCTTATTCGCCAAATGGGGTGGCGACAACATTCATTTTTGTACTATTTCGCCAAGTGAGATGGCGCCTCCCTTACTGTCCAATAATATTACATGCATGGGCTTATGCTGCCACCTAGCCTGGCCCTATTCTTCACACATAAAAGTTTTGTCTAAGCCTGCCACCCGTCTACTCCAATAGCCTTGCATGCAACAGAGAAAGGAATCCCAAAGGCTGTCACGTAGCCTGAGACAATGCTGTAAAACGTGACACCTCTTATTCGCCAAATGGGGTGGCGACAACATTCATTTTTGTACTATTTCGCCAAGTGAGATGGCGCCTCCCTTACTGTCCAATAATATTACATGCATGGGCTTATGCTGCCACCTAGCCTGGCCCTATAATACACACATAAAAGTTTTGTCTAAGCCTGCCACCCGTCAGCTCCAATAGGCATGCATGCAACAGAGAAAGGCATCCCAAAGGCTGTCACGTAGCCTGAGACAATGATGTAAAACGTGACACCTCTTATTCGCCAAATGGGGTGGCGACAACATTCATTTTTGTACTATTTCGCCAAGTGAGATGGCGCCTCCCTTACTGTCCAATCGTATTACATGCATGGGCTTATGCTGCCACCTAGCCTGGCCCTATAATACACACATAAAAGTTTTGTCTAAGCCTGCCACCCGTCAGCTCCAATAGGCATGCATGCAACAGAGAAAGGCATCCCAAAGGCTGCCACCTAGCCTGAGACAATGATGTAAAACGTGACACCTCTTATTCGCCAAATGGGGTGGCGACAACATTCATTTTTGTACTATTTCGCCAAGTGAGATGGCGCCTCCCTTACTGTCCAATCGTATTACATGCATGGGCTTATGCTGCCACCTAGCCTGGCCCTATAATACACACATAAAAGTTTTGTCTAAGCCTGCCACCCGTCAGCTCCAATAGCCTTGCATGCAACAGAGAAAGACACCTTACATTATTTGTAAATGCATGCATGCATATGTGTAACTCCCTAAGCATGCAAATGTGACACCTCGCATGCATGCAACCACTACATCAGAATTAGTTGCCTATAAATACATACCTTATGAAACATATCTCACACCCACACAACTCTCACTCTCTCACTCTCTGCTACGAAATATTTCTTAAGTCTATCATACTCCTTATTTCTTCCTAAGTCTTTCATTCACTCAAGCGTTCTGAAGAATGGCCCTTCTAACAATGGGAGATACTCACAGAGGCACAAGGGAAAACATTGCTGCATTTGTAAGTCTCTTCTTTGGTTATACATTTTTCATACTTTAAAAAACGTGTTGTTCATCTTAATTAATCTTACTCTTGTTTAATTATGATCTCAGGATACACAAAGATTCAGAATCCGTTCGCACAAATACCTGGCCCCCGACCCTTTTATCGTCCCTTATCTGGAATATGCAGGTTTTGGACACGTGATAAAGATCTCCAACTGCACCATTGACTCCAAATTCATCCTTGCAATGTTGGAGAGGTGGAGACCGGAGACCCATACATTTCACCTACCAATAGGTGAATGTACCATCACTCTCGAAGATGTCTACATGCTACTGGGCCTCCCTATTGACGGTAAAGCGGTGAACGGGTCGGTTCAATAACCCAACTCACAGTGTGAAGAACTGTTGGGTAGGGACATGGTAGAAGGGGGTGGAGCAAGAGGGCAGGGAATACTACTCACTGACCTGAAACGGCATTATGCAAGTATGGAATTAAATGAAAATTCCTCAGAAAATGACCGAGTAGTAAAAGCCCGGACGTATATAATGATACTTTTTGGTACTTTTTTATTTCCCGAAAGTACGGGAAATAGTGTAAATTTCATGTACTTACATTTACTAACCAATTTTGATAAAACTAGAAAATTTAGTTGGGGTTCTGCAGTATTAGCCCACCTGTACAGTTCCTTGTGCAAAAACGCAGTCAAGGAAAAATGTACATTTTATGGGTGCGCATTTTTACTACAAGCCTGGGGTTGGTGGAGGATGGAGTCCTTAAACCCCATCAACAACAACACTTTTGGTTTCCCTTACGCAACAAAGTAAGTCATTAAGTTATAGCATTTATAACTATTCTTCTCTTTCCAAAATATATGCTAAAAATAACATGTTTCTCATTTCCTATAGGTACTGCGTGAGGGGTATGGATTACGGCAAGAATCCCAGATTCAATGTCGCACTCTACCGGAATCTGTTGGATCACCTAGGCCCAGATGACGTAAGTCGTAGCTTTTAACTTTTGTTCATTTTATTTATTTATACATTACTTTTGCGCTTACCTGATTTAAATTTTATCGCAGTTCGTCTGGAGACCATATTTGGGTTTGGACCATTCTCCAAATCCAGAGGATGCAGCAACTTGGACTGCAAAGACTGCACTCATTCGGTTCAACATTGTGGAGATGCACCACAGCGACCGCGTGAAGATGCAGTTCGGAATGATCCAAGAGATACCAAGTGACCCAACAGATTTGTCCCCCTGGCATCTAAAAAGGGTCGACGCCCAGTGGAATCTAACCAACTGGAAAGACTTTGCTCCAGAATGGTGTAAAATGTGGCAAAGGCGTCACCGCTACATCTTGCAATCCCCTGTTTTCCTTACGCAAGGTAACATGCGACACACCGATCAATATATGTCGTGGTACAGGTCGGTTAGTAACCCAGATATGCACGTGTCTCATCCGAGGTACTTGGTTGACCCACGCACACAATGGGCACAACCCTCGATTCCCCACCAACAAACCCAAAATCCTTCAACCTCAAACCCACCCCCAAGAAGAAACAGACCAACAAACACACAACCACATTCCCCACCACAACACAACTACAACCAAATGCCGTACTACCAACCACAGTCACCGCCAAACTACCAATACCCAGATATGCCTCAAACCCAACCACAATACCAACCCCAATACCAGCAAACCCACATACCCCATACCCAATTTCAGTCTTCCACATATCCCAATATGGGGCCCTCAACATCCAGCCTTAGCCCTGATATGGGAATGTCAGAAGATTACGACCAACCCGACCAAACCTACCATCAACCACCATATCACCAAACAACCCAACATCCACAGTACCAAACACCCCAAGATCCATTTCCTTTCTACCCCCCATACTCAGACGACCAATGCTACCGACCAACCATGGAACCCCACCCACCGCCAACACGACCAAACTTCGAGGGCATGGGTAACCGACTGTACCAGAGCGGATCTTCGAGATACGGAGATCTTACTGATTTTATGGATTCGGATCGCATTGACTTCGCTGGGCCATCGACCTTGCCGCAACAGGAAACGAGACGGCACCCAGCAAGAGAAAGGCGAGGACGGGGATGCGGAACTGGGGGTCATTACCGGGTTCCTGGGGATCATTGATGTATCTTTTTTTTTTTCAGTATTTTTTGTATCTATTTTTTTTACTGTTATTTAAATGTAAAACAGTTGAATGTAATTATTTTTTTTCAAATAAAAAATCAATTTTGGTTATCTCTGTCTAATACGCAACGCGCAGGAAAGGAAAAAAAAAATTTTTTTTTGACCTACTTTTCCACATAGGCGCCATCTCATTTGGCTTAGGGCTTGCCATTTGCCCTTAGGCGCCAAATGAGATGGCGCCTCCCTTATAAAAATAGGAGGATGCGCCAAATGAGATGGCTCCTCCTTTATGGAGCCATCTCAAACATGGTTATTTGCGTAATTTTTTCCGAAACCCGGTTATTTGCGAAATATTTTTTTAATACTTGGTTATTAATAAAAAAAATTCGTTGTTTGCGTATGGCTAATTGTTTGACATCAGAGAAATTCACACAATGAATATCCAATGAACAAAAATTCTCAAGAAACAGAACCACTTCAAATAGAATGAAACTTCCAAATGACAAACTCTCTTATAAGCAAGGGGGCATGACATATCACTACCTAACTCGTCTGGGGAAGTCAAGTCAAGATTCTGAGAAATCTCTCAAGAAATGCTGAATAACCAGGGGGCAAGTCTGTATCTGAATCACTTGGGGCATTAAACATGAATTCCAAAAAAAAAGGTTACGTAGGGCCAAGCAATTTTTTTTTGCCATTACTGCAACACCTATTACTAGGGGCAGTGACAAATCTCCCACAATGTCCTTTTCATAGGGTGATCTCCGGTCAAGTCCCCACAAAGTCATCTCTACAAGGTTATCCTCAGAGAATAATCTTCACGAATAAAGGTACAAACCCTCCAGGCCAAATTCTTGGATATCCCCACAAAGTTTGATCCAGGAAATCCCCAGCCAGAGTTTCAATCTCTAGAAAACCTTCTTCCCAGCTAAGTTGGTCTCAAGAAGAATCCTCGAGGAGTTCTGCCAAAAGAAAACGCCTCCCCAGCAGTTTGCCAAATATTCTCTTCAAAAAGGGTTTATTTCCCCAACAAACTATAGATTCCCCCAGCTTGAATTTGCCTCTCAGACTATCACGAGTCAAGGGACCACAACTCCTCTTTCCCAATAGACTTTTCTACAATCCCCAGTAAGTTACTGCAAAGCCTGGAAACCAAACCAGATAACAATTAACTTCTTTATCCCCGACAAGTTGTTAACTTCCTTTCTCTCCAATTAAGAGATACCTCTCCAGTAGAGAAACAGGCAACTAAAACTCCTGAACTCCTTTCCCCAAGCAGGAATAAACACTCTCCATAGAGTTTTCTTCTCAAGCAAAATCAACATTCCCCAGCGGGGTTCTCCTCAAACAACAAAACAGGAATCCCCAGCGAAAACATTCTAAAATAAGGTCTGGAGAGGTGCATACTCTTCATCCACAACAGCAGTCTGTGATTTAACTTCCCAAAGCTCCCCAACACTTGTCAAGGATTTATTTTCCAAGACAAAATTACATTTCAACAACATTCATAGCATATGCATACGAAACGCATATAGCACAATCTCATTCATTTTGAGAAACATCATTACACCATGCATTTAATACATCATGACATTGCATGTAGCTAACTCTTTACCTTTTCAGAAAAGATCAATCAACAGATAATTATCATCAACAATTTTCAACAGTTCCGGATTAATACATGAAACAAGACAGGAAAACTATCTGCGAACGACTGATTGTAGATTAATATTTGAAACTAGATAGGACAACTATCTATATGAGCAGAATAAAGATTAATACCTGAAACCAGACGGGAAAACTATCTTTCTTCCGCTTAGGTCAGAGATTAATACCTGAAACCAGACAGGACAACCATCTCAACGACCAAAAAAAAGTTCCAGATTAATACCTAAAACAAGACATGACAACTATCTGAGGACAACCGATTGTAGATTAATTCTTAAAAGAAGTCAGGGCAACTATCTACACAACCAGATGAAGTAACCCTACCCAGGTTCCTTCTCATACATTTCCAAATGAAGTTTCATACGGACTCATCCTGAAGCAACCCTACCCAGGTTCCTTCTTATTTCCAAATGCAGTTTTAGATGGACTCATTCTAAAGCAACCCTATCCAAGTTCCTTCTCATACATTTCTAGATGAAGGTTTACACGGACTCATCCTAAAGCAACCCTACCCAGGTTCCTTCTCATTTCTAGATGAAGTTTTACATGGACTCATCATGAAGCAACCCTACCCAGGTTCCTTCTCATTTCCACATGCAGTTTCACACGGACTCATCCTGAAGCAACCCTACCCCAGGTTCCTTCTCATTTCCAGATGCAGTTTTACACAGACTCATCCTAAAGCAACCCTACTCAGGTTCCTTCTCATTTTCATATGAATTTTTACATGGACTTATCATGAAGCAATCCTACCCAGGTTCCTTCTCATTTCCAGATGCAGTTTCACACGGACTCATCCTGAAGCAACCCTACCCAGGTTCCTTCTCATTTCCAGATGCAGTTTTACCCGAACCCATCCTGAAGCAACCCTACCCAGGTTCCTTCTCATACATTTTTAGATGAAGTTTCACACTGACTCATCATGAAGTACCCCTACCCAGGTTCCTTCTCTTAAATTCCAGATGAAGTTTCACATGGATTCATCCTGAAGCTGCCCTACCTAGGCCCCATTCTCATATATCTCTTGAAGCATCCCTACACAGGCTCGTCATAAAGTAATCTTACACATATTCTTTCTAATACATTTCCAGACACGGCTTAACACGGGTTCGTTCCAGCACGTCCTTCATATTTAAATCAACCAAAGATTTATCCTGATACTTCTTCAAGATACAGTCAAGCTTAGATTTAGTCTAATTTTTGTCAACAATCACCTTTGGATGGCATCTGTAAGCCCATCTCCGACAACACTCCTCTCCAAATGGAATCTTTAAACTCATTCCCTACACAATTAACCACCACATCATCGAGTGCAAATTTCTGGGCACTCTAGTGTTCAATCATCTTCCACCTTCAAGTCACGAATGGTGGACCCGTCAATCTAACTCTTCAGGTTTAAGAAGATTGAACAGGGGCAGCTATTGTACCCCTAAATTTTCCCTCTCATTTCTCAAGACATTTCCTCACAAGGATTTTCAAAAGTTCAAATTTGCACAAAGTACAATTGGGCTTTCAAGCATTAAATTGAATAAGAGCATGCCTTCTTCGATTTCACATCCTTTGATTGGGACTTTGGCCTCTTTTGATGCAAGCTTTGCTTACATCCTTCGATTTAGCATTGGCCCCTGACATGCTTGCTTTAATTCATAAAGCAATGGCTATCTGCATGCAGCCTTTTATTGAGCAATTACCTCTTTCCTGCATGCTTTGATTCACAAAACAAGGGTCTCCCACCATGCTAGTGTACACAAGGAAAAAGCTTCCCTATGGATAGTAATCATATTAGCACCCACAGGGCATTGGCTATCTTCATGCTAGCTCTGACTGGGCAAAGTCTCCCTTCGAAACAACTTACTTTCGGTTCACAAGGACAACGCCTATCTTCATACAAGCTTCAACTGGGCATTTGTTTCCCTTTGAAACGTCCTCCTTCGATTCAAAAGGGAAGGGCCTCCTGTTGGTGTCCTTCGATTTAGAAGTTAGTGGCTTCATGATGGCTTTTTCGATTCAGAAGACAATGACCTTCTGAAAGTGTCCTTCGATTCAGAAGGAAATGGCCTTCTGAAAGATTTCTTTGATTCACAAAGCAGGGACCTCCTACATGCATCTTTCGTTTGGGCATGTAGCCTTCTTCAAATGCAAGTTTGGTTTACATCCTTCGTTTGGATAGGTGGTTCCATTTTATGCAAGCTTTTGGTTACATCCTTTTTTTGGCCATGTGACCTCTTGCAGGCAAGTTTCAATTGGACAGTGGCTCTTCATGCAAGATTTCATTTGAGCAAAGGCCTCTTGCATGCTTTCTTGGAGTCATAAAGCAGTGACCTCCTACAGGCAAGCCTTTGATTGGACAAGGGCTACCTTCATACAAGGCTTTGATTGGAGTACTGGTTCCCTTCGAAGAAACATACTTCAAATCCAATTCTGAACCCTTCGAGCAAGATTGGTTGAAGAACAAATCTCATATCCTTATCCTCCAAATCTCACTTGTTAGACTATGTTGCTTCTAAATATTTACATAATCAGAGGCTTACACAAATTTGTGATACATTACACAAAGGTTCAAAGCTTATCCATTGGATAATACCATTCTTGGATGAAGTGGAAAAAAGCTACGTACCCTTTTTTCATAAAGAGTACTTTAATCACAAAGTTAGCTCCCAATCTGATTTTTTGTCTGAACACAAGCAATGTCATAAGCATGAGTCCAATCTCCTGCCCTCAACAGAAACCAGGCTCCACTTGTACTTGAAACTTGAGAATAATGAAAAGGGATAAAACTTGTTTTCATTTTCAACCAAACCATGGTTTGTTATCCTACAAACCTGGTTACTCCTTCTTTCGAATCCAGCACTAGCAACATAACACTTGTTTCTTCCCTTCGAATTCAGGAACACCCAGAGCAGCAACTCAAGGTCCAACACATACATTCTAGCTTCAAGCAAGGTAAGTCCTCTTAACCTTAATCTTTTCGTTTCAAACATGACATGTAAATAACCATTTCCTTTCGTTTCAAACATCATTATTATCCTTTGGTTTGTTTTCATTTCCACCTTTTCAGTTTGTTTTCATTGCTAATCTTTTGGCTTTGTTTCTTTGTTTATCAAACACATTTTGAGAACTAACCTGGCCATGAAACAATATTAGCATGGCCTCAACCCATGCTGCTATTTAAATCCCAAATGAAAGAAAACAGGAGGAAGGATGTGTGAATCGAAGCCTTAGGCTTCGCCCCATGCTGCTATCTGACCCGAAATGAAAGGAAACGAAAACAAAGCTGGTGTGAATCGAAGGTTACAGACTTAGATACACACTGACTTCCAGGACCATTCGAAAGAAGCAGGAAAAAGGCGAATTGAATGGTGCATCTCATGCTGACTTCCAGGCCCAAATCAAAAGAAGCCGGGAAGAGTTAAATCGAAGGGCGCTACTTCCTGGATCGAAGAACTTGTTTTCCCTTCTTTTATTTTTTTGTCTTTATATTTTCTTGCTTTTCAATATGGTTGTAATAGTGGAGGATATTTATCTTCTGTATTTTTTATTACTTTATACAAATGTTAGTAACTAGGGTGTGTATGGCAAGATAAAACCAACAAGTAGACCACCCTAATCAAATACTAAATGCATGCAATCAAACACACTATTCACACATGCACCTCTAGGATAATCTCACTCGTTGCCTCGGAAAATAGTCATGTCCCTCGAATATGGGCGTTTTAGTAAAGACCCTCGATAAAAGAACGTAGTCCCTCGATGACCCTCGATGTTGCCTTTGGTAAACGGTCTAGTTCCTAATGAAATTGCTAAAACATCCCATAGGTTGCCTTCTATGACTATACAAACGACCCACGACCGTCCCTTCACATCCAACGATGGGGCTTCTTACCAAATCAAGGGAAAGATAACAACATCTAAAGGAGGAGGAAAAGAACAAAGACCTTTCAAGTAGGTATGACACTCGTAGTTGCTTACTTTCTTACAACTAAAAAACCATTTTCACACCA
The DNA here is from genome assembly GCA_948472305.1 of Vicia faba. Classification (NCBI taxonomy): domain Eukaryota; kingdom Viridiplantae; phylum Streptophyta; class Magnoliopsida; order Fabales; family Fabaceae; genus Vicia; species Vicia faba. The sequence continues at coordinate 1,109,882,204 of OX451735.1, read as the reverse complement.
ACACTTTCAATTGAAACATTTTCAAAAGATAAAGCTCTTTGTACGCATTCTTATGGAGACGAGAATTATTACAAAGGCACTTTTCAAAACCACTTTCAAAAAACATCTTCCACAAATATCTCTTTGAACTATTTTCAAAACCAACACTTTGTACGCATTCTTATAGAGACAATAATCATTACAAAGACATTTTCAAAATATTTTCAAACCCACACCACAAAGCACATTGTGATCTAGCAAGCAACTAAGAACCCGTAGATAACTACGGATGAAAAGGGTGCTAACAACTTCCCTTTTAATAACCTACCCCCCCGAACTCAAGAAAATAATCTCAAAGGTCTTTCCTGTTCTTTTCACCCTTTCCTTATTGGATAAAACAAAAGTAGGCGGCGACTCTTGCTATCCACAACAATTGCGATCAAACGCCAAACAACCAAGTTAGCTCTCCCACCGTATCACAGTTGTCTTATATAAAAACAGCCTCAAAAGATACTCTCTCACTGTAACCATTCTAACTTCCTCTTTTTCTTCTGTTTGTTGCGGGCATTCGAGAACCTTCAGGTTCTCAACCAAACGAAAACCCACTCTAATCAAACCCTAACCGCTAAACAAATACATAACAGTATTACATGAGTTATCTTCTAATTCCATATTCAAGCCCAAAAACCCCAAAATCTCCCTCAATCTCACATATCGGAAATCATTGATTTCCCATTAGATTTTTTTTCAATAGCAGTTGGTTTAGTTAGGACTGTGATTGTTTTAACATCAAATTTTGTGTTTAAATCGTTGGGTGCTTTGTGATACATCTGCATTCATGTTGAACCTAATTTAGGTTACTTGAGCAGACTCTAAATTTATTAATCTTCATTTATTTGCTTGATTGAGAATGATGCTCGTGATTGTTTATGTTTCCTCTGTTGAAAATGATTAGAAAGAATCTGTTTTGATGTGTAGTCTATTTTTTAGGTTTCATTTTTGATTTTATGTGACTACTTGGCTGATTCACATTTAATTTGTCATTAATTTTGTTGTTATAGTTGATTTAAAATAGATATGTTGATTGTGATTTTTTTAAATTATTTTTTGTTGTTGTAATTTATGATGTCTATAGAAGTTATTGTACAATAAGGTTATTGAATTATCTTTCTAAAGTTATTGAATCCTTTTTCTAAAGTTATTGAATTATGTTTATGTTTTTTTGACAGGTAGCCACAGGGGAGGGGATTGAGATCCACTGCAGTTGGATATTCACACGGTTCCTGCTGTTTACTCACAAAATTATCCCTTTCAATTTTTTATGTTTGAAAACTTATCTTTTCTCTTCTTTGAAAACAAGACCCAACACTCACAAAGGTATGTGATAGTGGGTAACTGCGGAACTTTTGACTGCAACCAATCCAAATTTCAGGGGGTGTGGGGAGATATCAGAAAGAGCAAGATTGTTTCATGACAATGCGCTTGCGGACCCGAAAAGAGAAAGACTATTGATAATGCTTATCATATCCAAACATAGAAAGACTATTGATGATACTTATGATATTCAAACATAGGTCTTATGTACCCAAACTTTATGTTTTTCAGGTATCGTTTAAATGGTCATGTGGTATAAATTGTTGCCAAATAATCTTACCAGAGCTACTCAAATGCTGATAGAATAGGTTGGTATATTTAACATCTTAATGCAACAATAGTATTACAATAGATGCAGTTAGAATTCATCTTATATTATGACTTACATTTTGGTATCTGCTACAATTGCAAATGACTGCTACTGAAAGAATTGTGAAGATTTTTAGCTTTTAAATCCAATGCTTCTGCTGCTGAAAGCATTGTTTGGGTGTCAATGCTGATGCAGGAAAACCAAAACAGGATTAGAGTTAACGTAGAAAAAGGTGGAGTCCATGGAAAAGGGTGGTTTCAATGTTAACAGGAAAAGATGGAGTCTATAGAAAAGGCGGTTTCAATGTTAACACCGGAAATGTTTCAATTGGAAATTGTATTCCATTTTCATACAATTATGCTGCAAGTGCACCACAGTTACACCACATACAACACTTACACACCACGGATAAACCAAATGTAACACCTTTCTTCTTAGAAAATAATTAGGACTATGGAACAAAGTTGAACTTGCAATTCAGAAAAACAACCTCAATCAACGAAGCAAAGTTCTTAACCAAAGAAGTTGCCAACAAAATAGAAAGTATCCTTAACAAGTTCTCCATCAAGAAATGCTTAGAGGAAGCTGAAATTATGAATAACACAATAAGAAAGTGCGAAGATAATAGTATCAACGGAGAAGAAAAGCTTTGTGTAAAATCATTGAAATCTATTGAAAAGGCTTTGATTATTGAGGTTTCAAATTAGACAATAAAAACATTGGCAGGATATAGGAGGATAAAAATAGGTATTATTGGATATTTTAATAACTTTAAATCTTTTTTTTACTAGAAAAAGTCAATTTGTAATTGATTTAAAGTGTTATTATTTTGTCTTCATATATGTGTGTGTGATCCTACCAGATCAAACTTGGACCATCACAGCTGGCTAGAACTGGATTTGAATGAGATGGGGGGGGGGGGGGGGGGGGGGGGAGAGGGGTACCTGCAAGATACTCCAATGATAAAATGAGAGACGGAATCAGCAGGCAAAAAGTATGTAGGTGTTTAATGAATGAATACCTGACCCTCTTGGAACAATGCTTGCTTTTTCCGTGGGGACCCAATGCCCGACCCATGGCTTTGCCTTTCGAAGCGTGCTCGAGGAAATCTCGCGGGGATCTCTGGGTTGCGTCTGTCGGACACGTGGCATAGTCCTTGGGAACTGCAACGCCGCCCTAGTAAATAGGGTCATCATTTCCTAGGCGGGTAGGTGTCGAGGATGGGGGAAGTTCGTGTCTCCCCGGTGCGACGTTTCACATTCCACGTTATCTCTATAAATAGGACCCTTGGGCCCATAATCTGTTTCTCCTCTTCATGCTCCTCCTTCTTTCTATGTTTCCACAACCGTTGGTTCCCGTAACACCGTTGAGACCGTCGTACCGTTCGCTGTTGATTACTCCCACCACCGTTGTTTGTACTCCTCTTCTTCCAAGTAAGTGTCCCTTCCTCCTGTTTCTCTGCGTTGTAGATAGCTTTGATGATATTTTTGATACTAGAAACCTGTATTTGGAAGTAATGCCCGGTAGATTTAAGCGCGCTAGACGCCTGATTCATGACTGTGCTCGAGATATTTATAGTTTTAGGCATATAATTCATGATATTGCCCATGATACTCATGCGTTTGGTCAGCATACTCATGAACTGGTCGGGATATTCATCCTTTTAGGAAGTATATAGGGTAATCTCCTCGCAGTATTCTAGTGTCGGGTAGGCGAAGTCAGGAACTTGGTCGCGTGATTCATGATTCGCCCGGGGTGCTCATATTACGCTCGTGCTATCCATGATTGATGTGTGGTCGGAGCTGGGGTGTTGGTGTTCGGCTTTAGTTTCGATCTGAGCGTTGTGTACTTCTCCCCGCCTTTGTGGCGAGCACGTGGATTTGCTGTCGAATTCACCGGTTTCCTGTGCTTTGCAGGTAAATGGCCGATAATCTAGAATCCTCGAGACATAATGACGTCGAGGAAACAAGTACAAAAGAGAATGTTACCTTGGTCGACACCATCGACGACCCTATGCTGGACTGGGTGGGCGCTGAGCCCCGGGGAATTGCTTCGGCATACTGCCATCGTAGTCGGCGAGCTTATACCGTCGTTGAGCACGACGGCACTCAAGAAGGTTTTCAAAAGAATTTTAGAATAATGAGGCCGACGATTGACGCCCGTATTTTCTCGGAGTTCACTGAATATGCGTTCCCTATGTACGAGATTGTATTCAGGGATCTCGATCTTAGGCTGCCTTTTAGTGACTTTCAAGTCGGGGTGTTCAGTCATCTGAACCTGGCCCCCTCGCAGCTCCACCCTAACGCAATCTCCTTCATCCGGGCGTTCAAGATGACCTGTCGTTTCCTGAGAATTGGGGCGACGATTCCTCTTTTCTTCAGGGTTTTTCATCTGCAACGTCAGTCTCGAGGAGGCAAACACAACTGGGTATCCCTTAAACAGTCGAAGAGACTCTTTAGGATGTACATGGACTTGGTGAGGGATTTCAAAGATAAATGGTACGTGTTGCAGCCGGCCACCCAAACGGCCCTGGATTCTCTATTCAAATTGGAAACTGTGGTGGTCGACGGGGACGGGGAGCCCCTTGTGGATGCTGAGGGTAGTCCCGCAGTCGGGCGGATCTCCAGGTTCCCAATCCATTGGTGCTCGGGTCATTATGAGCACGGAACTGGGCACTATCATACCCCTGCGGGGAGCATGAGTGCCGAGGATGAGGAGGCCTATGATGTCCTTTGCAAGTTTGTTGATAGCTTTTTCCTCGCCCGGTGGGTCACGAGGGAAGGGGATGATATTCTTGATGAGGATGGTTACCCGACGTTCGAGGCGCACCCTATCAATACCAAGGCGCTCGTTGAATGCCAATCCTATGGGCAGGCCGTAGATCTCCTAGATTTATTGCTTCTGCTCTTGTTGTTATTCCATTTTCATTGCCTTTAATCGCTTGCAGCTAACCCGGGTTCGCTATTCTTTGCAGGTCACATGGCGGAACGTCGAGAGAGGCTGTTGAAGTTGACCCAAGACAAAAAGATAAGCAAGAGGCTGGTGAGGGAACCACATGCCATGTGGATGGACCCGCCAGCTGGTGAGGGCGGAGATGCGTCTAGTGGGTCCTCGGGCTCTCCCGATGCCGAGCAACAGACCGAGCTGGTTGACAGGAAGAGGGGTCGGATAGAGAGTAGAGCGGAAACTGGTGATGAGCCCGTAGTTGCCCGGGCCTTTGGCTTACCGCCCTGCTTTGTAGAAAAGGATTTCTTTGAGGGGTTTCCTCTGACAGTGTCTGATAACGAGGCCGACATTATTAAACGGCTCGACAAAGAAGGCCGGAGGAAACACCTCGCCGCCAGCATGGTCGGTGTAGTGAAGATGGCTGAGATGGTTGTGGTCCTTGCAGGGGAAGGATCAGATTCCTCGGACCGTGTTAGGGAGTTAGAAACAGAGAAGGCTGCTTTCGCTTCCAAATCTCGCAAGTTAAAGGCGGCTCTCGAGCGGTTCGAGGAGATGTTTTGTGAGCAGGCCGACCTGCTGTCGGGGGAGAAGGAAAAGACTGCGAAGGCTTCCGAGGAGAGGGATTGCCTCCAACTTGACAAGGAACGGTTCGAGAGTGACAACCAACGGTTGTCCAAGGAAATCGAGGAGCTAAAAGCTGATATGCTTCCTGCTGATGACGAGCCATAGGAGATAGCCTCTTTGCGCACCCGTTCAGATTTGGTTGCTCGTATCCACCTTCTCGAGTCAGACTGTATCGGTGCCCTAGCAGACGGGTTCGAGGCCGCGATCAGTCAACTATTCGTCCTAAATCCGGGCATGAACACCGAGGGAGTCGGGTTTCTGTCCCAGATTATTGATGGTCAGGTTGTGCCTCCTCCCGAGTCTCCTGATGTAGATGCCGGTAGTCCTGGGGATGTTTAGCATCAAGTTATTGTTTGGGCCTGCATGCCCATGTATTGGTTTTTATTTGTTTTTGGGGCCTGCCTGCCCGTGCTAATTCTTGATTTCTTTTGGCCATTGTGCCCTAGTTTGTAACCTTGAACATCGCCAGCCTTTTTGGTCGGCTCACTATTAACTTGTTTTGTGCGTATATTTTTCGATGAATGTTTATTTTGCCTTAACCTGCTCGTATCTAGGCTAATGTTCGACTGTCATTTTTGTGATGAATATTTTGCTAAAGTTTTATTCTCGAGCGGAGATATCCTTTCGACCCCTTTGATGGATCGACGCACTTCAAAATGTGTCGATTGTGCGGAGTGGAGCCTGCATGTCGGACGTATGACCCAGATCAGGGTCCTACGCTCGTGGCGTGAACTGCCCATTGCGAGCTGGGTGTTCTGCCATGTGGGTACTTCAACAGTGGAGCTCGATCGAGGTGTCCCTGTCGGGCTTGTTGGGTGAACGACAGTATGTCACTGGGTGGTAGGTAGGGTCCGTACCTCGACCTGCCTACGTGGTCGAGACTTTTCCCTTTGTTGGCTAAGGGTGGATGTTCGACGGCGAAAGTCCTCAGTGGTTGAGGGCTTTAGCTATAGTACTGTTTTAGCTTAGCAACATTCCAGGGTCGTGGTAACGGTTCTCCGTTTAACTTCTCGAGGTAATATGCCCCGGTGCCTGTAGCGCCTTGAACGCGATAAGGTCCTTCCTAGTTTACGGCTAATTTCCCTTCGCAAGAGTCTTTCTGGTTTCTTCGCAATACTAGGTTGCTGATCTGGAACTCGCGTCTGATGACCTTGTCATCGTGACGCAGGGCTACTCGTTGTTTCAAAGTGGCCTCGCACAGGGATGCCCCTGATCGAATTTCCTCGACCAGATCGAGTTCGTCTCTAAGGGCTTCATCGTTCATTTCCTTGTCGAGGGGCATCTCTGTCCGCCTGGAGGGTTCCCTGATTTCTACGGGAATGAAGGCCTCGGTGCCGCATGTTAGTCGAAAAGGGGTTTCGCCCATCGTCGAATTGGGCGTGGTGCGGTAAGCCCATAAGACGCTGTGTAGTTCCTCGACCCATCCTCTTTTTGTTTCGCCTAGCCGGCATTTGAGTCCTCGCAGGATGACCCTGTTGGCGGCCTCGGCTTGCCCGTTGGTTTGGGGATGCTCGACTGAGGTAAAATGTTGTTTGGTCCCGAGTTTGGAGACGAAGCTTCGGAACCCATGGTCGGTGAATTGGGTACCGTTGTCTGTGATCAGCGCCTTCGGGATTCCAAATCGGGCGAGGACGTTTCGTTTGTAGAAGCGGAGGATATTGTGCGAGGTGATTTTTGCAAGGGCCTCGACCTCTATCCATTTCGTAAAGTAATCCACGGCCACAATAAGGAACTTGTTTTGGTATGTCCCTTGTACGAATGGTCTGAGGATATCCATCCCCCACCAGGCAAATGACCACGGGGACGATAGTATGCTCAGCTCGTGAGGGGGAGCGAGATGCATGTCGGCGTGCTTCTGGAACTTGTCGCACCTCTTGACGTGGTCTTTGGCGTCCAACTGCATTGTCGGCCAGTAGCACCCCGCTCATAGAGCCTTCCTTTCTAGGGACTTTCCGCCCATGTGTTGGGCGGTTATCCCTTCGTGTATTTCCCGTAATACCTCAGGGACTGTGGATTCGTCGATGCACTTCAAGAGGGGAATGGAGAATCCCCTGCGGTATAGCTTATGCTCGAGCACCACGTAGGAGCACGCTCGTCGTTTGGTCACGGTCGCCTCTGTCCGGTCCGAAGGGAGCTCTCCCTTTGTTAAAAAGTTGAACACCAGGGTCATCCAGCACGAAGCGTCTCCGATGGCGTGTACCTCGAAAGGGGTTGAGGTTCTTTCGATGCTTGGGCGCGATAGGGATTCTTGTATGATGGATTTATTCCCGCCCTTCTTTCTTGTGCTTGCAAGCTTTGAAAGTATGTCGGCCCTTGTAATTTGCTCATGCGGGACGTGCGATATTTCTGCTCGGTCGAACTTCTTCATGCATTCTTTGACTAAGTTCAGGTATTCAATGAGGCTGTTGTTTTTAGCCTGGTAACTCCCTTGGACTTGGGAAGTGACGAGCTGAGAGTCCGTGAAAATTTGCACTTCACGTGCCCCTAGGTCCTCGGCTAGCCTCAGTCCCATGAGCAGGGCCTCGTACTCTGCTTGGTTGTTTGAAGTTGGAAAGGAGAGGGTGAGTGAGTGCTCGATCACCACGCTCTCCTCGTTCTCTAGGAGGATTCCCGCGCTGCTTCCGGACGAGCTGGATGCTCTGTCGACGAAGATGATCCACTTGTGCTCTTTTCCTGTGGGGGGGTCGTGAGCGGTCATTTCTGGGATGAAGTCGGCCAGAGCCTGTGCCTTTAGGGCTTTCCTGCTCTCGTATTGAATGTCGAACTCAGAGAGTTCCAAGGACCACTTCAACATTCGACCTACCATTCCAGGCCGTCCTAAGAGTTGCTTTACTGGCTGGTCGGTTCTTATTATGATCGTGTGAGCGAGTAAATAGTGTCTGAGTCTCCTCGCCGCGTTGACGAGGGATAGAGCTACCTTCTCTATCTGTTGGTATCTGACCTCGGGCCCTTGCAGTGCTTTGCTCATAAAGTAGATGGGTTTTTATCCGTCAGACGTTTCGCGAATGAGAGCCGCGATGACAGCTTCGACCGAGACGACCAGGTATATGAACAATGGTTCCCCGGTGGCGGGCCGTGATAGAACGGACGGTTGGGATAGGCTTTATTTTAGGTGGCGCAATGCCTGTTCACATTCCTCGGTCCATTCGAAGGCTGCCTTCTTGCGAAGGAGCTTGAAGAAGGGGAGGGTGTGCTGACCGGATCTCGTGACGAAGTGGGTTAGCGAGGTGAGCATGTCGTTCATGACTTGTATGGATTTTTTCGACGTGGGTGTCGGGAGGTCGGAGAAGGTAGACATTTGTCGGGGTTAGCTTCGATTCCTCGTTATGTCAGGTAAAAACCGAGGAATTTCCCTGCCTTGACCCCGAATGTACACTTCTCGGGGTTAAATCTCATCTTACATTGTCTTGCTTGAGCAAAGACTTCTTTAAGGTGAGCTGCATGGTCGATATTTGCTCGGGATTTGACGATCATGTCGTTCATATACACCTCGAGCATGTCCCCGATTTGGTTGTGGAACACTTTGTTCATCATACGTTGGTATGTTGCCCCTGCGTTTTTTAGACCAAATGGCATTACGTTGTAGTAATAGTTGCCCGAGCTGGTCATGAAGACAGTGCAATGCTTGTCGCTTACGGCCATTGGGATTTGGTTATAGCCTGAATAGGCATCCATGAACGACAATATTTTATAACCGGTCGAGTTGTCGACCAGCATGTCTATGTTTGGTAAAGGAAATGCATCTTTCGGGCATGCCCGATTGAGATAAGTATAATCAACACACATTCACCATTTTCCACTATTCTTTTTGACTAGTACAACATTTGACAGCCAGGTTGAATACCGGGCTTCAGAAATAAAATTTGCCTCTAAGAGGTCTTTTACAGCTTTTTCAGCAGCCTCCGTTTTCTCCGGAGACTGCCTACGTCTACGTTGTACTACTGCCCTAGCGGCTGGATCTATGGCGAGGCGGTGACAGGCGACCTCAGGGTCGAGTCCGGGCATCTCTGTAGCCCTCCACGCGAATAAGTCAACATTCTTGCGCAAGCAGGCTTTGATCTGCTTCCTCGCCAAGTCGGGGAGGCTGGTACTGATCTTCACTCCTTTGCTCGTGTCCTCGCTGAGAGGGACGAGTTCGAAGTCTCCGTCTGGAATTGGTCGGAGGGGGACTTGCTCGCCGCTGGAAGGCTCATCCTGGTCGAAGCGGGTGTCCAGGGCTATCGAGTCGACCTTTGAGGGAGCTCGCTGCTCTTCTATCTTGACGGACTCTGCCTCCTGAGGCTCTGATCGAGTCGTTGCGGCTCTCTTGGCGGGCCTTGTACCGGTGTCGATTGTATCTCGTCCCTTGGATGCCGCGTTGAAACATCTTCGGGCACCTGCTAGGTCACATTGGATGGTGGCGACCCATGCCCTCTTGGTGTAAAAATTCATCTTCAAGTGGACGATAGAGGGTACCGCAGTCAGTCTGCCAATGTTGGCCTTCCCAAAATGCAGTTGTAGAGGGACGTGCAGTCGATGACGAGGAAGCGCATCTTGACCTGCCTGGTCGTCGTGTCCTCGCTAAAGGTAACCATGAGATCGACGTATCCCCAAGGTTTAGAGGTCGAGCCGTTGAAGCCCTGCAGGTCTGACCCCACATAAGGTGAGAGGTGCGAGTCGTCGAGCTGCAGGGTCCGAAATAATTGACTGTACATTACATTGACGGAACTTCCTTCATCGAGAAGGACGCGGTGTATGTCAAAGTTAGCCATTCTCGCTCTTATTAGCAGAGGAATGACTGCGTTGGGGGGCCCTCCAAGGATCTCTTCAAGGTAAAAGGTGATAGGCTCCGATCTACCTTTCACCCTTTCAAAGGTCACCGTCTGAGGGGGTGCAGGGTCGACCAATTCATCTAGCTTCCTCTTGGCTGAATTTATGGTCAAGTCGTTGAACCCCCCACCATTAATGACCATGGCGGAGGGAGAATGCTCCCATCTGCCGTGCGTCGACAGCGGCTCTTGCAAGTGTTCGGGGACATAAAGGTCCTCGGGTCTGGTGACGAAGAAGGCGGTCTGGATGGGGACTGACTCGTCAGATGGTCGGGCATCCTCCTCTGCTTCCCTTATCTCACGGGCGTCGCGATGAGGAGCGTCTTTTCGCCCGTACTGAGCGAGCCTCCCCCCTTTTATGAGGGTCTCAATGCCGTCCTTGAGGTGGACGCAATCTTCAGTCAGACGGCCATGGCTCCTATGGTACTGACAGTATTTGCTTTTATCCACCCCGGGCTTGGCAGGAGCTGGTCGGAGGCGCTTAACGCTGCCATCTTTGAAATTTGTATTAGCACACTCCGCCAGAATGCGCTCGTGAGAAGTCGTGAGCAGAGTGTACTCTGTGAAACGCCCCGAGGGTCCTCTCTGTTCTCGGGCGTCCCGGGGTTTGTCGTCTTTTCTTTTCTCCCCGGTTCGTCGAGGAGGAACGAATTCTTGGCGCGGGTTGCTGCTAGATCCGCGAGTCCTGGGGTCACGAGCTCTGTTGGCCGCTTCCCTTTCCTCGTAGTCCATGTAGGCCCTGACCTTCTCGAGGAGAGCATCAAACGTTCGGGGTGGTTCGATGCCCACTGCTTTCCTGAACTCTGTGCCGGGGAGGAGTCCCCTCTCCAGCAGGTATATTTTCATGTGGTCCGCGCAGGGGACCTGGATGGCTTCACGGTTGAAGCGGTTGATAAATTCTCTCAAGGTTTCGTCCTGCCTATGGACGATAACCTCGAGCGTCGCTTCAGTCTTTGGATGTCGTCGTGACGCGGTGAACGAGCTTATGAACTAGTTTTTCAAGTTACGCCACGAGGTGATTGACCTAGGGGCAATGCCCTTGTACCAATCCATTGCTGCTTTCCTGAGGGTTATGGGGAACAACCGGCATTTGATGGGTCTCCCAACGTTATGGTAGTGCAACATAGCTTCGAACCCATCTATATGATCGACCGGGTCAGCGACTCCATCATATTCTTTCAGGTGAGGGGGCTTCTCCATGCCCGGGGGAATGGGTGCCTCCATGATGGCTTGTGATAGGGGACCGCGGGGGTCGTCCTCGTCACTTCGCTCTGGGGAAAGGGACGGGGACCTGAGGACTGTCGGGCACGACGGCCATGGTCGTGTTGGACGTCCCTCGAGCGGTGCGCTCGTTGATCCGTCCTTCCGTGCCTGTCTCCAAGATGTCCTCGTTCTTGTCGTAAAGGGTCGTGGTTGCACCCTCCGGCTTCAATGATTGGTTCCCTCTCCAAGGGGGGTCGTCTCCCCGGTTGTCGGGGTGACGGGCTTCGAGAGGTGTCTCTGTATTGTCTCCGCGGGGGAGATGGGAGACGTACCTCTGTTCTTCGAGGAGGCGGGGACTGAGGCCTCCTGTGTCTCCTGTCGTCCTCTAGAGCCCTCAATCTTTCCCCCTGGGTAAAGATGAGGTAGTTGGTCTGGTTGATTGTCGCGAACAGTGCTCTGGTCGTGGCGTCTGCCCCGACAGAGACAGGGACCTCCTGGAATTGGGCGGCTAGATGGTTTGGGGGAGTTGTATTGTCTTCTTCGAGCGGAGGAGGGACTGAAGAAAATGAGGCGGTGGCTCCGTCCCGGTGGCCTGAGGGCCCGGGGATGATGCCCCCGGGGAGTATATTATGTCTGGGGTTGCCTGCGTTGTCGGGGACTCCGTTCTTGTCCGCGAGGTTGTTGTTGGCATCGACGATGCAGACGTTCTGGTCGTCCCGAATTTGGTTAGCCATGACGGTGGAAGATGGTTTTTAGCTTTGGTCTTTGAAAGTTTGTAAGACGGGGGAGCTTAGTTCCCACAGACAGCGCCACTGATCCTACCGGATCAGACTTGGACCGTCACAGCTGGCTCGAACTGGATTTGAATGAGATGGGAGGGTACCTGCAAGATACTCCGATGATAAAATGAGAGACGGAATGAGCAGGCAAAAAGTATGTAGGTGTGTAATGAATGAATACCTGACCCTCTTGGAACAGAGGGTATTTATAGCCCCCAGCGCTGGGCCAAGGTCCCCCCATTGGGCCAACTAGGACTGGCCCAATAAAGGGACTGCCAGGTTCTACGTGTGTAGTGGGGACCTGCATGTGGTCCCCTTCCTGGATGGTGCTCTGCGAAGAATGAGGAAGGACGAAGACGCGGTCTTTTTGGGGCTTTAAGGATCCCGTAGCGTTCGGAGGGGACAGAATCTGCCCTACGAGAAGGATGCTCGAGCAAGACTCGAGCTGGAGTGCCCTTGGTCGGGGATGCTACTCGTTGCGGGTAACGGCGGGCATTGCCACTAGGAAATGTGGTCGGACACGTTCGAGATGGTCTGATAATGAGCACTCCCCGAGAAGCTGCCTGGATCTGGACTTTTATTTGCATTTTGGACCAAGACGGGCCCAGTCGAGAACAATATATATATATATATATATATATATATATATATATATATATATATATATATATATATATATATATATATATATATATATATATATATATATATATATATATATATATATATATATATATATATATATATATATATATATATATATATATATATATATATATATATATATATATATATATATATATATATATATATATATATATATATATATATATATATATATATATATATATATATATATATATTATTTGCTTAATTAAATATGATTTCATTATCGCAATACCTCAAATAATCCTATGATATTTTCTATTCATGGAGGAACTGTACCAAAAATGAAAGAAGAAAATAAAGTTGATATCAAACTATTTTAATGCTACACTTTATTTTTATAATAAGATTCAATATACTAGAAGGAGAAAATAATCTCATTCATATATAATATACTTTAATCTAATATATAAAAATGAAAATAAATTTTGAAAATAAAAAGCCTATATCATTCTACTTTATTTAAATATGTCATTTATTAATTATCAGTATAAAATTATTTTAATATAAAGAGTAATATAGGAAAGATTTGAAAAATATTTAAATGGGAAACTATATATATTGCTCCAGTACAAAAAAATCAATTTTTTATTATTTACAAATAAGACAATTGTATAACATAACTATTAATTTTTTTTCAAAATATAAATATTTATTAGAAAATATCTACAAATTAGTAAATATATAATCTAAAATATATATAATTTTATAATCATAATCCTAATTATTATTATTATTATTATAAAAATGAAAGTTAAAAAAATAAAAAATATGCTCACTAAAATCTATTGAATTAAAACAATAAAGGTATGATAAAATCTAATTGATAGATATGTTAATATACACACAATAAAATATAAATATATCTATTTAATTTCAATTTTCTAAAATTTAATGAATTTGAACTAAAATCAAATCTGGGTTCAATGTTTTAAATTAAATAAAATAATTTTAAAATTTAATATTATCATCTATCGATAAAATGATTGAGTTAGGAGATTCAAGGGTATGAAGTTGGGCATTCATCCTTGAATTGCAAGTCCTTTTGTTGAAGAACACATAACAAAATCCTTATGATATGTTGCATAATCTTGTGTTAGAGGCCTTCTAACTTGTCAATATCACCATAATTTAATGTTTACACCTACTTTTGAGCTATTACCCAAGTGTTTTAGCCATTATCCAAAAGATCTTTCCATTTATGGCATAAAGGCACCATTGCTATTCTTGAAAAGAAAGCTTGTTGGCACAAAACTTGTCTTGAGCCCATACCTTGTTTGCTTCTGATTTTACTCCACCATAAATCATGGAAAGTAGCCCCTTTATACCAGCAACTTTGGTACTTCATCTTGAGACTATGGAATACTTGACATAGTTTGATATTTTCATCCCAACCGAACCATAACACGCTGTCTTGTAAACTTAATCAGCCCTTGATCATAAATCTTTTGCCTATAAATAGAGGGAGCATTTGCAAGAGAAAAGGTCAGAGAAAAATAGAGAGATTCTTGTGTATGAAAAACCCTCAAACCCCCTTATACTCTAAAAAATAGAATTGTCCACGAAAACCTCCATCTTTGAGCTTTGAAGTCAAAAACGTTTGAACCTCTCACACCTTGCAAGTTCTGCCCAAACAAACCATCCAAACACTCCACATACATCATATAGAAGTTGTTCAAACTCAAGAACAACTTCTGTAACATCACTATTTTCCAAACTCAAAAACAACCACCTACAACTTGACTTCTCCAACTCAAACTCAAAGCACAAATTTTAGTTTCAAGGTAAGTCTTCTTGACTTTGAGCTCTTCATTTCAAAGCATCATTAATGGTTCATTTGTGAAGATAAAATATAAATATCATTGCCTTGAAGCTAACCATTTTCTTGTTTTTCATTTTCACTAACCATGTGTTCAGAACTGACTTTTATATGTAGCAAAATAATGACAGAAGTAAAAAACAACAATATGAGTCGATACGAAATACTATGAGTCGACACATATTGTGTACAAAATAGGTTATGAGTCGACATAAAACGCGTATGTGTCAACACAAAGTAGTATGAGTCGATACAAAACCCTTATGTGTCGACTCATACTGAGTTTTTTGACTTCCAAGGGCAAGAAATGAGTATGAGTCTATACAAAAAGCACATGTGTCGATACAAAGCAGTATGAGTCGATACAAACCCTTATGCGTCGACTCATACTGAGTTGTTTTTTACTTCTAGGAGCAAGAAAGCAGTATGAGCCAATACAAAGCAGTATGAGCCAATGCATGCGTCAATACATAAAATTTTGGTATCAATGTATAAGCTCATGTGTCAATACATAAAAAAATTCTTAAACCATTTTTTTTCTTTTTTTACATTATCTTTCTATTTCTTTATATTTTTATTGTCATTCAATATTCAATATGGTTGTAATATTATAATTATAACTTTATTGCTTTCATCCCCTATTCATAAACTTGTATCCCCATCCCCCCAAAAAAAGATGTAATAGCGTAAGACTTTAAAATTCCGCAATTTATCGCTTTCAATATAATTTCTAGTAATTAGGGTTTGTATGACAAGACTTAAAATCAATAACTAGATAACCCTAATTCAAGACAAAAATTCATGAAAACAAAACACTCGCACACACGCACCTCTAGGGTAATCCACACTTGTTGTCTTTGAGAAAAATAATCATGTCCCTCGAACGTGGGATGCTTTAGCAAATACCCTCAAATACAAGACCGTAGTCCCTTGATGAACCTTCAATGCTGCCTTCGTAAACGATCTCAGTCCCTTACGACAAATTGCTAAGACATCCTACAATGTTGCCTTCTATGACTATACGATGACCCACTCCCATCCCTTCATATCTAATGATAGGGCTTCTTATCAATCAATGGTAAGATAACAATATCTAAAGGAGGAGGAAAAGAACTAAGACTTTTTGAGTAGGTAGAACGCTTGTAGTTGCTTGATCATAACATTTCAAAACATATTTCAAACACACCAACTCTTTTCCATGAAATATTTTCAAAAGTCAACACTTTGTATGCATTCTTATAGAGACGAGAATCATTACAAAGTTCGCCTAAACAAAGGCACTTTTCAAAAACAATTTAAAACAAATACAAACACATTTCAAACAAAGCATTTCAAAGTGAGCTAGCAGCTAAGAGCCCGTAGGTAACTACGGATGAAAAGGGTGCTAATGCCTTCCCTTTTCATAACCTATCCCCCGAACTCAAGAAAATTCTCAAAAGGTCTTTCCTGTTCTTTTCACCCTTTCCTTTATTGGATAAAAGAAAAGTCGGTGGCGACTCTTGCTATCCGCAACAATTGCGATAAAACACAAAACACCCAAGTCAATTCTCCCACCATATTACAGTCTCCTTCTTACCAACAAAAGGTTTCTTTATAACATTAGAGGTTGAGACCATGTGGATCTTTCCGCTTTTGATTCCGCTTTCAACTTGCTCGCCAGTCAAAATTAACCCAGTAAACCCTGACGAAGAACTCCCAATCAGCAAATTAAATAATGGACCAGTCAAGGTACCCATAAGCATGTCCACTAATTCTCTGTCAGTCAATGGGGGTTGCACCCTTCCAGCCAGGTCCCTCTATTTTGAGCATACTCCTTAAAGCCTTCATTTGAACCCATTGTCATATTTTGTAATTGCATGCGAGTTGGCGCAAGGTTAACATTGTATTGGTATTGTCTATAGAAGGCAGCAACCAGATCCTCCCATGTATGGATATTAGTTCCTTCAATTTTATAGAACCACTCTAACTGTGTCCTAAATAAGCTTTCTTGGAAGAAGTGCACCCATAACTTCCTATCAGCAGTGTGCGGTTGAATCTTGCAGACATAGGACCTCAGATGCATCTTCGGACAGGAGACCCCATCGTATTTGGCAAAGACAGGAACCTTGAATTTGTGGGGAATGACCACCCCGGGGACCAAACCTAAGTCTCCAAAGTCCAAACCAGGCACTATTTAGATCTCTACAGCCTTAAGTCGGTCTTCTAGCTATTTGTATTTCTCATCCGCCGGTGGATACCGCTCTTCGGAATAGTCTTCGTCCTCAGTAACTTGGTTATTTCCACCCCTAGCTCTAGTTCTTCTAACTTCCTCTTCTTGATTGTCTTATTCCTTAGAAGAAGCCTCTTCTATTTGAGCCAGTCGGGCGGGCCCCTTGAACCTTCTTCCCATGTTAAGAATAACAACCCTCTTCTTGGTCTTCTTCTTGGTGGCAAGGAGTGTCATCATCTCTTGCTGACCTTTAGTTAGGTTGAGGAGAGTCTCTTAGAACTGTGCGTGTTGAGTTTGTAGATCTTTGATGGTTTGCAACAGAGCCATCTTATACTGAAATAAACAGTAAAAAGATAAGGAGACTTATATCAGAAAACCTGCTTATGATATGATGCATGCTATGTGGATTCAATGTTTTCAAGGACTTCAAGAGATTTAAATTTTCTATCCAAAAAGGAAACAAACACAACAATTGTATTAATAAGTTCAAAGATTACAATTACCCCTTGGGCTTACAATGAAAAAGTAAAAAGTTCTCAAGGAGACAACAAAATATACTCCTAAAACAAAAGACTCAAGTCTCCCACGGGTGCTTCTTCTTTGGTGCAATGTATGCATTCAGGCTTCGCTCCTCGTGAAGTTGTCTTGTGAGCTTTAACACCTTATTCTTGTTTGTGTAGAATCGAGCTTCAAAGGCATCTCGTTCCCCCTTGAGTTGAATCCACGATCTTTGCAATTCCTCGAAATTGGTAGGCATGTTCGGATGGAGAATGGTATAAGGAACATCCCCCTTTGCAATGGGGTCCATAATCACATGTAAGATGGATGGATATGGCATTATGAGACTTTGAGCACGAGTTCGTACCCATTTGAGGTAAGGCTCAAGAGGGATGGAATTTTTATGCCCCAAAGTCTTGCTATCAACCTTGTTTACCATTCCCCAAGCTCGTACAAACCTTTGACGAGCTTGGACATCGCTCTTGTAGTCAAATATAATACCTTGGGTAAGCGCATCATGGGGACCATCTCTTCGAGCATACCCAAATTGTCGTAACGCAAGAGAAAGATTATAAGTAATACCTCCCCTAATGCCCAAGAGTGGAATATTAGGGAATTCTTCATAACACTCAATGATAGTAACATCCTCCAGAGATCGGGAACACCAATAAATATTCGAATGAGAGAGTGACATCACCCTTCAAGACCACATCAAGCCTTATTTATTCTTCAATACTGATCGAGGAAGGTGCGAAATAAACCACCTACACAGCAACATAATTCAACACATAAGAGTCCCTCTCTTCCCCACGGTGCGAGTGTGAAGACAGTGTAGAACGTCTCCAAGCAAATTAGGCACGGGGTTATGCGAAAGAAAAACCTTGACAACATTCACGTCTATGAGTTGGTCCAAATTAGGGAATAAAACAAAACCATAAATTAGAAGAGGCAAGAAATCTTCAAAAGCTTGAAAATCTATATCTTCCCAAAACAGTCGAGCCTTCTCTAACAGAAACTTGACTAGAAAACCCTCGACTCCACTCCTTGTTTTCTAATTAGCTACAATGTCAGATCTCTTCAAATGCAAAGCCTTGGCAATAACTTCAAGATTTGGAGCTTCCTCTAGACCGGCGAATGGTATTTTATCAAGCATATACACTCATAATAGTTGAGAGAATTCTTCCAATGTGGGCACCAGTTGGTAATCAGGAAAGGTCAAGCAATGATGAATAGGATCAAAGAACTGAAAGAGCACACGTATCATTTCTTCTTGAAAGCTTGAGGTAGCCAAACTGAGAAGTCGACCATATCTTTTGGTGAAGGGAGAGTCTTCAGGAACCCTTGATGCTAACTCTTTAAGTTGAGGAGGCACTTTTATGAAGCTGACTCGGATGGTATTTCTACAAGCGGAAGCCATACCCTACAAAACAAAACAAAGATAAATTCCTAGATCCTTGAAATGGTTAGTGAAAATACTATGGCATGATGTCATAATCTTTATGATGTCATGAATAATTAATCACAAACAAAGCACACAATGACCTTAGGTTTAGGCTTGCATGAGGCTTATACGTAACTACCCTCTTGAAGTTTAGTTGGTTCAACCTGTCCTAAAAGAAGTAACCGGGTTCTAAGGAATCTCAATATCATTGATCTTTCTTCATCGGGCATTGTTTCAGCATAATTAATCTTTTCTTGCGGCCAAAATATCCCAAAATTCATATCTCAATGAGTGTAGTATCGAGTATCAACCAATCTTCAGTTTTGCACCAAATCCGACTATCTCACTACTTTCAAATGGACAAGTTGTTCAACTAAGGTTCTATGGTTAATTAGTGGTTCATGACACCACTCAGTAGCCCCGTATTCTCCTTGATTTAACTCAAGGGACACTGGTACCCATAAATGTGTTACACTAACGTCGCCATCGCTTCAACCATATCGGTCTACACCATACAATTTCCATGATCTATTTCTACTTACCTAATATGCCCCAGATACGAGTATAGGATCTTTACAAGTAATAAACCTAAGCATAACCCACAAATGTAAAGAAAACAAATCAAGCAAGTAAAGCAATAAAGGTGATCTATCTCTTAAGGTAACCCCACTTTTAGTTTTAAATTCCCCATCAAAGTCGCTAGTTCTGTAATACGGTGGGAGAACTAACTTGGGTGTTTTGCATTTTATCACAATTATTGCGGATAGCAAGAGTCGCCAACAACTTTTATTTTATCCAATAAAGGAAAGGGTGAAAAGAACAGGAAAGACCTTTTGAGAGATTTCTTGAGTTCGGGGGGTAGGTTATGAAAAGGGAAGGTGTTAGCACCCTTTTCATCCGTAGTTATCTACGGGCTCTTAATTGCTTGATCACTATAAAATGCTTTGTGTTTATGTAAGTTTGAAAATATTTTGAAAACGCCTAAGTTTGGCAAACTTTGCAATGATTCTCGTATCGTTGAGAATGTATACAAAGTGTTGGTTTTGAAAATATTGTTTGAAAATGAGTGTTTAGAAAGATGTTTGAAATTGCCAATGTAAGGCTATTTTGTAATGATTATCGTATCATTGAGAATGTATACAAAATGTTTGTTTGAAAAGTGTTTTAAAAGTGTGAGGTGTAAATGGTCTTGTTTGTGAGAAAGCAATTACGAACAATCTACCTACTCAAAAAGTCTTTGTTCTTTTCCTCCTCCTTTAGATAATACTTATATACCATTGATTGATAGAGAGCCTTATCATTGGATGTGAAGGAAAGACGTGGGTCATTGCACAATCATAGGAGGAAACTTGTAAGATGTTTTAGCAATTTTCATAAGGGACTAAAATCATTTACCGAATGCAACATTTGAAGGATCATCGATGGACTATGATCTTTTAATCGAGGTTCTTTGCTAAAATATCTCATGTTCGAGGGGCATGACTGTTTAAATTCGAGGCAACAAGTGTGGGTTACCCTAGAGGTGCAAGCGTGCAAAGTGTGTTATTTTCAATTATTTTATATTGAGTTAGGGTTGTCTAATGTTGATTTTAATCTTGTCATACAAACCCTAATTACTAGCAATAATATGGAAAACGATAAATTATGAAATTTAAATATCCTACACTATTACAATACTTTTGGGGATGGGGGATACAAATTTACAAATGGGGATGACAAGTAAAATAAATCCTAATTTCTATTACAAGGCTTTGATAGTTACATAAATTGTAATGTGAAACAATAAAATGTACAAAAAATGTAAAGATGAAGAAAAGGAAATTATTTTTATGGCTTTTTATGGAAAATATTTTAATTAACCTGATTAAAATACTTAATTTTAATCACAAAAGGAATTAATTGATTATCTTAAATAAAACCTAAAATCTAGGTTAATTAAATTAAGAAGAGAAAATGAAACCTAAGTCTAAAATAGTTATTTAGAAAATAATTTGAAAGTTAATTTAAAAATATTTGAAGCATGGGCAATAAATAAAACCTAGTTCTAAATATTAACAAAAATAAAGGAAGTGTTTAAATTAAAATATTTAATTATTTAATTATTTAAGAAAATAATTTTTTATATTTTTGAGTTAAATAAATAAATAAAATATAGAAAATATAAAAGAAAATAAGAATAATTGGGCTGGGGGTTGAAAAGTAAAAGGGTGGTTTAAAGTTAGCAAAAAGGGTTAGGCCGAAAAATGAATTTGTTTGGAATCAGAAAATAAATAAATAAATAAAGTTATATGGGCCTGCGTGTGTATGAGCAAAAAAGGGGTAAAAATTAGTAGAAACAAAAAAAGAAAGGGCCCAAGTCAGGAGGCCCATGCGCCCTGTTTTTGATCCAGTGTTGCTGACTTCTTGAGGTGTATCATGGGTTATACATGTGGTGCGTTGGATCCACTTGCACAATGATCAGATGGTGATGTGATTAAGGTACATGATACACGCGCGTGGCTTTTGTGCATGGAACCTAAAACCAGAAAATGTTAACAAACAAAAGAGTACCACTGGGGCTCGAACCCAGGTCCCTATAGTTCAATTCCTTACGCGCGCTTCTCCTGCCATTGGGGTGATTGTTTCATCCGGTCATAATACAACATGCAATAAACTTAAAATAAACTTGGTCCTAAATTTTTTAAATGGCTTCATCTTCAACCTTGCGCGTGCATAACAACAACACCATTGCCATGAAATCTGATCTTGCTCATTTCTCAACCATTTGCAAAAATGTAAACATGAAAGTTGCTCCAAATTTAACCACGATTTCAACCATGTAAATAACTTAAGCTAAAAACAAATATGAGCATGAATTTTATCTGGTACCAAATTAAACCTAATTTTTTCTGAAAGTTCAAACTCAAAATTCGCATCACTCAGGCAATATAAATGAAATCTAAGTACATGGTTAACTTCAGAACTATGATATCTAAAAAATTTATTCACAAAGTAACCATTAATGATGCTTGTATGAGAAGTTTAAAGTTGAGAAAAATCACCTCAAAACTGGAAATCGTATTTTGCGTTTAAGCACTCTTGGATGTGTTGTGATGATCTGAGTAGCTTCAGTGGACTCTTAGGAAGCTAATACAACTCTTACTTTGGATTGAAAGTGGATGAAACTACCTGTAGAAGTCAATATGTAAAGCTCTGTTTTTGAGTTTGGAAATTGGGAAGATGATGTTACAGTTGTGAAACAGGGATGAGGATGAGTTATATTTGATGTATAGGTGCTTTTTGATTGATTTAGAGAGGAAACGCGCGAGTGGATTATGAGATGGAGGTCCAAGGTCAGAAATGCCACAAAAATGGAGTTTTGGTGCAAGTTCTGATTTGAGGGAGTTTATGAGAGTTTCGGGGCTTGTGAATCTGTGTGTTAGGTTGCAAATAACCTCCATATTTATAGGAAAGAGGTTTGTAAGGTCCAAGGGATCAGAATCACAAGATCACATGTTATGGTTTTTGACTTGTTTTTAAAGCAATCTTGACAAACATTGTTCCAATGCATAGTAGAAGGATATCTAAAGTGGTTAGGAACTTTAAACATGTTTCTTATGGCTTTTGTGTTGAGTGTGTGCAGAGGGAGTAAGTTAGAGGCTCAATACAAGTAAACTTTGTGATTAAAGCAACTTTACAAGAATGGAAATGTTACTTTATGCCAAAAATGGATGAATCTCTTGGACAATGGCTCAAATGCTTGGATCATATCTCTAACAGTTGCGTAATCAATTAATTATGGAGTGATTTACAAGTTAGAAGCTTGAAAAGAAAGATTATGCAACATAAGTTTGAGATTTGGTTAAGTGTTCATCATGAAAATGACTTGTAATTCAAGAATGGATGCCCAAGTTCTTCTCTTCGATTCTCTTAGCTCAAACACGATCTCTTCAAGTTCTTGGGCATTTTTGAAAGCTTGAAACTTTTTCTACAACCTTCATGTTTACCACTTTGGCTAAATAAAATTGGATCTTGGTGAAAAATTTCCAAGAAGTTAGGTCAAAAATCTGCCTAAACTAGTTGAAAATTTCACTAAGTGTTTTATGAAAAATGTCATGACTTCATGGGCTTATATCTTCAAATCTAAGAATTTTTTGGACATCAAACCTATAATAAAAATTTGTAGAATTCATAAAGATCTACAACTTTAATGTTGAAAGTTTTCCTTGAATCATCTTGCATCTTAGTGAAAAATTGTCATGAAGTAATGAATTTATCAAGTATAAAAACACTTAGAAATTTTCTAAGTCTTAGAAATATTGACTTTTTTCATTGAATTTTTGAATTTCTTGATTCCTGAGGATCAAGTTTGATATTTTTGAATGTCCTGATGAATCTTGATCTTTTAAATTCAATGTTGATCAAAAAGTCAAAGTTTGACTTTTTGTGTATCAGTTGACTTTTCATCAGTTGATCAAATTTCAACTATCAATCCAATGATCTTGAGAAATGATTTGAGCCAGGAAATCAAGTCAACATGTTATGTTTGAGTCCTTGAGATTATTCCTCAATCCATTAGGTCATGTACTAGGTCAAAAGTCAATGATCAGTCATTCTCAATCAAAACCCTAATTTTGACAATTTTGCCCCTTTGATGATTTGAGTGCTTTTGTTGAGGAATTGTGATCCACAATTGATAAATTAATGGATATGACTTAAAATTGTCGATGTTGGACAAAAATCATGAAGTTTGACTGTATATTGACCATATTTGACTTTTTACCCAATACAATTGATTTTCAGTCATCTGAGCAATTGACTGGGCAGATTTGTGATGCAAGGCCTGAAACTTGGCATAAGAATTCTTGGAAGTTTATAATGAACCATGAAAGTCATTTGAGGCATAAAAAGTCCAATTATCCTTGAGAAAACCAAAACCCTAATTTGGAGGCTCAGTGCTTAGGAGGTGAACTTGTCTGATCAAACTCTTGGAACTTCTTAAGCATTTGAGATCTTTTGTGAGAAATGTCTTGAGAATAGAGAGGGAAAATTTTGGGGTACAAAAATATGCAAAGTATAAACAATCGGCCTAACAACTCGGTCAACCCCGCCTTCAGGTAGAGAGGCTCTGATCCGGAAAAAAGTCCAAGCACACTTAAATCCTCTGGAAACTCGGTCAACCTCGCCTTCGGGTAGAGAGGCTCTGATCCGGAAAAAAAGTCCAAGCACACTTAAAGCCTCTGGAAACTCAGTCAACCTCGCCTTCGACTAGAGAGGCTCTGATCCAGAAAAAAGTCCAAGTGCACTTAAAGCCTCTGGAAACTCAGTCAACCTCGCCTTCGGGTAAAAAGGCTATGATCTGGAAAAAGTCCAACGCACTTAAAGCCTCTAGAAACTCGGTCAACCTTGCCTTCAAGTAAAAAGGCTTTGATCTATAAAAAATTCAAAGCGCATTCAAAGCCTCTCGCACGGTCAACCTCACCTTCAGGAAAAGGGACTCTGATCTAGATAAAAGTCAAAGCACACTCAAAGCCTCTCGCACGGTTAACCTCGACTTTAGGCGAAGAGGCTCTGAACTGGATAAAAAACGAAGTGCACTCAAAGCCTCTCGAACAGTCAACCTCGCCTTCAGGAAAAAGGGATTTGAACCGAATAAAAGTTGAAGCGCACTCAAAGCCTCTTGCACGGTCAACCTCTTTTTGGGCAAAGAGGCTTTGATCCAGATAAAATCCTAAGCGCACTTAAAGCTTCTTGCACTAAGCCGGTTGATAAGTGCAAATTATAGTTATTTTTTATATACTTTTTGTTACACTTATCGACTCTTTGTTGTTAATATTGGTTGAATAAACCCAACTTTTATGTAAATTCATTTAGTTTGAATATATCTTTGTTTTCATGTACATAGTGTATCATTTGATAGTTTTGTATTCATTTTGTAGGTATTTGAGCATTATTGGAGCAAGAGGAATAAAAGCTCCAAGACGCATTATTGGATCAAAAAAGGAATAAGGCCAAGAAGAGAGAGATCCATTTGAAGTTGTGAAGAGAAAGTAATAAAAGTTGTTAGACTGGTGTGCATCGTCGAGTGATGGCCAAGCGAGGGGCATCGCTTCTGTTTCACCGAGAGACAGTGGAGCGAGAATGGACTAATTTTCCAGTTGATTCTTCCTTGCTTCGTTGCTGTGTCAGTGGGCGAGGAAAAGTAGCTGCGTCAGGCGACGTGAATCTGTCATCGGGCGAAAGAAGATATTTGTAGCCAGTTGTCTATGTGGTATAGTCTGGGCTAAGAGTTTAGGAAGCGTCATTGGGTAACGTGTTTGTTTCGTCGGGCGATGGTCGCGAAACCGATTTTCTTTATATTTCATTTTCATTTCATTTTGTTTGGGGATGATTTTGGGTGTGGTTTTTTATCTCCCAACTCCATCAACCTCAATTTTATAGTAGATTAGCTTAGATAACAACTATGGAGCTTGCATAGGGAGGATCCAGGGTAGATTGCTCTTTGATCGAAACTGACAAATTGATAGATTTGTGGTTCATTTCTATTCTTCTTTGTGTATTCTTTATGTGTTGGATTTGTATATGTATTTACTTCGAAGTCATGTATATTTGTCGCCAATGGCGTTGTATAAAACTTGCTTTACAAATCTTTGTTGATTATTGTCCTGGATATTTGCTTTGTGCTTGAGGTTTGGGTTGTTATAGACATATACTGCTTTAACTCTTATTTAGGATGATTGTCTAATAGTGTCTAGATTCTAGAGATAGATTTAGTGCTATTATTCACTTGGGTGTCTGTGACTAATGCCTTTGTATTGGTTGTGTCGTGCTGAGAGATTGTTGATGTGATTAGGATGGTTGACTTCTATGTTGTTAAGGTTGGTTGAGAGATCGCCACTGAGATGATATAGTGGGTGTTGTGTTTGACACGTGATGATATTGACGAGTATTATAGGTTGAGTATAATTGGTCGATAGGTTTAAGTCTGTGAAGAGTAGTATATATGCACTTTTGATAAGTTATTCCTTTTTCTTTTATTTTTTGTTTACATTTATTTTTTGTTGATAACTTTTACCATTTCCATTCAAACCCCCAAATTCATTAATGAATGTTTTGTCGAACAGCGACTCGATAACCAATCTCTATGGACATGATACAATATAACCTATATCACCCGGTAAAATAATACTTTACTTTTGTCTTGCCGCTTTACCGCTTCAGCAAAATGGCGTCGTTGTCGGGGATTGATTTATTGTTTCGCATCGCGATAGTTCTTTTGTTTTTTAGTTTAGTAATTAATGTATATGTTATATAGAAATTGTGCATGGACTTGTTTATGTTTACTTGTGAATTTATTTGTTTATATTTATTAAACTTGTACATGTTTTCGATACTTGTAAGTTTAGTGTATATATTTGTTTCTCTTCACGGTTGTAAAATGTGTGTTTAGATGTGTAGTTCTGGTTAGAGCTCGAAGAGATAAGAGCGAAGGCGGGAGTGAAGCATTTGACTCGTCTGAAGCAACATGCAATTTGTAAATATCAGGCATTGAGCTTACGACACAAAACAATCATGTTTTATTGTTTTTCATTTTGTTAGTTTAGGTAGTTAAATGTAATTGCCTAAACAAATTTAACTCGGACTAGTTCTTAAAGTTCATATCTTCACTTTTAAATTTGTTTAGACAATTTCATTCGATCTTTTAGTATGTGTATATTAATTGTGTTCACTTTTGTGTTTGTCTTTGAGCTTGTTATGAATAACTTGAGGATATTGAGGTGATTTGTCAAGTTGGATCGTTTCGACTTGCAAATGCATGGTAATAATTTTGTTAAGGTTTTATACACGTTTGAGGTATGTGTTTATCGCTTTCTATACTTTAGCATATTCATGATACTTAGAATTTTTACAATTTTTATGCCATTCATTCTTTTGTATACTTGTTCATTTGTGAATCACTTTAGTTCATACCTTTTTTGTGAGGTAGCTTTCCATTGTTCACATATGCTGGAGACCATAATTATTATTTTAACTGGATTTTATTATGCTTAATCTTTTATTTTGTGTTGATTGTATGAATGCAAGAAAGGGATCAAGGCATTTTGTTTCATTTTGAGCACAACTACCTAGCCAAATAGTAAATTCACCTTGTGAGTGTGTGATCATTAATATCCTCTTTTGAGCCTTTTTGTTATTGTCCATGTTATTTTTGAACTTGATGTTTATCTATGAGTATTTGGTTTTCCTTTTTGAATGGACATTGACTCTTTGTTTTCTTGATCCCTTAACTATGATTTATAGTTTGAATTTTTTCCTTGCCTTAGAAAGTATGGAGTATTCACATTATGATGATGGTTGAATTCAAGTTGGGGAGAGAAATGTGTATGTGCTTATGTTGTGATTGCTATGAGGTTGTAAGAGAAAAAGAAAAAGAAAAAGAGATAAAAAAAATTGAAAAAGAAAGATTAGAAAAAGAAAAGAAAAAATTGAAAAAACTTTAAAAAATAAAAACAAAAAAAGTATGGAATAATGTTGTGATAATAAGTGATATGTGTTGGTTTGAAATTTGGAATGAAGAAGAAGTGTGATTGAAATTGTGTTGCTTGAGTATTTGTGAGTTGATCACTCCCTTAGGTCAAGGCAAGATTTTGTTTAGATTAGATTTAGGACTTATCCCTTGTTTGTTTACTCGACCACATTACAACCTTGAAAAGTCCTTGTGATACTTGCGATTATGTCTTCAACACAAATTTTTGGATGAGTGTATAATTTAATCTTTTGTTTGCAAGGTTGTTGGATGAGTGAAAATACTTCATTTTTGTCTGTTTGTCATCTACCAATGATTCTTTTTGCTAGGTGTGATTCATTTATGAACTAGTGTTGTTTTAGAATGTTTGGCATGATTTTTGTATTTAACATTTGTTTTGTGTTTATGTTCTAGTCCTAGTTTAGTGGTAAGTGTTTACTTTGTGTGTATTTTTTTTCCATTTGAACCGTTGCATTTGTTTTCCATTTTCAAAACTTGTCAATTCGTGATTCTTTGGTTGATCATTTTTGCTTCTTTGAGTTGTTTGGCCTTGTTTGAGGACAAACAAGTTCAAGTTGGGAAGAGTTTGATAAGTGTAAATTGTAGTTATTTTTTTATATACTTTTTGTTGCACTAATAGACTCTTTGTTGTTAATATCGGTTGAATAAACTCAACTTTTGTGTAAATTCATTTAGTTTATATATATATCTATGTTTTCATGTATATAGTGTATCGTTTGATAATTTTGTATTCATTTTGTAGTTATTTGAGTATTGTTGGAGCAAGAGAAATAAAAGCTCTGTTGTACCCCAAAATCTACCTTCTTGTTGTACCCCAAAATTTACCCTCTCAACTCTCAAGAATTTTCTCACAAGGTCTTCCATGACATCAAGTTTGCAGCATTGATACATCAATTTAGGTTTGGAATTGGCACAAGGGAAAAATGGTCAATTACACACTGAAAAGTCAAACTTTGACTTTTGGATCAAAATCAAGTTTCAAGAATCATATTTCATCAAAACATGTTGGAATATGAAGTTTGTCTCATGAAGAAAATAAAAAGTCAAAATCACTTTGGAATAGTCAAAATTCTAAATACTTAGAAATTTTTCTAAGTGTTTAAGAAATATGATAAGTTCATAACTTCTGGCCAGATTTTCACCATGATGCAAGCTGATTCTGGAAGAACTTCTAACACAAGAGTTATAGATCTCAATGAGATCTAAAACATTGCAGAACAGAACTTCTTTTAGAAGTGCTGGGATTTCAAGTTATACATCCTTGAAGACACGTCCCTGAAACTAAAACACTTAGTCAATTCTGAGCATTTTCAAATCAGAATTTGGTTACAACTTCTGGGCAAATTTTCACGTAGGTTCAGGAAGAGCTTGCAAGACGTATAAAGAAGGCCTACAAAGCGTGTTACAAGCTTTTTGAAAAGTCTGAAAACTCCTTCAGAACATGCTGGAGTAGGGAAATTCAAAGATCAGAAGTTGGACATTTATTCTAAGTTATGTTAATGCTGAACTTCTGATCCAGATCCAAGATATGATGCATAATCTCATACTGCATGTTTTCTATTTTGATAAATCTCATCATCATTTAATGCTCACATCCACTTTTGAGTCTTTATCCAAAGTATTTCCCCACGTGTGGCATAGAAGTACCATTGTTGTCCTTGAAAAGAAAACTTTTGTACAAGTTTATGCTGGGCCCATGCTCTACCTTTGCTTCTGAGGGTATTTTTCCATAATTCATGCTTACAAATCCAGCTTAGGCATGGATAAAAGCTGCTAACAACCCTACTTTGTGCCTTGAACCATACTTGTTTGAACTTGCATCAAGAACAAGTCAGTGCCCTAGCATATGATGGATGTACTCTTGACTTCTCCAAGCTCAAAAATCCTTGCCTATAAATGAAACTTCATTTGCAACTGTAAAGGGGTCGAGAATTTGAAAATTAGCCTTGAAACCTTGCTGAAATTTCAAAGAATTGGAAACTAAAAACATAAACACAAAAACCTGCTAAGCTTCTGTTTCTTTTTTACGCCCAAACTCTAATTTTCTTGCACATCTCTTGGCCAAATCACCCACTCAGTTTCTAATATACATTTATAAATAATCCCAACTTATTTTTACAAACTGCAATTCAATCTCCACCAACTTCCATTTCAAAAATCAAAACTTTGCTATTGTGCTGCTCCAGAATATTACAACCATTCATAACTCAAGTAGAGGTTTGTTTCAGCTTTCTGGGAACGTGAGAAAGCTGACCAGAACATCATAGCAGTCAGAACCAGGCTCTAGTTCACAGGATATTTCCAGCTGCAAGGTAAGCTTCTGCTGATTTTTATCACATTACTTAGGCATTGTTAGGCTTGCATTTTCAAAAAAAATACAATGTAGACATCCTGACTCTGTTTCTGTACATATTCATAGATTTCATGTACTTTTGCCTAAGTAGAGAAAATTTCAGTTCAGAACTTCTTGAGGAAATTAGGATTTAGAATTAGGACCAGCAAAAAAACATGCTTGCTTCTGATTTACAGTCCTGATATTTTATGTTTCTGAAACCATGATGAAACCTGCCATAACTGCTATGTGTGCATTTTTCTATTTTGTTGAGAAATGGCTAAGCTGTAGATACTCTGACTGGCATGCAGAAGGAGATGAAATTCAACATCAGAACTTACTTTGTAATATATGTTTATGTTTTCTCTTCTAACATCGGATGTATAGCCACCCCAGTGGTAGAGAGCGCATGCATGAGACATTAGTGTTAAGGGTCTTGAGTTCTAACCCCTGAAACACCTTTTTTATGTTTATCTCCTGACATTTTTTACCCCATTAGTTGGATCAGAACTTCTAGATAAAACCCCTCCCGTTTGTTTGTCAAAACAGTGACCCTGAACCAGAACTTCTAGACATTCCCATCCAACATCTTTGACACTTCACTTACCCATTATCAGAATTTCTAGCTTGCCATTGACACTAGAACTTCTACGTTTCCAACTACATCAGAACTTCCAGATTTTCTCAACAACCAGAACTTTTGACCTTCCAGTAAAACTAGAACTTCTAGGCAGCCAGTTGCATCATAACTTCTAGGATTTCCCTTGTTCCCAGTAACCCCAGAATTTCAATGTACTCAGACTCAGAACTTCTGGCCTTCCCTATTTCTGCTAACATGTTATTTCTAATTTGCAGCGCTCCAGAGTCAGAATTTATGCTCTCCCCTCTTTCAGCAATGCGCTGATTCTGTTTCTTTTCCCTTTTATTATTTTTAATGTCACTTCTATTTTAATTAATTAAAAACACCAAAAATATTTTTTATATTCACACACTTTGATTTATTTCTTCTAAAACCAAAATACTAAAAATATTTTCTTAAGCCAATTTATTTCTTTCTCTTAACCAAAACAAAACAAATCCATTTTTGCATTTCTTGTACATTATTTCAATATGGTTGTAATAGATATTAGGACTTTAAATTTTTTTCAATCCCAATTTGTAAATTTGTACACCCCATCCCCTTAATGATTGTAATAGCGTAGAATATTTACTTTCTGCAATTTACCGCTTTCATATAAATGCTAGTAAAATAAGATTTGTATGGGAAGATAAAGTAAACAAGTAGACAAACCTAATCAAAGACTAAATGCATGCAGATCAAATAGACTACTCAGACATGCACCCCTAGGATAACTCCACTTGTTGCCTTATGAAAATGGTCATGTTATGCATGTGGGATGTCTTAGCAAAAACAAGCAAAATATAATATCATAGTCTCTCGATGACGCTATCTATGTTGACTTTCAAATGATCTTAGTCCCTAAAAAGAGAATGCTAAGATACCTTGCAACATTGCTAATCATGGTTATACGATGACCCACGCCCGTGCCGTTTACATCCAAAGATAGGGTTACTTACCAAATTAATGGTACGATAACAATGCCAAAGTGTGATACGGTGGGAGAACTGACTTGGGATTTTGCGTTTGTGTTCGCACTTGTTCGGTTTAGCAAGAGTCGCCACCAACTTTTTATTTTATCCAAAGGAAAGGTCAAAAAGCACAGGAAAGACCTTTGAGATGTTTTCTTGGGTTCGGAGGGTAGATTATGAAAAGGGAAGGTGCTAGCACCCTTTTCATCCATGGTTATCCATGGGCTC
The DNA here is from genome assembly GCA_948472305.1 of Vicia faba. Lineage (NCBI taxonomy): Eukaryota > Viridiplantae > Streptophyta > Magnoliopsida > Fabales > Fabaceae > Vicia > Vicia faba. Next base: position 1,109,850,871 of record OX451735.1, on the reverse strand, counting down.
TTAGTTACTTATTTTAGATCACTTGCTTTTTGTTGTACCACAAAATTTTCCCTCCAATATTCCTCAAGATATGTCAAGAATAATCTCCAAGTGGCTCAAGTTAGCTCAAGAGTTGGACAATCAAATCACCTCCTAAGACAATCAAATTCAAAATTAGGGTTTGGTGTTGCATCAAGGTCCTTACATCCAAATAACCTAAAGTGATTCCCAATGTCCTAATATGTCCTTAAGTTCATCCATGTCAAATTTCAAGCCTTGCAGAGGAAGTTTGGTCAGTCAATTGCTCAAGAGGCCCAAAAATCGATTGTGCTAGGGGAAAAGTCAACTGTGGCCTACAAATAGTCAAACCTCAAGATTTTTTGTCAACATTCTCATTTTAAAGGATAATTCATCATTTTATAAAGGTTTGATCATGATTCATCAAGGATTGCTCAAAATTCATCAAGATTCAAAAGTTGCTAAATTAGGGTTTTGTAGGAAAAGTCAACTCAACTTTGACCAAGCATAACTTTCTCATACTTTATGATAAATGACCCATCCAAAGCTCATTTTGAATATAATGCAATTTAATACAGTCCATCTTCACACCCCAAGATCAAGAAATTCTCTCATAAAAAGTTACAAATTTGGACATCATATGTCATTTTTGAAAGTCAACAAAAACACCTTTTTTGCCAAAGATTATAACTTGAGCATGGAACATCAAAATGAGATGAGACAAAAAGATTTGATTATAGGACATCTCAAGGTTTCTAAAAAGTCCAAGAACACCTCCAAAAGTTCATAATTGAAGAAGTTATGCATTGTTGAAGTTGGGCATTTTTCCAAAATTGCCAAAAGTCAACTATCCTTAAAACTCCAATTTTTTACAAAAGGGCCCACTTTTTTCCACTTGATTTAGTCTTGTCCTGCCACACACGTGTCCCATCTTTAATTTCATAACCAAACACTTATTTTTCTATTTTATTTAATTTTTATTGATTTAATTCATTTTAAATCTATATTAATTCAAATAAAATCCAAAAATTATTGAAATGGTATCTTTGTGATTTGTACAGCTTGCAAATATCATGTGACAACCAACCAACTCGTGCCAAGGCTCATTCAAGCACAAAATCTCAGATTTGGCTTATTTTTGGAAAGCTTTTCAATGGTGATAAAATCCAATCTTCAATTTTGAATGCACTTGATTTCAGATCAAAAAGCCAACCCTAATTCACTCTATAACATTCACATAAGCCTGACAAATCAAAAACACACATAGAACTCTGCAGAAACGGCCATACCACTTTGCAAAAAACCTTGAAAAAGTGTGAGATTGAAAACCACCTTAGAGGCGAATTCAATCCAAAAGAACAACATAGCCCTCTTGCCAGCAACCTCCTGAAGCGAGACCAATCAAAAACCAAGCCTTTCACTGCCTAAAATGCCCTGTAAGTCATCACGAAATTGGCCCTGTAACTGAAATCGTGAATCAGTCATCTTGCATCCTTTTGCCAAAACTTTTGAATAATTATGCTTAATGTCAAATTTCTAACATGACTGCAACATTCAATTTCATTTTTATGCCCTATATGTTGATGCCCGAACCTAGGGTTTCAAAGTTTTGTTTTTAGGCATTCCTTGTACAGGTACAATCAAGGCAAACTAGGGCCGTATTGGTGTTCAGTGGAAGGAGACGAAGCCAACCTTGGTCTTAGAATTGATTCTCATAGCCTAGGGTGGATTTTAGAAATAAGCCATGGATTTTGATGCAGAATCAAATCCGCAGGAAAAAACACAGGGTTTGTGGAAGAAGATGAAGACGTGGCTTGTCTTCATTGGCCAATTCAAAAGTTTTAGCGTGTTTTTTATTTTTCCAGCATAATAGTTGTTTTCTCCATATATTATTTATTTTGAATTTTACTAACGAATGAAGCAACTTGGTTGAGTGGCAAGCGCGTTGGCATATGATCATTGGGACCTGGGTTCGAATCCCAGGTCCCCCAAAACTTTGTTTAATTTTTTCTTCAGATATTCAGGTGCAGTTCTCAAAGGATGGTCCATCATACACCCTTCTCCAGATGCTGGCCAGGTGGACTCAAACCAGATCCAGGAGCCCAGATTGCATATTCACCATACTCCTTGGTCAACGCACGCCTAGAAAACCACCAAAGTCCAACGAGGCTGCTTGTGTTTGGGCCTGGAAATTGCAACATAAACACCTTCTTCAGGCCCAGCACCCCCCAAAGTTTGCTTATGTTTTTATTTTCTTTTCATATTGTTTTTGCTTTTTATTATTATTAAAAACTAACAAATTAATTAACAAACTAACTTTTTTTTTTATAAAAATCTGAAAACACCAAAAACTAATATTTATTAATTTCATTATTTATTTTTGTAAATAAAAATTAACCAATTAATTTAGTTTTAAATTAGGTTTAATGATAATATATTTTGCAATAAATTAAAATTAATTTAGAATTAGGGTTTTGATATATTTTTACCTTTCTAATTTTATTTCCTTAATTAAAATAAAACTCAAAAATATTTTCTTTTTTAGTTAATTAATTCAAATTATTAATCTAGACTTAATTTTTAATTCAAAAAATAACCAAAAATATGTTTTATTTGATAAGAAGGGTCAAAACCCTAGGACGCTCCAATTCAATTTTCCTTGCGCGTATTATCTTTGATCTATATTTGTGTATTTGCTCCGAGGATGTAATAGTTAACTTAGGATTTTATTTACCGCTTTTATTTACTTTTCGCAATTTAATTTTCAAGGGTTTGTTTTTGGCGATGTAAATACCCGACGCCTTGTAATAGCTTAGCTTTATTTCCCGCAATTTATATTCCGCAACCATTAACTGTTAGATGTTTAAATAATAGGCTATGCATGACAAGATCTATCTTAACTCAAAAATCAACAAGTAGCTCACCATTGACATGTTCAAAGATAATATAACTGAAAAACAATACACTCGCACATGCCACTCTTAGGGTACGTCTCACTTGGTTGCCTCAAACGTGGTCATTGAGTATAGGAAGTTTTAGAGGTCGCCCTCTTGTCCAAAGATCATAGTTGCCTCGAAACGGTTGCCTCGGAAAAATGATCTAAGACATTAGGGTTACCGCTAAGGCGTCCTAACATTACTTTAGTGACCACACGTCCCTTAATCGAATTGACCCGAAAACTCCAACGATGGTGCTACCTACTCCTCAATAGTGGGATAGCATTGTCTAAAGGACATTTGCACAGTTTAATTCCTTTTTGAGTAGGTAGATGTTCTTAAGTACTTGCTATTTTGAAAACAAAAATAAAACTTTTCGCACTTACACTCTCTTTCAAACAAAAACTCTTTTCAAACCCACAATCACAAAGAAAAGAAATTTTTTGAAAACATAGTGAGCAAGTACCTAAGAGCCCGTGGATAACCACAGATAGAAAGGGTGCTAACACCTTCCCTTTCTATAATCTACCTCCCGAACCCGAGAAACATCTCCAAAAAGGAATTTTTCTGTGCTTTTTTCCTTTCCTTGTTGGATAAAATAAAAGACGGTGGCGACTCTTGTTTACCGCGACATTTTGCGAAAACAAACGCAAAACGCGAACCAGCATTCCAAAAAACAGTCAGTTCTATTCCCACCAATCACAAAACTGGCGACTCTGCTAGGGCAGATATAAGTGAGGTGTACCTTAGGATTAGATCACTATGTTTTCAATTGTATGCTTTGTATGCTTTAATTTTGTGGGCTTGTATCGGAGTTCTATAGATCCTAACCCGGATCTGGGGATACCCTTTAGGTAAGTAGCAATAAACTGTGAGGGATCTGTCTGGCGTAGACCGACACGGATGAAGCAGTAGCTACGTTGGTGTGGCACCTTGGTCTGTACCGATATCCCTTGTGTTGGAACGAGGATAATATGGGTCTTCTAAGGAGTCATTAAGCACCAACTGACCTTAGAACCTTTAAATTGACCAACTTGGCCATAGAACAGTAGCAGTATGCTACACTCATTGAGACTAAACTCTCGCAATGATTCTGGCCACAAGAAAAGGTTGCTAAACTGGAATTATGACCGATTAAGGGTAGTCAGTGATATTGAGATCCTCTAGAACCCGATTACTATTTTTTAGGGCAGGTTTAAACCAACTGAACTGAAAGAGGGTAGTACCTAAGCTCCATGCCGGCCTGAAATCTAAGGGCTCTTTTGTGTGACTTATATGCCTTTTCCATGTTTGCCTTTTGTGGATACTTGTGGTGTGCCTTTATCATGACATCATGACATCATAACATTGCATACATCTTGCATAAGGACTAACCTATTTCAAGGACAAAAGGGTTTCATCTTTGCTCTGTTTTGTAGGTCATCATGATGCCCATGCGTAGGAATACTATCCGAATCAACTTTGTCCAAGTACCTACCTTGCTTAAAGAGTTGGTTGTCAGGATTCCAGACACTACTTCCTTCATTAGAAAGCATGGCTCTCTTCTCAGTTTGGTCACCTCAAAGTTGGACGAACAAATGATGAGTGTCCTGGTCCAGTTTTATGATCCACTATACCATTGCTTCACCTTTCAAGACTTCCAGCTGGTTCCTACCCTGGAAGAGTTTTCTGAGCTGATTGGTGTCTCCGTCCTGGAACAGACTCTGTTTACTGGTTGGGAAAAGACTCCTAAGCCAGAGGAAATTGCTGCAGCCCTTCACTTGACCAAGGAGGAGGTAATGGCCAACTGGGAGACTAGAAGTGGAGCTAAGGGTTTTCTGGCTAAGTTTTTGGTTGACAAAGCTAATTGCTTCTGGGACAGCTTAGACTTCAAGGCGTACGAGGATATTCTGGCCCTCTTGATTTATGGTCTGGTATTGTTTCTGAATCCTGACACTTTCGTTGGTATTAATGCTATAAAGATCTTTATCTCTCAGAATTCGGTACCCACTCACTTGGGTGATATGCTTCATCAGCTCTATGCCCGTACTTCCCGAAAGCGGGGAACTTTGATGTGTTGTGTTCCTTTATTTTCGAGGTGGTTTATTTCGCACCTCCCTAAGTCCGTGCTGAAAAACAAAGAAGGAATGGGCTGGGCTTATAGGATGATGTCTCTTTCTAATGATGACATTATCTGGACTCTCAAAGGTATGGATGAGGTGACTGTCATTGACCGCTGTGGAGAGTATCCTAATATGCCATTGATCGGACTCCATGGAGGGATTTCTTACAACCCATACTTAGCTCTCCGTCAGTTTGGAAGAGCCAGAAGAGAAGGGCCTCATGAGATGTTGATGCCTCATATCATCTTTGACTTTCAGGGAGATAGTGACGAGCTGCGTCGTAGAGTCATAAGGGCTTGGGACAGAGTTCACAAATCTGATCCGCATGAGTTGGGACCTAAAACTTCTCTGCCAATGGAGCCATATCTCAGATGGGTCCGCATCCGTGCCCAGAAGTTAGGTATGCCATACGAAGCTGTCAGGCCTGTCACTCTTGAAACTGCTAATGAGAAGAGGGTTCCTCCAACTATCCTCCAACCTTATATGCCCACTGATATTGGGACACCGAAGAGATCTTGGTTGCAGTTGAGGAATGAACGGGATTCCTATCGAGAGAGGTTCAATGAACAGGAACAGAAAATCCAGAAGCTGACCAGACAATTGGAGAACAAATGAATCCTGAATGATTATGTCCGCACTGAGAAGAAGAGACCATGGGAGCATTGATGGACCTTTGATGATTTCTTTACATTTTTCATTTACTTTTCAGTATTTCCATTTCTTGTAACGCCTAAGGGCAGTTTGTTGAACAATTTAAATTTTGAAGTTTAAATCTAATAAAGTGTGCTTCCTTTCTTGTTTACAAATTTGAATCTCGATTGTCTTTGAAATCATAAATCATACGCATTTCATCTCATGCACTTCATAAACAGGTACCCCATTACAGGTCTCTTATCTTCTTCGCTGTTTATTTCAGCGCTCAATCATCATGTCTGCTGAACCTTCCACTGAGCAAGCTATCAAGGCTCTGCAGGCCCAGAATGCCCAATTTCAAGAGCTGTTTATGAATCTAGCCAAGGGCCAGCAGGACCTGAAGACCTTGATTCTGAAGGAGAAAAAGAAGAAGAAGAAGAGGACCATCCTGTTCAACACTGGACGCAGGTTTAGAAACGGGCTGCAGAATGAAGTTGATCTAACCACCTCATCTGGAGGGAAGGATAGTTCACAATAAAGGAGGGCTCCTAGCCCTATGGTCTCCGACAACGAGACGGACTATGATGAAGAACAATATCCTCCTGCTGAGGATAAGTACAAACAGCTAGAAGACTGTTTGAGCGCTATGGAAATAAAGAAGGTGCCCGGTATGGACTTCGGAGATCTAGGTCTATCCTCTGGGGTGGTGATTCCCCATAAATTCAAGGCACCTGCCTTTGCCAAGTATGATGGAGCTTCCTGTCCAAAGCTGCACCTCCGGTCATATGTGAGGAAGATCCAACCTTACACTGCTGATAAGAACTTGTGGATCCATTTCTTTCAAGACAGTCTCTCAGGGACTCATCTTGAGTGGTTCTATTAGTTGGACGAAGCCAGTATCCGTAGCTGGGAAGATTTGGCTACTGCATTCTATAGGCAGTATCAGTACAACTCCGACCCCGCTCCTACGTGTACCCAACTCCAGGGTATGTCAATAGGAACGGGTGAAGGATTTAAAGAGTATGCGCAAAAATGGAGAGACCTTGCCGGAAGGGTGCAACCACCTTTGGTTAATCGTGAACTTGTTGATATGTTTCTGGGGACCCTGTCTGGCCCATTCTTTAACCATCTGATTGGAAGCTCTACAGCTGGGTTTACAGATCTTATTTTGACTGGTGAGAGGATTGAAGCTGGTATTAAGACTGAGAAGATACAAAAAGGTACCTCATCGAGCACTAAGAAGAAACCGTTTAAGAAAGAGTCCAGTGCTGTATACAGTTTGAGAAGACAGAATAGACCTGAACACCGCCAAGCTGTCAATGCGGTTGTTATTTCAAAACCTGCTGGTGTTCCTCAACATCACAACCAACAAAGGGACGAGAGACCTCGAAGGCAATTCACCCGTCTCAGCATGACTTTGTCTCAGATTCTGCCACAGTTGCTGAAGACCAATCTGGTGACTATAAAAGAAGCTCCAAAGAATTCAAATACAACGTCACCAAGGTATAACCCTAACGCCCGCTGCGCTTATCACTCTGAGAGCCCGGGGCATAATACGGATGATTGTTTGGCTTTGAAGAACAGGGTCCAAGACTTGATTGATGCAAAGGAGATTGAGTTTGAGGCGCCCGAGAGGCCTAATATTGTGACTGCTCCCATGCCCAATGTTGTACCCCAAAATTTTCCCTCTCAATTCTCAAGGCTTTTCTCATAAAGATTCTCAGGATTTTAGCTTGCACAAGTGCATTGGGGTTTTCCAGTACCAAAATTAAAAGGAAACTGTCAAAAAGGGGGAAAACAGATAAAATTAATATTTTGACAAATTTGGATAAAAACAAGTGTTTTTCGGTTCAGAACCCTTCGATTGACTCTTGGCCTCCTTCGATTGACTCTTGGCCTCCTTCGATTGCTCAAAATGGCTACTAGCGTGCCTCTTTCGCCTGGGCCTGTAACTTCTCGTTGCAGGCTTCGTTTGTACCTTTTGCCGCCTGCGTGCTTGCAATTGAAGGCCATGACCTACTGGCCACACATGCCTCTGCAAGGAAACCCTTTTCGATTCACCAAACGTGCTGCCTATAAGCCTGCTTCGACTGAACAAGTTTGCTGCCTGCATGCTTGCTTTGTTTGGACAAGTTTCGATGGGACAAGGAACACCATTCGATTCAGAAGCCAGGAACTTCCCTCACGCTAAAAGGCAATGACTCCCTTTATGTTTGTTTCGATCCACATGCTTCGATTGGGCAACATTGCTTCCTTCGAACACGGGCTTTCGATTGGGCAACATATTTGTTTCGATCCAAGATTCGACTGGGCATTAGCTTATTTCAACCACAAGCTTCGACTGAGGGAAAGGCTTCCTTTTGGTTTTCTTTAATTCAAAAGTCAATGATCTTCTAAAAGCTTCTTTCAATTCAGAAGTTAATAACCTTCTGAAAAGGGCCATTCGAAGAACACACAGTTGGTCCATTCGAAGGACACACAGCTGGTGAAAACGAATGTCGTGTTGTCCTAGTCTGGTCGAAAGGTGTAGAAAGATGGAGGATTCAACTCAAAAGATCAAGTTGAACATTTAGACCCATAGGCTAGGCCACGTGTCTTCCCTTTTTAGGCCTTTACCCATTTGTTGTCTAAGACCACTTGCACTTAATAGCACAGTACTACCTTTTAGAAAAGTTTGTCTTGAGCCTTGCGCCTATTTTCCTTCAGAAGGAAGCAACCCCATCTGAACCATTCATCTTGCTTTTGTGGCACAAGTGGACATTTACTTTCCAGCTGGGCCTTATTTTATTATTTTCTGCACCCCAACTGCCAAGAGGCCCCCACATGTACTTTCACGTTACATTATTTTATCATTTATTTGCAAGGCTGGCTTTGGGCAACATGTCCATTCTTTCTCTATAAATAGAGGAACATTTACAAAGCTAGAGGAGGATCTTTGGACCAGAGGAACGAATCCCCCAAATTTTCTCAAACACAACAAAAAACTCTCAAGTTCATCAACACTTGAGAAATAAAAAAAACCCAGAATCCCAAACACTCACCTCTTTGATTCTGAAGAACACCCCACACATAGAAGTTTGTTCAAACTCAAAGACAACCTTCTGTGACAACTCTTCGAACCAAAAGCAAACCCCATGTGACTACTCTTCGAATTCTAGAAACGTCCAGGTAGCAGTTCAAGTTCGAATCCCACATCCATTCAAGGCCTGAAGCAAGGTAAGTCACTCTTACCCCTGAACCTTTCGTTTCATGGCATAGTATGTAAATAATCTTCCCTTTCATTTCAAAACATGTACATAACACTTTGGTTCTTTTCTTTTCCACCTACTTAATATGTTTTCAGAGCTAACCCCTTTCATTTTGCTGCTTGTTTACTTAAATATGCATTAAGTATTAACTGATTGTAAGGTAATACTAGCATGGCTTTATTCCATGTTGCTGTTCAAAAAGTTCAAACGAAAGAAACAGGAGACAGGAGTATGAAACGAAGCCTTTGGTTTCCACACTGACTTCCAGGCCCAGCCATAGACACGCTCACACTGATTTCACTGGCCCAATGGAAGAAGGCAACAAGGCAGAAAGGCCCAGCCAGAGGCACACTTGCACTAAGTCCAGGCTCAGACGAAAGGTACTCCCATGCTGGTGCCAGCCTCCAATCGAAGTACATGACCTGACTGGTGCCAAAGCCCAATCAAAGGCCATGACCTCACTGGTGCGAACTCCCAATCGAAGGAAGCCTAGAAATGAAAATCGAAGGCTGCTCCTGCCCAAATCGAAGGAGCTCATTTTTTTCTTCTTTTTATCTTATTTTTTCCTTTATATTCTTCTGCACTTCAATATGGTTGTAATAGTGTAGGATATTTATTTGCTACATTTTTATTGCTTTATACAAATGCTAGTAAATAGGTGTGTATGGAAAGATAAAACCAACAAGTAAGAAACCCCTAATCAAGACAAAATGCATGCAAATCAAACACACTATTCACACATGCACCCTTAGGGTATCTCCACTTGGTTGCCTAAACAAATGGGCCATGTTATGTATGTCAAGTATTTTGGCAAAACAAAAACAATCAAAATGATCATAGTCCCTCGATGACGCCATCTGAGTTGCCTAAACAAAATGATCAAGTCCCTCAAGAAAATTGCCAAAGATACTTGACACTATTTCTATCATGGTCTATACGATGACCCACGTCTGTCCTGTTAACATCCTAACACAAGGTTGTTCGTCAAACACAATGGTGAAACAACACTGTTAAAAGGGTCAAAAACATAAGAAAAATCTTTGAGTAAAATAGGGTAGATAGCTCTTAGTTACTTGATCAAAAATCTTGCAAAACATCCTTGCCATTTTTTCAAACACACTTCACAACACAACTTCCAAAAACAATTTCCAAACAACTTTCAAAATATTGAATTATCTTTTCCAAAAGACACACACCTTTGTATATACTCAAACAAGAGTCATTACAAAGGTTGCCTAGACAAGGCATCTTTTTCAAAACATTTTCAAAACCACACACACAAAGCACAATTTCAAACAATTGAAAAGCAAAGGCAAGTGATCTAAAACAAGTAACTAAGAGCCCATGGATAACCATGGATGAAAAGGGTGCTAGCACCTTCCCTTTTCATAATCTACCCCCCGAACCCACGAAAACATCTCAAAGGTCTTTCCTGTGCTTTTTGATCTTTCCTTAGGATAAAATAAAAATTCGGTGGCGACTCTTGCTAAACCGAACAAGTGCGAAAACAAACGCAAATCACAAGTCAGTTCTCCCACCGTATCACAGAACTGGCGACTCTGATGGAGAATATTTCTAAAAGTGGGGTTACCTTAGGGTTTTAGATCACCTATGCATGCTTACTTTTATTGCTTTGATTGCTTTACTTTTTGGGTTCCTTGTTTGAGTTTGTTGTAAATCCTACACTCGGATTTTGGGGCACCTTTTAGGTAAGTAGCAATAAACTGTGAGGGAACTGTGCGGGGTATACTGACATGGTTGAAGCAGTAGCTATGTTAGTGTGACATATTTGTGGGTACCGGTAGCCCTTGAGTAGTCAAGGAGAATACGGGGCCGCTGAGTGATGTCATGAAGCACTAACGAACTCTTAGAACCTTACTTGACCATCTTGGCATTTTTTAGGGGTAGTGAGATGACCGACTTTGGTGCAGTCCGAAGTTGGTAGATACTCGATACTACACTCATTGAGGATTGTTTTCTTGGAATATTTTAGTCGCCAGTTAAGTGGCTAAACCAAAACAATGAACATAGAAAATAATCCAGTGATATTGAGCTCCTTAGAACCCGGTTTCTATTTTAGGACAGGTTGAGCCAACTAACTTCAAGAGGGTACTTACCTACAAACCCCATGCAAGCCTAAACCTAAGGACTTGTCTGCTTTGTGTGAATATGATTACCTGTATATACACTTGCTTAATTTTTCATACATAACATCATAACATCATACCATAGCATTTTCAATAACCATTTCAAGGATCTCGAGGGTCTTTTGATGCTGGGGCACGTTGAACCAGACATCTACCAAAAGGCAAGAGGGTTTTCCTCTGAAAAAACATCGTCAAAGATAAAGTGCAACAACTTGAATCAGGGGCTATGACCCACTTGACATGGTGAGCTTGATTCTCGTGGAAAGACATCCACCGATACAAAGTTCTCCAATCAAGTATGTTCAATTTCTAACATTTTCTTGTGTTTACCCCGCGAGATCCTTGAAAACATGCATCCACATATCATGCATCATATCATGACAGGTTTCTCCCATACAGGTCTCCTTATCTTCCTACTGTTTATTTCAGTAAGATGGATATGGAACAAACGGTGAAAGATCTCCAAGCTCAAAACGCTCAATTCCAACAAATGCTTCTGGCTATGGGTAAAGGGCAAGAGGATCTGAAAGCTCTCCTTCTCAAAGACAAGAAGAAGTCCAAGAAGGCAGCGGGCATCCTGAACTTGAAAAGAAGACCTAAAACCCTAGATCTTTCAACTTCATCCAACATAGGGGATAGTCTTGAAGAAGACCACAATTTGGAGATCGATGATGTTGAAGCTGACTACTCCAAAGAACAATATCCTCCCGCTGATGACAAGTACAAACAGTTGGAGGATCGCCTCAGTGCTATGGAGATTCAACAAATACCTGGCTTGGATTTAGGAGACATGGGTTTAGTTTCTGGATTAGTCATCCCGCCAAAGTTCAAATCCCTACCTTTGCCCTGTACGATGGAGTCTCTTGCCCTAAGATGCATCTAAAGTCTTATGTCCGCAAAATTCAACCATACACGACTGATCCAAAGCTTTGGATCCATTTCTTCCAAGAAAGCCTGGTAGGGACTCAACTCGAGTGGTTTTATCAATTGGAGAGTTCTCACATCCACACTTGGGAGGATTTAGCTGCTGCTTTTTACAAATAGTATCAGTATAATGTTGATCTTGTACCAACTCGTGTGCAATTGTAGAACATGACCATGGGTTCCAACGAGAGCTTCAAAGGATACGCCAAAAAGTGGAGAGATATGGCTGGTAGGGTGCAACCCCCTTTAACTGACAGGGAGCTGATTGACATCTTCATGGGAACATTTACAGGGCCTTTCTTCAAACATTTGATCGGAAGCTCTTCAGCCGAGTTCACCGAGCTAATACTGACCGGCGAAAGGGTCGAAGCTAGCATCAAAAGTGGGAAGATTCAAGAAGCTACACCTTCTGATGCTCAGAAAAAGCCCTACAATGGGAAGAAAGAGTCCAATGCAGTGACTGGTCAAAAGAGTCGTCATGATCAACATGTAGGGGCAATCCTGATCTCTGATCCCACGCCTGTTCAACAAAGATAGAGCAATAGGCGTAGGGTAAGATATCAAGAAATGAAGTATACTAACATCAACATGCCTTTGTCTCAAGCGTTACAACATTTGCTGAAGTTGAAACTAATCACGCTAAAGGATCCCCCTCAAAATCCTGATACTTCCTCTTCTAAGTATAACCCGAGTGTGAGATGTGCCTACCATTCTGACAGTCCTGGACATGACACCGACGATTGTTGGACTTTGAAGAACAAGATCCAAGACTTGATTGATGCCAAGGAGATCAAGTTTGACCCTATGGAGACCCCAAATGTGATCACTGCTCCTATGCCAAATCATTGAGAATGTCTTTGTTTCATTTGAATCTTCAAGTTGTAATTTCTTTTGTTATTCAAACAATTAGCTGTTGATGTCAAACTCTGTTTCATTAATGCATTGCATATGTTTGTCTTGAATTCATCCACTCGTTTTCACTATTCTTGAACTATGCTTTATACTTTCTTTATGACATTTAACTCTTGCAAAAGCTACAAGCCTTTAGAGGGAGGATGACGAAACAATGCCATAATCTCATACAATATGCTTTTGAACAAACCTTGCTGACGATGTACAGGCGTTTCTTTCAAATCCTAAACACTTGAGTTATAAGGAAGATAATCCCTAGTCAACCCCTTCGAGCTAAAGAAGTAGGAGTTTTCTGTTTTAAACACAAATTGAAACCTTTAATTTAAACCTGGGGCAGGGTAGTCTCTCAGTTAATTCAAATGCGCTTTAAGTCGCAAACTCTCAGTTCGTAATACCACGAATGACATCAAAAACATTCCTTTGGAACCAAAAGACGGTGGTGGTTCCTTATCTCATAGGCAGTCAATCTCTCAAAAGAGAAAAGCCCACTGAGCCAAAACCTATAAAGGAGGCTTAAGAAAGTTGGGGCATCCCGCTGACTGTAATCTCGAAAACAGGAACAGTCAGGCAAAAGTTAGGGATAATAAATCAAAAGAACGAGGTCATTACAAATCCTCGACAACATGAAAAATGTTGCAAAAAAAATGATGATTGCCTTCCAACAAATTCAACTTGTGTGAACCATCACCAAAAACGTCGTTCCAGACTCATTTGGAGTTCAAATGCACAATTAACTGAGTTTAGGATTGAAGAACATCACGAAGAACGGGTGGGTACAAATACACTTTGAGCCTTTATCCTTTGTTTCTTAAACCGTGAACCAAGTCACGTTACAACCCTTCAAAAGTCCTAATTGAAGCATGTGTTAGTTCGAAAGCATATTGTTACAAAAGGTATCCTGACTCCTGTAAGGCTTTGCCCTAAATCTTGTGTTGAATTTGTCTTATAAAAAGTTTTCTGCTAAAAAACGCATTTTTCAAAATTTCAAGACAAGCATAAACTTTGCATTATTTGAATATCTTTGTTTGCATATGGCTATTTGTTTGACAGCGAAGAAATTCACACAGTGAATGTTCCGATGAACGAAAGCTCTCTCAATGAACAAAATCACTTCAAGAAGGATGTCACTTCCATTGACGAATCTCCTATCAACAGGGGGACTTAACATGTCACTATCCAGCACACCTGGGGCAGTCCAGTCAAGATTTCAAGAAATCTCTGAAGAAGTGCAGAGTAACCAGGGGCAAGTCTCCATCTCCGTCACTTGGGGCATTGAACGTCAACCCCGACAAAGGGTTACATACAATCAAACTTTTTGGCAATACCACAAACATTCGCTACTAGGGGAAATGACAAGTCTCCCCAAAGTACTTCTCATAGGATGATTCCCCAACAAGAGTATAATCTATGACCCCCTTTTCCCAGCTGAATCAACCTCAAGAATCCTCGAGGACTTCCCCCAACGAAGATGTCACCTCTCTAGCGGACTGACGATAGGGTTTATTTCCCCAATAACACCAGGATTCCCCAGCTTGAGTTTGCCTTTCCGACTACTAAATTAAAGGACCACAACTCCTATTCCCCAGTAGACTACTCTACAATCCCCAACAAGTTACTGTGAAACCTGGACCCGACCAGATATCAGTTTAACTTCGACTCCCCAGTAGAGCAACAGACAACCAAGACTCTTTAACCCTTTTCTCCAAGCATGGATCAACACTCTCCACAGAGTTTTCAACTTTCCCCAATGGAGTTTTCCTCAACAAAACAGGAACCCCCGATGGAAATATTCTAAGCAAAGTTTGAAGACACACCTACTCTTCAACAGCAATCCGGGATTTAATAACTCCCCAACGCTTGTCAAGGATTTATTTTCCCAGACAAAAATACATTTCACATTTCATACATCCTATTTACATACATGATAAGTGCATACAACACAATCTCATTTACTTTTGAGAATATCATGACATTATGCATTTCATGCATCATGACATTGCATACAACTAACTCTTTACCTTTTCAGGAAAGATCGATCGATAGATAAAGGTTATCATCTGCTGAGGTAGTAATCGTCCAAGATTCCTTCATCATCCTGCTGAGGTAGTAGTCATCCCAGATTCCTTCATCATCCTGCTGAGGTAGAAGTCATCCAAGATTCCTTCATCATCCTGCTGAGGTAGTAGTCATCCCAGATTCCTTCATCATCCTACTGAGATAGAAGTCATCCAAGATTCCTTCATCATCCTGCTAAGGTAGAAGTCATCCAAGATTCCTTCATCATCCTGCTGAGGTAGTAATCGTCCAAGATTCCTTCATCATCCTGTTGAGGTAGTAATCGTCCCAGATTCCTTCATCATCCTGCTGAGGTAGTAGTCATCCCAGATTCCTTCATCATGTTGCTGAGGTAGTAGTCATCCAAGATTCCTTCATCATCCTGCTGAGGTAGAAGTCGTCCAAGATTCCTTCATCATCCTGCTGAGGTAGTAATCGTCCCAGATTCCTTCATCATCCTGTTGAGGTTGTAGTCATCCAAGATTCCTTCATCATCCTGCTGAGGTTGTAGTCATCCAAGATTCCTTCATCATCCTGCTGAGATTGTAGTCATCCAAGATTCCTTCATCATGTTGATGAGGTAGAAGTCATCCAAGATTCCTTCATCATCCTGCTGAGGTAGTAGTCATCCCAGATTCCTTCATCATCCTGCTGAGGTAGTAGTCATCCCAGATTCCTTCATCATCCTGCTGAGGTAGTAGTCATCCCAGATTCCTTCATCATCCTGCTGAGGTAGTAGTCATCCAAGATTCCTTTATCATCCTGCTGAGGTAGTAGTCATCCTAGATTCCTTAATCATCCTGCTGAGGTAGTAATCGTCCAAGATTCCTTCATCATCCTGCTGAGGTAGTAGTCATCCAAGATTCCTTCATCATCCTGCTGAGGTAGTAGTCATCCCAGATTCCTTCATCATCCTGCTAAGGTAGTAGTCATCCAAGATTCCTTCATCATCCTGCTGAGGTAGTAGTCATCCAAAATTCCTTCATCATCCTGCTGAGGTAGTAATCATCCAAGATTCCTTCATCATCTGTTTGGAGTAGCAATCGTCTCGGATTCCTTCATCACACATCATTATAAAAAAAGACCTTCTCTAGTTAGGTTTATTTCTTCCAGTTAAAACAGGCAATCAGAGACCTTCAAATACAACCCAACAATCATTCCTGGATGGCATCTTTAAGCCCATCTCCAACAACTTTTTATCACCTCTCCAAATGGCATCTTTAAGCCCATTCCCTCTACCATCACATCACCGAGTGCAAATTTCTGGGCACTCTAGTGTTCAATCATCTTCCACCTTCAAGTCACAAATGGCAGATTCGCCAATCTAACTCTTCAGGTGTAAGAAGATTGAACAGGGGCAGCTGTTGTACCCCAAAATTTTCCCTCTCAATTCTCAAGGCTTTTCTCATAAAGATTCTCAGGATTTTAGCTTGCACAAGTGAATTGGGGTTTTCCAGTACCAAAATTAAAAGGAAACTGTCAAAAAGGGGGAAAACAAATAAAATTAATATTTTGACAAATTTGGATAAAAACAAGTGTTTTTCGATTCAGAACCCTTCGATTGACTCTTGGCCTCCTTCGATTGCTCAAAATGGCTACTAACGTGCCTCTTTCGCCTGGGCCTGTAACTTCTCGTTGCAGGCTTCGTTTGTACCTTTTGCTGCCTGCGTGCTTGCAATTGAAGGCCATGACCTACTGGCCACACATGCCCCCTGCAAGGAAACCCTTTTCGATTCACCAAACATGCTGCCTACAAGCCTGCTTCGACTGGACAAGTTTGCTGCCTGCATGCTTGCTTTGTTTGGACAAGTTTCGATGGGACAAGGAACACCATTCGATTCAGAATCCAGGAACTTCCCTCACGCTAAAAGGTAATGACTCCCTCTATGTTTGTTTCGATCCACATGCTTCAATTGGGAAACATTGCTTCCTTCGAACACGGGCTTTCGATTGGGCAACATATTTGTTTCGATCCAAGATTCGACTGGGCATTAGCTTGTTTCAACCACAAGCTTCGACTGAGGGAAAGGCTTCCTTTTGGTTTTCTTCAATTCAAAAGTCAATGATCTTCTAAAAGCTTCTTTCGATTCAGAAGTTAATAACCTTCTGAAAAGGGCCATTCGAAGAACACACAGTTGGTCCATTCGAAGGACACACAGCTGGTGAAAACGAATGCCGTGTTGTCCTAGTCTGGTCGAAAGGTGTAGAAAGATGGAGGATTCGACTCAAAAGATTAAGTTGAACATTTAGACCCATAGGCTAGGCCACGTGTCTTCCCTTTTTAGGCCTTTACCTTTGTTGTCTAAGACCACTTGCACTTAATAGCACAGTACTACCTTTTAGAAAAGTTTGTCTTGAGCCTTGCGCCTATTTTCCTTCAGAAGGAAGCAACCCCATCTGAACCATTCATCTTGCTTTTGTGGCAAAAGTGGATATTTACTTTCCAGCTGGGCCTTATTTTATTATTTTTTGCACCCCAACTGCCAAGAGGCCCCCACATGTACTTTCACGTTACATTATTTTATCATTTATTTGCAAGGCTGGCTTTGGGCAACATGTCCATTATTTCTCTATAAATAGAGGAACATTTACAAAGCTAGAGGAGGATCTTTGGACCAGAGGAACGAATCCCCCAAATTTTCTCAAACACAACAAAAAACTCTCAAGTTCATCAACACTTGAGAAATAAAAAAAACCCAGAATCCCAAACACTCACCTCTTTGATTCTGAAGAACACCCCACACATAGAAGTTTGTTTAAACTTAAAGACAACCTTCTGTGAAAACTCTTCGAACCAAAAGCAAACCCCCTGTAACTACTCTTCGAATTCCAGAAATGTCCAGGTAGTAGTTCAAGTTCGAATCCCACATCCATTCAAGGCCTGAAGCAAGGTAAGTCACTCTTACCCCTGAACCTTTCGTTCCATGGCATAGTATGTAAATAATCTTCCATTTCATTTCAAAACATGTACATAACACTTTGGTTCTTTTCGTTTCCACCTACTTAATATGTTTTCAGAGCTAACCCCTTTCGTTTTGCTGCTTGTTTACTTAAATATGCATTAAGTATTAACTGATTGTAAGGCAATACTAGCATGGCTTTATGCCATGTTGTTGTTCAAAAAGTTCAAATGAAAGAAACAGAAGACAGGAGTATGAAACGAAGCCTTTGGTTTCCACACTGACTTCCAGGCCCAGCCAGAGACACGCTCACACTGATTTCACTGGCCCAATGGAAGAAGGCAACAAGGCAGAAAGGCCCAGCCAGAGGCACACTTGCACTAAGTCCAGGCTCAGATGAAAGGTACTCACATGCTGGTGCCAGCCTCCAATCGAAGTACATGACCTGACTGGTGCCAAAGCCCAATCGAAGGCCATGACCTCACTGGTGCGAACTCCCAATCGAAGGAAGCCTAGAAATGAAAATTGAAGGCTGCTCCTGCCCAAATCGAAGGAGCTCATTTTTTTTCTTCTTTTTATCTTATTTTTTCCTTTATATTCTTCTGCACTTCAATATGGTTGTAATAGTGTAGGATATTTATTTGCTACATTTTTATTGATTTATACAAATGCTAGTAAATAGGTGTGTATGGAAAGATAAAACCAACAAGTAGGAAATCCCTAATCAAGACAAAATTCATGCAAATCAAACACACTATTACACATGCACCCTTAGGGTATCTCCACTTGGTTGCCTAAACAAATGGGCCATGTTATGCATGTCAAGTATTTTGGCAAAACAAAAACAATCAAAATGATCATAGTCCCTCGATGACGCCATCTGAGTTGCCTAAACAAAATGATCAAGTCCCTCAAGAAAATTGCCAAAGATACTTGACACTATTGCTATCATGGTCTATACGATGACCCACGCCTGTCCTGTTAACATCCTAACACAAGGTTGTTCATCAAACACAATGGTGAAACAACACTGTTAAAAGGGTCAAAAACATAAGAAAAATCTTTGAGTAAAATAGGGTAGATAGCTCTTAGTTACTTGATCAAAAATCTTGCAAAACATCCTTGCCATTTTTTCAAACACACTTCACAATACAACTTCCAAAAACAATTTCCAAACAACTTTCAAAATATTGAATTATCTTTTCCAAAAGACACACACCTTTGTATATACTCAAACAAGAGTCATTACAAAGGTTGCCTAGACAAGGCATCCTTTTCAAAACATTTTCAAAACCACACACATAAAGCACCATTTCAAACAATTGAAAAGCAAAGGCAAGTGATCTAAAACAAGCAACTAAGAGCCCATGGATAACCATGGATGAAAAGGGTGCTAGCACCTTCCCTTTTCATAATCTACCCCCCGAACCCACGAAAACATCTCAAAGGTCTTTCCTGTGCTTTTTGACCTTTCCTTAGGATAAAATAAAAAGTCGGTGGCGACTCTTGCTAAACCGAACAAGTGCGAAAACAAACGCAAATCACAAGTCAGTTCTCCCACCGTATCAAACCCAAACATGGAGTAAATACTGTAGAGGAAGACTTGTTTGTAGTTTCCGTGGATGATATTGTTACCCCTCTGATGACTGTCAAGAAGAACCTGTTGCTAGCCGGTTTATTTTCGGGCTGCGGTGACGGTTGCCATATGTGTTTTGTTTTACCTACTGGTTGCCCATCTCCGAAGTCAGGTATCCAAAACCTGATGGATAGCAAAGAGATATTGTTTGAAAAGACTGTTGTTCCCTCCGTTCGTTCTGAAGAAGTTGCTATCATTACCATTTTCGACAATTCTTCCAAGGCTCCCTCTAGGAAGCCTGTTAGAATTACATCCGTTCCGAAGATCGCACCTGTAATCATTACGGTTCCGGGGCCCATCCCCTACACCTCTGACAAAGCTGTCCCTTGGCACTATGGGGTAGATGTTTATGTTCTTGGAGTTAAGAAAGAGTTGGATGTTGATACCGGCGTCAGCAACATTATTGGACCTGCTAAATTCACCCGCAGCGGTAGAATTTTCTCACCTGATATTGCTCCACCAACTGTCCGAAGACCTGTTTTTATTACACCTGCAAGTGTACCTACTGCCATTCTTGATCAAGTTCCTGGTCCTATCCCTATCGCCGAGTCATCTAACGCTCGGGGCAAAGGGATCACCACTGATGTTCCTGCCGAGACGGAGGCACCGAAGACGATTACTGTTGAAGCTTCCAAACAAGAGATGGAAGAGATTTTGAAGATTATTAAGAAGAGTGATTATAACATAGTTGAACAGCTGGGGCAAACCCCATCCAAGATTTCTATGTTGTCATTGCTGTTGTGTTCAGAGGCCCATGCCAAGGCCCTGATTACCTTCCTGAAAACTGCCCACGTGCCACAAGAGACGTCAGCTGATCAGTTTACCGATTGTGTGGCTAATTTAACCGCTGATAATGGTTTGGGTTTCTCCGATGCTGATTTGACTGCTAAAGGGAAGAACCATAATGATGCCCTGCATGTCTCCATTGAATGCAGGGGCACCACTCTTGCACATGTGTTGGTTGACACTGGTTCCTCATTGAACGTCTTGCCCAAGAAAGCTCTAGACAGGTTGGATTGCAAAGGGTTAGAGCTAAAACCAAGTAACATCGTGGTCAGGGCCTTTGACGGGTCTAAAAGGATGGTGCATGGTAAGGTTGATTTTCCAATTAAAGTTGGTTCTCAGGTCTTCAATTCTACATTCTATGTGATGGAAATTCGGCCATCCTATTCTTGTTTGCTGGGTCGGCCATGGATCCATAAAGCTGGGGCCGTAACCTCAACACTCCATCAGAAGCTGAAGTACCCGGTCAGAGGGAAGATTGTGACAGTTCAAGGAGAGGAAGAGTACATGGTCAGCCACCTCAACTCGTTCAGATACGTAGAAATGGATGGGGAGTTTATTGAGACCCCATTTCAGCACTTTGAAGAGGTTCCTCACACACTGGCAGCAACTGAGACTGTGGTTGAAGATTCTCCTATGAAGATGGCCTCCTTAAAGGATGCCCAGGATGTTATTGAGAAGGGTGAGTATGCAAACTGAGGCCGACTTCCTGATTTCACTCAGAAGACTAACAAGTTTGGTTTGGGTTTCACTGCAGAAGCTCAAAAGGCTGTTCAAAGTGCAAGGATTGGAAGACCTCCTGTGTTCATCAGCAACTCGGGAGTAAATGCCATAGAAGATGATGTGGAGGAGTCTGAATTCGACAGCTGGATCTATCCTACGACCAACGGTGGACCAAGAAACTGGACAGCAAAGGACTTCATCCCTATTACTTTTGTTAACCAGTAATGAAATCTTTGTTTTGAATTTGTAACAAACAATGTTTTGAAACTTTATGGCCCGGTGTCTTACCCGGGGCACCGTGGCTTCATTTGTGAGGGCTTTTGTGTGTCATTTTCATATATCATTAATAAAAGCATTGGACGTCTTTTTGCATTTCAAATTTTGCGCTCCTTGTTTTTCTTTATTATATGTTGTAAAACAGCTATTTTACACACACTCACATATACAGGTCCACGTCCACTCTGGATCTCACTGATAACGACTCTGCTACTGCCAGTTATGACTTCGAAAATTCGATCAACTTAGCCGAAGACGAAGGTGAAGATGATTGCGAAGTGCCTAGCAAACTTGCAAGACTGCTACTCTAGGAAGAGAGGGCCATTCAGCCGCATGAAGAGCTGGTGGAATCAGTGAATCTGGGTACTGAGACAGACAAGAAGGAAGTCAAGATCGGTGCCAATCTGGAGCTTAGTGTGAAGCAACGGCTGATTCAGATTCTGCATGACTACATTGAAATTTTTTCCTGGTCTTATGAAGATATGCCAGGGTTGGATACTGACATTGTGGTTCATCGCCTGCCTACCAAGGAAGACTGCCCTCCCATAAAACAAAAGGTTCACCGTATGCGCCCAGAGATGTCTGAGAAAATCAAGGTCGAGGTTATGAAACAGTTTGACGCCGGTTTTCTAGTAGTGACTTCTTACCCTCAGTGGGTTGCCAATGTGGTTCCGGTACCAAAGAAAGATGGTAAGGTCCGAATGTGTGTTAACTACAGGGACTTGAACAGGGCGATCCCTAAGGATGACTTCCCTCTACCTCACATAGACGTTCTGGTTGACAATACTGCTCAACACAAGGTATTCTCCTTTATGGATGGTTTCTCCGGATATAATCAAATTAAGATGGCCCCCGAAGACATGGAGAAGACGACCTTTATTACTCAGTGGGGAACCTTTTGTTACAAGGTCATGCCTTTTGGATTGAAAATTGCTGGGGCAACATATCAGCGTGCCATGGTTGCTTTGTTTCATGACATGATCCACCATGAAATTGAAGTTTACGTTGATGATATGATTGCGAGGTCCCAGACTAAGGAGGAACACCTTGGCCATCTACAGAAGCTGTTTGACAGGTTGAAGTTGTATAAGCTGAGATTGAACCCGAACAAGTGTACCTTCAGGGTGAGGTCTGGTAAGCTACTGGGTTTCGTCGTAAGTGACAAAGGTATTCAAGTGGACCCTGCCAAAGTGAAAGCCATACAAGAGATGCCATCTCCCAAGACAGAGAAAGAGGTCAGAGGCTTCCTGGGACGACTGAACTATATTGCCCGATTCATCTTGCACCTAACTGCTACTTGTGAGCCAATCTTCAAGCTGCTGAAGAAAGATCAAGTGGTACGTTGGAATGATGAATGTCAGGCCGCTTTCGAAAGAATCAAAGAGTATCTCCAAGAGCCACCCATTATGATGCCATCAATTGAAGGGAGACCTCTGATCTTATACTTAACAGTTCTTGACAACTCAATGGGGTGTGTGCTGGGGCAGCATGACGAGTCTGGCCGAAAAGAGCATGCTATTTATTACCTTAGAAAAAAGTTTACCGACTGTGAGACCCGATACTCACTGCTTGAGAAAACTTGTTGCGCTTTGGCATGGGTTGCTCGCCGGCTGAGACAGCACATGCTGAATCACACTACTCTGCTGATTTCAAAAATGGATCCAATCAAGTATATCTTCGAAAAGCCTGCCTTGTCCGGAAGAATAGCAAGATGGAAGATGATCTTGACTGAGTATGACATCCAGTACACGACTCAAAAAGCAATCAAGGGAAGTGCATTGGCAGACCATTTGGCACATTAAACAATGGATGATTACTAGTCTATGAACTTTGAATTTCCAGACGAGAATATCATGGTAGTGACTGATTGTGAGACACCTGGACCGGATGAAGGACCTGAAGAGGGATCCCGATGGTCTATGCACTTTGATGGAGCTTCGAACGCTTTGGGAAATGGCATTGGCGCCGTGATCATATCTCCTAAGGGCTCTCATACTCCGTTTACTGCCCGACTCTGTTTCAACTGCACCAACAATATGGCAGAGTATGAAGCGTGCATCATGGGTCTTCGAGCTGCAATTGACCTAGGGATTAAGTTTCTGAGTGTCTTTGGAGATTCCTCTCTCATGATCAGTCAAATCAAAGGCGATTGGGATACGAAATACCCAAATCTTATTCCTTACAAAGAGTATGTATTGACTTTGCTTCCCCATTTCGAAGAGATAACCTTTGAGCACTTCCCAAGAGAGGAGAATCAGTTGGCGGACGTGCTAGCTACGATGTCTTCTATGTTCAAAGTCAAATGGGACAACGAGGCTCCCCAGATCATTATTTGGAAATTGGATGAACCTGCACATTGTTGTGATCTTGAGACTGAAGAGGTAACAGAAAAGCCCTGGTATCATGAGGTGAAGAGATACCTTGAAGCTCAGGAGTACCCCGAGGGTGCATCTGTCAATGATAAGAAATTTCTGAGGAGGTTTGCAGCCAAGTTCTTCATCAGCAATGGCATTCTCTACAAACGTAACCATGATTCAACCTTACTACGTTGTGTGGATAAGATTGAAGCAGAAAGGATCATGGCAGAGCTGCATGAAGGTACTTTCGGAACTTATTCCAGTGGATATACCATGGCAAAGAAAATCCTTCGGGCAGGATATTACTGGTCCACACTGGAAGCTGTCTGTTATCAGCATTCTCGGACATGTCACAAGTGCCAGGTCTATGCTGATAAGGTGCATATTCCTCCAGTTCCTCTGAATGTTCTGACGGCACCTTGGCCTTTTGCAATGTGGGGCATTGATATGATCAGCGAGATCAGACCTACGGCATCCAACGGGCATCGTTTCATCCTTGTAGCTATTGATTACTTTACGAAGTGGGTTGAAGCAGCTTCCTTTGCTACGGTAACCAAGAACGTCGTGACACGGTTCATTCGGCACAACCTGATCTGTCGATACGGTGTACCAGAGAGGATCATTACAGACAATGGTACCAATCTTAATAACAAGATGATCACTGAGCTCTGCGAGCAATTCAAGATACAAAACCATAACTCTTCTCCCTACCGACCAAAGATGAATGGGGCTGTCGAAGCTGCAAATAAGAACATTAAGAAGATCGTGCAGAAGATGACAGTGACTTACAAAGACTAGCACGAGATGTTACCATTTTCTCTTCATGGGTACCGTACCTCAGCACGGACGTCAACAGGGGCAACACCCTATTCCTTGGTATATGGCATGGAGGCAGTATTGCCTATTGAAGTTCAGATACCCTCTCTCCGGATCATGAAGGATGCAGGTTTGAGTGAAGATGATTGGATTCAGACCCGGCTTGGTCAGTTAAACCTAATCGACAAAAAGAGACTTACTGCTATTTGTCATGGTCAGACGTACCAAAAATGGATGATCAAGGCATTTAACAAGAAAGTCAGACGACAAGAGTATCAAGTTGGGGACCTGGTAATCAAGCGCATTATTCTACCTCAAGGTGATCCCAGGGGCAAATGGACCCCTACTTACGAAGGGCCATTTGTGGTTAAGAACATTTTCTCAGGAGGAGCAATGATTCTAACCACCATGGATGGTGACGACCTTCCTCACCCCGTCAATGCAGACATAGTAAAAAGATACTATGCATAATAAAAGACCTGCTAGGTTAACTGGCCTAGGAAAAAATAAGGGCTCCCCGGCGAACCAAAAGGGTTCGGGCAAAAATAAGGGATGAAAATAAAAAAAATCTGTACACCCGGCAAGTCGAAAACCTGAAAAGGCGGCTTGGGCAAAAATGGGTATCTCGGCGGACTGAAAACCCGAAAGGGCGGTCCAGGCAAAAGTTAGGGATTAAAGCGTAACACTATGTCTCATTGGATCACCTTGCATCCAGACTTCGGTTTCGACTACCAAGCTCGAACGACACTAATCAATCAGATTCATCTTCAACTAAGCAGCAAAGTGATGAGACGCTTGAAGATATAAAGGCAATAGCAGAGTTGGAACCCAGTGGGATTATTCACATAGACGTTTTATTTCCTTTTCACAAATTGTATAAATTCTATTTTTTCGGTGGCGTCCTCTTACTAGGACGTCAGCCTCTTGTACAAAAATGCCTATTTACAGGCCAAACTTCAAAATCAATACAAATTCATTTTCAGACAAATTTCAAACTGTTTTTCCCTTATCTGTTTTGTTTTGCAAAGAACGTCCAATGTTCATTTTTGATATCTGCATCTGACATTAATTGCTGCTCATAAATATTTACATGCGAAACAAAGGACTAATTACGGGTGATATCAGAAGTAGGGGCAATAAGAATTGTCCGAGCGGTCTAGTTGCCCTGCCCACCAAGGTACCAAGGTAGACTCAGCTGAAGAATGTGACCAAGATACCGTCACTCCCCGCAGAGAAAAACAGTAATGGCAGCTCTCCCCACTGAGACTTGCAACTATGTACAAATCAGCAACACTCTCCCCAAGAAGAGTTAATCTACCATCAGCCCTAAAAAGGTCGGGTATCCCGAGAAGATCTTAAAATTCCCCAGCGGAATATAAAGATATTCCCCAGCAAGTGTAAGAGCATCCCCGACAGTCTTAATATTCCTCAACAAAGTATAAGAATGTTCCCCGGCGGAATACAAGATACCCCTAGTGGAGTCATTTCCCCAGTGCAGTTTAAAAAATCTTCCCTGCCAGAGTTGAATCATCTTACCCAGTAGATTCTGGAAGCTTATCCCCTGCGAAGCACAAATAAGTCTCCTCAGCCAAATTCAGAGGTTATCCCCACATAAGTCTAACTGGGTCATCCTCAGCAAATTACAACTGAAGGATCATCCCCAACGAAGTTCTTTCTATCCCCAGCGGAGTTCATCATTAAAATCCCCAACAGAGCTTATCAACGGAATCCCCAGCGGAGTTTATCGTTAAAATCTTCAGCGGAACATCTCTTCCCCACAAAGTAATTCCCCTCGGAGTAATCTCTTCATCAGTTTATTCCCCAATGGAGTCCTTTTCTCCTGCAGGTTTATTCTCACCATTATCTTCGTTCATCATCCCCAGCGGAAACGAAGAACTCTACTTTATTCTCTAACAGCTCTGGGATTTATTTTCCCCAGCTAAAACATCACATTTCCATACATCATGATACATGCATATATGCATCATACCATACAGTCTCATTTATGTTGAGAACATCATTGCTTGATCCATATCATGCATTGCATATGACTGACCTTTACCTTTCAGAAAAGATGCAGTTAAGTTCCCAGCTTAGTCGAAGATCTGACCAGTTCTTAAATCTTAATTGAATTATCCTCGGTTGAATTTCAGATAAGGTTCTCAATCTCGACAGTTTCCTCCATCATAGTGTGGACGAGTTCTATAACCTCAACGGTATACTCCCGGTGAGCACGAGACAGTTCCTAGATCTTGATGAAGATGCTTCCCTACGTCATAGTGTGGACGAGTACTATAACCTCAACGGTATACTCCCGGTGAGCACGAGTCAGTTCCTAGATCTTGATGTTTTCTTCCGTCATAGTGTGGACGAGTTCTATAACCTCAACGGTATACTCCCGGTGAGTACAAGACAGTTCCTAGATCTTGATGAAGATGCTTCCCTACGTCATAGTGTGGACGAGTACTATAACCTCAACAGTATACTCCCGGTGAGCACGAGTCAGTTCCTAGATCTTGATGTTTTCCTCCGTCATAGTGTGGACGAGTTCTATAACCTCAACGGTATACTCCAGGTGAGCACGAGACAGTTCCTAGATCTTGATGAAGATGCTTCCCTACGTCATAGTGTGGACGAGTACTATAACCTTAACGGTATACTCTCGGTGAGCACGAGTCAGTTCCTAAATCTTGATGTTTTCCTCCTTCATAGTATGGACGAGTTCTATAACCTCAACAGTATACTCCCGGTGAGCATGAGACAGTTCCTAGATCTTGATGAAGATGCTTCCCTACGTCATAGTGTGGACGAGTACTATAACCTCAACGGTATACTCCCGGTGAGCACGAGTCAGTTCCTATATCTTGATGTTTTCCTCCGTCATAGTGTGGACGAGTTCTATAACCTCAATGGTATACTCCCGGTGAGCACGAGACAGTTCCTAGATCTTGATGAAGATGCTTCTCTACGTCATAGTGTGGACGAGTACTATAACCTCAATGGTATACTCCCGGTGAGCACGAGTCAGTTCCTAGATCTTGATGTTTTCCTCCGTCATAGGGTGGACGAGTTCTATAACCTCAACGGTATACTCCCGGTGAGCACGAGACAGTTCCTAGATCTTGATGAAGATGTTTCCACCCAGTTAAATTATGGATAGGTTCTTAAGACTCAGCCGAGGCATTCTCTCAGTTGAAGTACAGGTGAGTTCCTAAATCTCAACAGAAGTTAGGCTTCCCCAGCGGAATCTTCTACAACAACAGGTATGCAAGTTCCCGCTAAGGAATCTCTTGTGCGATCGACACTCCTGCAGATGGCATATGAAAGCCCATACTCCAACCAACAATCTCCAAATGGCATCTGTAAGCCCATTCCTAACATCACAATGCTGATACTACACCATGCGAGCGCAAATTTCTGGGCACTCTAGTGTTCAATTATCTTCCACCTTCGGATCACGAAAGGCTCGAAAGCCAATCTATATCCTCAGGTCTAAGAAAATTGAACAGGGGAAACTGTTGTACCCCAAAATTTTCCCTCCCATATTCCTCAAGATATGTCAAGAATAATCTCCAAGTGGCTCAAGTTAGTTCAAGAGTTGGACAGTCAAATCACCTCCTAAGGCAGTCAAATTCAAAATTAGGGTTTGGTGTTGCATCAAGGTCCTTACATCCAAATTACCTCAAGTGCTTCCCAATGTCCTAATATGTTCTTAAGTTCATCCATGTCAAATTTCAAGCCTTGTAGAGGAAGTTTGGTCAGTCAATTGCTCAAGAGGCCCAAAAATCGACCGCGCTAGGGCAAAAGTCAACTGTGGCCTACAAATAGTCAAACCTCAAGATTTTTTATCAACATTCTCATTTTAAAGGATAATTCATCATTTTATCAAGGTTTGATCATGATTCATCAAGGATTGCTCAAAATTCATCAAGATTCAAAAGTTGCTAAATTAGGGTTTTGTAGGAAAAGTCAACTCAACTTTGACCAAGCATAACTTTCTCATACTTTATGAGAAATGACCCATCCAAAGCTCATTTTGAAGAGAATGAAATTTACTACAATCCATATTCACACCCCAAGATCAAGAAATGCTCTCATAAAAAGTTACAAATATGGACATTATAGGTCATTTTTGAAAGTCAACAAAAACACCTTTTTTTCCAAAGCTTATAAATTGAGAATGGAACATCAAAATGAGATGAGACCAAAAAGGTTGATTAGAGGACATCTCAAGGTTTCTAAAAAGTCAAAGAACACCTCCAAAAGTTCAAAATTGAAGAAGTTATGCATTGTTGAAGTTGGGCATTTTTCCAAAATTACCAAAAGTCAACTATCCTCAAAACTCCAATTTTTGACAAAAGGGCCCACTTTTTTCCACTTGATTTAGTCTTGTCATGCCACACACGTGTCCCATCTTTAATTTCATAACGAAACACTTATTTTTCTATTTTATTTAATTTTTATTGATTTAATTCATTTTAAATCTATATTAATTCAAATAAAATCCAAAAATTATTGAAATGGTATCTTTGTGATTTGTACAGCTTGCAAATATCATGTGACAACCAACCAACTCATGCCAAGGCTCATTCAAGCACAAAATCTCAGATTTGGCTTATTTTTGGAAAGCTTTTCAATGGTGATAAAATCCAATCTTCAATCTTGAATGCACTTGATTTTAGATCAAAAAGCCAACCCTAATTCACTCTATAACATTCACATAAGCCTGAAAAATCAAAAACACGCATAGAACTCTGCAGAAACGGCCATACCACTTTGCAAAAAACCTTGAAAAAGTGTGAGATTGAAAACCACCTTAGAGGCGAATTCAATCCAAAAGAACAACATAGCCCTCTTGCCAGCAACCTCCTGAAGCGATACCAATAAAAAACCAAGCCTTTCACTGCCTAAAACACCCTGTAAGTCATCACGAAATTGGCCCTGTAACTGAGATCGTGAATCAGTCATCTTGCATCCTTTTGCCAAAACTTTTGAATAATTATGCTTAATGTCAAATTTCTAACATGACTGCAACATTCAATTTCATTTTTATGCCCTATATGTTGATGCCCGAACCTAGGGTTTCAAAGTTTTGTTTTTAGGCATTCCTTGTACAGGTACAATCAAGGCAAACTAGGGCCATATTGGTGTTCAGTGGAAGGAGACGAAGCCAGCCTTGGTCTTAGAATTGATTCTCATAGCCTAGGGTGGATTTTAGAAATAAGCCATGGATTTTGACGCGGAATCAAATCCGCAGGAAAAAACACAGGGTTTGTTGAAGAAGATGAAGACGTGGCTTGTCTTCATTGGCCAATTCAAAAGTTTTAGCGCGTTTTTTATTTTGCCAGCATAATAGTTGTTTTGTCCATATATTATTTGTTTTGCATTTTACTAACGAATGAAGCAACTTGGTTGAGTGGCAAGCGTGTTGGCATATGATCATTGGGACCTGGGTTCGAATCCCAGGTCCCCCAAAACTTTGTTCAATTTTTTCTTCAGATATTCAGGTGCAGTTCTCAAAGGATGGTCCATCATACAGCCTTCTCCAGATGCTGGCCAGGTGGACTCAAACCAAATCCAGGGGCCCAGATTGCATACTCACCATACTCCTTGGTCAGTGCACGCCTAGCAAACCACCAAATTCCAACGAGGCTACTTGTGTTTGGGCCTGGAAATTGTAACTTAAACACCTTCTTCAGACCCAACACCCCCCAAAGTTTGCTTATGTTTTTATTTTCTTTTCATATTGTTTTTGCTTTTTATTATTATTAAAAACTAACAAATTAATTAACAAACTAACTTTTTTTTTATAAAAATCTGAAAACACCAAAAAATAATATTTATTAATTTCATTATTTATTTTTGTAAATAAAAATTAACCAATTAATTTAGTTTTAAATTAGGTTTAATGATAATATATTTTGCAATAAATTAAAATTGATTTAGAATTAGGGTTTTGATATATTTTTACCTTTCTAATTTTATTTCCTTAATTAAAATAAAACTCAAAAATATTTTCTTTTTTAATTAATTAATTCAAATTATTAACCTAGACTTAATTTTTAATTCAAAAAATAACCAAAAATATGTTTTATTTGATAAGAAGGGTCAAAACCCTAGGACGCTCCGATTCAATTTTCCTTGCGCGTATTATCTTTGATCTATATTTGTGTATTTGCTCTGAGGATGTAATAGTTAACTTAGGATTTTATTTACCGCTTTTATTTACTTTTCGCAATTTAATTTTCAAGGGTTTGTTTTTGGCGATGTAAATACCCGACGCCTTGTAATAGCTTAGCTTTATTTCCCGCAATTTATATTCTGCAACCATTAACTGTTAGATGTTTGAATAATAGGCTATGCATGACAAGATCTATCTTAACTCAAAAATCAACAAGTAGCTCACCATTGACATGTTCAAAGATGATATAACTGAAAAACAATACACTCGCACATGCCACTCTTAGGGTACGCCTCACTTGGTTGCCTCGAACATGGTCATTGAGTATAGGAAGTTTTAGAGGTCGCCCTCTTGTCCAAAGATCATAGTTGCCTCGAAACGGTTGCCTCGGAAAAATGATCTAAGACATTAGGGTTACCGCTAAGGCGTCCTAACATTGCTTTAGTGACCACACATCCCTTAATCGAATTGACCCGAAAACTCCAACGACGGTGCTACCTACTCCTCAATAGTGGGATAGCATTGTCTAAAGGACATTTGCACAGTTTAATTCCTTTTTAAGTAGGTAGATATTCTTAAGTACTTGCTCTTTTGAAAACAAAAACAAAACTTTTCGCACTTACACTCGCTTTCAAACAAAAACTCTTTTCAAACCCACAATCACAAAGAAAAGCAAAATTTTGAAAACATAGTGAGCAAGTACCTAAGAGCCCGTGGATAACCACGGATAGAAAGGGTGCTAACACCTTCCCTTTCTATAATCTACCTCCCGAACCCGAGAAACATCTCCAAAAAGGAATTTTTCTGTGCTTTTTTCCTTTCCTTGTTGGATAAAATAAAAGACGGTGGCGACTCTTGCTTACCGCGACATTTTGCGAAAACAAACGCAAAACGCGAACCAGTATTCCAAAAAACAGTCAGTTCTATTCCCACCGATCACACTTTTTCTTTTCAATCTTTTGAAATGGTGCTTTGTGTGTGTGGTTTTGAAAATGTTTTGAAAAAAAGATGCCTTGTCTAGTCAACCTTTGTAATGATTCTTGTTTGAATATATACAAAGGTGTGTGTCTTTTTGAAAAGTTTTCAATGTTTGAAAGTAGGGTTTTGAATTTGTGTTGTGGAGTGTGTTTTTGAAGATAGCAAGGATGTTTTTGCAAGCTTTGATCAAGTAACTAAGAGTTGTCTACCCTATTTTACTCAAAGATCTTTCTTATGTTTTTAACCCTTTTAACAGTGTTGCTTCACCATTGTATTTGGTGAACAACCTTGTGTTAGGATGTTAAACGGGACAGGCGCGGGTCATCGTATACAATCATTGAAGGCAACTTGTGAGATGCTCTAGCAATTTTGTAAGGGACATGATCGTTTTATCGAAGGCAACGTCGAGGGTCATCGAGGGACTAAGATCTTTGTTTATTGAAGGGACATTTGCTAGAGTGTCTCATACTCGAGGGACATGATTGCATTTTCTGAGGCAACAAGCGAGGTTACTCTAGAGGTACAAGTGAGAATTGTGTATTGATTTTCATGCATTTTGTTCTTGTATTAAGTTATCTAGCGATTGATTTTGAATCTTCACACACAAACCCTAATTACTATAGAGTATATTGAAAGCGATAAATTGTTGGAATTTAAAGTCTAAGTTATTACAAATAAGTATCAGGGGATGGGGGTAAAACTGTTTACAAATGGGGATGAGTCTTATCAGAATAGTAATGTCCAAGTATATATTACAACCAAATCGAACTGTCGCATTCTCAATGTAAAATTATAACAAGGTATAAGATAATGAAAATCAAAGAAATATGAGATGCGTATATTTATTTACAAATGATCAAATGAAATTTTAACTTAAGAAAGATTAAGTGTTATTATTATTTATTGTGTTTTATGTTTTTTAGGAACTTATATAGAAAGATTAATTAAACATAGTATTTTTTTATATTTAATTAAATATACAAATATTTAAAGAAATTATATCAAAACAAAACTTTAATCTATTATTAGTTCTCTTTATTATTGACAAAACAAAAACTTTTTAGAATAAAAAATAAAAATAAAAGTATTATTTTTTCTAAAGAAAGTAAATTAATTAGTAAAGAAAAGAAAAGAGTATTATTTTGGAAATCAAAAAGAAGGGTGATGGGCCTAGGGTTAGCATTTGGCCCAAATAAAAACAAGAATTTGGTTAAAAGGGGGGGGGGGGGGGGGGGGGTGCAGGCGCTAGTCAGCGTTGGGCTCAAGTGCTTGTTGGGGAAAAGGCCCATCTGATGTTGAACAACATTTTTTAGGGTTTTGTTTTTGTGAGTTCAGAAATAGGGTTTTCAGTTTAGCACACAGTGGCGCCTCCTCTCATATTCTTCGTCTCTCTTCCTCGTTTCTCAGGCGAAGCTTCGATTATTCCTTCAACCTTCCCGCCGCCAGAGCGCCACCTTCATCCATTTGCTCTCCACAACGGTACGAGGCAGTGGTTTGAAAGGTATGTTTTGTTCTAAGCGCGTTTTAGGGTTTCTTCACAGTTTTACATGTTTGATTCTCTTGGACATTTATGTTTTGCAATGTCTAATTTTTGATGTTTCATGCGTGAGATGTAGGAAAATTGAGGGAAAGGAAACTAATACCTTGGTGCTTCGTTTCTGGAGAATGGATGGAAGGAGAAGGCTTGGAACGGCGACGCTCTTGGTGGCCGGAGGAGGAGGAGATAACGACAACATTTGCTAGCTCACCTCTGGTATTTCTGTATCTTTGACTTCTTTTTGAATCGTTTGCTGGTGATGTTTTCTGAAAACTATGCTTCTGAGTTGAACTTTCGTTGATGATGAATATTTTCTGAGACTTATGCTTCTGAGTTGAACTTTCGTTGATGATGAATATTTTATGAGACTTATGCTTCTGAGTTGAACTTTCGTTGATGATGAATATTTTCTGAGACTTATTGTTGTTTTGATCTTTCACTTCTGGACCTCTTCCTCTTCTTAGGGTACTGACTTTTGATGATGAGTATATGTATTCTGAAAAAGCTATTTGTTGTTGTTCTTCATGTTGTTTGAAACTTGTTGGTGAACACAACCTAGAACTTGTTGCTTGTTCTTCTTTTTGATATTGATGTTTGGATATTTTGATGATGATGATGGTGAATTCTTGTCTCTGAATCGTGTTGCTGAAACTAGCTCATGTTTGAACTGTTTTCTTGATGGCCAACTCTGAAATTTGCCTTTTTTTGTTGGTTTGATATTAGCTTGTAGACTGTTTGAGGCAGTTTGCAGTTGGTTTTGCAGACTTGTAGTGTTGGTTCTGTTGAGAAAGCAGGCTTGGGTGTTTTTGAGTTTTGGAAACCTGTAATGCAGGTTTTGATGAACTTGACTTGAGTTGTTTTTTGAGATTTTGAAAGCAGTCTGAGTGTTTAGTACAGGCAGGCTTGTAACTTTGTCTTTTGTTTGGTGGTTTTAGTTTTGGAGGCAGTTTTGCTTCTGGTGTTTTTTAGTACAGGCAGGTTTTTGGTAAGCTTTAGGCAGGCTTGCTGTTGGTTTCAAAGTTTTAGCTTGGTTTTGCTTGAGAAGCAGTTTTGCAGGTTATGCAGGCAGGTTGTGTGGAGAAGGCAGGCTTGCTGTTTAAGCAGGTTTGCTTGCTTATGCAGATTTTTTTTTGTGTTTGGTAAGGCAGGCTGTGTGTTTCTTAAGCTTGCAGTTTTGCAGGTTCAGTTTTGTAATGTAGGGCTATGCAGTTTAACAGGTTTTTCTTGTTACTGCAATTTGAAGGTTTATGCAATTTTTTGGCTCTCCCCCTCCTGAACTGTTAGACTTGTTCTATTTATTTGCTTTCTCACTGCTTTTTACAACCTGTCAAAACTGCAAGCCCCACTTCACTCTCTTTCTCTCTCCATAAAAGCATTTTTAATTGCTTATTTTATTTTAGTCTGAAAAGCTTGTTGGGCAGAACACGATGATGAAAGATTGACAAGCCTTCTTGCTTGTAACTTGGTTTATCTCTGCATTGTGTACTTGTTTCCATATTTCCTGCATTGTACTTTCTTGGACAACTTTGTGTACTTTGACAGCTTTACAACTTGGTTTGACAGTTTTGCAACTTAGTTTGCTTTTGTGTGCAGCCTTGTGCCTTTGGTTGACTAATGCAGTTTGGAAATTCAGTTTGCTTTGCCTTGTTGCCTTATATCTTTGCATTTTAAATTAATTGTATGCTTGCAAATTATTTTTACTTTCCTCTTTGTGAACCAAGAAGAGAAATCTTCTTGTGATTTGCAAAGAGAACAAGTAAAACATGATGAACCCAATAACAATCTGATTCCGGCCAACAAGCTTTAATGATGACTTTTTATTTATCTGCTTGAAAATGCTTTTCAGTTAATTGCACTGATTTCCTTTTTCTTCTGTCCTTTGCAGGTAAGTACCAGTTGAATAATGGAGGATGCAGTAAAAGTAGAAGTCAAATATCTCCAGAGATTTAGACTTAGATTTATTATATTTTCTTTTCATTTATTGTAATAAATATTATTGTAAACACTGTAAATTGTAAATTTACAATATTCAAATAAAATTTGTAACAATATTTGAAATAAATAAATAAACAAAGTCTTTGTCAAATAAGAATTTTCTACTGTCAAATATTCCATTCTTTCCTTGTATTGTCTATTTAATTATTTAAGACTCTTAAATTAAAATAACTGGAAATGTATTCCAATAACTTTAATCCAGATGAAATAAATAATCAATAAACTTTGCCGTCTCATAACCTCGCATTAATCATCATACGCCTGGTGTGATACGGTGGGAGAACTGACTTGGGTTTTGCGTTTGTATTCGCAAATGTTGCGGTTAGCAAGAGTCGCCACCGACTTTTTATTTTATCCTAAAGAAAGGTTAAAAAGCACAGCAAAAAAACCTTTTGAGATGTTTTCTTGGGTTCGGGGAGTAGATTATAGAAAGGGAAGGTATTAGCACCCTTTCTATCCATGGTTATCCATGGGCTCTTAGTTACTTGCTTAGATCACTTGCCTTTTGTTTTCAATTGTTTTAAATGGTGCTTGAGTGTGTGTGTGGGTTTTGAAAATGTTTTGAAAAGATGCCAATGTGGTGGCAACCTTTGTAATGATCCATGTGGGGATGTATACAAAGATGTATGTCTTTTGAAAAAGGTTTTCATTTGTTTTTGAAAATTGTTTTGAAAGTGTAGTGATGTGTGATTTTGAAATTAGGCAAGTGTTTTGTTTTGCAAGTTTGATTCAAGTAACTAAGAGATTATCTACTCCTAAATTTCTCAAAAGATCATTGCTATGTTCTAACCCTTTTAACAAGTTTATTCCACCATTGTATTTGGTGGACAATCTTGTGTTAGGATGTGAAAGGGACAGGCGCGGGTCATCGTTTAGACCATAATTGCAACGGCGTTAAATGTCTTTGGGCAATTTTCTTTAAGGGACTTGATCATTTGTTTTTGTTTGTTTTGAAAAAGTTTTGTCGAGGGACTATGATCATTCAAATTGTTTGCTTTGCCCAAGGAAATTCAACATACAATATGGCCCATTTATTTGAAGGCAACAAGTGGAATACCCTAGGGGTGCAAGTGTGAGATGTGTTGTTTATTTTCATGCTCATTTATCTTGTACTAGGTCAAACCATTTTTTATCGTTTTTTTCGCATACAAACCCTAATTCTAACATGTTGTCATTAGAAAGCAATAAAGTGCGAAATTAAAATTACTAAGCTATTACAAAACCAAATATGGGAAGGGGGTACAAATGTTCAAATGGGGATATTGACAAGAATTTAAATCTAAATTATTACATCATTTTGAATATTTGTAATTTAATCAATGTACAAAAATTAAATAACAATGCAAGATGCAAAAGAAATGTTTTGTATATGTATGAAAAATATTATTTATGTAAAAGAGAAAAGAAAATAAAAATTATATTATTTTTTGGAGTATTTTGAATTTAGGGCAAAAACCCTAATTTTAAAAGAAAAATGCATTATTATCTAATTTAATACAACTATTTATTTATTATTTATAAAAATAAAATAAAATGAAGTATATTATGGAAAAAAGTATTTTTGTATCAAATATTAATAAAAATAAAAATTCAAGTATTTTTGTATTCTAACCTAAATATATTAATAAACATATATACATACATATATTAATTTCTTAAATATTCATTATATACAAAATAATATATATATTTAATATTTTAATAAAATAAATAAAAAAGGTATTTTTTTATGTGAAATATTTTCAGAAGGTAAAAAATAATAAAAATGTATTTACACTATTTATATATTTATTCTAATAATAGTATATATATAATGTTTATGTATAAACAAAGGTAATAAACAAATAAATATGCAATAAATACAATAAATGATGGAAAAAATATTTTTAATTTTTTAATGTCATGAGAAAAAATAAACAAAGTCAACCAAAAAAGAAAAAGTCAAAAAGAGTCAAAAATGAATCAAATGGGCTCAGGGGGTGTGAATCAAAATAAATGGTGTGAATAGGAAAAAATTCCAGGCCCAGCCCAGAAGACCTGTCTTCTTCAACCTCTGAACAACATCCTTCAAGCAAAACACGCGTTTTTTATCTCTCGATTCCTGGACTTTCAAGCAAAACTCATAACATGAAAAGTGTAGAGCATTAAGAGACGGTTTCAACCATATAAAGAACTTGACCTATCTCTCTAAGATGAGGGAGAATTTCTCCTCCCCTAATTTCTGACCTAACTTTTCATCAATGTTCAGACATGAAATTCTCTAAGCACACGAAATATAAATGAAATCTAATCATATGAGCATGTTCAGAGCTATGATTGTGACATGTTTTCTTCAAAAACCTAAAGCTAACAATGCCTAACAAGGGAGATAGAACTCCATGAATGTACCTGTTCAGTTGGAATCGAGCTTTGCAATGGAGGATGTTTCAGAGTGAAATGATGACTTGTATAGCTTCCTTGAAGTGTAAGGATGCTTTTCCAAGTCCTACTTTGTCTTGAAACTCCCTGAATCGAGCTAGTGAACTCCAACTGCAAAACAGAAATTTAAAAATGGTGAAGTGGCTTGGAGGTGTTACAGGTCAGGTTTCAGGTCATGGTTAGCTTGCATATGTTGTAAGGAAGGTAGAGGAACAGGTTTGGACAAGAATGCTCGAAGGGATTGAGAGATAGCACTCAATCTGCAGGGGTTCCCCTGTTTGTGCAGTTTTGTGGTGTTTCTGAGATGGAGAGTGCTTGAGAGGAAAATGGCTCGTGCAAAAGCTTGGTTGGGTAGTTTGGAATGTGTTTGATAGCTTTTGTGTTGTGTCTCTATGCTGAAGAGAGAGTTGTGATAAGTTATGGACTTTTCTTGAACTTGAAGCAAACAAAAGCAAGTTGAGGTTTTAGGTCCGTAGGGGGCCTCCTAATGTGCTGCATAATCTTCTCTTGATCAGAGCAACTTGTCCATAATCTTGTGCCAAAAGGATTTTGCTTGTACCTTCTTGATTTTCATTTGGACATAAAGCTAACCTTTTCAAGAATGGAAAGTTTACTTTATCTAAAAATGGATCAATCTTGTGTACAATGCTTGAACTCATGGAACAACACTTTGGCACAATGAACAAGCATTAAATTAAGGAGTATAATTTGGTTTAAGGACCTGTAAAGTAGCACAAACTATGCTGAGTTCAAATTTGCAAAGTTATGGATATGGAACTTGGTCATGAACAAAGTGGTTTTTTGCTATATTGTGAAATTCGATTCTCTCTAACCATGAGGTTGTTTGAGAAGTTCTTGGACATTTTGGAAAGCTTGGAATGTGTACTACAATCCATCTTTGAAATGCAAATTGAAATTCCAAGTGGAAGGGTATGAAAAATGGCCTTGAAGTGGGGTAGAAAACCTTGTCAAAATAGGTTAAAATTTCACTAAGTTAAAAATGGTTTAGTGCCCTTATTCAAAAAATTGTAACTTGAGATACAAGCTTCAAATGAGAAAACTTTGTGAATCAAAGTTGTAGATTATGCAACAAGCTACAACTTTCATGTTTTGACTTTTGTTTGAATCCAAATGGATCTTGGTGAAAAGATGGGGCAAAGTTGGGAAAAAAATTAGGGTTTTTCATAACTTAGAAAAATTCTAAGTTATGAAAAATTCCATTTTCAAACCCTAATTTGCATTTTGTGATTTCTTGGTGAACAAGTTTCATGATTTGGCATGTTTTGATGAAAAATGAATCTTGACTCTTGATTTTGACCAAAAAGTCAAAGTTTGACTTTTCAGTATACAGTCAAAATTGATCAATTGACTGGGAAATTCAACTGTCAATCTTGTGTATTTGGGATCTTTTGAGCTTGTTGAGCATATCAAGATAATTCCATGGGGTCCTTGAATCCATTTGTGAGCTTGATTTGCCATTGGCTAGGTCAAACAGTCAAAAATTGCCTTTGTGCAGTCAAAACCCTAAAAATGACCATTTTGCCCTTTTGGTGATCTGATCAAATTTCTTGGAGAATTGTGATCCAAACTTGATCAAATGGTCCATATGAGTTCAATATGTTGATGTGGATCAAATTTCATGAGATTTGACTGCCAATTGGCCACAGTTGACTTTTTCCCCAATACAGTTGATTTCTAGGTCAACTGTCCAATTGACTGGGCAAAACTTGGAATCAAGACTTGAAACTTGGTATAGGTAAACTTGGGAGTCCAACATGAAGCATGAAAGTCATCTTAGGCATTTTAGGTCAAAACATCTTTGTTCAAACACAAACCCTAATTTGAGTCCACAGTGCAAGGAGAAGTCTTGAGCAGAGGAAACCCTAATTGGATCTTGATCTTCAAAGGTCTGGTGATGGGAAAATGTTGAGGAAATGGGAGGGAAAATTTTGGGGTACAACAGTTGCCCCTGTTCAATCTTCTTGAACCTGAAGAGTTAGATTGGCAAGTTTGCCTTTCGTGACTCGAGGGTAAAAGGAGATTGGACACTAGAGTGCCCGGAAATTTGCACTCGCATGCTGGAGTCGCAACAATGTGATGTCAGGAATGGACTTATAGATGCCATTTGGAGAAGTAGTAGATAGGGAGATGGGCTTATAGATGCCATCTGGAGACGTGACAGAACCTTATCGGGAATGGGCTTATAGATGCCATTTGGAAGTGTCGATCGCATAAGAGATTCCTCAGCGAGAACTTGTGTATTTGAGAAAGAAGGATGTTTTCCTGGCTTGTTACAGGTGTTTGATCCTCAGTCTCCTTATGCAGATATGCCCTGGCTGGATACAGGTATCGAATCTGGAAATGTTGTTAACAGATATGCCCTGGCTGGATACAGGAATCGAATCTGGAAATAGTCGTTAATAGATGTGCCCTGGCTGGATACAGGAATCGAATCTTCGAACTCTTCAGACGTGCCCTGGCTAGATACAGGAATCGGGTCTGGAAACATGGTCAACAGATATGCCCTGGCTGGATACAGGAATCGAATCTGGAGATGTTGTAGTTGATAGATGTGCCCTGGCTGGATACAGGAATCGAATCTTCGGACTCTTCAGACGTGCCCTGGCTAGATACAGGAATCGAGTCTGGAAACTGATCACTCTCAGATGTGCCCTGGCTAGATACAGGAATCGGATCTGGAGTTGCGACAGTTGAAGGTAATTGTCTTTGGGATTGTCTTTTTCCTGAAAAGGCAAAAAACGTAAGTTGTATGCAATGTCATGATGTATGATATGCATGATATCATGATGTTCAACATGAGATAGTGTTGTATGCGTTTCATCATGTATGTAAGCAAGATGTATGACAATGTGAAATGTTTATGAATGCAATTTCGCCTTAGGAAAATAAATCCTTGCCGAACGGTCGGGGAGTTGCTCTGTGGAAGAGATACTTGGCCGAAGTTTTGCTGAGAGGCTTGTTGAGGACTTTAATGATGGATTCCGCTGGGGATGACGATAAACTCTGCCGGAGATACCAAAGATGAACTTCGCTGGGGATGACGATAAACTCCGTCGGGGATACCAAAGATGAACTCCGCTGGGGATTGAAGGAAGGTTGCCGAGGGCGATCTTCCGTAGTTTTTAGCTGAGGATAACCCAGTTATAAGTCCTTGTGAGGAAATAACTCTAAATAAAACTCGGGAGAGACGTCCGTGCTCCGCAGGGGATAAGCTTCCAGAATCTACTGGGGATGAGCTTTAAGACCTGCCGGGGAATGCTGTGCTTTTTCAGGAGCGACGGGGAATCAACTCCGCTTGGGGAAAGTATTGCTGAATCTTGTTTTACTCTGCGGGGAATTTGAGATGATCTGGCTACATTCTTCAGTTGAACCCACCTTGGTACCTTGGCGGACAAGACAACCAGGCTGCATTAGACAACCTCATAGTGCCCCTGTCTCTGATGTCACCTGTAATCAATCTCTTGTTTTATATGCAAATATTTATGAATTAGCAATTTAATGTCAAATGCATATATCAAAAATGAACATTGGACGTTCTTCGCAAGACAAAACAGAAAAAGGAAAACAATGGTAATTTGTATGGACAAGTGAATTTGTATTGATTTAAACTTTGCCTGTGAATAGGCGTTTTTTGTACAAGAGGCTGACGTCCTAGTAAGAGGATATCGCCAAATAGTATAGAGTTTACAATTCGAAAAAGGAAACAAAACAGCTATGTGAACAATCCCACTGGGTTCCAACTCTGCTATCGCCTTTATGTCTTCGAACGTCTCATCGCTTTGCTGCTTGGTTGAAGATGAAGCTGATTGGTCGATGCCGAAATCTGGAGCCAGATAGTTGATGCCGAATTCCGGATGCGAAGTGATCCAATGAGACATAGTGTTACGCTCTTATCCCTAACTTTTGCCTGGACCGCCCTTTCGGGTTTTCAGTCCACCGGGATACCCATTTTTGCCCAAGCCGCCTTTTCAGGTTTTCGACTTGCCGGGTGTACAGATTTTTATTCATTTCATCCCTTATTTTTGCCCGAACCCTTTTGGTTCGCCGGGAAGCCCTTAT
This sequence comes from Vicia faba, assembly GCA_948472305.1. NCBI lineage: Eukaryota > Viridiplantae > Streptophyta > Magnoliopsida > Fabales > Fabaceae > Vicia > Vicia faba. The sequence continues at coordinate 1,109,809,237 of OX451735.1, read as the reverse complement.
TTTTGCCTAGGTATGTCAACCTAGCGGGTCTTTTATTTATGCGTAGTATTTTTTCACTATGTCTGCATTGGCGGGGTGAGGAAGGTCGTCACCATCCATGGTGGTTAGGATCATGGCTCCTCCTGAGAACACACGTTTAACCACAAATGGCCCTTCGTAAGTAGGGGTCCATTTGCCCCGGGGATCACTTTGAGGAAGGATGATGCGTTTGATTACCAGGTCCCCAACTTGATACTCTTGCGGTCTGACTTTCTTGTTAAATGCCCTGATCATCCGTTTTTGATACGTTTGACCATGACAGATAGCAGTGAGCCTCTTTTCGTCAATCAGATTTAATTGATCAAGTCGAGTCTGGATCCAATCGTTTTCATCCAAGTCTGCATCCTTCATTATCCGGAGAGAGGGTATCTGGACTTCAATTGGCAAGACTGCCTCCATGCCATAGACCAAGGAGAAGGGAGTTGCCCCGGTTGACGTCCTTGCTGAGGTACGATACCCATGAAGAGAGAACGGTAACATCTCGTGCCAATCTTTATAGGTCACTGTCATCTTCTGCACAATCTTTTTAATATTCTTATTTGCTGCCTCTACAGCCCCATTCATCTTCGGCCGGTAGGGAGAAGAATTATGGTGCTGTATCTTGAATTGTTCACAGAGTTCAGTGATCATTTTGTTATTGAGATTGGTACCATTGTCCGTAATGATTCTTTCCGGGACGCCGTACCGACAAATCAGGTTATGCCGGATGAAACGTGCCACGATGCTCTTGGTTACTGTGGCGTAGGACGCTGCCTCAACCCACTTTGTGAAGTAATCGAGAGCCATCAAGATGAAGCGATGCCCATTGGATGCCGTCGGTCGGATCTCACCGATCATATCGATGCCCCACATTGCGAAAGGCCAAGGTGCCGTCAGGACATTCAAAGGAACCGGAGGGATATGCACCTTGTCAGCATAGATCTGGCATTTATGACAAGTTCGGGAGTGTTGGTAACAATCGGCTTCCATTGTGGACCAGAAATATCCTGCCCGAAGGATTTTCTTAGCCATGGTGTGTCCACTAGAATGTGTTCCAAATGTACCTTCATGCAGCTCCATCATGATTTTCTCTGCTTCTGCCTTATCCACACAACGTAGCAGAGTTGAATCATGATTCCGTTTGTAGAGAATGCCGTTGCTGAGGAAGAATTTTGCAGCAAATCTCCTCATGAACTTCTTATCATTGACGGATGCACCTTCAGGGTATTCCTGAGCTTCCAAGTACCTCTTCACCTCATGATACCAGGGTTTTTCAATCACCTTCTCAACCTCTAGCTCGCAGCAGTATGCCGGTTCATCCAACTTCCAGATAATGATTCGGGGAGCCTCATTGTCCCATTTAACTTTAAACATTGAAGACATCGTAGCTAGGGCGTCCGCTAGCTGATTCTCCTCTCTAGGGAAGTGTTCGAAAGTTATCTCTTCAAAGTGGGGGAGCAAGGTCGACACATACTCCTTGTAAGGAATAAGATTCGGGTGTTTCGTATCCCACTCGCCTTTGATCTGATTGATCACGAGAGCGGAATCTCCGAAAACACTTAGAAATTTGATCCTTAAGTCGATTGCAGCTTGTAAACCCATGATACATGCCTCATATTCTGCCATATTGTTGGTGCAGCTGAAACATAATCGGGCGGTGAGGGGAGTATGAGTTCCTTTGGGAGATATGATTACAGCGCCGACGCCGTTACCCAAAGCGTTGGAGGCTCCATCAAAATGCATAGACCATCGGGATCCTTCCTCAGGTCCTTCATCCGGTCCAGGTACTTCGCAGTCAGTTACCACCATGATGTCTTCGTCCGGAAAATCAAAGTTCAATGATCGGTAATCGTCCACAGGTTGGTGCGCCAAATGATCTGCCAGTACACTTCCCTTAATTGCTTTCTGAGTTGTATACTGGATATCATATTCTGTTAAGATCATTTGCCATCTCGCTATTCTTCCAGACAGAGCGGGCTTTTCAAATATGTACTTGATGGGATCCATCTTTGAAATCAATAAAGTAGTGTGAGTCAGCATATACTGTCTCAGCCGGCGAGCAGCCCATACAAGAGCGCAGCAAGTTTTCTCAAGCAGTGAGTAACGAGACTCACAGTCGGTAAACTTTTTGCTCAAGTAATAAATAGCGTGCTCTTTTCGGCCAGACTCGTCATGCTGCCACAGCACACACCCCATTGAATTATCAAGCACTGTCAAGTATAGTATCAGAGGTCTTCCTTCCACCGGTGGCATAAGAATGGGTGGCTCTTGGAGATATTCCTTTATCTTTTCAAAGGCAGCCTGACATTCATCGTTCCAGCGTACTACTTGATCTTTCTTCAGCAATTTGAAGATTGGCTCACAAGTAGCCGTCAGATGTGAGATGAATCGGGAAATGTAATTTAGTCGTCCCAGGAAGCCTCTGACTTCTTTATCTGTCCTTGGAGTCGGCATCTCTTGTATGGCTTTTACCTTGGCAGGGTCCACCTGAATACCCTTATCACTTACAATGAAACCTAGCAATTTTCCGGACCTTACCCCAAAGGTGCATTTGTTGGGATTCAATCTTAGCTTGTACAACTTGAGTCGGTCAAACAACTTCCTCATATGGTCAAGGTGCTCCTCCTCAGTTTGAGACCTTGCAATCATGTCATCAACGTATACCTCAATCTCATGATGGATCATATCATGAAATAAAGCAACCATGGCACGTTGATAGGTTGCCCCAGCATTTTTCAATCCGAATGGCATGACCTTATAACAGAAGGTGCCCCATTGAGTCACGAAGGTAGTCTTCTCCATATCCTCTGGAGCCATCTTGATCTGGTTATACCCCGAGAAACCATCCATGAAGGAGAACACCTTGTGTTGAGCTGTATTGTCAACAAGGACATCAATGTGAGGTAGGGGGAAGTCATCCTTGGGGCTGGCCCTGTTCAGATCCCTGTAGTCAACACACATTCTGACTTTACCGTCCTTCTTCGGCACTGGCACCACATTGGCAACCCACTGAGGGTAAGAAGTTACTGCAAGGAACCCGACATCAAACTGTTTCATAACCTCGGCCTTGATCTTTTCAGACATCTCTGGACGCATCCGTCGGACTTTTTGCTTTACCGGAGGGCAATCTTCCTTGGTTGGCAGGTGGTGAACTACAATGTCGGCATCCAAACCAGGCATATCTTCATAGGACCAAGCAAAAATCTCCATGTAGTCTTGTAGCATCTGGATCAATCGTTGCTTCACGCTGAGCTCTAGATTGGCACCAATCTTGACCTCTTTCCTATCTGTCTCAATACCCAAGTTAATTGTCTCCACCGGCTCTTCATGTGGTTCAATAGCCCTCTCTTCCTGGAGTAGCAGTCTTGCGAGTTCACCAGGCACTTCACAATCATCTTCACCTTCGTCTTCGGCCAAGTTGATCGGATTTTCGAAGTCATAACTGGCGGTAGCAGAGCTGTTACCAGTGAGATCCAGAGTGGATTGAAACCTGTATAAGTGAGTGTGTGTAAATATAGCTGTTTTGCAATATATATAACACAGAAAGGAAAAGAGCACAAGATTTGAAATGCAACAAACGTCCAATGTTTTGATTGATGATATATGAAAATGTCATACAAAAAGCCCTCACAAATGGAGCTACGATGCCCCGGGTAGGACACCGAGCCAACAAAGTTTTAACATATTGTTTGTTACAAATTGGAAATCAAAAGAAATTAATTACTGCGTGACAAATGTGATAGGGGTAAAATCCTTTGCTGTCCAGTTGCTTGGTCCATTGCTGGTAGTCGGGTAGATCCAACTGTCAAACTCCGCTTCCTCTACATCCTCCTCGATAGCATTCACCCTTGAGCTGGAGATAAACACCGGAGCTTTTCTGATCCTCTCCTTGCGCACAGCCCTCTGAGCCTCTGCAGTAAAGCCCAGCCCAAACTTGTCATTCTTCTGAGTGAAGTCAGGAAGCTGACCCCAGTTTGCACAATTGCCTTTCTGAACCACAGCCCGGGCATCCCTTCGGGAAGCCATCTTCAAGGAAACATTCTCTTCGACTGTTGTCTCTGCAGCTGCTGAAATTGGATGCACTTCCTCGAAATGCTGAAAGGGGGGTTTCAATAAACTCTCCATCCATCTCAATGTATCTGAAGGAGTTCAAATGGCTCACCATATACTCCTCTTCTCCTTGCACAGTGACGATCTTTCCCCTGACGGGATACTTCAGCTTCTGGTGCAAGGTAGAGGTCACTGCCCCAGCTTTATGGATCCAAGGTCGACCCAGTAGACAAGAGTACGATGGACGTATATCCATCACATAAAAGGTAGAGTCAAACACTTGAGAGCCTACACGAATAGGGATGTTAACCTCTCCATGAACCATCCTTTTAGAACCGTCAAAGGCCCTGACGATGATATTGATGGGCTTCAATTCCAGGCCTTCATAATCCAGACGGTCTAAAGCCTTTTTCGGTAGAACATTCAAGGAAGAACCAGTATCCACCAATACATGCGCCAGAGTAGTGCCCCTGCATTCGATAGAGACATGCAGGGCGTCATTGTGGTCTTTCCCCTTCGCGGTCAGGTCAGCATCTGAAAAACCCAAGCCATTGTCTGCTGTCAGATTCGCTATGCAATCAGTGAACTGGACTGCAGACGTCTCCTGCGGCACATGGGCCGTCTTGAGAAATGAGATCAAGGCCTTAGCATGGGCCTCGGAGCATAGCAATAAGGAGAGCAGGGAGATCTTGGAGGGCGTATGCCCCAGCTGCTCGACAACATTGAAATCACTTTTCTTTATTATTTTCAGAATCTCCTCCATTTCTTGTCGGGAGGCCTCAGCATTTATGGGTATTGGTGCCTCCATCCGGGCAGGCTCTTCTTCAATCCCTTTGCCCCGAGCACTTGATGACTCGGCAGCAGGGGAAACAACTTGATCAGCAACAGGAACAGGTAAACTTGTAGGTTTTATAAGGAGGGGTTTTCGAATAGCGGGCGGTGCAATGTCAGGCGAGAAGAGCCTGCCACTGCGGGTGACCTTGGCTGGACCAGTGATATCGCAGATACTGGCGCCAGTGTCGAATTCTTGTTTGATTCCATTTACATACACGTCTGCCCCATAATGCCAGGGGACAGCTTTATCAGACACGTAGGGGAGAGGCCCCGGAACAGTAATAATCACAGGTGCAACAGTCATGATTTGAACAGGCTTCTTCGGGGGAGCCTTGATTGGATTATTGAAGATGGTAACCACATAAACTTCTTTTATCGGAACCAACTGAACAACAGACTTTTTGAATAGAATTTCCTTGCTATCCATTAGGCCTTGGATGCCTAACCTCAGCAAGGGACAACCAGATAGGGAAACAGCACAGAACAGGCAACCTTCACCGCAACCCGGAAATAAACCGGCCCGCAGTAGGTTCTTCTTAACAGTCTTCAGAGGGGTAACAACTTCATCTACCGAAACAGCGTACATTTCTTCCTCAACGGCATTCACTCTATGCTGGGGCATAGGAGCAGTTACAACATTTGGTCTTTCCGGTGCTTCAAACTGAATTTCCTTTGCGTCGATCAGATCTTGCACTTTGTTTCTCAAGGCCCAGCAATCATCAGTAGTGTGCCCGGGGCTATCAGAATGATAAGCACACCGGGCATTTGGGTTATACTTAGGAGACACAGTGTTGACGACCTTGGGAGCTTCTTTGAGGGCCACCAGGTTGGTGGATAACAGTTGGGGTAAAGTTTGAGATAAGGTCATACTCAGCCGAGTATACTGCCTCTTGGGCCTTTCGCTTCTTTGTTGATTGTACTGCTGAGGAGCAGCAACAGGTTTTGAGATGACCAAAGCATTGACGGCTTGGCGATTTTCGGGCTTGACTTGTCTTCTAGGACCATAGACGGCACTTGCTTCTTTCTTAAACGGCCTCTTCTCAGCACTTGTGGAGGCAGCCTTTTGTATTTTGCCTGACCTGATGCCAGCTTCAATTCTTTCTCCCGTCAATATCAAATCTGTAAACCCAGCGGAGGAGTTACCAACCAAATGATTGAAAAACGGACCAGACAATGTCCCAAGGAACATATCAACCAGCTCTCGATCAGTTAACGGAGGCTGCACCCTGCCAGCCAAATCTCTCCATTTTTTAGCGTACTCTTTGAACCCTTCACCCGTTCCTAGAGACATACCCTGAAGTTGGGTACGCGTAGGAGCGAGATCAGAATTGTATTGGTATTGTCTGTAGAATGCGGTTGCCAAATCTTCCCAGTGTCGGATGCTAGCTCCATCCAATTGGTAAAACCATTCAAGCTGTGACCCCGAGAGGCTATCTTGGAAGAAGTGAATCCAGAGGTTCTTATCTGCCGTGTAAGGTTGGATTTTCCTTACGTACGACCTTGGATGTAGCTTTGGACAGGAGACCCCATCATACTTGGCGAAGGCAGGTGCCTTAAACTTGTGTGGAATTACTACTCCAGAAGATAACCCCAAATCTCCGAAATCCAGCCCCGGCACATTCTGAATTTCCATGGCGCTCAAGCGGTCCTCTAATTGCTTGTATCTGTCAGCAGCAGGTGGGTATTGTTCGTCGTTATAGTCCGTCTCGTTGTCGGAGACTGCGGGGCTAGGAGCTCCTCCCCCTTGGGGACTGTTTTTCTCAGCAGAAGAAGTAGTTGGATCAGCTTCATTATGGAGTGTGTTCCCAAATCTGCGTCCGGTGTTGAACAATGCAGTCCTCTTTTTCTTCTTCTTCTTCATGAGTAGAGTCTTCAACTCTTGCTGACCTTGGGCTAGGCTTAGGACCATCTCTTGAAACTGTGCACTTTGGGCCTGAAGGGCCTTGATTGCTTGCTCACTGGAGGAGTCTGGATTCATGATGACTGTTCACATAAACAGCGAAGAAAATTAAGCAACCTGTGAAATAGGGTACCTGCTTATGCATATGGTGCAATGGAATGCGTATGTATGCAATGCATTCAAGGATTTAGAACATTCAAAATTTGTTGTAGACAAAAAGGAACGCACATCATATTAATAAGGAGAAATTCGTTAGTACATAAATGCCCCATGGGCCAAATATTACAAAATAACTCCTTAAGGTAAAAAAACATTGCGCATCCTCTTTGGCGCGATGTAGGTGTTGAGATTCCTTTCCTCGTGCAGTAGGCGGGTGAGTTCCAGGACCTTCTTTTCGCTAGCATGTAGACTGGTCTCAAGAGAATTCCGTTCTTCCTTAAGCTGGATCCAGCTCTTTTGCATCTCTTCCCAGGAGGTGGGCATGTCGGGATGTTGAATGGTGTAGGACGCCTCTCCTTCCAAGACTGGTTCTTTGATCACAGGAAGCATATGAGGATAAGGCATCACTAACTTCTGGGAGCGGGCTCGTACCCACTTGAGATAAGGTTCCAACGGGATGGAGTTCCGGTGCCCCAATGTCTTGCTGTCTATCCTACTTGGCATCCTCCAAGCTCTGATAAATCTCTGACGAAGTCCTTGAGTATCGTTGTCGAAGTCAAAAACTATGTTAGGAATTAACATGTCATGAGGGCCATCCCTCCGAGCATAACCAAACTGTCTCCAAGCCAGGCATGGGTTGTAAGTAATACCTCCTTTGATTCCAAATAAAGGAACATTAGGGTATTCCCCACAACGATCAATGATAGTGACATCTTCCCTGGACCTAGGACACCAATGTATATCTGCATGCGTAAGAGCCATTAACCGTTGTGACCATCTCAAACCCCGCTCGTTCTTCAAAACTGATTGTGGAAGGTGCGAAATAAACCACCTTCCCAGGAGGGGAGTGCAACACATAAGGACACCCCTTCTTCTCATGGTTCGAGTGTAACATGAGTGAAGGATATCCCCCAGCAACGTAGGTATAGGATTCTTGGTCATGAAGATCTGGACAGCACTGATATCAATAAGCTGATCTGGGTTAGGGAATAACACCAAACCATAGACAAGGAGGGCCATAACTTCTTCAAAAGCTCGTAGGTCAAGGGAGTTCCAACATTCTTGGGCCTTCTCAAACAGAAACCTGGCTAAGAAACCCTTGATACCACTTCTAACTTCCCAATGTCCCTTGAGGTCAGATGACTGTAGGTGCAAGGCTTTAGCAATCTCTTCAAGCTTGGGCTCCTCTTCCGTACCGTTGTAGGGTAGTTGATCAAGGATAGGGACCTTCAGGAGTCGGGAGAACTCTTCCAATGTAGGCACCAATTGATAATCCGGAAAAGTGAAACAGTGATGCAGAGGGTCAAAGAACTGGAACATGACTTTTATCAAATCCTCCTCAATGTTGGTGTTAACCAGGCTGAGGAGTCTTCCATGTCTCTCACTGAATGAATAACCCTCGGGAATCCTGGACATAAGTTCCTTAAGCTGAGGAGGGATCTTTACAAGGCTAATCTGAATTGTCTTTCTGCGAGCAGTTTCCATGTCCTATAAAACAAGAACAAAGATGAAGATTCGAAACCCTTGAAATGGTTAGTCAATGCTCATGATGTTGTATGATGTCATGATGTTATGATACACCACAAATATTCACAAAGGCAAACATGGTAAGGCACACAAGTCACACAAGACAAACCCTTAGAGTTTAGGCCTGCATGAGGTCTGGGTATTACCCTCTTGAAGTTTGGTGGGCTCAACCTGTCCTATTAGAAGTAACCGGGTTCTAAAGGTCCCAATATCACTGGATTACTTTCATTGTTCATCGTTTCGATTTAGCCACTGAACTGGCGACCGAAATATCCCAGGAAAGCAACCCTCAATTGAGTGTAGTATCGAGTATCAACCAACCTCGGACTGCACCAAAGTCAGTTATCTCACTACCCCTAAAAGGCCAAGATGGTTCAATTAAGGTTCCTAAGGTCAGTTGATGCTTCACGACACCACGCGGCGGCCCCGTACTCTCCTTTACTGAACTCAAGGGTTACCGGTACACACCAAAGTGCCACATCAACGTAGCAGACTGTTTCAACCATGTCGGTATACCCCGCACAGTTCCCTCACAGCCTTGTTGCTACTTTCTAAGAAGGTATCCCCAGATCCGGGTTAGGATCTATAAAACTCCGATACAAAGCCCACAAATGTAAAAGCAAACAAGACAATCAATTGAAAACAAAGGTGATCTAAGCCCTAAGGTTACTCCACTTTTAAAGAGTATCCCCAGCAGAGTCGCCAGTTCTGTGATACGGTGGGAGAACTGACTTGGGTTTTGCGTTTGTATTCGCAAATGTTGCGGTTAGCAAGAGTCGCCACCGACTTTTTATTTTATCCTAAAGAAAGGTTCAAAAGCACAGCAAAAAAACCTTTTGAGATGTTTTCTTGGGTTCGGGGAGTAGATTATAGAAAGGGAAGGTATTAGCACCCTTTCTATCCATGGTTATCCATGGGCTCTTAGTTACTTGCTTAGATCACTTGCCTTTTGTTTTCAATTGTTTTAAATGGTGCTTGAGTGTGTGTGTGGGTTTTGAAAATGTTTTGAAAAGATGCCAATGTGGTGGCAACCTTTGTAATGATCCATGTGGGGATGTATACAAAGATGTATGTCTTTTGAAAAAGGTTTTCATTTGTTTTTGAAAATTGTTTTGAAAGCGTAGTGATGTGTGATTTTGAAATTAGGCAAGTGTTTTGTTTTGCAAGTTTGATTCAAGTAACTAAGAGATTATCTACTCCTAAATTTCTCAAAAGATCATTGCTATGTTCTAACCCTTTTAACAAGTTTATTCCACCATTGTATTTGGTGGACAATCTTGTGTTAGGATGTGAAAGGGACAGGCGCGGGTCATCGTTTAGACCATAATTGCAACGGCGTTAAATGTCTTTGGGCAATTTTCTTTAAGGGACTTGATCATTTGTTTTTGTTTGTTTTGAAAAAGTTTTGTCGAGGGACTATGATCATTCAAATTGTTTGCTTTGCCCAAGGAAATTCAACATACAATATGGCCCATTTATTTGAAGGCAACAAGTGGAATACCCTAGGGGTGCAAGTGTGAGATGTGTTGTTTATTTTCATGCTCATTTATCTTGTACTAGGTCAAACCATTTTTTATCGTTTTTTTCGCATACAAACCCTAATTCTAACATGTTGTCATTAGAAAGCAATAAAGTGCGAAATTAAAATTACTAAGCTATTACAAAACCAAATATGGGAAGGGGGGTACAAATGTTCAAATGGGGATATTGACAAGAATTTAAATCTAAATTATTACATCATTTTGAATATTTGTAATTTAATCAATGTACAAAAATTAAATAACAATGCAAGATGCAAAAGAAATGTTTTGTATATGTATGAAAAATATTATTTATGTAAAAGAGAAAAGAAAATAAAAATTATATTATTTTTTGGAGTATTTTGAATTTAGGGCAAAAACCCTAATTTTAAAAGAAAAATGCATTATTATCTAATTTAATACAACTATTTATTTATTATTTATAAAAATAAAATAAAATGAAGTATATTATGGAAAAAAGTATTTTTGTATCAAATATTAATAAAAATAAAAATTCAAGTATTTTTGTATTCTAACCTAAATATATTAATAAACATATATACATACATATATTAATTTCTTAAATATTCATTATATACAAAATAATATATATATTTAATATTTTAATAAAATAAATAAAAAAGGTATTTTTTTATGTGAAATATTTTCAGAAGGTAAAAAATAATAAAAATGTATTTACACTATTTATATATTTATTCTAATAATAGTATATATATAATGTTTATGTATAAACAAAGGTAATAAACAAATAAATATGCAATAAATACAAAAAATGATGGAAAAAATATTTTTAATTTTTTAATGTCATGAGAAAAAATAAACAAAGTCAACCAAAAAAGAAAAAGTCAAAAAGAGTAAAAAATGAATCAAATGGGCTCAGGGGGTGTGAATCAAAATAAATGGTGTGAATAGGAAAAAATTCCAGGCCCAGCCCAGAAGACCTGTCTTCTTCAACCTCTGAACAACATCCTTCAAGCAAAACACGCATTTTTTATCTCTGGATTCCTGGACTTTCAAGCAAAACTCATAACATGAAAAGTGTAGAGCATTAAGAGACGGTTTCAACCATATAAAGAACTTGACCTATCTCTCTAAGATGAGGGAGAATTTCTCCTCCCCTAATTTCTGACCTAACTTTTCATCAATGTTCAGACATGAAATTCTCTAAGCACACGAAATATAAATGAAATCTAATCATATGAGCATGTTCAGGGCTATGATTGTGACATATTTTCTTCAAAAACCTAAAGCTAACAATGCCTAACAAGGGAGATAGAACTCCATGAATGTACCTGTTCAGTTGGAATCGAGCTTTGCAATGGAGGATGTTTCAGAGTGAAATGATGACTTGTATAGCTTCCTTGAAGTGTAAGGATGCTTTTCCAAGTCCTACTTTGTCTTGAAACTCCCTGAATCGAGCTAGTGAACTCCAACTGCAAAACAGAAATTTAAAAATGGTGAAGTGGCTTGGAGGTGTTACAGGTCAGGTTTCAGGTCATGGTTAGCTTGCATATGTTGTAAGGAAGGTAGAGGAACAGGTTTGGACAAGAATGCTCGAAGGGATTGAGAGATAGCACTCAATCTGCAGGGGTTCCCCTGTTTGTGCAGTTTTGTGGTGTTTTTGAGATGGAGAGTGCTTGAGAGGCAAATGGCTCGTGCAAAAGCTTGGTTGGGTAGTTTGGAATGTGTTTGATAGCTTTTGTGTTGTGTCTCTATGCTGAAGAGAGAGTTGTGATAAGTTATGGACTTTTCTTGAACTTGAAGTAAACAAAAGCAAGTTGAGGTTTTAGGTCAGTAGGGGGCCTCCTAATGTGCTGCATAATCTTCTCTTGATCAGAGCAACTTGTCCATAATCTTGTGCCAAAAGGATTTTGCTTGTACCTTCTTGATTTTCATTTGGACATAAAGCTAACCTTTTCAAGAATGGAAAGTTTACTTTATCTAAAAATGGATCAATCTTGTGTACAATGCTTGAACTCATGGAACAACACTTTGGCACAATGAACAAGCATTAAATTAAGGAGTGTAATTTGGTTTAAGGACCTGTAAAGTAGCACAAACTATGCTGAGTTCAAATTTGCAAAGTTATGGATATGGAACTTGGTCATGAACAAAGTGGTTTTTTGCTATATTGTGAAATTCGATTCTCTCTAACCATGAGGTTGTTTGAGAAGTTCTTGGACATTTTGGAAATCTTGGAATGTGTACTACAATCCATCTTTGAAATGCAAATTGAAATTCCAAGTGGAAGGGTATGAAAAATGGCCTTGAAGTGGGGTAGAAAACCTTGTCAAAATAGGTTAAAATTTCACTAAGTTAAAAATGGTTTAGTGCCCTTATTCAAAAAATTGTAACTTGAGATACAAGCTTCAAATGAGAAAACTTTGTGAATCAAAGTTGTAGATTATGCAACAAGCTACAACTTTCATGTTTTGACTTTTGTTTGAATCCAAATGGATCTTGGTGAAAAGATGGGGCAAAGTTGGGGAAAAAATTAGGGTTTTTCATAACTTAGAAAAATTCTAAGTTATGAAAAATTCCATTTTCAAACCCTAATTTGCATTTTGTGATTTCTTGGTGAACAAGTTTCATGATTTGGCATGTTTTGATGAAAAATGAATCTTGACTCTTGATTTTGACCAAAAAGTCAAAGTTTGACTTTTCAGTATACAGTCAAAATTGATCAATTGACTGGGAAATTCAACTGTCAATCTTGTGTATTTGGGATCTTTTGAGCTTGTTGAGCATATCAAGATAATTCCATGGGGTCCTTGAATCCATTTGTGAGCTTGATTTGCCATTGGCTAGGTCAAACAGTCAAAAATTGCCTTTGTGCAGTCAAAACCCTAAAAATGACCATTTTGCCCTTTTGGTGATCTGATCAAATTTCTTGGAGAATTGTGATCCAAACTTGATCAAATGGTCCATATGAGTTCAATATGTTGATGTGGATCAAATTTCATGAGATTTGACTGCCAATTGGCCACAGTTGACTTTTTCCCCAATACAGTTGATTTCTAGGTCAACTGTCCAATTGACTGGGCAAAACTTGGAATCAAGACTTGAAACTTGGTATAGGTAAACTTGGGAGTCCAACATGAAGCATGAAAGTCATCTTAGGCATTTTAGGTCAAAACATCTTTGTTCAAACACAAACCCTAATTTGAGTCCACAGTGCAAGGAGAAGTCTTGAGCAGAGGAAACCCTAATTGGATCTTGATCTTCAAAGGTCTGGTGATGGGAAAATGTTGAGGAAATGGGAGGGCAAATTTTGGGGTACAACACCTGGCATTCCAATTAACATATGCTTTGTACAGTTAAAAAAACAAGCATTTCATACACTTTTCACTCCACTGATCAAACCAATGCCTCAAAGTTTCAAACAAAGCCTCAACTCCTATCCCAGATATTTAGGTTTTGAGAAATAACCGGTAATCTTGAATAAGCGTAAAAATAATGTAACAGTCCATTGAATTATTGTGGATTCAATTTTTTCTGAGAAATGTGAGCGCAAACCCTAATCCTGGATTACTGCCAAAGAAAGATTTGTCTGATCAATTCCTGAGCCAATCTCAACAAAATCAGTGGAAACCCTAATTCTTGATTAACTGATAAAGAAGAGTCTGTTTGACCGATTCTCGAGCCGATCTGAAAAATCAGATAAAACCCTGAGGTTGTGATTTCTTGTGAAAAAGGGAGGGCAAATTTTGGGGTACAACAGTTGCCCCTGTTCAATCTTTTTGAACCTGAAGAGTTATATTGGCAAGTTTGCCTTTCGCAACTCGAAGGTAAAAGATGATTGGACACTAGAGTGCCCAAAAATTTGCACTCGTCAAAGCATAGTTGAGGGAATGAGCTTAAAGATGCAATTTGGAGATGTGACAGAATCTTGTTGGAGATGGGCTTAAAGATGCCATCCAAGAATATTTGTTGATTTGCAACGTTGTAGGTCAGAAGAATGAGCATCAAAATGGTATCCGTGTCTGGAATGCAATCGAACTTTATCTGGAGACTGAGTTTGTATGAGCAAAAGAATGGTGTCCTTGTCTGGCGCGTATCTGAGCTGTAACTGTATTTTAACTTTGAATGAATATCAGAATGACTGCCGTGTTTGGAGTATATCTGTATTGTATCCGAATCTTGAATGGGCGATAGAGAAACATCTGTGTATGGAGCATCTATGGGCTGTACCTGAAGTTGAGATCTGTATGAGTAGCAGAATGACTTCCGTGTCTGGAGTATATCTGAGACTATAACTGGAATCTGAATAAGTGACAGAATGACTCCTGTGTCTGGAGTATATCTGAGACTGTAACTGGAGTTGAGATCTGTATGAGTAGTAGAATGACTTCCGTGTCTGGAGTATATCTGAGACTATAACTGGGATCTTGAATAAGTGACAGAATGACTCATGCGTTGGTTGCACTGGGGATAATCAAACTGCTGGTGTAAAGGACAGAAGGGCATCCGTGTTTGGAGCATATATGAACTTTGAAGTTGATAGTTGAATCTGAATGAGAGATAGAATGGTCGCCGTGTCTGGAGCATATCTAGTCTGTATCGGATTGCTGAAGTCTGAATGAGTAGTAGAATGACCGCCGTGTTTGGGGTGTATCTGTACTGTATTTGACTAATTGTTAATGATAGCCTTTTAATCTTATCCTGAAAAAGGTAAAATGTTAGCTAAAACATAAAGTCATGTTGCATGATATGTATGATGCAATGAACTGTATTTCATTAATGTTTATGATATATGAATGTAATGGATGTGCATGTAAGCTGAGTAGCTGTCTTGCTGAGGAAGATAAACCCTGGATAGCTGGAAATAATAAAATCTTTGACCGCTGTCGGGGAAAATAAATCTCTGACTGCTGTTGGGGATTGAAAATCCTTTGATCGTTGAAAATGAGAAGTCCCGGGACCACTGTTGGGGAAATCAGGAGTTTAGGTTGTATGCCAATCTACTGGGGATTCATGCTTTGAGGGGATCTTCGCCGGGGAATATCTGAAAAACTCTGTGAGGAATTGAGAATGAGAGTGTTCATTCTACTTGGGGAATTAGTGTTGAGGAGCCAAGAACGAGAATCTTCGATCTGCAGGGGATTTGAAATTCTGACAAATTCAAACTGAGAGTAAAGAAAAACTTTGGAGAATCAAGGATGAGAATCTTGATTTTGTTGGGGAATAAGAAACTCTGTGGGGAATAACCATACTGTTGAAAAGTAGCTATCATGTTGGAGGGGTTTATTCCTGTTTGGAGGTAGTTCATAAGTCAAGTCGTATGCCACTTTGAGAATGAGAATCTTCATTCTGTCGGGAATATCAGGAAGCTGAATTGTATACCACTTTGAGAATGAGAATCTTCATTCTGTCGGGGAAAATCAGGAGGTTGGGTGTATGCCAATCTACTGGGGAAGCCAAAATGAGAATCTTCATTCAGGTCTTGGGTCAGAAGGTTGGGAGTATACCAATCTCTTGAGGTTTTAAGGATGAGAATCTTCATTCTGTTAAGGGTCATGAGCTTGGGAGTATACCAATCTTCTGAGGTTTCAAGGATGAGAATCTTTATTCTTGAGAGAAACAGATTTTTAGGAGCTTCAGTTGTCCGTTATTTTGTTGGTGGGTATCAGGAGCTTGGGAGTATACCAATCTCTTGAGGTTTCAAGGATGAGAATATTCATTCTGTTAATGGTATCAGGAGTTTGGGAGTATACCAATCTCTTGAGGTTTTAAGGATGAGAATCTTCATTTTTTTAGCGGTATCAGGAGTTTGGGAGTATACCAATCTTCTGAGGTTTTAAGGATGAGAATCTTCATTCTGTTAACGATATCAGGAGCTTGGGAGTATACCAATCTTCTGAGGTTTTAAGGATGAGAATCTTCATTCTATTAACGGTATCAGGAGCTTGGGAGTATACCAATCTTCTGAGGTTTTAAGGATGAGAATCTTCATTCTGTTAACGGTATCAGGAGCTTGGGAGTATACCAATCTTGAGGTTTTAAGGATGAGAATCTTCATTCTGTTAACGGTATCAGGAGGTTGGGAGTATACCAATCTTCTAAGGTTTTAAGGATGAGAATCTTCATTCTTGAGAGAAACATATTTTTAGGAGCTTTAGTTGTCCGTTATTCTGTTGGTGGCTGTAACTTCAAACAGGTGATGAAGGAATCTTTGATGACTGTAACTTCCAACAGGTGATGAAGGAATCTTTGATGACGACCGTAACTTCCAGCAGGTGATGAAGGAAATTTTTAATGACCGTGACTTCCAACAGGTCTGTAACTTCCAGCATGTGATGAAGGAAATTTTTAACGATCGATCGATTTGAAATGTACTTTGTTTTGGAGAATAAGTCCTTGACAAGTGTTGGGGAAATAAACCCATGACTGCTGGTCTGCTAAAGAGGTGACGAACTTCTCGAGGACGCTTGAATTTCTTTTCAGAAAGATTTCGGAGAGATTCGTCACTGCCCCTAGTATCAAGTGCTTGTGGCACTGCCAGGAAACTTGGACTGTATGTAACCCTTTGTGGAGATTGACGTTTTAATGCCCCAAATGATGGTGAGGGAGACTTGCCCCAGGTTAATCTGCAATTGAGAGATTTCTTGAAATCTTGACTGGACTGCCCCAGGTTTACTGAACTTTGAAAGATTTGTTGAAATCTTGACTGGACTGCCCCAAGTTTACTGAACTTTGAAAGATTTATTGAAATCTTGACTGGACTGCCCCAAGTTTGCTGGACCATACCAAACCAAGTCCCCTTCTTGTTGATAGGAGATTTTTGCAACGGAAGTGTCATCCCACTTGAAGTGATTTTACTCACTGAGAGAGCTTTCGTTCCTCCGAACATTCACTGTATGTATTTCTTCGCGGTTAAACAAATAACCATGTGCAAACAACGATATTCAAATACTGCAAAGTTTATGCTTGTCTCGAAATTTTTAAAAATGCGTTTTTTAGCAGAAAACTTTTTATAAGACTGTGATCGGTGGGAATAAAACTGACTGTTTTGGAATGCTGGTTCGCGTTTGCGTTTGTTTTCGCAAAATGTCGCGGTAAGCAAGAGTCGCCACCGTATTTTATTTTATCCAACAAGGAAAGGACAAAAGCACAGAAAAATTCCTTTTCGAGATGTTTCTCGGGTTCGGGAGGTAGATTATAGAAAAGGAAGGTGTTAGCACCCTTTCTATCCGTGGTTACCCAGGGCTCTTAGGTACTTGCTCACTATGTTTTCAAAAGTTTGCTTTTCTTTGTGTTTGTGGGTTTTGAAAAGAGTTTTGTTTTTGAAGAGAGTGTAAGTGCGAAAAAGTTTGTTTTTGTTTTAAAAGGAGCAAGTACTTAAGAACATATACCTACTCAAAAAGGAATTAAACTGTGCAAATGTCCTTTAGACAGTGCTATCCCACTATTGAGGAGTAGGTAGCATCGTCGTTGGAGTTTTCGGGTCAATTCGATTTCAGGGATGTGTGGTCACTAAAGCAACGTTAGGACGCCTTAACGGTAACCCTAATGTCTTAGATCATTTTATCCGAGGCAACTTATGATCTTTGGACAAGAGGACAACCTCTAAAACATCCTATACTTAATGACCACGTTCGAGGCAACCAAGTGAGGCGTACCCTAGGAGTGGCATGTGCAAGTGTGTCAATTTTCAGTTATATTATCTTTACATGTCATGGTGAGCTACTGTTGATTTTAAGTTAAGATAGATTTTGTCATGCATAGCCTATTATTCATACATCTAGCAGTTAAGGGTTGCGGAAAATAAATTGCGGAAAGTAAAGCTAAGCTATTACAAGGCGTCAAGTATTTACGTCACCAAAAACAAACCCTTAAAATTAAATGCAAAAAAGTAAAAGCGGTAAATAAATCCTAAGTTAAAGATATTACATCCTCAGAGCAATTACACAAATATAGATCAAAATAATATGCGCGAGAAAAGTTGAATCAGATTGTCCTTTAGGGTTTTGACCCTTTTTAAAGAAAGCATATTTTTGGTCTTTTTTGAATTAAGAATTAAGTCTAAATTGATAATGGAATTAAAGAAAATATTTTTGAGTTTTATTTTAATTAAGGAAATAAAATTAGAAATATTAAAAAAACCTAATTCTAAGTTAATTTTAATTTAATGCAAAATGTGTTGGTATTAAACCTAATTAAAAAACTAAATTAATTGGTTAATGGTTTATTTACAAAAATAAAATAGTGAAGTTAATAGATATTATTTTTTGTTATTTTTGTTTTTTTATGAAAAAAAAGGTTAGTTTGTTAATTAATTAGTTAGTTTTTAAGCAAAAGAAATATGAAAAGAAAATAAAAACATAAACAAACTTTGGGGGGCGCTGGGCCTGAAGAAGGGAGGTTGATTCAGCAATTCCAGGCCCAGATTCGAACAGCCTCGTTTGACTTTCAGATTGTCTGGACGTTTGTTGACCAAGATTCATGGTGAACCTCATCCTGGACCACTAGATCTGGATCTGGAACCACCTGGCACATGGGCGCCTGAGGCATATGGTGGACCACGCTTGGGATGTTGCGCCTGAATACCTGAAGGAAAAACACAACAAAGTTTTGGGGGACCTGGGATTCAAACCCAGATCCCATTGGACAATTCGACCAACGTGCTACCAACTGAGCCATGATGTTAACCTGTTAGAGGATTAGTAATCAGATATTATAAAACAAACCAACAATTATTCCCTGAAAAATAAAAAAATGTGGCGCGCATTTTAAAAGGACCAGTGGGAAGAAGACACGTCTTTGTCTTCCCCATAAACCCCTGGTTCGTTTCCTGCGGATTTACATCCGTAGAAAAATCCCTAACTGCCTTCCAAAACTATCTATAGGCCATGAAAACGAGTTTTAAGGACACCCTCACACTCGTCTCTTTCCCCTGAACTCATCCATGGCCATTAGTGGCCTTAATTTAATATGTACAAGGAACGCCCAAAAATAAGAACAAGAACCCTAGGTTCTGAATATGGGGTTAGAAGTCACAAAAATACAATCAAATAATGCAGTTTGCTTAGGAATTTAATGGTTAATACAAATATGCAAGAAATTTGGCACAAAGATGCATAAAAACTGAGTTACGATTCCATGTGTAGAGCAAGGTTCATGGGGGCTTACAGTGCGTTATAAGCAGTGAAAGGCTTGGTTTTTTATTGGCCACGCTTCAGGAGGTTGCTGGCAAGAGGGCTATGTTGTTCTTTTGGATTGAATTCGCCTTTAAGGTTGTTTTCAATCTCACACTTTTTCAAGGTTTCCTGCAAAGTGGTGTGGCCGTTTCTGTAGAGTTTTTTCTGTGTCTTTCACGTGTGTTTTTTGTTTGTGAGCATGAGGTTTATATAGACAAGGAATTTAGGTCAACATTTGTGTATCCAATCTTGGTCCATTATGATGAAGATATTTGATTTGATTTTTTCATAAATACTTGCTATATTTGATTCAATCATGCGCCAATCTATTTTCATGCGTTACTGCCAGCCTGTTATGAGCTGTTTGGGCCTCCAACATGATGAAAATCGAAAGCTGACTTACAGATCCACTTTCCTTCGATTGACACTCCCCCTGCTTCGATTGCGTATTTGCAAGGGACACATGCCACTGTGAACTTTGGGTGAACCTGGACAGGTTAGGATATGTGTTTTTGCTTAGCCATGGTAGCCTACTTCATTCCTTCGATTCTACCTTCTTTGCCAGCTTCAAAGTCCAATTCGAATCTACTTAGAACATTCCCTATTAGACAACTTCGACCAGCCCTTGGCCTTGTGCTGAGTCTAAGTTCTGATTCAAAGTGTCCAGAACTTCCTTCATCAGAGCATCTTAGATTAAGAGAAACTCTGCACTGAAATTCCATTCGAAGGTCATTTCTTTCTGATGTTCTGATTGAGGTAAAGTATGAAGTTCCAGTCGAAGGACCTTTTGAAGTACTAGTCGAAGCATTGTGACATTGACTTGATCGAAGGGGTCCAGCGCTCAATCGAAGACTTGCACACTAAAGCTTGATCGAAGGATGTCCAGCGCTCAATCAAAGACTTGCAGACCAACGCTTGATCGAAGGAGGTCCAGCGCTCAATCGAAGGCTTGCACACCAAAGCTTGATCTAAGGGTTCAAAACACCTAATCGAAGCTTACTAATCAAAGCCTGATCGAAGAGTTCCAAATGCCCAATCGAAGACTGGTAATCAAAGCCTGATCGAAGAGTGCCAAATTCCCAATCGAAGACTTTTCCCAGATGCCAATCGAAAGACACTTTGTTCATCTTCAAAAAACTTTATTTTTCTTTAGACAAGTGTTTGTGACCAACCATGTAAGGGAAGACCTTTGAAAACATGAGAGGGCAAATTTTGGGGTACAACAGTTGCCCCTGTTCAATTTTCTTAAACCTGAGGATATAGATTGGCTTTCGAGCCTTTCGTGATCTGAAGGTGGAAGATGATTGAACACTAGAGTGCCCAGAAATTTGCACTCGCATGGTGTAGTATCAACATTGTGATGTCGGGAATGGGTTTACAGATGCCATTTGGAGATTGTTGGTAGGAGGATGGGCTTATAGATGCCATCTGCAGGAGTGTCGATCGCATAAGAGATTCCTTAGTGAGAACTTGCATACCTGTTGTTTGTAGAAGATTCCGCTGGGGAAGTCTAACTTTTGTTGAGATTTAGGAACTGACTCGTGCTCACCGGGAGAAAGAAAGATAGTCTTCCTGGCTTGTTACAGGTGTTAATCTTCAATCTCTTCATGTAGATAATTTTCCTGGCTTGTTACAGGTATTAATCTACAATCAGTCGTCCACAAATATTTTTCCTGGCTTGTTACAGGTATTAATCTGGAACTTGAAAAGGTTGGTCGAGGAGATAGCTGTCCTGGCTGGTTTCAGGTATTAATTTATGACATGAGAAAGAAAGTCTTCCTGGCTCGTTACAGGTATTAATCTTTAATCTCTTCATGTAGATAATTTTCCTGGCCGGTTTCAGGTATTAACCTACAATCAGTCGTCCACAGATATTTTTCCTGGCTTGCTACAGGTATTAAACTGGGACTTGAAAAGGTTGGTCGAGGAGATATCTGTCCTGGCTGGTTTCAGGTATTAATCTCTGACCTGAGAAAGAAAGTCTTCCTGGCTTGTTACAGGTATTAATCTTCAATCTCTTCATGTAGATAATTTTCCTGGCTGGTTTCAGGTATTAACCTACAATCAGTCGTCCACAGATATTTTTCCTGGCTTGCTACAGGTATTAAATTGGGACTTGAAAAGGTTGGTCGAGGAGATATCTGTCCTGGCTGGTTTCAGGTATTAATCTCTGACCTGAGAAAGAAAGTCTTCTTGGCTTGTTACAGGTATTAATCTTCAATCTCTTCATGTAGATAATTTTCCTGGCTGGTTTTAGGTATTAACCTACAATCAGTCGTCCACAGATATTTTTCCTGGCTTGCTACAGGTATTAAACTGGGACTTGAAAAGGTTGGTCGAGGAGATATCTGTCCTGGCTGGTTTCAGGTATTAATCTCTGACCTGAGAAAGAAAGTCTTCCTGGCTTGTTACAGGTATTAATCTTCAATCTCTTCATGTAGATAATTTTCCTGGCTTGTTACAGGTATTAATCTACAATCAGTCGTCCACAAATATTTTCCTGGCTTGCTACAGGTATTAAACTGGGACTTAAAAAGGTTTGGTCGATGAGAAAGCTGTCCTGACTGATTTCAGGTATTAATCTCTGACCTGAGAAAGAAAGGTCTTCTTGGCTTGTTACAGGTATTAATCTTCAATCTCTTCACGTAGATAATTTTCCTGGCTTGTTACAGGTATTAATCTACAATCAGTCATCCACAAATATTTTTCCTGGCTTGCTACAGGTATTAAACAGGGACTTGAAAAGGTTGGCCGAGGAGATATCTATCCTGGCTGGTTTCAGGTATTAATCTCTGACCTGAGAAAGAAAGTCTTCCTGGCTTGTTACAGGTATTAATCTTCAATCTCTTCATGTAGATAATTTTCCTGGCTTGTTACAGGTATTAATCTACAATCAGTCATCCACAGATATTTTCCTGGCTTGCTACAGGTATTAAACTGGGACTTAAAAAGGTTTGGTCGATGAGAAAGTTGTCCTGGCTGGTTTCAGGTATTAATCTCTGACCTGAGAAAGAAAGGTCTTCCTGGCTTGTTACAAGTATTAATCTTCAATCTTTTCATGTAGATAATTTTCCTGGCTTGTTACAGGTATTAATCTACAATCAGTCGTCCACAGATATTTTTCCTGGCTTGCTACAGGTATTCAACTGGGACTTGCAAAGGTTGATGGTAGCCATCTTTTGATTGACCTTCTCCTGAAAAGGTAAACGTTAGCTGTATGCAATGTCATGATGTATGAAATGCATGATGTCATGATGTTCTCAAAAATAAATGAGATTGTGTCGTATGCACTTCATCATGTATGTAAATAGGAGGTATGAAATGTGAAATGTTTATGAATGTATTTTCGTCTGAGAAAATAAATCCTTGACAAATGTCGGGGAGTTTGTTATATCCTGGACTGCTGTTGAAGAGTGTGTGTGTCTTCAAACTTTGTTTAGAATGTTTCTGATGGGGATGACGAACCAAGATGGTTGTGAGAATAAACCTGTGGGAGAAAATAACTCCGTTGGGGAATAAACATGGTGAAGGATTACTCTGCGGAGAATTGCTCTGTGGGGAAGAGATACTTCACTGAGATTTTAATGATAAACTCTGCTGGGGATTCCGTTGATAAGCTCTGTTGGGGATTTTGATCATGAACTCCGCTGGGGATTCCGTTGATAAGCTTTGTTGGAGATTTTGATGATGAACTCCGTTGGGGATAGAAAGAACTTCGCTGGGGATGATCTTTCAGTTGCAACTTGCTGAGGATAACCCGGTTAGACTCTTATGGGGATAACCTCTGAATTTGGCCAAGGAGACTTATTTGTGCTTCGCAGGGGATGAGCTTCCAGAGTCTACTGGGGAAGATGATTCAACTCCATTGGGGAAGCTTTTTCAGACTGCGCTGGGGAAATGACTCCACCGTGGTACCTTGTATTCCGCCGGGGAACATTCTTATATTCTATTGAGGAATATTAAGACTGCCGGGGATGCTCTTACGCTTGCTGGAGAATATCTTTATACTCCATCGGGGAATACTAAGATCTTATGGGGATACCCAACCTTTTTAGGGCTGATGGTAGACCAACTCTGCTTGGGGGAGAGTATGGTTGATTCGTTCATAGTTGCAAGTCTCAGTGGGGAGAGCTACCATTACTGCCTTATTCTGCGGGGAGTGAAAGTATCTTAGCCATATTCTTCAGCTGAATATATACCTTGGTACCTGGTGGACAGATCAATTTGTACAGTTCGGACAATTCTTATTTGCCCCTGTTTTTGTGGGAGAAGGTGTCTGTGGAGGCCTTATAGATCGAGTATTATCCCCACCTATGAGGTGCTTGGTATCTTTCGGTCAAAATGACAAGTCTTCTTCTGGTAGGCCAGTGACGAGATGACGAGACATAGTCGTACGCTTTGATCCCTAATTTTTTTCCTGGACCGCCTTTTCGGGTTTTCAGTCCACCGAGATACCCTTTTTTGCCCAAGTCGCCTTTTCAGGTTTTCGACTTGTCGGGTGTACATATTTTTTCATTTTCATCCCTTATTTTTGTCCGAACCCTTTTGGTTCGCCGGGAAGCCCTTATTTTTGCCTAGGCCAGTCAACCTAGCGGGTCTTTGATTATGCGTAGTACTTTTTGACTATGTCCACGCTCTCAGGATGTAGAGAGGTGTCATTGTCGGTAGTGTTGTGTTGCCATACTACCAAAAGATCTTCGTTTGATCATGCAAGATTCGTTGCTGGAATTCACGTCCAATGCCCCAATTGATTCAGATGGAGATTTGCCCCAGATGATGGACAATGATCATGCCGTGCCCCTTGATTGGAAGTGTTTTTCCACTTGAGGTGATCCTTTTTGTTGAAAAGGTTTTTGTTCACTAGATATTAGTCGTGCGAATTTCTCTGTTGTTTAAACAAATAGTCATATGCAAATAATGTTATCTTAAGAATGCAAAGTTTATGTCTGTCTTTTGAAATTTTTGAAAATGCATTTTTCCAGTAAAACAGGCAATTTTTTTTGTAAAATGTGATGTCAACTCAGGATTTACAGCAAGCCCTACAGGAGTCAGGATACCTTTTGTAACAGTATGCTTTCGAACTAACCTATGCTTCAGCTAGGACTTTTTAAGGGTTATAACGTGGCCTGGTTCACGATTTAAGAAACAAAGGATAAAGGCTCAAAGTATATTTGTACCCACCCGCTCTTCGTGATGTTCTTCAATCCTAAACTCAGTTAATCGTGCATTAGACCTTGTTTGAATCTTTTGTTCTGGTATACCAGTGATGGTTCGGATACTGACAATTTATTTTGAACAGGCAGTCATTTTTGTAAGAGTTTGTAGGACCTCTTTCTTTTTGATTGCATCATCCCTGTCTTTTTGCCTGAACTGTTTCTTTTGTGATTACAGTCAGCGGGATGCCCCAGTTTTTTGTAAGTCTCCTTCATAGGTTTTGACCTATTGGGCTTTTATTTTGAGAGGTAATGACTGCCTGTCCAACACCGTCTTTTGTTTCAGAAGGACTTCTTTGATGCCATTTATTGTGCACCTGGATCAACTGAGATAACTACCCTGCCCCAGGTTATAATTAAGGGTTTTAATTCATGAAAAGAAAAACTCCAACTTCTTTGGCTCAAAGGGGTTGACTAGGGATTATCTTCCTTATAACTCCACTGTTTAGGATTTGAAACAATGCCTGTACCTCATCAGCGGGGTCTATTCAAAAGCATACTGTAAAGATCGTGGTATCGTTTTCGTCATCCTCCCTCTAAAGGCTTAGAATTTTTTAATCGAGAGTTAATCATCACAAATATGAAAGCAATTTGAATATAGTGAATACGAATGGATTGATTCAAAACAGACATATGCAATGCATTGATAAAGTAAAAAAGTTTGACATGAATAAATGTTTGAACAATCAAAAGAAAATTACAAATTGAAAATTCTAATGAACAAAAAAGTCTTCTCGTCTCAGGACTTGTCACTTCAAATGGTGAACCTTGGAGGATTGGTAGAAGAACTCAGCCTGACCATCTTGTGTGAATTCTAAAGCTCTTTCGTCAATCAGGTCTTGAATTTTGTTTTTCAATGCCCAATAGCCATCAGTATCTTGCCCCGGGCTGTTGGAATGGTATGCACACCTTGCATCAGGATTGTACTTTGGAGAGGCTGTGTTGGGATTCTTAGGAGGGTCCCTTAACGTCACCAGATTCAATCTTAATAGGTGTTGTAAAGCTTGAGACAGCGGCATGTTGAGCTTGGTAAATTGCCTCCTGGGCATGTTTGGCTTACTATGATCAAATCATTGTTCTTGGCAAGGTCTTTGTTGGACCTGTGAGGTAGTAACAACTTGGAGAGGTCTATTCTTCGTCAAACCAAACCTTTAACTTCTCGGAAGTTGATTAATGACTTGGTCCCCGGCCTTGACTGTTTGCCTCATGTTTTTGTATCTGTCTTGATGAAGCTGGTTGATCATGGTTCTCAACTCTTCTTGTTCCCGAGCTAAGCCTTGGATAAGAGCCATCTGCCCCAGCATCTGGGTTTTCATGGTACTGAACTCAACTTACAGTTGTTCCAACCGTTCGTCCTTATTGTCTTTAGGACTTTTCTTGACCAAATTCCCCATGAGGAGTGTTCTCAACTCTTTCTGCCCCTTGGATAGGTTTAGGAAGATTTCCCTGAACTGAGTCTCTTGAGTATAAAGATATTGGTTGTCTTGTTGGAGAGCCATTGCTGAAATAAACAGCGAGAACATGAGAGACCTATACTAGAAGACCTGTTATGCAATGATATGTATGATATATGTATGCAATGTTTTCAAGGATCTCGCAGGGTAAACAAGAAACTGTTAGAATCTGAATCTGGTAGCTTGATTGAAGGAATTTCATGTTGCTGAGAGTCCTTCTTCAAGAGTCAAGCTCACCATATCGAGTGGGTCATAGCCCCTGACTCAAGTTATCATGTTTTGATCTCTAGACGACATTGGCTAGAGGAAAATAAATCCCCTTGCCCCTTGCTAGACATTTGATGTACCATAACCTACATCACAGACCCTTGAGATCCTTGAAATGGTTAAGGAAATGTTAAGGCATGATGTTATGATGTGTATGTTATGCGTTTAAGCACAAGTGTGAGGTGATGTAAGTAAGCCCTGCAATAAATCCAGATTATTGGATAAGGACTGTAAACAAAACCTGCAAGGAACTCATGTTGTCAGATAACAAGAATGTGCAAGTAGTTCAAGTTTGAAGGCACACAAGTCACACAAAAAGAGCCCTTAGATTTCATGCTGGCATGGAGTTTAGGTATTACCCTCTTTTAGTTTCAGTTGGTTAAGACCTGTCCTAAAAAATAGTATCCGGGTTCTAGAGGATCTCAATATCACCGACTACCCTCAATCGGTCATAATTCCAGTTCAGCAACCTTTTCTTGCGGCCGGAATCATCGCGAGAGTTTAGTCTCAATGAGTGTAGCATACTGCTACTGTTCTATGGCCAAGTTGGTAAATTTAAGGTTCTAAGGTCAGTTGGTGCTTAATGACTCCTTAGAAGACCCATATTCTCCTCGTTCCAACACAAGGGATATCGGTACAGACTAAGGTGCCACACCAACGTAGCTACTGCTTCAACCGTGTCGGTCTATGCCGGACAGATCCCTCACAGTTTATTGCTACTTACCTAAAGGGTATCCCCAGATCCGAGTTAGGATCTATAAAACTCCAATACAAGCCCACAAAATTTAAAGCATACAAAGCATACAATTGAAAACACAAGTGATCTAATCCTAAGGTACACCTCACTTATAACTCGTTCCCCAGCAGAGTCTCCAGTTCTGTGATTAGTGGGAATAGAACTGACTGTTTTGGAATGCTGGTTCGCGTTTGCGTTTTTTTTTGCAAAATGTCGCGATAAGCAAGAGTCGCCACCGTCTTTTATTTTATCCAACAAGGAAAGGACAAAAGCACAGAAAAATTCCTTTTCGAGATGTTTCTCGGGTTCGGGAGGTAGATTATAGAAAGGGAAGGTGTTAGCACCCTTTCTATCCGTGGTTATCCACTGGCTCTTAGGTACTTGCTCACTATGTTTTCAAAAGTTTGCTTTTCTTTGTGTTTGTGGGTTTTGAAAAGAGTTTTGTTTTTGAAGAGAGTGTAAGTGCGAAAAAGTTTGTTTTTGTTTTAAAAGGAGCAAGTACTTAAGAACATCTACCTACTCAAAAAGGAATTAAACTGTGCAAATATCCTTTAGATAGTGCTATCCCACTATTGAGGAGTAGGTAGTATTATCGTTGGAGTTTTCAAGTCAATTCGATTTCAGGGATGTGTGGTCACTAAAGCAACGTTAGGACGCCTTAGCGGTAACCCTAATGTCTTAGATCATTTTATCTGAGGCAACCGTTTCGAGGCAACTTATGATCTTTGGACAAGAGGACAACCTCTAAAACATCCTATACTTAATGACCACGTTCGAGGCAACCAAGTGAGGCGTACCCTAGGAGTGGCATGTGCAAGTGTGTCAATTTTCAGTTATATTATATTTACATGTCATGGTGAGCTACTGTTGATTTTAAGTTAAGATAGATCTTGTCATGCATAGCCTATTATTCATACATCTAGCAGTTAAGGGTTGCGGAAAATAAATTGCGGAAAGTAAAGCTAAGCTATTACAAGGCGTCGGGTATTTACATCGCCAAAAACAAACCCTTAAAATTAAATGCGAAAAAGTAAAAGCGGTAAATAAATTCTAAGTTAAAGCTATTACATCCTCGGAGCAATTACACAAATATAGATCAAAATAATATGTGCGAGAAAAGTTGAATCAGATTGTCCTTTAGGGTTTTGACCCTTTTTAAAGAAAGCATATTTTTGGTCTTTTTTGAAATAAGAATTAAGTCTAAATTGATAATGGAATTAAATAAAATATTTTTGAGTTTTATTTTAATTAAGGAAATAAAATTAGAAATATTAAAAAAACCTAATTCTAAGTCAATTTTAATTTAATGCAAAATGTGTTGGTATTAAACCTAATTAAAAAACTAAATTAATTGGTTAATGGTTTATTTACAAAAATAAAATAGTAAAGTTAATAGATATTATTTTTTGTTATTTCTGATTTTTTTTATGAAAAAAAAGGTTAGTTTGTTAATTAATTAGTTAGTTTTTAAGCAAAAGAAATATGAAAAGAAAATAAAAACATATACAAACTTTGGGGGGCGCTGGGCCTGAAGAAGGGAGGTTGATTCAGCAATTCCAGGCCCAGATTCGAACAGCCTCGTTTGACTTTCAGATTGCCTGGACGTTTGTTGACCAAGGTTCATGGTGAACCTCATCCTGGACCACTGGATCTGGATCTGGAACCACCTGGCGCATGCGCGCCTGAGGCATATGGTGGACCACGCTTGGGATGCTGCGCCTGAATACCTGAAGGAAAAACACAACAAAGTTTTGGGGGACCTGGGATTCGAACCCAGGTCCCATTGGACAATTCGACCAACGTGCTACCAACTGAGCCATGATGTTAACCTGTTAGAGGATTAGTAATCAGATATTATAAAACAAACCAACAATTATTCCCTGAAAAATAAAAAAATGTGGCGCGCTGTTGTACCCCAAAATTTGCCCTCGCATTTTTCCTCAAGAAATCACAGCTTCAGGCGTTTCCTGATTTTTCAGATTGGCTCAAGAATCGGTCAAACAGACTTTTCTCGTCAGTCAGACACAATTAGGGTTTTACTGATTTACAGGGCTCTAGAATGTTTCAAACAGTTGGTTTAGGGTTTTGGTTGATTTTGGCTCAACTTTGATCAGGAGAACGTTCTTTGGCATTTAATCAGGAATTAGGATTTTTGTGGGCACGTTCTCAGAAAGATTTAAATTCTACAGCACTTTTCAAGTTATGCTGAGATATGGATTGAAACATTTGGATTGAGTTCGCACTGTGTGATTAAATCAGTGAAAGGATACATTCAGTTTGAATTTGCAGTGCTTGGTAAAAATCAGTAAAAAGGGGAATGCGTCTGATCAGTTGTTGTGATTAACTGTTGTTTTGCTTTGGATGTTGGAAATTCCAGGTTTAACTGATCAAATGCTAAAGCATTGTTTATTTAAATTATTTATTATTCTAAGATTAAATGATTGGAATTTATTTTCAATTATTATGATTAAAGAATTATAAATAATAAATAAACAAAAGGAGGAAAAAGAATGAATTGGATAAAGAAACTTTTATTGATTTTTAAATTAATTGTACAATTGTTTTGTTGTTTACAACAATGATTTTACATTTATTTAAATTTAAATAAAAAAAACTATCCTAAACATTTTTCTAATCTTCAATTCTTCATCTGCTATCCCTTGCTCCAGTGCTCCATTTATTTTTTTATCTGCAAATGAAGAGAAAGAAAAGTCAATAGCAGATAAATAAATAAATAAAAAGACAGATAAAAAAGTTTCATCATTAAGGGCAACTGATTGGGATCAGTTAGCCCTCTTTGCAAATCACGGGATTTCTCCCGGTTCACAAAGAGGGATGAATTTTTGTTTGCTAAATTTTGAATGCACAAATATAAAGAATGCACAAGTCAAAATTATCAAACCACTGCACAGTTCAAATCAAACTACAAAGTCCAAACTAAAAGTCCAAATTCAAACTTTCTGTCAAAGATGTCAAACTGTACAAGGCTACTCAAGAAGCTGTCAAAAGAAGATATCAAAGTATCAAAAGGTACAAAGTGCAGCACAAAATCTGGAGGAAAAGGGACAAATATGCAGAGGAAGATTAATATGCAAGCAAGCTATTTCTTTTCATCATTTCCCAAGAGTTACCCTTTCAGAAAAAGTACAAAGCATAACATATTTTAATGTTTTTGTACTGGAGAGAGAAGAAAAAGAGAAGAAGAAATAGGGCTTACAGGTTTAGGCTTGGGAGATAGAAAAAAATATAAAAGAAACTGCCAATACAGTAAAAAGGAGGAGGCAGCAAAAACAACCATAACAAATATATCAAACATAAAAACTTGAACCCCTGTCAAGCCTTAACAACCAGATAACCTACAAGCAAGGCCAAGCCTTAAACACAAAGCCTTGGTTCAAAAATCTGTAAGGACCTCCAGCCAAACCAATAAACATCCAAAGCCAAAACCTGCATTAACTGAAACCAAAAGGCCAAGCCTGCTGAACCTGTCAAACAATATAGAACAAACATCCAAAGCCTTGAACCTGTAACACCAATCTGAGCCAAAACATTCAAAAACCTTACCATTCAACTCAAACACAATAACCAGCATAAACTGCACCAGTCTCAAGACCTTGAGACAAACTGTCAAAAAGCTCCCAAACACCTTAAACCAACAAGCATTGAACCTGTCAAGGCCTAACCTGAAGCAGAACCCCCAAGGCCTAACCTGAAGCAGACCCCAAGCTAACAACCTTGAACCATCAAACATAAACTCACCCAAAACTTACACTGTCAAATCACCAAAGCCTTAAGCTAAAAAGCCTCATCAAGCCTTATACCAGTCAAGAAAACTCATAACAACATCAACCCAAGCAGAAACCTCACCAAACCATAAGACCAATTTCTAAACCCACAAAAAGCCCTCAGAGCATTCATCATTGGGCAAGCGTCCAGGCAACAGAAGAAAGAGATAAAAAAGCATACGAAGGCATCATACAACAGTCAAGCATACTCAAGCATTCAAGGTCAACCCTAAGCCCTCATAAGGTTCATCATAAGGCAGTAAAAAAGAAGCAAATCAAAAGGCATCCAACACATAGCAACATAAGCATGTAAACAGGGCGACAAGAAGAAGAAGAAAAAAGGCTTTCAGATGTATTGTCATCATCACCAAACAAAAGAAGAAAGATACAAATACAGAGTACCAGATATCCTTGCAAAGCTAGCTTCATCGCGCATACCCCTTCACCGTCGAGCCTCCTAAGCGCCTCCACCATTCCTTCCCCTCTTCAGTCAAGGTAGTTCTCTTTTCCCCTTCCCTTTCATACCTCAAACAAAACAAATCAAAACACCTTAATCAAAAAGAAGCAGTAAATCATAAACATGTAAAAAGGAACCAAACCCTAAACGCGTTTAAAAAAAACAAGAGGATTACCTTTTAAATTTTGCTTCACTGAACCAAGGAAGAAAGAAGGTGAAGGAGGCGCTGGTGGCTGGGAAAAGGGGAGAGTCAGATCCATGGCAAAGAAAGGACGAAGGCAAGCGGAGAAGACGAAGCAAGGGCGCCGTTTCTGTAACCCTAAAGTCTCCAAGTGAAACAAAATTCAATTAACCCTAAGCAATTGTTGTGAAACCACAATGGGCTTTGCCCCATCAGACACCTAAGCCCAAGCGTCCCAATTCACACTCCCCTCATTTTTCTTCTGTTTGGGCCATAACCTCCCAAAGGCCCATTCAAAAAAAAACTTAACCCTTTCCTTTTTTATAAAAAAACAGATTTTATTTTGTTAATAAATTAACACAAACTTTTTTATATAACATAATTTTTGAACACAACATATTTTTTTCTCTAACTTAAAATATTTTTTACATTAATATCATTAATACCTTAATACATAAAAATACATTATTTAAAACACTTTTCTTTTATTATTAAACTTATTTTAATTTATACATAAATTTTCACTAAGTTAATACATTTTCTTTTCTTAGAAATATTTGTACATAACCAATAAAATACATTTTTTTTAATATACATAATTTAAATAGAATTTAAAACATTTAATTAAAACATTCTTTTTGTTCATATTAACAATATACAAGATTACAAAAGATTAATTAAATAAATATCTAATTCTTTTCTTTAAGTTAACCATACCTTAATGATACATTAAATTCACATTTTCGCACTTGTAAATAAATTACAAATACATATACACTTACACAATATACGATACATTTCACATTATACGCCTGATACAAATACATTTACATTGCTCCTATACACATTTGCTTATCTTATACATTGTTATACGTTACATTTACATTTGATTGATTCGATTTGGTTGTAATCTATTGGACACTACATTCCTAAAGTCTCATCCCCATTTGTGAATTTGTACCCCCACTCCCGGATACTTATTTTGTAATAGCGTAGACTTTACATTTCCACAATTTACCGCTTTCGAATTATACCATGGTTAGACCTAGGGTTTGTATGTACATAAAACCAAACGATAGATAACCTAATACAAGACAAATACATGAAGTCAATACACAATCACACTTGCACCCTCTAGGGTAATCCCACATGTTGCCTTCCAAAATGGGCCATGCTTGCACGTCGAGTTTCTTTGGCAAAACAAATTCAAATGATCATAAGTCCCTCGATGACGCCTTCGAAAGTTGCCTAAATGGAATGATCATAGTCCCTTCAAAACAAATTGCCAAAGACACTTGGCATCATTGCATTCATGGTCCATGCGATGACCCGCGCCCGTCCCGTTAAACATCCTAAACGCAAGATTGTCCATCAAATTCAATGGTGGAACAAAATTATTAAAAAGGGGTTGAAAACATAGAGAAAACCTTTGAGTACATTAGGGGTAGACAAAACTCTTAGTTACTTGAGATCAACTTGCAAAAACACTTGCCTTCTTTTCAAAAACCACACTTCATACACGCTTTCAAAATAAACTCTCAAAAACATTTGAAACATCTTTTCGAAAAGATACACACTTTTGTAAAACACTCAAACACGAGTCGAATACATTGGTTGCCTAAGACAAGGCATCTCTTCAAAAACATTTTTCAAAACACACACATACACCACAATTTCAAGCAATCTAAAATCAAGGCAAGTGATCTAAAAAACCAAGTAACTAAGAGCCCATGGATAACCATGGATGAAAAGGGTGCTAATACCTTCCCTTTTCATAATCTACCCCCCGAACCCACGAAATATCTCAAAAGGTTTTTACTGTGCTTTTTAACCTTTCCTTTAGGATAAAATAAAAAGTCGGTGGCGACTCTTGCTCAACCGAACAAGTGCGAATACAAACGCAAAACATTAGTCAGTTCACCCACCGTATCACAGAACTGGCGACTCTGCTGGGGATAACTACTCAAAGTGGGGTTACCTTAGGGTTTAGATCACCTTTGTTTTGAATTGATTGCTTTGTTTGCTTTTACATTTGTGGGCTTTGCATCGGAGTTTCATAGATCCTAACCCAGATCTGGGGGGAAACCTTTTTAGGTAGCATAATCTGCGAGGGACCTGTCTGGGGTATACTGACATGGGTGAAGCAGTGGCTACGTTGGTGTGGCACCTTGGTCTGTACGGATATCCCTTGTGTTGAAACGGGGAGAATATGGGTCTTCCAAGGAGTCATTAAGCACCAACCGACCTTAGAACCCTAAATTGACCCAACTTGGCCATTAGAACAGTAGCAGTATGCTACACTCATTGAGGCTAAACTCTCGCGATGGTTCCGGCCGCAAGAAAAGATAGCGATGCTGGAGTTATGACCGATCGAGGGTAGCCAATGATTTGAGATCCTCTAGAACCCGGTTACTTTTGATAGGACAGGTTTTAACCAACGAAACTGAAAGAGGGTAGTACCTGAACCCCATGCAAGCCTAAACCTAAGGACTTGTTTGCTTTGTGTGAATATGTTTGCCTGTATATACACTCACTTGCTTTTCGCATACATGTACATAACATCATGACATCATACCATAGCATTTTCAATAACCATTTCAAGGATCTCGAGGGTTCTTTTGATGCAGGGTTACGTTGAACCAGACGTCTACCAAGGGGCAGGAGGTTTCTCCTCTAAACAAATGCCATCAAAGATCAAGTGCAACAACTTGAATCAGTGACTATGACCCACTTGACATGGTGAGCTTGATTCTCGTGAAAAGACGTCCACCGATACAAAGTTCTCCAATCAAAGTTCAAGTGCAACAACTTGAATCAGTGGCGATGACCCACTCGACATGGTGAGCTTGATTCTAGTGGAAAGACATCCACCGGTGCGAAGTTCTCTAATCCAAGAGCAAAGTTCAACCTCTAACATTTTCTTGTGTTTACCCCAAGAGATCCTTGAAAGCATGCATCCACATATCATGCATTGCATTTTGACAGTCTTTCCTTTTTCAGGTTTCGTTACTCTCCTGCTGTTTATTTCAGTAAGAGATGGCTCTAGAAAGTCTGTCAAAGACATCCAAGACCAGACTGCTCAGTTGCAGGAAATGTTCCTGAACTTGTCTCTGGGGCAAGAAGAAATGAAAACTCTCCTCACAAAGGGCTTGGAGAATTCCAACAAGGCCAGGAGTGATCAGCTTGTAGAAATGCAATTTGATCTGACAACATTAAGGACCCAAGTGATGGGACAGTTGGTGGGCCAGATGGCTCTCATCCAAGACCTATCTCAAAGACAAGAGGAACTCAGAGTTCTTGTCCGCCAACTGCTTCCAAACAACCAACTGGGGCAAACATCTGAGGTTGAAGAGCAAGTCACCGCTCAGCCTCCATCCACTCAAGAAGACAAAGGGAAAGCTCCTTCGCTTGCTTCAGGGTCACAAGCCCATCAACAACCTCGCCAGCGTCAAAGGGGTAATCGGCGTAAGCAAGAAACGTCGGGAAGACAGTTCACGGAGACTGAAATACCATCATTCTTCATACTGAAGCGCCTGTTGGAGGTCAACCTGCTTACCTTAAAGGATCCTCCTCAGAAGCTCAATATCTCATCTCCTAACTACCGTCCCGACGCATTTTGTGTTTATCACTCCTACAACCCGGGACACGACACCAACGACTGTTGGGCCTTGAAGAATAAGATTCAAGATCTGATCGACATTGGAGTGTTGGAATTCATGCCAGACGGCGAGATGAAAATCTTCCGTTAAGGGGTTCTCCACCTGGAGTGACGAAGCTCAAGCTGAAAGACTTTTGCTTCATTTTGAATTTTCAAAGTTGTAATTTCTTTTGCTGTCAAACAATTATCTGTTGATGTTAAACTCTGTTTTCATTAATGCATTGCATATGTTTGTCTTGAATTCATCCATTCGTTTCACTACTCTTATGCTTTCTTTATGATATTTGACTCTTGATAAAAAGCTGTAAGCCTTTAGAGGGAGGATGACGAAGCAATACCATGATCTTATACAATATGCTTTTGAACAGACCTTGCTGATGATGTACAGGCATTTCTTTCAATTCCCAAACACTGGAGTTATAAGGAAGATAATCCCTAGTCAACCCCTTCGAGCCAAAGAAGTAGGAGTTTTCTGTTCTAAACGATCAAAACCTTTGATATAAACCTGGGGCAGGGTAGTATCTCAGTTAAGTGCGCATTGAAGTCGCAAACTCTCAGTTCGTAACACAACGAACGACGTCAAAGCAAAAGAAAAGCATTCATTTGGAATCAAAAGACAAGGGTGGTTCCCTATCACATAGACAGTCAATCTCAAAAGAGAAAAAGCCCACTGAGCCAAAACCTGTAAAGGAAGATCAAGAAAGCTGGGGCATCTCGCTGACTGTAATCTCGAAAATGGGAACAGTCAGGCAAAAGTTAGGGATAACAAATGAAAATCAAAATAGTGAGGTCATTACAAAATCCTCAATAACATGAAAAAGGTTGAAAAAGAAAAAAGGATACGATGACTGTCTCCCCAAATTCAACTGGTGAACCATCGCCCAAAAGTCGTTCCAAACTCAAAACAGAGTATGACGCACAATTAACTGAGCTTAGGGTTGAAGAACATCACGAAGAGCGGGTGGGTACAAATATACTTTGAGCCTATATCCTTTGTTTCTTAAACCGTGAACCAAGCCACGTTACAACCCTTCAAAAGTCCTAATTGAAGCATGGGTTAGTTCGAAAGCATACTGTTACAAAAGGTATCCTGACTCCTGTAAGGCTTTGCTCTAAATCTTGTGTTATAAAAAGTTTTCTGCTAAAAATTCATTTTTCAAAACTTCGAGACAAACATAACTTTGCATTGCTTGAATATCACTGTCTGCATTTGGCTTTTTGTTTGACAGCGAAGAATTTCATACAGCGAATGTTCGGAGGAACGAAAACTCTCTCAGTGAGCAAAATCACTTCAAAAGGATAGCACTTCCATCACAAATCTCCTATCAACAAGGGGCATGACATAGCACCATCCAATTAACCTGGGGCAGTCCAGTCAAGGTCCAACAGATCTTTCAAAATCCAGTTAATCTGGGGCAGTCCAGTCAAGATTTCAAGAAATCTCTCAATATGAAGAGTAATCTGATTCAAGACTCCTTCATCACCACTTGGAGCATTCGAATGTCAAAAGTGTTCAGCAAATCAACTATCACATTTCCAGACTCGATTCCTGTATCTAGCCAGGGCACGTCTGAAGAGTTTGAGGATTCGATTCCTGTATCCAGCCAGGGCATATCTGTTGATGACTATTTCCAGACTCGATTCTTGTATCTAGCCAGGGCACGTCTGAAGAAGTTTGAAGATTCGATTCCTGTATCCAGCCAGGGCATATCTGTTGACGACTATTTCCAGACTCGATTCCTGTATCTAGCCAGGGCACGTCTGAAGAGTTTGAGGATTCGATTCCTGTATCCAGCCAGGGCATATATGTTGACGACTATTTCCAGACTCGATTCCTGTATCTAGCCAGGGCACGTCTGAAGAGTTTGAGGATTCGATTCCTGTATCCAGCCAGGGCATATCTGTTGACGACTATTTCCAGACTCGATTCCTGTATCCAGCCAGGGCACGTCTGAAGAGTTCCAGATCAACACCTGTAACAAGCCAGGAAAATATCTGTGAACGACCGATTGTAGACCAACACCTGTAACAAGCCAGGAAATTATCTACATCACCACTTGGGGCATTCAAATGTCAAAAGTGTTCAAAAACCCGATGCAGTTTTACACGGACTCATCGTCAGGAAATCCTACACAGATCTTCTCAAAACAGGAAGTCCCCAGTAGTTTGGCATACAACCCAAGCTTCTGATTTTCCCAACAGTGGTCCCAAGACTTCTCATTTTTAACAATTGAAGATTCTTGCCCTCCACAGCAGCAGCCAAGGAATTATTTTCCCCGGCAGCAGTCAAGATTCTTTTATCTTCAGCCATCCAGGATTCATTTATCCTCAACAAGACAGCTCTTCAGCTTACATGCGCATTCATCACATTCATGTCATAAACATTGATGTCACATACATTGCATCATGCATCATAACATTGCATACAACTAACCCTTTACCTTTTCAGGTAAGATCAGTCGACAGACAAAGATCATCTTCCGAGATTCATCCAGAAATAATTCAGATGTGACCCGGACACGGCGACATTCTGATACTTATTCCAGATTCATTCAGATGCAGTTTTACACGGACGCATCATCAGGAAGCCCTACACCGGTTCCTATCCAACCTCAAGACTTCTGAAAACAGTTTATGGATTCTTCCCAACAATGGATGTTAATCTATCGCTTGTTCAGATGCAACTTTTGAAAACAGTTTACGGACGCTTCCCAACAACGGATGTTGCTCTATTGCTTATTCAACTTCAAGACTTCTGAAAACAGTTCACGGGTTCTCCAGTAACGGATGTTAACCTATCACTTGTTCAGACTCTTCTCAACTTTTGAAAACAGTTTACGGACGCTTCCCAACAACGGATGCTGCTCTATTGCTTATTCAACTTCAAGACTTCTGAAAACAGTTCACGGGTTCTCCAGTAACGGATGTTAACCTATCACTTGTTCAGACTCTTCTCAACTTTTGAATACAGTTTACGGACGCTTCCCAACAACGGATGCTGCTCTATTGCTTATTCAACTTCAAGACTTCTGAAAACAGTTCACGGGTTCTCCAGTAACGGATGTTAACCTATCACTTGTTCAGACTCTTCTCAACTTTTGAAAACAGTTTACGGACGCTTCCCTACAACGGATGCTGCTCTATTGCTTATTCAACTTCAAGACTTCTGAAAACAGTTCACGGGTTCTCCAGTAACGGATGTTAACCTATCACTTGTTCAGACTCTTCTCAACTTTTGAAAACAGTTTACGGACGCTTCCCAACAACGGATGCTGCTCTATTGCTTATTCAATCTCAACTCCTGAAAACAGTTCACGGATTCTCCAGACATGGATGTCAATCTATTGCTGGCTCAGACCCCCAATTCAGAGATGTTCCAAAACATGGGTGCCTTTCTGATACTCGTCCACTCACCATTGACATACAGTTCAACATTTCCAAATGGCATCTTTAAGCCCATTCTCAGATGGCATCTTTAAGCCCATCCTCCTATCAGCAGTCGCCAAATGGCATCTTTAAGCCCATTCTCAGATGGCATCTCTAAGCCCATCCCCCGATAAGATTCTATCGCATCAGATGGCATCTTTAAGCCCATCACCAAATGGCATCTTTAAGCCCATTCACCTCTACCATCACATCGTCGAGTGCAAATTTTCTGGGTACTTTAGTGTCCAATCTTCTTTTACCTTCAAGTCGCGAAAGGCAAACTTGCCAATCTAACTCTTCAGGTTCAAGAAGATTGAACAGGGGCAACTGTTGTACCCCAAAATTTGCCCTCGCATTTTTCCTCAAGAAATCACAGCTTCAGGCGTTTCCTCATTTTTCAGATTGGCTCAAGAATCGGTCAAACAAACTTTTCTCGTCAGTCAGACACAATTAGGGTTTTACTGATTTACAAGGCTCTAGAATGTTTCAAACAGTTGGTTTAGGGTTTTGGTTGATTTTGGCTCAACTTTGATCAGGCGAACGTTCTTTGGCATTTAATCAGGAATTAGGATTTTTGTGGGCACGTTCTCAGAAAGATTTAAATTCTACAACACTTTTCAAGTTATGCTGAGATATGGATTGAAACATTTGGATTGAGTTCGCACTGTGTGATTAAATCAGTGAAAGGATACATTCAGTTTGAATTTGCAGTGCTTGGTAAAAATCAGTAAAAAGGGGAATGCGTCTGATCAGTTGTTGTGATTAACTGTTGTTTTGCTTTGGATGTTGGAAATGCCAGGTTTAACTGATCAAATGCTAAAGCATTGTTTATTTAAATTATTTATTATTCTAAGATTAAATGATTGGAATTTATTTTCAATTATTATAATTAAAGAATTATAAATAATAAATAAACAAAAGGAGGAAAAAGAATGAATTGGATAAAGAAACTTTTATTGATTTTTAAATTAACTGTACAATTGTTTTGTTGTTTACAACAATGATTTTACATTTATTTAAATTTAAATAAAAAAAACTATCCTAAACATTTTTCTAATCTTCAATTCTTCATCTGCTATCCCTTGCTCCAGTGCTCCATTTATTTTTTTATCTGCAAATGAAGAGAAAGAAAAGTCAATAGCAGATAAATAAATAAATAAAAAGACAGATAAAAAAGTTTCATCATTAAGGGCAACTGATTGGGATCAGTTAGCCCTCTTTGCAAATCACGGGATTTCTCCCGGTTCACAAAGAGGGATGAATTTTTGTTTGCTAAATTTTGAATGCACAAATATAAAGAATGCACAAGTCAAAATTATCAAACCACTGCACAGTTCAAATCAA
The DNA here is from genome assembly GCA_948472305.1 of Vicia faba. Taxonomy (NCBI): domain Eukaryota; kingdom Viridiplantae; phylum Streptophyta; class Magnoliopsida; order Fabales; family Fabaceae; genus Vicia; species Vicia faba. Next base: position 1,109,769,550 of record OX451735.1, on the reverse strand, counting down.
ACTACAAAGTCCAAACTAAAAGTCCAAATTCAAACTTTCTGTCAAAGATGTCAAACTGTACAAGGCTACTCAAGAAGCTGTCAAAAGAAGATATCAAAGTATCAAAAGGTACAAAGTGCAGCACAAAATCTGGAGGAAAAGGGACAAATATGCAGAGGAAGATTAATATGCAAGCAAGCTATTTCTTTTCATCATTTCCCAAGAGTTACCCTTTCAGAAAAAGTACAAAGCATAACATATTTTAATGTTTTTGTACTGGAGAGAGAAGAAAAAGAGAAGAAGAAATAGGGCTTACAGGTTTAGGCTTGGGAGATAGAAAAAAATATAAAAGAAACTGCCAATACAGTAAAAAGGAGGAGGCAGCAAAAACAACCATAACAAATATATCAAACATAAAAACTTGAACCCCTGTCAAGCCTTAACAACCAGATAACCTGCAAGCAAGGCCAAGCCTTAAACACAAAGCCTTGGTTCAAAAATCTGTAAGGACCTCCAGCCAAACCAGTAAACATCCAAAGCCAAAACCTGCATTAACTGAAACCAAAAGGCCAAGCCTGCTGAACCTGTCAAACAATATAGAACAAACATCCAAAGCCTTGAACCTATAACACCAATCTGAGCCAAAACATTCAAAAACCTTATCATTCAACTCAAACACAATAACCAGCATAAACTGCACCAGTCTCAAGACCTTGAGACAAACTGTCAAAAAGCTCCCAAACACCTTAAACCAACAAGCATTGAACCTGTCAAGGCCTAACCTGAAGCAGAACCCCCAAGGCCTAACCTGAAGCAGACCCCAAGCTAACAACCTTGAACCATCAAACATAAACTCACCCAAAACTTACACTGTCAAATCACCAAAGCCTTAAGCTAAAAAGCCTCATCGAGCCTTATACCAGTCAAGAAAACTCATAACAACATCAACCCAAGCAGAAACCTCACCAAACCATAAGACCAATTTCCAAACCCACAAAAAGCCCTCAGAGCATTCATCATTGGGCAAGCGTCCAGGCAACAGAAGAAAGAGATAAAAAAGAATACGAAGGCATCATACAACAGTCAAGCATACTCAAGCATTCAAGGTTAACCCTAAGCCCTCAGAAGGTTCATCATAGGGAAGTAAAAAAGAAGCAAATCAAAAGGCATCCAACACATAACAACATAAGCATGTAAACAGGGCGACAAGAAGAAGAAGAAAAAAGGCTTTCAGATGTATTGTCATCATCACCAAACAAAAGAAGAAAGATACAAATACAGAGTACCAGATATCCTTGCAAAGCTAGCTTCATCGCGCATACCCCTTCACCGTCGAGCCTCCTAAGCGCCTCCACCATTCCTTCCCCTCTTCAGTCAAGGTAGTTCTCTTTTCCCCTTCCCTTTCATACCTCAAACAAAACAAATCAAAACACCTTAATCAAAAAGAAGCAGTAAATCATAAACATGTAAAAAGGAACCAAACCCTAAACGCGTTTAAAAAAAACAAGAGGATTACCTTTTAAATTTTGCTTCACTGAACCAAGGAAGAAAGAAGGCGAAGGAGGCGCTGGTGGCTGGGCAAAGGGGAGAGTCAGATCCATGGAAAAGAAAGGACGAAGACAAGCGGAGAAGACGAAGCAAGGGCGCCGTTTCTGTAACCCTAAAGTCTCCAAGTGAAACAAAATTCAATTAACCCTAAGCAATTGTTGTGAAACCACAATGGGCTTTGCCCCATCAGACACCTAAGCCCAAGCGTCCCAATTCACACCCCCCTCATTTTTCTTCTGTTTGGGCCATAACCTCCCAAAGGCCCATTCAAAAAAAAACTTAACCCTTTCCTTTTTTATAAAAAAACAGATTTTATTTTGTTAATAAATTAACACAAACTTTTTTATATAACATAATTTTTGAACACAACATATTTTTTTCTCTAACTTAAAATATTTTTTACATTAATATCATTAATACCTTAATACATAAAAGTACATTATTTAAAACACTTTTCTTTTATTATTAAACTTATTTTAATTTATACATAAATTTTCACTAAGTTAATACATTTTCTTTTCTTAGAAATATTTGTACATAACCAATAAAATACATTTTTTTTAATATACATAATTTAATTAGAATTTAAAACATTTAATTAAAACATTCTTTTTGTTCATATTAACAATATACAAGATTACAAAAGATTAATTAAATAAATATCTAATTCTTTTCTTTAAGTTAACCATACCTTAATGATACATTAAATTCACATTTTCGCACTTGTAAATAAATTACAAATACATATACACTTACACAATATACGATACATTTCACATTATACGCCTGATACAAATACATTTACATTGCTCCTATACACATTTGCTTATCTTATACATTGCTATACGTTACATTTACATTTGATCGATTCGATTTGGTTGTAATCTATTGGACACTACATTCCTAAAGTCTCATCCCCATTTGTGAATTTGTACCCCCACTCCCGGATACTTATTTTGTAATAGCGTAGACTTTACATTTCCGCAATTTACCGCTTTCGAATTATACCATGGTTAGACCTAGGGTTTGTATGTACATAAAACCAAACGATAGATAACCTAATACAAGACAAATACATGAAGTCAATACACAATCACACTTGCACCCTCTAGGGTAATCCCACATGTTGCCTTCCAAAATGGGCCATGCTTGCACGTCGAGTTTCTTTGGCAAAACAAATTCAAATGATCATAAGTCCCTCGATGACGCCTTCGAAAGTTGCCTAAATGGAATGATCATAGTCCCTTCAAAACAAATTGCCAAAGACACTTGGCATCATTGCATTCATGGTCCATGCGATGACCCGCGCCCGTCCCGTTAAACATCCTAAACGCAAGATTGTCCATCAAATTCAATGGTGGAACAAAATTGTTAAAAAGGGGTTGAAAACATAGAGAAAACCTTTGAGTACATTAGGGGTAGACAAAACTCTTAGTTACTTGAGATCAACTTGCAAAAACACTTGCCTTCTTTTCAAAAACCACACTTCATACACGCTTTCAAAACAAACTCTCAAAAACATTTGAAACATCTTTTCAAAAAGATACACACTTTTGTAAAACACTCAAACACGAGTCGAATACATTGGTTGCCTAAGACAAGGCATCTCTTCAAAAACATTTTTCAAAACACACACACACACCACAATTTCAAGCAATCGAAAATCAAGGCAAGTGATCTAAAAAACCAAGTAACTAAGAGCCCATGGATAACCATGGATGAAAAGGGTGCTAATACCTTCCCTTTTCATAATCTACCCCCCGAACCCACGAAATATCTCAAAAGGTTTTTACTGTGCTTTTTAACCTTTCCTTTAGGATAAAATAAAAGTCGGTGGCGACTCTTGCTCAACCGAACAAGTGCGAATACAAACGCAAAACATTAGTCAGTTCTCCCACCGTATCACACGCGCGTTTTAAAAGGACCAGTGGGAAGAAGACACGTCTTCGTCTTCCCCACAAACCCCTGGTTCGTTTCCTGCGGATTTACATCCGTAGCAAAATCCCTAACTGCCTTCCAAAACTATCTATAGGCCATGAAAACGAGTTTTAAGGACACCCTCACACTCGTCTCTTTCCCCTGAACTCATCCATGGCCATTAGTGGCCTTAATTTAATCTGCACAAGGAACGCCCAAAAACAAGAACAAGAACCCTAGGTTCTGAATATGGGGTTAGAAGTCACAAAAATACAATCAAATAATGCAGTTTGCTTAGGAATTTAATGGTTAATACAAATATGCAAGAAATTTGGCACAAAGATGCATAAAAACTGAGTTACGATTCCATGTGTAGAGCAAGGTTCATGGGGGCTTACAATGCGTTATAGGCAGTGAAAGGCTTGGTTTTTGATTGGCCACGCTTCAGGAGGTTGCTGGCAAGAGGGATATGTTGTTCTTTTGGATTGAATTCGCCTTTAAGGTTGTTTTCAATCTCACACTTTTTCAAGGTTTCCTGCAAAGTGGTGTGGTGTGGCCGTTTTTGCAGAGTTTTTTCTGTGTCTTTCACGTGTGTTTTTTGTTTGTGAGCATGAGGTTTATATAGACAAGGAATTTAGGTCAACATTTGTGTATCAAATCTTGGTCCATTATGATGAAGAGATTTGATTTGATTTTTTCATAAATACTTGCTATATTTGATTCAATCATGTGCCAATCTATTTTCATGCGTTACTGCCAGCGTGTTATGAGCTGTTTGGGCCTCCAACATGATGAAAATCGAAAGCTGACTTACAGATCCACTTTCCTTCGATTGACACTCCCCCTGCTTCGATTGCGTATTTGCAAGGGACACATGCCATTGTGAACTTTGGGTGAACCTGGACAGGTTAGGATATGTGTTTTTGCTTAGCCATGGTAGCCTACTTCATTCCTTCGATTCTACCTTCTTTGCCAGCTTCAAAGTCCAATTCGAATCTACTTAAAACATTCCCTATTAGACAACTTCGACCAGCCCTTGGCCTTGTGCTAAGTCTAAGTTCTGATTCGAAGTGTCCAGAACTTCCTTCATCAGAGCATCTTAGATTAAGAGAAAATCTACACTGAAATGCCATTCGAAGGTCATTTCATTCTGATGTTCTGATTGAGGTAAAGTATGAAGTTCCAGTCGAAGGACCTTCTGAAGTACTAGTCGAAGCATTGTGACATTGACTTGATCGAAGGGGTCCAACGCTCAATCGAAGACTTGCACACTAAAGCTTGATTGAAGGATGTCCATCACTCAATCGAAGACTTGCAGACCAAAGCTTGATCGAAGGAGGTCCAACGCTCAATCGAAGGCTTGCACACCAAAGCTTGATCGAAGGGTTCAAAACACCTAATCGAAGCTTACTAATCAAAGCCTGATAGAAGAGTGCTAAATGCCCAATCGAAGACTGGTAATCAAAGCCTGATCGAAGAGTGCCAAATTCCCAATCGAAGACTTTTCCCAGATGCCAATCGAAAGACACTTTGTTCATCTTCAAAAAACTTTATTTTTCTTTAGGCAAGTGTTTGTGACCAACCATGTAAGGGAAGACCTTTGAAAACATGAGAGGGCAAATTTTGGGGTACAACAAAGACAAATTCAACACAAGATTTAGAGCAAAGCCTTACAGGAGTCAGTATACCTTTTGTAACAGTATGCTTTCGAACTAACCCATGCTTTAATTAGGACTTTTAAAGGGTTGTAACGTGGCTTGGTTCACGGTTTAAGAAACAAAGGATAAAGGCTTAAAGTATATTTGTACCCACCCGCTCTTCGTGATGTCCTTCAATCCTATACTCAGTTAATTGTGCGTAGAACTCTATTCGAGTTTGGAAAGACGTTTTGGTGATGGTTTACACCAGTTGAATTTTATGGGAAGGCAGTCATCTTTGCAACATTTTTCATGTTGTTGAGGATTTATAATGACCTCTTTCTTTTGATTTGTTATCCCTAATTTTTGCCTGACTGCTCCTGTTTTCGAGATTACAGTCAGTGGGATTCCCCAGCTTTCTTAAGCCTCCTTTATAGGTTTTGGCTCAGTGGGCTTTTCTATTTTGAGATATAATAACTACCTATGAGATAAGGAACCATCACTGTCTTTTGGTTCCCAGGGAATGTTTTTGATGTCATTCGTTGTATTACGAACTGAGAGTTTGCGACTTCAATGCGCATCTTTTGAATTAACTGAGAGACTACCTTGCCCCAGGTTTAATCAAAGGTTTCAATTTGTGTTTAAAACAGAAAATTCCTACTTATTTGGCTCGAAGGGGGTTGACTAGGGATTATCTTCCTTATAACTCCAGTGTTTAGGATTTGAAAGAAACGCCTGTACATCGTCAGTAAGGTCTATTCGAAAGCATACTGTATGAGATTATGGCATTGTTTCGTCATCCTCCCTCTAAAGGCTTGTAGCTTTTTTGCAAGAGTTAAATGTCATAAAGAAAGTAGAAAGCATAATTCAAGAATAGTGAAAACGAATGGGTGAATTCAAGACAAACATATGCAATGCATTAATGAAACAGAGTTTGACATCAACAGATAATTGTTTGAATAACAAAAGAAATTACAAATTGAAAATTCAAATGAAACAAAAGTCTCTTAGTTTGAAATTTGTCATTTCAGGTGGAGGACCCTCAACGGAAGATTTTCATCTCGCCATCCGGCATGAATTCCAGCACTCCTTCATCAATCAAGTCATGGATCTTGTTTTTCAAAGCCCAACAGTCATCAGTGTCATGTCCAGGACTATGGGAGTGGTATACACAAAATGCGCGGGGTGATAGCTAGGAGCAGAGGTATTGGGCTTCCGAATAGGATCCTTTAAGGCAAGCAGATTGACCTCCAACAAGCGTTTCAGTATTAGAGATGATGGTATGTCAGTCTAAGAGAAATGTCTTCCAGACTTATTTTTCTTACGCCGATTACCCCGTTGACGCTGGCGAGGTTGTTGCTGGGCTTGTGACCCTGAAGCAAGTTGGGGAGCCTTTCCCTTGTCTTCTTGTCTCAAAAGAGGTGGAATGATGACTTGATATTCAACCCTAGTTGTTTCCCCCACTTGGTTATCTCGAAGCAGTTTGTTGACGAGAACCCTGAGCTCTTCTTATCTTTGAGCCAAGTCTTGAATGAGAGCCATCTGTCCCACCAGTTGTCCCATCATCTGGATCTTCATTGTTGCCAGCTCAATCTGTAGTTCTTCCAACTGATCATTCCTGACGCCGCCTGGATTTCCTAGGACCATGCCCCTTGTGAGGAGAGCTTTCACTTCTACTTGCCCCTGGGACAGGTTCAAGAACAAATCCTGAAGTTGAGCGTTTTGAGCTTGAATATCTTCGACAGTCCTTTCTAGAGCCATCTCTACTGAAATAAACAGTAGGAGAATAAGGACACCTGAAAAGGAAAATCTGTCGTGATATAATGCATGATATGTGGATGCATGTTTTCAAGAATCTCTCGGGGTAAACACAAGAAAATGTTAGAGGTTAAACTTTGATCAGCAGCTTTGATTGGAGAACTTTGTATTGGTGGATGTCTTTCCACGAGAATCAAGCTCACCATGTCAAGTGGGTCATAGCCCCCGATTCAAGTTGTTGCACTTGACCTTTGACGGCATTTATTTAGAGGAAAATGAATCCTCTGGCCCTTTGATAGACGTCTGGTTCAACGTGACCCTGCATCAAAGACCCTCGAGATCCTTGAAATGGTTATTGAAAATGCTATGTGTTGTACCCCAAAATTTTCCCTCCCATATTCTTCAAGGTTTGTCAAGAATCATCTTCAAATGGTTCAAGATTACTCAAGGGTTGCACAGTCCAGATGCCTCCTAAGCCAGTCAAAACTAGGGTTTTGGTTCCTTCAATGAATTTGGGGTTTTCAGTGGTCCAATCAAGTCCCATATGCCTATACACATTGTCAAGCACCTACATATCAAGTCTCAAGTCCTACAATGCCAGTTTGCACAGTCAAAAGCTTCATTTTCTTCACATTCAACTGCAGGGGTAAAATGGTCATTTTGCAGTCAAAAGTCAGAATTTTTGGTCAACATCTTATTTTGAGCACATAATCATCATTTGATCAAGTCTTGATCATGATTCCACAAGCATGGCTCAAAAATCATCAAGGATGCAAAAGTTACTATTTTTGGACAGTAGAAAAATCAACTGTATCTTGACCAAGGCATAACTTTTTCATGGTTTATCAGAAAAATCCCATCCAATGCTCATTTTGAAGGGGATGACAATTTCTACAATTCATCTTCACATTCCAAGTCCAATAAATGATCTCACAAAAAGTTATCAATTTCTACATTATAGGTCAATTTCAAAAGTCAACAAAAATGCACTTTAAGTCAAAGACCATAACTTGATATTGGTAAATCCAAATGACATGAGACCAAAGGCATTGGTTAGAGGAATTCAAGACCTTTCCAAAATGTCCAAGAACATGTTCATATGATCAAAATTGAGCAAGATATGCATTGGAGAAGTTGGGAAATTTTTGTGAATTTGCAAAAGTCAACTTTGCTCAAAATACTTTGTTTTTGCTAATGGGCCTCAAATTTCTTCTTGAAACTTTGTCCAAGGCCTATGCACGACCCATTGAGATTAAATTGAATTATTTTCTTATTTTTTATTAATTAATTGAATTTTTAATCAATATTAATTCATTTAATTCATTTAATTCATTTAATTGTAGGAAAATATCAAGATATGGTTTTGCAATCTTTTCATGAAGCAAATATGACCTACAAGAGCTGGCAAATTCGTGTGCACATCAAGGGGACAAGGATCTCTCAATTTGGCAAGATTTTTCAATCAAAAAGATGCAAAAAGATATGATTGAAAATCAAATATTCCAACCATTATTCCATGGATTTCTTGGCCAAGATTTAACCTAAATCCATTCCATTATATATACAGAAGCAAAACCTAATGCATTGGACGTGAGAATTGCTGCAGAAAGCCATAGCCAATATTGAAAAAATTCAAGAAAACTTGAAAACCGTTTTCCACATTCCAAGCCAATTCAAAGCATTATAGTGATTCAAATACATTGCTGGGAGTGTGAGGAACGATTTGCAAACAAAATCAAGCCTTAAAGCTCAAGAAACACGCAAGAACAGTTTCACAGTTTGAACAATTTTTCCAAAATCGTAATCATTGATTCATGCATATTTAACATCTTTTGTTGATTGTTTTGTGTTAATAGGAAGTGTACAAAGCTTTTGGCATAGGTTAATTGGACTGAAACGCCCTGAAACAGAAATTACCATTGATGAATTCTAGGGTTTCCAAGCTTCCAGATTAGGGCTTTTCAGTATAGGAAAAATCAAGCCTCATGATGCCCATGACTGAACTCGTTGCATTCAGACAAATCTAGTGGAACCCTCGCGAACAATTTATGTTAATCATATGCCTAATCGCTATTATTCGTGGATGCATGTTGTGGGGGTTAAAAACCCCCGCTATTTGTTTGTATTTTGCAGGAACAATTGAGGAAGATGATGACGCGTTGGTACACCATTGGACAATTCAAAAAATGCGCGCTTGTTTTTATGTTTACAACATAGGGATTAGTTTTGATATATTATTTTTATTGATTATCATAATATCAAAGCGTGCAGGTTGGCTCAGTGGATGGTGTGCTGGCTGTGTACCATTGGGACCTGGGTTCGATTCCCAGGTCCACCCAAAATTCTCATGATATTTTTCATAACGTGTTCCTATGCAGGCTATCCAAAGCACCCCACCATGGACTCCAAGCATCAGCCTGCCATGTGGCCACTATCACCAATCCAATGGTCGAAGGATGAAGATCATGATGCTCATTAGTCAATGCATGTGCAGCTGATCTCCAGAGTCAAACGTGGCTTGATTGTTAATGGGCCAGAAATTTCAGGATTCACCTCCTTAATGGGCCATCACCCCCCCTGGTTTACTATTCTTTTTTTTAATTTTCTTTTCCTTTTTATTATCTTTTTAATTATTATTATTATTAAGTATTTAATTAACAAACTTTTATTTTCATAATAAATTCAGACAATTAAAAATGTAAATATTATCTATTTTATCATTTATTATTTTTACTATTAATTATTATTTTGTAAATAAATGTAATTAATTAATTTAGTTGTTTTAAATTAGGTTAACTTTAATCTTTTTCATAATAAATAAAATCAATCTAGAATTAGGGTTTTTCTTTTGACAATTTTAATTCCTTTTATTTTTTATTTTCATTAAGACCTAAAAAGCTAAAAAATATTTTCCTTTTAATTATTCAATTAATTAGTTATTAGGTTGAATATTAATTAATTGCAAAAAAGGACCACAATTCCATTCTTTTCTCCAAAAGGGTCAAAACCCTAAGACTTTTCCCGATTCAATTCTTTCGCGCGCATATTTATTTTTAATTCCTATTTTGATTCATATTTATGTATCTGCTCCGAGAATGTAATAGATAATTAGGACTTTTATCGCTTTCTTTAATTTCTCGCATTTATTTTTTTCAAAGGGTTATGTTTTTGGCGATGTAAATACCCGACGCCTTGTAATAGCGTAGATTCACTTTCCGCAATTTATTTTCCGCAAATTATTAAACTGTTAATTATGCATAACAAGATTTGCCTGACAAATAAAATCAATCCGTAGCTCACAATGATGCATGTTCAAAGATAATATGAATTGAATCCTGACACACATGCACATGCCACCCCTAGGGTACGCCTCACTTGGTTTCCTCGAGGTGGTCATTAAGTATAGGGTGTTTTAGAGGTCGCCCTCTTGTCTAAAGATCCAGTTGCCTCGAAACGGTTGCCTCGGATAAAAAAGGATCTAGGACATTAGGGTTACCGCTAAGGCGTCCTACCATTGCTTTAGTGACCACATGTCCCTATAATCGAATTGACCCGAATAACTCCAACGACGGTGCTACCTACTTCTCAATAATGGGATAGTACTGTCTAAAGGACTCTTACACAGCTTAATTCCTTAGAGTAGGTAGATTTCTCCTGGGTACTTGCTCTTTCAAAAAACAAAAATACTTTTCGCACCTACACTTTCAAAAAGTTTTCAAACAAACACTTCATACACTCTTGATGACTGATACAAGAGTTACCTAGAAGTTTTCAAAACGAACTTTTTTCAAAACCCACATACACAAGAAAAGCAAACAATTTTTGAAAACATAGTGAGCAAGTACCTAAGAGCCCGTGGATAACCACGGATAGAAAGGGTGCTAACACCTTCCCTTTCTATAATCTACCTCCCGAACCGAGAAACATCTCGAAAAGAAATTTTGCTGTGCTTTTGTCCTTTCCTTGTTGGAGAACATAAAAGACGGTGGCGACTCTTGCTTACCGCGACATTTCGCGAACCAGCATTTCAAAACAGTCAGTTCTATTTCCACCGATCACAGAACTGGCGACTCTGCTGGGGACATTGATAAGTGAGGTGTACCTTAGGATTAGACCACTCTTGTTTTTCAATTGCTTGCTTTGTTTGCTTTAACATTATGGGCTTGTCTTGGAGTTTCATAGATCCTAACCCGGATCTGGGGGATACCTTTTAGAAGTAACAACAAACTGTGAGGGAACTGTGCGGGGTATACCGACATGGTTGAAGCAGTTGCTACGTTGATGTGGCACTTTGGTGAGTACCGGTAACCCTTGAGTCAAGTCAAGGAGAGTACGAGGCCGCCGCGTGGTGTCGTGAAGCATCAACTGACCTTAGGAACCTTACTTGACCATCCTGGCCTCTTTAGGGGTAGTGAGATGACCGACTTTGGTGCAGTCCGAAGTTGGTAGATACTCGATACTACATTCATTGAGGGTTGTTTTCTTGGAATATTTTGGTCGCCAGTTAAGTGGCTAAATCAAAACAATGAACATAGAAAACAATCCAATGATATTGAGCTCCTTAGAACCCGGTTACTTTTGATAGGACAGGTTTTGAGCCCACCAACTTCAAGAGGGTAGTACCTAAACCTCATGCTGGCCTAAACTCTAAGGGTTGTCTCGTGTGACTTGTGTGCCTTATCATGTTTGCCTTTGTGAATACTTGTGATGTGCTTTATCATAACATCATACCATCATAACATTGCATGCATCTTGCATAAGGACTAACCTGCATACATCTTGCATAAGGACTAACCCATTTCAAGGATCTCAAGGGTCTGTAATGCAGGTCATGATGAACCAACTGTCTAGCAATGGGCAAAGGGGATTTATTTCCCTCTAGCCAAGGTTGATAACTTGAGTCAGGGGCTATGACCCACTCGATATGGTGAGCTTTGACTCTTGAAGAAGGACTCTCAACAACATGAAGTTCCTTCAATCAAGCTATCAGATTCTAACAGTTTTCTTGTTTACCCCGCGAGATCCTTGAAAACATTGCATGCATATCATACATATCATTACATTACAGGTACCCTTCACAGGTCTCTCATATTCTCGCTGTTTATTTCAGCCATGGCTTTCCAACCAGACAACCAGGATCTTCATACTCAAGAGACTCAGTTCAGGGAGATCTTCCTAAGCCTATCCAAGGGGAAGGAAGAGTTGAGAACACTCCTCATGGGGAATTTGATCAAGAAGAGTCCTGAAGATAGTAAGGACGAACGACTGAAACATCTGCAAGCTGAGGTGGATGCAATGAAATCCCAGATGCTGGGGCAGATGACTCTCATTCAAAACTTAGCCCAAGGACAAGAAGAGCTCAAGGTCCTCTTCCACAAGCTACTTCAAAGTAACCAAGTGGGGCTAACAACTAGAGTTGAAGATCAAACCATCGTCCAACCACCTTTGGGGGAAGAAGGCAAGGGAAAAGCTCCTCAGTTTGCTTCAGGGTCACAAACTCAACATCAACCACGCCAGCATCAACAGGGTAATCGGCGTAAGCGAAATACGTCTGGAAGACATTTCTCTGAGACTGATATACCATCATCGTTCATACTGAAACGCTTGTTGGAGGTCAATCTGATTGTTTTAAAAGACCCTCATAAGAATCCCAACACAGCCTCCACAAGGTATAACCCTGATGAAAGGTGTGCATATCACTCAGGCAGTCCGGGACATGACACCAACGACTGTTGGAGTCTGAAGAACAAGATCCAAGACTTGATCGACGGAAGGGTGCTGGAGTTTATGCCGGATGGCGAGATGAAAAACTTCCGCTGAGAATTCTCCATTTGAGATGATTAGTTCCAACCAAGAAACTTTTGTTTATTCGAATGTTCAAGTTGTATTTTCTTTGATTGTTAAAACAATTATCATGTCGAACTATTTTATTTCATTAATGCATCACATATGTCTGTTTTGAATTAATCCATTCGTATCCACTATATTCAAATTGCTTTCATTTCTTGTGATGTTCAACTCTCGATTAAAAAAATTCTAAGCCTTTTGAGGGAGGATGACGAAAACGATACCACGATCTTTACAATATGCTTTTGAACAGACCCCTCTAATGAGGTACATGCATTGTTTCAAATCCTAAACAATGGAGTTATAAGGAAGACAATCCCTAGTCAACCCCTTTGAGCCAAAGAAGTTGGAGTTTTTCTTTTCACGCAAAAAATTAAAACCCTTAATTATAACCTGAGGCAGGGTAGTTCTCTCAGTTGATCCAAGTGCACAATGAACAGCATCAAAAAAGTCCTTCCGAGACAAAAAGACAGTGATGGTTCCGTATAATCATAAGGACAGGCAGTCATTATCTCCCAAAAATAAAAGCCAGTCAAAACCTATGAAAGAGACTTACAAAAACTGGGGCATCCCGCTGACTTTAATCACAAAAGAAACAGTTCAGGCAAAAAACAAGGATAACGAAATCAAAAAGAAAGAGGTCCTGCAAACCCTCAACAAAAAAAAATGACTGCCTGTTCAAAATAAACTATCAGTATCCGAACCATCACTGGTATGTCAGAGCAAAGACTCGAACAAGGTCTAACGCACGATTAGCTGAGTTTAGGATCGAAGAACATCACGAAGAACGGGTGGGTACAAATAAAATTTGAGCCTTTATCCTTTGTTTCTTAAACCGTGAACCAGGTCACGTTATAACCCTTAAAAGTCCTAGCTGAAGCATGGGTTAGTTCGAAAGCATACTGTTACAAAAGGTATCCTGACTCCTGTAGGGCTTGCTGTAAAATCCTGAGTTGACATCACATTTTACAAAAAATCACTTGTTTTATTGAAAACTGCATTTTCAAAAACGTCAAGACAGACATAAGCTTTGCATTCTTGAAATAATATTGTTTGCATATGACTATTTGTTCAAACAGCAGAGAAATTCGCACGACGAATATCCAGTGAACAAAAATCTTCTCAATAAACAGGGTCACATTAAATGGAAAAACACTTCCAATCAAGGGGCACGACATGAGCATTGTCCATCGTCTGGGGCAGTTAAGTCAAGATTCAAAGAATCTCTCAAAATGCCAAATAGACAAGGGCAAATCTCCATCTGAGTCACTGGGGGTATTGGACATGAATTCCAGCGACAAATCTGGTACGATCAAACATCTTCTGGTAATACGACAACACAACACTACTGACAGTGACAACTCCCTGCACTCTGAGAGGATGGACATAATCGAAAAAATACTACGCATAATCAAAGACCCGCTAGGTCGACTGGCCTAGGCAAAAATAAGGGCTTCCCGGCGAACCAAAAGGGTTCGGGCAAAAATAAGGGACGAAAATGAAAAAATCGGTACACCCGGCAAGTCGAAAACCTGAAAAGGCGGCTTAGGCAAAAAGGGGTATCCCGATGGACTGAAAACCCGAAAGGGCGGTCCAGGCAAAAGTTAGGGATCAAAGCGTACGACTATGTCCCGCCATCTCGTCACTTGCCTACCAGAAGAAGATTTGTCAATCGGCAGTTATCAAGCACCTCCACAGGTACCTTCTCCCGCAGAAACTGGGGCAATAGGAATCGTCCGAACTGTACAGCTGCTTTGCTCATCAGGTACAAAGATAGATTCAGCTGAAGAATTTGACCAGGATACCTTTACTCCCTGCAGAGTAAGACAAGATTCAGCGATATTCTCCCCGAGCAGAGTTGGTCTCCCATCAGTCCTAAAAAGGCACGGTATCCCCAGCAAGTCAGTGACACTCTCCCTAAGCAGAGTTAGGCTACCGTCAACCCTAAGGAAGTTGGGTATCCACAATAGATCTTAGTATTCTCCAGCAGAGTATACATATATTCCTCAAAGCAAGCATCCCCGACAGTCTTAATATAAGATTGTTCCCCGGCGGAATACAAGACACCCCAGTGGAGCCACTTCCCCGGTACAGTTCAAAAGTTTCCCCAGGAGAGTTGAATCATCCTCCCCAGTAGATTCTGGAAGCTTATCCCCAGAAGAGTCTGGAAGTTGGTCCCCTGCAGAGTACATACATCTCTCGAGCCATATTCAGAGGTTATTCCCCACCAGAGCCTAACTGGGTTATCCTCAGCAAATTACAACGGAAAGATCGTCCTCGGCGAAGTTCTTCCTATCCCCAGCGGAGTTCATCAAACCCCTCAACAAAATTTATCAACAGGAATCCCCAGCGGAGTTATCATCAAAATCTCAACGAAGTATCTCTTCCCACAGAGTGATTTCCCGCAGAGTAATCTTCACCAAGTTTATTCCCCAACGGAGTCATCTTCTCCTACCGGTTTATTCTTGTAATCATCATCCCCCGCGGAAATGAAGAACTCTACTCTTCAACATCGGCCCAGGATTTAACTTCCTGGCATCCGTCAAGGATTTATTTTCCCAAATGAAAATACATTCATAAACATCTCACATTTCATACTTCCTACTTACATACATGATAAAGTGCATACGACACGATCTCATTCATTTTTGAGAACATCATGACATCATGCATTTCATACATCATGACATTGCATACAACTAATGTTCCGCCTTTTCAGGAAAAGGTCAATCAAAAGACGATTACCATCAACTTTCGTAGTTCCAGATTCGATACCTGTATCTAGCCAGGACATATTTGTGAGCGATTGATTGTAGATTCGATACCTGTATCTAGCCAGGGCATATCTGCATGAAGAGTTTGAAGATCAACCCCTGTAACAGGCCAGGAAATTATCTTTCATTCTCAGGTCAGAGGTCTACACCTGTATCCAGCCAGGAAAGCTATCTCGACCAACCTTTTGAAGTTCCGGATTCGATACCTGTATCTAGCCAGGGCATATCTGTGGACGACTAATTCCAGATTCGATACCTGTATCTAGCCAGAGCATATCTGTAGACGACTAATTCAGATTCAATACCTGTATCTAGCCAGGGCATATCTGTAGACGACTAATTCAGATTTGATCCCTGTATCTAGCCAGGGCATATCTGTAGACGACTAATTCCAGATTCGATACCTGTATCTAGCCAGGGCATATCTGTGGACGACTAATTCCAGATTTGATACTTGTATCTAGCCAGGGCATATCTGTGGACGACTAATTCCAAATTCGATACCTGTATCCAGCCAGGGCATATTTGTGAGCGATTGATTGTAGATTCGATACCTGTATCTAGCCAGGGCATATCTGCATGAAGAGTTTGAAGATCAACCCATGTAACAGGCCAGGAAATTATCTTTCATTCTCAGGTCAGAGGTCTACACCTGTATCCAGCCAGGAAAGTTATCTCGACCAACCTTTTGAAGTTCCAGATTCGATACATGTATCTAGCCAGGTCATATCTGTGAGCGATTGATTGTAGATCTATACCTGCATCTAGCCAGGGCATATCTGCATGAAGAGTTTGAAGATCAACCCCTGTAACAGGCCAGGAAATTATCTTTCATTCTCAGGTCAGAGGTTTACGCCTGTATCCAGCCAGGAAAGTTATCTCGATCAACCTTTTGAAGTTCCAGATTCGATACCTGTATCTAGCCAGGGCATATTTGTGGGCGACTAATTCCAGATTCGATACATGTATCTATCCAGGGCATATATACATGAAGAGTTTGAAGATCAATACCTGTATCTAGCCAGGAAGTCATCTTTCATTCTCAGGTCAGAGGTCTACGCATGTATCCAGCCAGGAAAGCTATCTCGATCAACCTTTTGAAGTTCCAGATTCGATACCTGTATCTAGCCAGGGCATATCTGTGAGCGATTGATTGTAGATTCGATACCTGTATCTAGCCAGGGCATATCTACATGAAGAGTTTGAAGATCAATACCTGTATCTAGCTAGAAAGTCATCTTTCATTCTCAGGTCAGAGGTCTACACCTGTATCCAGCCAGGAAAGCTATCTCGATCAACCTTTTGAAGTTCCAGATTCGATACCTGTATCTAGCCAGGGCATATCTGGGAGCGACTGATTAGAGGTCTACGCCTGTATCCATCCAGGAAAGCTATCTCGATCAACCTTTTGAAGTTCCAGATTCGATACCTGTATCTAGCCAGGGCATATCTGTGAGCGACTGATTAGAGGTCTACGCCTGTATCCAGCCAGGAAAGTTATCTCGATCAACCTTTTGAAGTTCCAAATTTGATACCTGTATCTAGCCAGGGCATATCTGTGAGCGATTGATTGTAGATTCGATACCTGTATCTAGCCAGGGCATATCTACATGAAGAGTTTGAAGATCAACACCTGTAACAGGCCAGGAAATTATCTTTCATTCTCAGGTTAGAGGTTTACGCCTGTATCCAGCCAGGAAAGCTATCTCGACCAACCTTTTGAAGTTTCGGATTCGATACCTGTATCTAGCTAGGGCATATCTGTGGGCGACTAATTCCAGATTCGATACCTGTATCTAGCCAGGGCATATCTGTAGACGACTAATTCCAGATTCGATACCTGTATCTAGCCAGGGCATATCTGTGGGCGACTAATTCCATATTCGATACCTGTATCTAGCCAGGGCATATCTGTGGGCGACTAATTCCAGATTCGATACTTGTATCTAGCCAGGGCATATCTGTGGACGAGTAATTCCATATTCGATACCTGTATCTAGCCAGGGCATATCTGTGAGCGATTGATTGTAGATTCGATACCTGTATCTAGCCAGGGCATATCTGCATGAAGAGTTTGAAGATCAACACCTGTAACAGGCCAGGAAACTATCTTTCTTTCTCAAGTACGCAAGTTCTTGCTAAGGAATCTCTTACGTGATCGATACCCCGGATGGCATCTTTAAGCCCATCTCCGCAACTATCCATTACATTTCCAAATGGAATCTATAAGCCCATTCCTGACAAGATTCTGTCACACCTCCAGATGGCATCTATAAGCCCATCCTCCTATCCATCATCTTTCCAAATGGCATCTGTAAGCCCATTCCCGACATCACACTGCTGATACCATACTATGCGAGTGCAAATTTCTGGGCACTCTAATGTTCAATCATCTTCCACCTTCGGATCACGAAAGGCACGCAAGCCAATCTACATCCTCAGGTCTAAGAAGATTGAACAGGGGAAACTGTTGTACCCCAAAATTTGCCCTCCCATATTCTTCAAGGTTTGTCAAGAATCATCTTCAAATGGTTCAAGATTACTCAAGGGTTGCACAGTCCAGATGCCTCCTAAGCCAGTCAAAACTAGGGTTTTGGTTCCTTCAATGAATTTGGGGTTTTCAGTGGTCCAATCAAGTCCCATATTCCTATACACATTGTCAAGCACCTATATATGAAGTCTCAAGTCCTACAATGTCAGTTTGCACAGTCAAAAGCTTCATTTGCTTCACAATCAACTGCAGGGGTAAAATGGTCATTTTGCAGTCAAAAGTCAGAATTTTTGGTCAACATCTTATTTTTAGCACATAATCATCATTTGATCAAGTCTTGATCATGATTCCACAAGCATGGCTCAAAAATCATCAAGGATGCAAAAGTTACTATTTTTGGACAGTAGAAAAGTCAACTGTATCTTGACCAAGGCATAACTTTTTCATGGTTCATCAGAAAAATCCCATCCAATGCTCATTTTTAAGGGGATGACATTTCCTACAATTCATCTTCACATTCCAAGTCCAATAAATGCTCTCACAAAAAGTTATCAATTTCTACATTATAGGTCAATTTCAAAAGTCAACAAAAATGCACTTTAAGTCAAAGACCATAACTTGATATTGGTAAATCCAAATGACATGAGACCAAAGGCATTGATTAGAGGACTTCAAGACCTTTCCAAAATGTCCAAGAACATGTTCATATGATCAAAATTGAGCAAGATATGCATTCGAGAAGTTGGGAAATTTTTGTGAATTTGCAAAAGTCAACTTTGCTCAAAATACTTTGTTTTTGCTAATGGGCCTCAAATTTCTTCTTGAAACTTTGTCCAAGGCCTATGCACGACCCATTGAAATTAAATTGAATTATTTTCTTATTTTTTATTAATTAATTGAATTTTTAATCAATATTAATTCATTTAATTCATTTAATTCATTTAATTGTAGGAAAATATCAAGATATGGTTTTGCAATCTTTTCATGAAGCAAATATGACCTACAAGAGCTGGCAAATTCGCGTGCACATCAAGGGGACAAGGATCTCTCAATTTGGCAAGATTTTTCAATCAAAAAGATGCAAAAAGATATGATTGAAAATCAAATATTCCAACCATTATTCCATGGATTTCTTGGCCAAGATTTAACCTAAATCCATTCCATTATATATACAGAAGCAAAACCTAATGCATTGGACGTGAGAATTGCTGCAGAAAGCCATAGACAATATTGAAAAAATTCAAGAAAACTTGAAAACCGTTTTCCACATTCCAAGCCAATTCAAAGCATTATAGTGATTCAAATACATTGCTGGGAGTGTGAGGAACGATTTGCAAACAAAATCAAGCCTTAAAGCTCAAGAAACACGCAAGAACAGTTTCACGGTTTGAACAATTTTTCCAAAATCGTAATCATTGATTCATGCATATTTAACATCTTTTGTTGATTGTTTTGTGTTAATAGGAAGTGTACAAAGCTTTTGGCATAGGTTAATTGGACTGAAACGCCCTGAAACAGAAATTACCATTGATGAATTCTAGGGTTTCCAAGCTTCCAGATTAGGGCTTTTTAGTATAGGAAAAATCAAGCCTCATGATGCCCATGACTGAACTCGTTGCATTCAGACAAATCTAGTGGAACCCTCGCGAACAATTTATGTTAATCATAGGCCTAATCGCTATTATTCGTGGATGCATGTTGTGGGGGTTAAAAACCCCCGCTATTTGTTTGTATTTTGCAGGAACAATTGAGGAAGATGATGACGCGTTGGTACACCATTGGACAATTCAAAAAATGCGCGCTTGTTTTTATGTTTACAACATAGGGATAAGTTTTGATATATTATTTTTATTGATTATCATAATATCAAAGCGTGCAGGTTGGCTCAGTGGATGGGGTGCTGGCTGTGTACCATTGGGACCTGGGTTCGATTCCCAGGTCCACCCAAAATTCTCATGATATTTTTCATAACGTGTTCCTATGCAGGCTATCCAAAGCACCCCACCATGGACTCCAAGCATCAGCCTGCCATGTGGCCACTATCACCAATCCAATGGTCGAAGGATGAAGATCATGATGCTCATTAGTCAATGCATGTGCAGTTGATCTCCAGAGTCAAACGTGGCTTGATTGTTAATGGGCCAGAAATTCCAGGATTCACCTCCTTAATGGGCCATCACCCCCCCTGGTTTACTATTCTTTTTATTTATTTTCTTTTCCTTTTTATTATCTTTTTAATTATTATTATTATTAAGTATTTAATTAACAAACTTTTATTTTCATAATAAATTCAGACAATTAAAAATGTAAATATTATCTATTATCTATTTTATTATTTATTATTTTTACTATTAATTATTATTTTGTAAATAAATGTAATTAATTAATTTAGTTGTTTTAAATTAGGTTAACTTTAATCTTTTTCATAATAAATAAAATCAATCTAGAATTAGGGTTTTTCTTTTGACAATTTTAATTCCTTTTATTTTTTATTTTCATTAAGACCTAAAAAGCTAAAAAATATTTTCCTTTTAATTATTCAATTAATTAGTTATTAGGTTGAATATTAATTAATTGCAAAAAAGGACCAAAATTCCATTCTTTTCTCCAAAAGGGTCAAAACCCTAAGACTTTTCCCGATTCAATTCTTTCGCGCGCATATTTATTTTTAATTCCTATTTTGATTCATATTTATGTATCTGCTCCGAGAATGTAATAGATAATTAGGACTTTTATCGCTTTCTTTAATTTCTCGCATTTATTTTTTTCAAAGGGTTATGTTTTTGGCGATGTAAATACCTGACGCCTTGTAATAGCGTAGATTCACTTTCTGCAATTTATTTTCTGCAAATTATTAAACTGTTAATTATGCATGACAAGATTTTCCTGACAAATAAAATCAATCTGTAGCTCATAATGATGCATGTTCAAAGATAATATGAATTGAATCCTGACACACATGCACATGCCACCCCTAGGGTACGCCTCACTTGGTTGCCTCGAGGTGGTCATTAAGTATAGGGTGTTTTAGAGGTCGCCCTCTTGTCTAAAGATCCAGTTGCCTCGAAATGGTTGCCTCGGATAAAAAAGGATCTAGGACATTAGGGTTACCGCTAAGGCGTTCTACCATTGCTTTAGTGACCACATGTCCCTATAATCGAATTGACCTGAATAACTCCAACGACGGTGCTACCTACTTCTCAATAATGGGATATTACTGTCTAAAGGACTCTTACACAGCTTAATTCCTTAGAGTAGGTAGATTTCTCCTGGGTACTTGCTCTTTCAAAAAACAAAAATACTTTTCGCACCTACACTTTCAAAAAGTTTTCAAACAAACACTTCATACACTCTTGAGGACTGATACAAGAGTTACCTAGAAGTTTGCAAAACGAACTTTTTTCAAAACCCACATACACAAGAAAAGCAAACAATTTTTGAAAACATAGTGAGCAAGTACCTAAGAGCCCATGGATAACCACGGATAGAAAGGGTGCTAACACCTTCCCTTTCTATAATCTACCTCCCGAACTGAGAAACATCTCGAAAAGGAATTTTGCTGTGCTTTTGTCCTTTCCTTGTTGGAGAACATAAAAGACGGTGGAGACTCTTGCTTACCGCGACATTTCGCGAACCAACATTTCAAAACAGTCAGTTCTATTTCCACCGATCACACTATGGTATGATGTTATGATGTTATGTACAGGTATGCAAAAGTAAGCAAGTGTATATACAGATAATCATATTCACACAAAGCAAACAAGTCCTTAGGTTTAGGATTGCATGGGGTTTGTAGGTAAGTACCCTCTTGAAGTTAGTTGGCTCAACCTGTCCTATAAATAGTAACCGGGTTCTAAGGAGCTCAATATCACTGGATTATTTTCTGTGTTCATTGTTTTGGTTTAGCCACTTAACTGGCAACCAAAATATTCCAAGAAAACAATCCTCAATGAGTGTAGTATCAAGTATCTACCAACTTCGGACTGCACCAAAGTCGGTCATCTCACTACCCCTAAAAAGGCCAAGATGGTCAAGTAAGGTTCTAAGAGTTCATTAGTGCTTCACGACATCACTCAGCGGCCCCATATTCTCTTTGATTAACTCAAAGGCTACCGGTACCCACAAATATGTCACGCTAACATAGCTACTTCTTCAACCATGTCGGTATACCCCGCACAGTTCCCTCACAGTTTATTGCTACTTACCTAAAAGGTGTCCCCAAATCCGGGTGTAGGATTTAAAACAAACCCAAACAAGGAACCCAAAAGTAAAGAAATCAAAGCAATCAAGGTAAGCAAGTAAAGGTGATCTAAACCCTAAGGTAACCCCACTTTTAGAAATTTCCCCAGCAGAGTCGCCAGTTCTGTGATACGGTGGGAGAACTGACTTGGGATTTTGCGTTTGTGTTCGCACTTGTTCGGTTTAGCAAGAGTCGTCACTGACTTTTTATTTTATCCAAAGGAAAGGTCAAAAAGCACAGGAAAGACCTTTGAGATGTTTTCTTGGGTTCGGGGGGTAGATTATGAAAAGGGAAGGTGCTAGCACCATTTTCATCCATGGTTATCCATGGGCTCTTAGTTACTTGTTTTAGATCACTTGCTTTTGCTTTTCAATATTTTGAAATGGTGCTTTGTATGTGTGGTTTTGAAAATGTTTTGAAAAAAAGATACCTTGTCTAGGCAACCTTTGTAATGATTCTTGTTTGAATATATACAAAGGTGTGTGTCTTTTTGAAAAGTTTTCAATGTTTGAAAGTAGGGTTTTGAATTTGTGTTGTGGAGTGTGTTTTTGAAGATAGCAAGGATGTTTTTGCAAGCTTTGATCAAGTAACTAAGAGTTGTCTACCCTATTTTACTCAAAGATCTTTCTTATGTTTTTAACCCTTTTAACAGTGTTGCTTCACCATTGTATTTGGTGAACAACCTTGTGTTAGGATGTTAAACGGGACAGGTGCAGGTCATCGTATACAATCATTGAAGGCAACTTGTGAGACGCTCTAGCAATTTTGTAAGGGACGAGATCGTTTTGTCGAAGGCAACGTCGAGGGTCATCGAGAGACTACGATCTTTGTTTATTGAAGGGACATTTTCTAGAGTGTCTCATACTCGAGGGACATGATTGCATTTTTCGAGGCAACAAGCGAGGTTACTCTAGAGGTGCAAGTGTGAATTGTGTATTAATTTTCATGCATTTTGTTCTTGTATTAAGTTATCTAGAGATTGATTTTGAATCTTCGCATACAAACCCTAATTACTATACAGTATATTGAAAGCGATAAATTGCGGGTATTTAAAGTCTAAGTTATTACAAATAAGTATCCGGGGATGGGGGTACAACTGTTTACAAATGGGGATGAGTCTTATCAGAATAGTAATGTCCAAGTATATATTACAACCAAATCGAACTGTCGCATTCTCAATGTAAAATTATAACAAGGTATAAGATAATGAAAATCAAAGAAATATGAGATGCGTATATTTATTTACAAATGGTCAAATGAAATTTTAACTTAAGAAAGATTAAGTGTTATTATTATTTATTGTGTTTTATGTTTTTTAGGAACTTATATAGAAAGATTAATTAAACATAGTATTTTTTTATATTTAATTAAATATATAAATATTTAAAGAAATTATATCAAAACAAAACTTTAATCTATTATTAGTTCTCTTTATTATTGACAAAACAAAATTTTTTTAGAATAAAAAATAAAATGAAAAGTATTATTTTTTCTAAAGAAAGTAAATTAATTAGTAAAGAAAAGAAAAGAGTATTATTTTGGAAATCAAAAAGAAGGGTGATGGGCCTAGGGTTAGCATTTGGCCCAAATAAAAACAAGAATTTGGTTAAAAGGGGGGGGGGGGGGTGCAGGCGCTAGTCAGCGTTGGGCTCAAGTGCTTGTTGGGGCAAAGGCCCATCTGATGTTGAACAACATTTGTTAGGGTTTCGTTTTTGTGAGTTCAGAAATAGGGTTTTCAGTTTAGCACACAGCGGCGCCTCCTCTCATATTCTTCGTCTCACTTCCTCGTTTCTCAGGCGAAGCTTCGATTATTCCTTCAACCTTCCCGCCGCCAGAGCGCCACCTTCATCCATTTCCTCTCCACAACGGTACGAGGCAGTGGTTTGAAAGGTATGTTTTGTTCTAAGCGCGTTTTAGGGTTTCTTCACAGTTTTACATGTTTGATTCTCTTGGACATTTATGTTTTGCAATGTTTAATTTTTGATGTTTCATGCGTGAGATGTAGGAAAATTGAGGGAAAGGAAACTAATAACTTGGTGCTTCGTTTCTGGAGAATGGATGGAAGGAGAAGGCTTGGAACTGCGGCGCTCTTGGTGGCCGGAGGAGGAGGAGATGACGACAACAGTTGCTAGCTCGCCTCTGGTATTTCTGTATCTTTGACTTCTTTTTGAATCGTTTGATGATGATGTTTTCTGAAAACTATGCTTCTGAGTTGAACTTTTGTTGATGATGAATATTTTCTGAGACTTATGCTTCTGAGTTAAACTTTCGTTGATGATGAATATTTTCTGAGACTTATGCTTCTGAGTTGAACTTTCGTTGATGATGAATATTTTCTGAGACTTATTGTTGTTTTGATCTTTCACTTCTGGACCTCTTCCTCTTCTTAGGGTACTTACTTTTGATGATGAGTATATGTATTCTGAAAAAGATATTTGTTGTTGTTCTTCATGATGTTTGAAACTTGTTGGTGAACACAACCTAGAACTTGTTGCTTGTTCTTCTTTTTGATATTGATGTTTGGATGTTTTGATGATAATGATGGTGAATTCTTGTCTCTGAATCGTGTTGCTGAAACTAGCTCATGTTTGAACTGTTTTCTTGATGGTCAACTCTGAAATTTGCTTGTTTTTGTTGGTTTGGTATTAGCTTGTAGACTGTTTGAGGCAGTTTGCAGTTGGTTTTGCAGACTTGTAGTGTTGGTTCTGTTGAGAAGGCAGGCTTGGGTGCTTTTGAGTTTTGGAAACCTGGAATGCAGGTTTTGATGAACTTGACTTGAGTTGTTTTTTGAGCTTTTGAAAGCAGCCTGAGTGTTTAGTACAGGCAGGCTTGTAACTTTGTCTTTTGTTTGATGGTTTTAGTTTTGGAGGCAGTTTTGCTTCTGGTGTTTTTTAGTACAGGCAGGTTTTTGGTAAGCTTTAGGCAGGCTTGTTGTTGGTTTCAAAGTTTTAGCTTGGTTTTGCTTGAGAAGCAGTTTTGCAGGTAGGTTGTGTGGAGAAGGCAGGCTTGCTGTTTAAGCAGGTTTGCTTGCTTATGCAGATTTTTTTTTGTGTTTGGTAAGGCAAGTTGTGTGTTTCTTAAGCTTGCAGTTTTGCAGGTTCAGTTTTGTAATGCAGAGCTATGCAGTTTAACAGGTTTTTCTTGTTACTGCAGTTTGAAGGTTTATGCAATTTTTTTGGCTCTCCCCCTCCTGAACTGTTAGACTTGTTCTATTTATTTGCTTTCTCACTGCTTTTTACAGCCTTCCAAAACTGCAAACCCCACTTCACTCTCTTTCTCTCTCCATAAAAGCATTTTTAATTGCTTATTTTATTTTAGTCTGAAAAGCTTGTTGGGCAGAACATGATGATGAAAGATTGACAATCCTTCTTGCTTGTAACTTGGTTTATCTCTGCATTGTGTACTTGTTTCCATATTTCCTGCGTTGTTCTTTCTTGGACAGCTTTGTGTACTTTGACAGCTTTGCAACTTGGTTTGACAGTTTTGCAACTTAGTTTGCTTTTGTGTGCAGCCTTGTGCCTTTGGTTGACTAATGCAGTTTGGGAATTTAGTTTGCTTTGCCTTGCTGCCTTATATCTTTGCATTTTGAATTAATTGTATGCTTGCAAATTATTTTTACTTTCCTCTTTGTGAACCAAGAAGATAAATCTTCTTGTGATTTTCAAAGAGAACAAGTAAAACATGATGAAACCAATAACAATCTGATTCCGGCCAACAAGCTTTAATGATGACTTTTTATTTATCTGCTTGAAAATGCTTTTCAGTTAATTGCACTGATTTCCTTTTTCTTATGTCCTTTGCAGGTAAGTACCGGTTGAATAATGGAGAATGCAGTAAAAGTAGAAGTCAAAGATCTCCAGAGATTAGACTTAGATTTATTATATTTTATTTTCATTTATTGTAATAAATATTATTGTAAACACTGTAAATTGTAAATTGTAAATTGTAAATTTACAATATTCGAATAAAATTTGTAACAATATTTGAAATAAATAAATAAACAAAGTCTTTGTCAAATAAGAATTTTCTACTGTCAAATATTCCATTCTTTCCTTGTATTGTCTATTTAATTAGTTAAGACTCTTAAATTAAAATAACTGGAAATGTATTCCAATAACTTTAATCCAGATGAAATAAATAATCAACAAACTTTGCCGTCTCGCAACCTCGCATTAATCATCATATGCCTGGCATTCCAATTAACATATGCTTTGTAAAGTTAAACAAACAAGCATTCCATACACTTTTCACTCCACTGATCAAACCAATGCCTCAAAGTTTCAAACAAAGCCTCAGCTCTTATCCCAGATATTTAGGTTTTGAGAAACAACCGGTAATCTTGAACAAGCGTAAAAATAATGTAACAGTCCATTGAATTATTGTGGATTCAATTTCTTCTGAGAAATGTGAGCGCAAACCCTAATCCTGGATTACTTCCAAAGAAAGATTTGTCTGATCAATTCCCGAGCCAATCTCAACAAAATCAGTGGAAACCCTAATTCTGGATTAACTGATAAAGAAGAGTCTGTTTGACCGATTCTCGAGCCGATCTGAGAAATCAGAGAAAACCCAGAGGTTGTGATTTCTTGTGAAAAAGGGAGGGCAAATTTTGGGGTACAACACAAAGGAAAGAGGAAATGAACATGAAATACTTTTGAGTAGGTAGAATGCTCCTAGTTACTTGCTCACTTTCAAAACAAAACATTCTTGATATTTTCAAAACAAACACTTACATTTTCAAAAACATCTTACAAACTTGAAAACATTTTCAAAAGATCAACATCCTTGTATACATTCTTACGAATGAGAATCATTACAAAGTTTGCCTAAACAATGGCCTCTTTACAAAATACTTTCAAAAACCGCACAAAGCACAATTTTAAACAAAAGAAAGTGATCTAGCAAGTAACTAAGAGCCCATGGAAAACCATGGATGAAAAGGGTGCTAATACCTTCCCTTTTCATAATCTACCCCCCGAACTCAAGAAATAATCTCAGGTATTTCCTGTGCTTTTTCACCTTTCCTTTTGGATAAAAGAAAAGTCGGTGGCGACTCTTGCTAATCGCAACATTTGCGATCAAACGTAAAACACCCTAGTCAGTTCTCCCACCATATCACAGAACTAGCGACTCTACTGGGGATAATTCTAAAAGTGGGGTTACCTTAGGGCTAGATCACATTTATTTGCTTTCATTGTTTGACCTGTATGCTTTACATTATGATTCTTTGTTTGGGTTTGAGTCCTCTACCCGGATTTGGGATACATTATAGGTAAGTAGCAATACGTTATGGAAACTGTTTGGGGTATACCAACATGGTCTAAGCAATAGCTATGTTAGTGCGACATATTTGTGGGTACAGGTAGCCCTTGAGTTAATCAAGGAGAATACGGGGCCGCTGAGTGATGTCATGAAGCACTGATGAACTTTTAGAACCTTTACTTGACCAACTTGGCCTTTAGGATGTAGTGAGATGACCGGCTATGGTGCAGTCCGAAGTTGGTAGATACTCGATACTACACTCATTGAGGTTTGGTTTCTTGGGATATTTCGGTCGCCATTAAAGAGGCTTGTGCTGAAACAATGACCAAGGAAACAAACTAGTGATATTGAGATCCTTAGAACCCGGTTACTATTACTAGGACATGTTTGAGCCAACTAAACTTCAAGAGGGTACTTACCTATGAGACTCCATGCAAGCCTAAACCTAAGGACTTATTTACTTTGTTTGTATATACATACTTGTACATAACATCACGAACATCATAACATCATACACATTCACTAACCATTTCAAGGATCTTGGGATTTATCTTTGTTCTTGTTTTGTAGGACATGGATTCTCTCCGTAGGAAAACTGTTCAAGTCAGCCTTGTAAGGATCCCTCCATAACTTAAGGAGCTAGCCTCAAGGATTCCTGAAAACTCTCCATTCACCGAGAGACATGGTCGCCTACTCAACTTGGTCACCTCTAACACAGATGAGGACATGATGAAGGTTCTCTTTCAGTTCTTTGATCCTTTACACCATTGCTTCACATTTCCCGACTATCAACTTGTGCCAACTTTAGAATAATTCTCCCAACTCTTAAGGATTCCTATTCTCAATCAACTACCTTTCAACGGTACGAAAAGAGATTCAAAGCCAGAAGAAATTGCTTAAGATCTACACTTGTAACCATCTGATGTCACAACCAATTGGGAAACAAGGAGTGGTATCAAGGGTTTCCTAGCAAAGTTCTTGTTTGAGAAAGCCCAAGGTTTTTGGAACTCTTTGGATCTGCAAGCTTTTGAGGAAATTTTGGCTCTCCTCATCTATGGGACGATTTTGTTTCCAAATCCTGACCAACTCATAGATGCGAATGCCGTCAAAATCTTCATATCCCGCAACTCGGTGCCTACATTGCTAGAGGATATCCTACACTCTTTTCACACTCGCACAATGAGGAAAATAGGTGTTCTTATGTGTTGCACTCCTCTCTTGGCAAGATGGTTTATTTCGCATCTTCCCCAATCTGTATTAAAGAACGAGCAAGGTTCAAGGTGGTCACGAAGGTTGATGACACTCAAACATTCAGACATTCTTTGGTGCTCCGGATCCATAAAGAATGTTACTCTTATCGACTGTTGTGGAGAATTTACTAATGTCCCTTTACTTGGAATTAGGGGAGGTATCACCTGCAACCCCTGCTTAGCCTTAAGACAGTTTGGTTACACCCGAAGGGATGGCCCGCACGATATGCTGATTCAAGGTTTGGTATTTGACTACGAGAACGGCGATCAAGGTCTTAGCCAGAGATTTATCTGAGCATGGAGGGTGTTGAACAAGGTAGATAGCAAGACTTCGGGGCACAATAATTCCATCCCTCTTGAGCCTTACCTCAAATGGGTACGAACTCGTGCTCAGAATCTTATGATGCCTTACCCCTCCATTCTCCCGGTAATCATTGAGCCTGTCATGGAAGGGGATGTTCCATACACTATCCTACATCCTGAAATGCCCACCTCTCTTGAAGACTTACAAAGAGATTGGATACAACTCAAGGGGGAACAAGATACTTTTGAAGCCCAATTCTACGCAAGCGAGAAGAAGGTTTTAGAACTCACTAGGCTACTTCATGAGGAGCAGACTCTGAATGCCTACATTGCACCGAAGAGGATGCGTACTACCTTTTTATCTTAGAGTTCTTGTATTATTTTGCCCAAGAAGGCATTGATGTACTCAAGCTTTAATTTATTAATATAACATGTGTTTCTTTTTTTGTCTAAAACAAATTTGAATCTTAAAATCCTTGGAATCATTGCATATGCATTTACCATTCATCATAACATAAGCAGGTTTCTTGCAACAAGTCTCATCATCTCTCTACTGTTTATTTCAGTAAGATGGATCTCGAGAAAACGGTGAAAGACCTCCAAGCTCAGAATGCACAGTTTCAACAGTTGTTCTTAACTTTAGCCAAAGGACAAGAAGAGTTGAAGACCTTACTTGTTGATGAGAAGAAAAATAAGACGAAGAAGATAACCAGAGTTCTAAACATGGGAAGAAGATTCCACGGGTAGACAAGAAGGACCCTAGACTTTGGAACGACATCCGGTGAGAAAGACAATCAAGATGGGAAGGGTAAGGAAACAATTGTTCAGTCTGATTCAGAAGAGGAAGAGGAAGAAGAAGACTATTCTGAAGAACAATACCCTCCAGCCAACGACAAGTATAAGCATCTAGAATCTAGAAGAGCGGTTGAGTGCAATGGAAATCCAAAAAGTGTCTGGATTGGACTTTGAGGAGTTGGGCTTAATATCGGGAATTGTCATCCCTCCAAAGTTCAAAGCACCTGTGTTCGCCAAATATGACGGAGTCTCATGCCCCAAAATGCATCTCCGGTCCTATGTGAGGAAAATCCAGCCCCATACCGCTGACTAAGATTTATTGGTACACTTCTTCCAAGACAGTCTATCTGGAACTCAACTTGATTGGTTTTATCAGCTAGAAAGAGCCAATGTTCATAACTGGGAAAATCTTGCTACAGCCTTTTACAAACAATACCAATACAATGTTGATCTTGCACCCACTCGTACTCGACTCTAGAGTATGGCCATGGTTTCACATGAAGGCTTCAAGGACTATGTGCAAAAATGGAGAGATTTGGCCAGAAGAGTTCAACCTCCCCTATCTGAAAGAGAGTTGGTAGACATGTTTTTGAGCACCTTGTCTGGCCCCTTCTTCAATCACTTAATTGGGAGTTCATCGACAGGTTTTACTGAATTGATATTGACCGGAGAAAGGGTAGAAGTCGGGATAAAGAATGGAAAGATCCAAAAAGATGCATCCTCTGCTGCTGTAAGGAAGCTATTCACCGGAAAGAAAGAAGTGATTGATGTGTATCCTCAGAGAAATCAAGATAGGGCTGAACGTCGTCCAATGGTAGGGCTGTTATAATTCCTAAACCCGCGCCTGATCAGCAAAGAAACAACCAACCAAGAATGGAAAGACCAGTCAAACAATTTACCAGAATTAATATGACGTTATCTCAAGTATTGCCACATCTGTTAAGATCCAATCTAGTGACCTTGAAAGAAGCTCCAAAGAACCCTAACACAACATCTCCTCACTATCATCCTAATGCCCGTTGTGCATACCATTCTGAGAGTCCAAGCCATGACACTAACAACTGTTGGGCTCTAAAGAACAAAGTACAAGACCTCCTTGAAGCCAAAGAGATCGAATTCGACGTGCTAGAAAAGCCCAATATCATTTTTGCCCCTATGCCCAAACATGGCCATACTACCAACGCCATTGAGAAAGATATGTGTGTTACTTCAGTTGATGAACTTATGACCCCATTCCTGATTATCAAAAAGAACTTATTAAATGCCAGTGTTTTTCCAGGTTGTGATGAAAGCTTTCATTTCTGTTTATCCTCACCAACCAACTGTCCTTTGTTGAAAGCAGGCGTTCAGTGCCTAATAGACAACAAGGAAATTTTGTTCGAAAAGACTTCTGTTCCACCTGTTTCTTATAATTATGTTTCCATCGTGACCATTTCCGACAATTCTTCCAGGGTCTCAACCAAAAGACCCGTTAGAATTACATCAGTTCCAAAAGTAGCTCCTTTGATAATTACAATGACTGGACCAGTCCCGTACTTGTCAGACAAAACCGTACCATGGAATTATGGAGGGGATGTCTACTACCATGATATCAAGCAAGATTAGCCAGTTGTCGAATATTCAAGTTCTGAGAAGGTTGACTCCGATATCAGTAATATTGCAGGGACTAGCAAGATTACTTGAAGCAGAAGGATATTCTCTCCAGAAATTGCTCCTCCAAAAGCAGTTTCTGGACCCGTAATCATTCCTGTTGTTGTTGCTCCTCCAAAGGTTATTTCCAGTCCTACAATCATCTCTACTAATACTCCAACTGACAAAGCTGATACAACCCCTGTTATCACTCCTACTGACATTCCTGCTACCGAGTCAACCGAGATTCGAGGTAAAAGTATTCTGATTGAGCCTGTCCGAATGAAGACACAATCATTGGCTATCCCTGAGACCTCCCGGAAAGAGATGGAGGAAATTCTAAAGATCATAAAAAGAAGCGACTACAATGTAGTTGAGCAATTGGGGCAAACTCCATCCAAAATTTCCAAGTTGGCTTTACTACTATGTTCTGAGGCGCATGCAAAGGCCTTGGTAAAATTCCTAAAGACCGCCTATGTACCCCAAGAAACATCTGCCGATCAGTTCCAAGACTGCATAGCCAGCTTGACTGCAGATAATGGTTTAGGTTTTTCAGATGTTGATTTAGCGCCAAGATGGAGGAAGCATAATGAGGCATTACACGTCTCAGTTGAATGCAGGGGCACAACCTTGGCTCATGTCTTGGTTGACACTGGTTCGTCTCTGAATGTATTGCCTAAAAAGGCTCTTGATAGGCTTGACTATGAAGGATTGACATTGAAACCAAGCAACATAGTAGTGAGAGCCTTTGACGGCTCAAAAAGGATGGTGCATAGGTAAGTGGATATCCCCATAAAGGTTGGAACCTAAACATTTGATTCAACTTTTTATGTAATGGATATCCGCCCTTCATATTCTTGCTTGCTAGGCCGACCATAGATTCACAATGCTGGTGTTGTTACTTCTACGTTGCACCAAATGCTGAAATATCCCATCCAAGGGAAGATCATCACTGTTCATGGAGAAGAAGAGTACATGATCAACCATCTTAATTCCTTCAGATATGTGGAGTTAGATGGTGAATTTATTGAAACTCCTTTCTAGCACTTTGAAGAAGTCTTGCAAGAGGTGGCGGTGACCAAAGTTGTGTCTCAAGTTCCCAAGATCACAAGGCCTCCGCTCAGGATGTCATCTTTGAAGGATGCCAAGGCAGTGATAGAAGAAGGTGGGTGCACTATTTGGGGACAACTCCCAGATATCCCATACAAATCTGACAAGTTTGGACTGGGTTTCACTTCAGGTGCCCATAAGGTTGTACGCCACGCTCGTGCCGGAGGACCACCATTGAAGATCAGTAATTGCTAAGTCAATACGGTGAAATATGATGAAGACAACTACAACCTGGAGGATTGGATTTTCCCAACTGTCAGTGGAGGGCTCAACAACTGGGAGGCTAGAGATTTTGTCCCGATCACTTTTATCTCACAGTAATTTGTCTTTACATTTGATTGGATTTGTAATATTAAAATAATTCAGACTCTTAAAACCTTGTGTCTTACCCGAGATACAATGGTCCATTTGTAAGGGTTATTATCTCATTTCCACATGACATCAATGAATCATGGACTTTTTTTTGCATACAAACTTTGTGCTCATTATTTTTCTTTTTACATTTTCATTTCTTTCAAAGATAGCTATACCCCTGCACACACACACGCACATTCACAATGCAGGTCTACATCCATTCGGGATCCCATGGATAACGGTTCTGCTATGGATTTCTGTGACTCTGAAAATCTAATCTACCAAGCCAAAGACGAAGGCGAGGAAGATTGTGAAGTACCAGGGGAACTTGCCAGATTATTACAACAAGAAGAGAGAACCATTCAGCCCCACGAGGAACCAGTGGACACCATCAATCTAGGTACCGAAGAAGACAAAAGAGAAGTCAAGGTGGGTGCCAATCTGGAACCCAGTGTCAAAGAGCGTTTGATTCAATTGCTACACGAGTATGTTGAGGTCTTCGCCTGGTCGTATGAAGACATTACAGGGATTGATGCAGATATTTTAGTACATCGTCTACCTACAAAAGAGGATTGCCCACCGGTAAAACAAAAGGTCCGTCAAATGCGACCAGATATGTCAGAGAAAATTAAAGCTGAAGTCATGAAGCAATTCAACGCTGGATTCTTGGTCGTCACCTCATATTCGCAATGGGTTGCCAATGTTGTTCCCGTGCCCAAAAAGGACGGCAAGGTACAAATGTGCGTGGACTACAGAGATTTGAATAGGGAAAACCCTAAGGATAATTTCCCACTTCCCCACATTGACATCCTAGTTGACAATACGGCACAGCACAAGGTGTATTCCTTCATGGATGGTTTCTCAGGCTACAACCAAATCAAAATGGCACCTGAGGACATGGAGAAAACAACCTCTGTCACACAATGGGGCACATCCTGCTATAAGGTTATGTTATTCGGGTTGAAGAACACTGGGGCAACCTATCAGCGTGCCATGGTAGCTTTATTTCATGACGTGATACATCACGAAATAGAGGTCTATATGGACAACATGATAGCCAGATCTCAAACAGAAGAAGAGCATCTTGATCATTTACAGAAACTGTTTGAGAGGTTAAAAAAGTACAAGTTGGGGTTGAACCCGAATAAATGCACATTTAGGATGAGGTCTGGTAAACTCCTAGGCTTTGTCGTCAGCGGTAAAGGTATTAAAGTAGATCTTGCCTCGTACGGAGAAGGAAGTCAGGGGATTCTTGGGACGTTTAAACTACATTTCCAGATTCATTTCTCACCTGACAGCTACTTGTGAACCAATCTTCAAAGTACTGAAGAAAGACCAATTAGTCAAGTGGAATGATGAGTGCCAATTTGATTTTGACAAAATCAAAGAGTACCTGCAAGAGCCTCCTGTTTTGATGTCACCAGTCGAGGGAAGACCATTGATCATGTATCTGACTGTTTTGGAAAATTCAATGGGGTGTGTGTTGGGGCAGCATGACGAGTCTGGCCGAAAAGAGCACGCCATTTATTACCTGAGAAAAAAGTTTACCGACTATGAAACAAGATATTCACTGCTTGAGAAAACTTGTTGCACTCTGGCATGGGCTGCTCGCCGACTAAGACAGTATATGCTGACCCATACTACCTTATTGATATATAAAATGGATCCAATAAAATACATCTTTGAGAAACCGGCTCTCTCTGAGAGAATAGCGAGATGGCAGATGACCCTGATAGAGTATGACATACAGTATACTACCCAGAAAGCAATAAAGGGCAGTGTACTAGCTGATCACCTTGCTCACCAAGCTATAGAAAACTACCAGTCCATGAAGTTCGAATTTCCAAACGAAGACGTCATGATGGTAAACAACTATGAAGAATTCAGACCATATGACAGAACTGAACAAGGATCCCGATAGACCCTGGTTTTTGATGGGGCATCCAACGCACTCGGCAATGGTATTGGTGATGTACTCATATCTCCTGAAGGATGTCATACTCCCTTTACGGCAAGACTCTGCTTCAATTGTACAAATAACATGGCGAAATATAAAGCATGCATCTTTGGTCTCAAAGCTGCCATAGACTTGGGGATCAAATCTTTAAATGTATTTGGAGATTCAACTTTGGTTATCAGCCAGATCAAAGGGGAGTGGGACACCAAACACCCTAACCTTATCCCTTACAAATAACATGTTTTGACATTGCTCCCACATTTTGAAAATATTACCTTCAAGCATTTCCCATGAGAAGAAATCAGCTAGCAGACGCACTAGCCACAATATCATCTATGTTTAAACATAAATGGGATAACGAGGCTCCCCAGATCACAATTGAATGAAGGGATGAACTAGGACACTGTCACGAGATTAATACTGAAGAAGTAGTGGACCAGCCTTGGTTTCACGAAGTCAAGAGGTATCTCGAAACCCAAGAATATCCAGAAGGAGCTTCAGTAAACGATAAGAATATCTTAAGGAGATTCTATGCTAAATTCTTCCTTAGTAATGGCATTCTTTACAAACGCAACCATGACTCTGTGTTGCTTCGGTGTGTAGACAAGGTTGAAGCTGAAAGGATCATGGATGATCTACATGAGGGAACTTTTGGCACCCATTCCAGTGGGCATACGATGGAAAAGAAGATTATACGGGCTGGCTATTATTGGTCTACCATGGGAGCAAATTGCTATCAACACTCTCGAACCTGCCACAAGTGTCATATTTATGCTGACAAGGTGCATGTACCTCCGGTTCCTTTGAATGTCTTAATGGCTCCTTAGCCCTTTGCTATGTGGGGCATCAATATGATTGGGGAAATCAAGCCGACAACCTCCAATGGACACCGCTTCATCTTAGTGGCCATTGACTATTTTACAAAGTGGGTAGAGGCAGCTTCTTTCACTTTCGTTACCAAGAATGTTGTCGCCTGGTTCATCAAGCAGAGTCTCATCTATCGTTACGGTATCCCAGAGAGGATCATTACAGACAATGGTACAAATCTGAATAATACTATGATCACCGCCCTGTGCGAGCAATTCAAGATCCAGCATCAGAATTCTTCCCCTTACCTACCAAAGATGAATGGTGTTGTTGAAGCCGCGAATAAGAACATTAAAAAGATCATATAGAAAATGACAATCACATACAAAGACTGGCATGAGATGTTACCATTCGCTCTCCACGATTATCGTACCACAACGCGCACATCCACTAGGGCAACACCCTACTCTCTGGTATACAACATGGAGGTTGTCTTACCTATTAAGGTCCATATTCCCTCTCTGAGAATTATGAAGGATGCAGGGCTGAATGAAGAAGATTGGATCCAAACTCGTCTTGATCAACTAAACTTGATTGATGAGAAAAGGCTTACTGATGTCTGTCATGGTCAAATGTATCAAAAACGGATGATCAAGGCTTTCAACAAAAAGGTCAGACGCCAAGTATATCAAGTCGGGGATTTGGTAATCAAACGTATCATACTACCGCAGGGTGATCCCAGGGGAAAATGGACTCCTACATATGAAGGACCATTTGTAATCAAAAGCATATTCTCTGGTGGAGCAATGATATTGGCCACCATGGATGGTGACGACCTTCCACATCCTGTGAATGCGGACATAGTCAAAAGTTACTACGCATAAGAGACCCGCTAGGTTGACACACCTAGGCAAAACAAGGGCAGCTTGGGCAAAAAATGGTATCCCGATGGACTGAAAACCCGAAAGGGAGGTCCAGGAAAAAGTTAGGGAATTAAAGCGTATGACTATGTCCCGTTGGATCACCTTATAAACAACCTGCAAGCTCGACGGTTCTGATCAATTCAATCAGTTTCAGACAAGGCAACAAATAGATAAGATGCTCAAAGACACGAAGGCTATAGCAGAATGGGAACCCATGGGATTATTTCACATAGCTATCTTTTCTTTGTATCAAATTTTCATTTTTTTACGATGGTATTCTCTTACTAGAATGTGTGTCTCGTTGTACAAAAATACTTACTCAAAGTGAATACAAAGATGTCCCTTTGAAAGTGCAAAACTATCTGTTTTTCTTTACTCTTGTGTTTTGTTTACGAAAACGTCCAATGATTTATTTTTGAACATATGCATTTGAACGTAACTACCATTTACAAATGAACAAAATAGAAAGACAATCATTAATGGCTTTAAGAAATAGGGAAATCTCTCTAAGCTATTTCCATAAAATCCCCCGCAGTGTGCAGTTTAATCCCCAGCAGAACAAAACTTCCAGTTATCACTCCCCGGTAGAAGTCACCAAAATTCTCAGGATTTCCCAACAGGATGTTACAAGCAGTACACGACATTTCCCTTACAACAAAGTTTATTTCTCTAAGTGGAAATTCATCAACACTTCAAAACATGAAGACTTCCACTCCGTATCCTCAGCAGCTGTCGGGGATTTATTTTCCCCAAATTCAACAAGCAGTGCAGCAAATTAGCTCACATACGCATACATCGCATCCATATATCATAAACATCGATAACACGAATACATGTATCACAATTTTCATACAACATGACATTGCATATTAGCTAACATTTTACCCTTTTTAGGATAAGGTTAATCAATAGCTACCATTAACAATGTTCAAAGGCTTTTTAGATACAGTTCAGATATGCTCCAGACACGGATGCCATCCTGATACTCATTCAGATTCAACTCTCAGATACAGTTCAGATATGCTCCAGACACGGATGCCATCCTGATACTCATTCAGATTCAGCTCTCAGATACAGTTCAGATACGCTCCATACACGGATGCCATCCTGATACTCATTCAGATTCAGCTCTCAGATACAGTTCAGATATGCTCCAGACACGGATGCCATCCTGATACTCATTCAGATTCAGCTCTCAGATACAATTCAGATACACTCCAGACACGGATGCCATCCTGATACTCATTTAGATTCAACTTTCAGATACATTTCAGATACACTCCATACACGGACTCCATTATGATATTCATTCAAATTCAGCTCTCAGATACAATTCATTAATCGTTTCTGGATGGCATCTACAAGCCCATTTCCAACAACTTTCCATCATCCCTCCAAATGGCATATTTAAGCCCATTCCCTATACCATCAACCTTCACATCAGAGTGCAAATTTATGGGCACTCTAATGTCCAATCATCTTCCACCTTCAAGTCACGAATGGCAGACTCGCTGTTGTACCCCAAATTTCCCCCCTAAGATTCCCCTATCATATCATGTCAACTTGAGCATAACAAAATCACATTAGGGTTGGTTCTTCCTCTTTTTTGCTATCTCCTATCTTTAAGTTTTCTCTTGAGTAATCTTCAAGCACCTTAGTTGTGTATTTTGTATATGCGTTGATAATTAACCTCTAACCAAAATACAAAAAAATATTTGTCTTTGTCTTTGCAAAATTGTGTTTTGTAGGTACCGAGTCGAAGCATCCAACAAATAAGGTTTTCCGGTATTATTTCCCTAAAATCTCTTTTTTGCAAAGAAAAATAAAAATAATTAAATATTTTTCATTTTTTGTTTTCCTGTACAATCGATTGCTCCCATAGTGCAATCGATTGCACAGTGTATTGTGCACAATCTTTGAGAAAACTGTGTTTTTAGCCTTCAAAAAAATAAATTTTTTTTAGTATGTATCGACACATACGTGTTATGTGTCGACTCATGCAAGTTGATTAATTTTGTATTGTGTCAAAGTAGCAGCTTGCATCGACCCACAAAGGCTTGTTTTGACTCATGCAAGTTGATTGATTATGTATTGTGTCGAAGTAGCAACTTGCATCGACCCATAGAGGCTTGTTTCGACTCATGCAAGTTGATTAATTCTGTATTGTATCGAAGTAGCAGCTTGCATCGACCCATAGAGGCTTGTTTCGACTCATGAAAGTTGATTGATTATGTATTGTGTTGAAGTAGCAGCTTGCATCGACCCATAGAGGCTTGTTTCGACTCATTCAAGTTGATTGATTCTGTATTGTGTCGAAGTAGCAGCTTGCATCGACCCATAGAGGCTTGTTTCGACTCATGCAAGTTGATTAATTTTGTATTGTGTCGAAGTAGCAGCTTGCATCGACCCATAGAGGCTTGTTTCGACTCATGCAAGTTGATTGATTATGTATTGTGTCGAAGTAGCAGCTTGCATCGACCCATAGAGGCTTGTTTCGACTCATGCAAGTTGATTGATTTTGTATTGTGTAGAAGTAGCAACATGCATCAACCCATAGAGGCTTGTATCGACTCATCCTACTTTGTATAACTAGCATGTGTCGACACATACATGTTATGTATCGACTCATCCTGCTTTGTATAACTAGCATGTGTCGACACATACATGTTATGTATCGACTCATGCAAGTTGTTTGATTCTGTTTTGTATTGAAATAGCAGCTTGTATCGACCCATAGAAGCTTGCATCGACTCATGATGTGTTATACAACTAGCATGTGTCGATGCATACGACTCTTGTGTCGACTCATAGCAGCAAAACACACGTGTTTTTTTTGAAAAAAGCCAGCAATTTAAAATCTGTCATCTTTTTGGCTCCAATTTTTCTGCATAATTTGAAAATTATATCATTAATTCAATTTTTGGCTCCAAGAATCAATTACAAAATTACCACTAATCCCAATCCTAAACTCTATAAATAGAGCCCTCATCTCATTCAAATTTCAAGCTTTTGATAGCCAAAATTACCTTGCTAAAAAATCTCTCAATTCTCTCCATCTACCAAATTCACTCAAAGCTCCATTTTCAAAAAGTTAGTAAGCTTTGCATTGAAGCTTACTAATCTTGGAGCTAAACCTTCATCCAAACACTTTTTCTTCATCAATTCTCTACATCCAAGCTTTGGTAATTGATTCTTGTAGTTGAATTGAAGCAAATTCTGGAAGTTGTTTGATAATTCTCTAATTCTACCTTTGGTAAGTTGGATCATCATCTTTCACAATGTGATCTCTTGTGGATTTCTGGTTTTGATTCATTGAGCACTGTTTTATGATTCCATTAGTGCTATTTTCTCATAATTTGATGGAATTCTCATGCTCAATTGGATCCATGATCATAAGGTGTTTGATGAAGAGTTGGAACAAGAATTTGATCCTTGAGATGTTGTTTTTGACTGATTTTAACAGGTTGCAATCAATTGTTGTAACATTGCAATTGTTTGTCACAGAAAGTTGATTTGAAAAAAACTGCACTGATGCAATTGGTAGCTGTCGAAGCACAATTGATTGTAACAGTGTCGAAAATACTTTTTCTGCCTTGTTTTGGGGCTGTTTCGACTCAAATATTTTTTCTACTCACTCTCTTTGATGGATAATTTGGATTGCAATTTTAAATGTCCAATTTGTCTTTAAACTCAATGGACTTTGTGATGTAGATGAAGTTGGATAAATGTTCATCAATTCAAATCTACCTAAGAGTGAATTATTTAATTTAATTTTGGTGCTTTGGATTAATGCTATGTTTAGTGCTTTAATCCATCTAGAGGAGTGGTTGAATTTAAAGATGAAAGAATTTTGAGATGGTGATCCAAATTAGCTTATCATTCCCCTCCCTCTTCATCTTATCCCTTTCTTTTTTAATTGTGCTACATGTTAAAGGATGGTGATCCCTATATCATTTATCCAAACATGAAGTACATAAATTTCTATTGACCGGCCTCAAAATAGGTGCGACTTCTATATAAGTCCACTTACGATTGCTTAACATAGCGCTAAATTTTGTCCCGATTTGAATAAATGATCATTCGTGGCCCAAACTTATGATTGCAAGCCCAAGTATGTTAATTTGATCTCTTTGATCCAATAACCTTGAGATTCATTGTGCGGAGGCTTTGGTTCTACTAATCCTCTAATAGATCTACAACACATTTGGTCAACGCGGATCACTTAAACATTGTTGATCATTAAATGTTACTTTTGAGGATTCTAAAATGGATGATATACTTGACAAAAAGCAAATGCAACTTGTTGTGTGGGGGCTTTGGTTCTACCAATCCTCTAATGAGTTCCAAATGCAACTTTCAAGATGGTCATCTAACTAGTCACTAATTTCTAACAATTGACTTTACTTTATGCTTTTATTTTTTTATGCTTTATGTACCATTTAATTTAAGCATTTACATTTCATGCCATTTTTTTATTTTTGCTCACTTGAGCATTTACTTTTATGTCATTTTTATTTTGCTCACTTTAGCTTTTCTTTTCCTTTTAAATACACCTAATAATCAACATGAACCATAAAAATCTTCAATGATACTTGGACTATTTGATTACTATCCTTGGCATTATGGAGTATTGAACTTCTTGGACTTAGGATTAGAAACCTTGGCCTATCTTGGAGACCTTGTGATCTTTATTTAATATTTTGTCTGGAGTTCTTGAGGTTTACCTCAAGACATTGGGTTGTTTGTTTGTTTTGTGTGCAGGTTATTGTGATTACATACTTTGTTTGTAATCTGGAATTCACCCATATACAGTCGTTACTCTGCCCAATTTTTGCGAAGACTTAATACACTTGAAGTTTGGTTCTCTCAAGAGGTCTAGTATCTTTGATTACTTGGTTTCAATCCAAAGAATGTGAATTCTATATTGACTCATAATGTCAAGTATTGGCTTCTTATTGGTTAGATGGTTCTTATCCCTAACTTTTACCTTATGCTTTAGGATAGTCTCTTCATCTCCTCACATCTTCTTTAATTTCAAAAATCTTCTCCCTCCTTTTAAAGACTCTTCTTATTTCTAAACTTGAAACACTTTCATAATAAAATTGGACTTAGGTCTATGCATTTTCAAAACATTTTCATAAATAAATTTCAATCAATTTAATAATACCTTGACATTTTTGTGAGAAGACTAAAAGTCAATCAATCTCATTTCAAACCATTTTTTCCACTTCGGATTTTTATTTTAAAACTTTTCTTAAAAGATTAGACTCTTGTCAATCCTTGTAGTGATGCAAACAACTATACTTCTACAATATGTAGTAAAGAGAGATATTTTCCACTTGGATGTTGAGTGAGGCATTGTTGATTTTAAAATCCAAGCCATATCCTCCAATTTGAGATGATGCAAATTCTCCTTTCTCATGATTGTGGGTAGTAAGTATGTTTTCCACACGGACAATGACGATGATGTCTTATCTCATAAAATTAACCAATACACTTGTGTTTCAAATTTTTAAAAGAGGAACTACGTGTACCCTGATCCCCTATTGCACGAAAGGTGGTACGTAGGCACTAAAGGTTTGCAACCGCGGCGGGTGCAAAAATCATAAAAATATTTCTTTTCTCACCTCCACCATCCATTTTATATACAACACATTTTTATAGCCAAAATATACAGATTTTTCAAAGAGGTTCCTGCAGAGTACCGTAGATGTTTATGGTGCTAATACCTTCCCTTTGCATAACCAACCCCCTTACCTTGAATCTTTCCCCCTTTTTTGGGTTATTCGCTCTTTTCCCATTACTTTGGAAACAATAAAGCACGGTGGCGATTTTGATTTTGATTTGTATAAAGTCTAGTCAATCCAATGGCTTAGTCTTGAATATTTCTACCGCTACACTCGCCAATCTAACTCTTCAGGTTTAAGAAGATTGAACAGGGGCAACTGTTGTACCCCAAAATTTACCCTCTCAGCTCTCAATAATTTTCTCACAAGATCTTCCATGACATCAAGTTTGCAGCATTGATAAATCAATTTAGGTTTGGAATTGGAACAAGGGCAAAATGGTCAATTTCATACTAAAAAGTCAAACTTTGACTTTTGGATCAAAATCAAGTTTCAAGAATCATATTTCACCAAAACATGTTGGAATATGAAGTTTTTCTCATCAAGAAAATCAAAAGTCAAAATCACTTTGGAAAAGTCAAAATTCTAAATACTTAGAAATTTTTCTAAGTGTTTAAGAAATATGATAAGTTCATAACTTCTGGCCAGATTTTCACCATGATGCAAGCTGATTCCGGAAGAACTTCTAACAAAAGAGTTGTAGATCTCAATGAGATCTAAAACATTGCAGAACAAAACTTATTTTAGAAGTGTTGGGATTTCAAGTTATACATCCTTGAAGACACGTCCCTGAAACTAAAACACTTAGTCAATTTTGAGCATTTTCAAATCAGAATTTGGTTACAACTTATGGGCCAGTTTTCATGTAGGTTCAGGCAGAGCTTGCAAGAGGTCTAAAGAAGGCCTACAAAGCGTGTTACAAGCTTTCTGAAAAGTATGAAAACTCCTTCAGAACATGCTCGTTTCGCATTCAAACTTTACGCTCTTTGTTTTTCTTTTTCTGCTTCTTTACTTTATCAAAAATATACAGCTATGTTCTTACACGCACTCACATATCAAACTGCAGATCCACATCCACTATGTATCCCATTGATAATGGTTCTGCTATTGCTTATTATGACTTTAAAAATCCGATCAACCAAGCCGAGGACGAAGGTGAGGAAGATATGAGGTACTAGGAGAGCTTGCCAGACTGTTACAACAGGAAGAAAGGGCAATACAACCTCATGAGGAGCCACTTGAGACAGTGAACTTGGGTACTAAAGAGGACAGAAAAGAAGTCAAGGTAGGTAATAACTTGGAGCCCAGTGTAAAAAAACGGTTAATACAGATGCTACATGACTATGTTGAGGTTTTTTCCTGGTCATACGAAGACATGCCGGGACTTGACACCGATATTATGGTTCATCGCCTACCTACAAAAATGGATTTCCCTCCAGTGAAATAGATGGTTCATCGTATGCTGCCGGATATGTCAGAAAAGATCAAGGCTGAAGTCATGAAACAGTTCAATGCCGGTTTCTTATCTGTCACATCCTATCCACAATGGGTCGCTAATGTTGTTCCAGTGCCTAAGAAGGACGGTAAGGTACGTATGTGTGTGGATTACAGATACCTGAACAGGGCAAGCCCCAAGGATTACTTTTCGCTTCCCCATATTGATGTTCTAATTGACAACACCACACAAAATAAAGTATTCTCCTTCATGGGTGGTTTCTCCGGATACAATCAGATCAAAATGGCACCTGAGGACATGGAGAAGACGACCTTTGTCACACAGTAGGGCGGTTTTTGTTACAAGGTTATGCCATTTGGGTTGAAAAACATTGGGGCAACCTATCAACGTGCTATGGTAGCTTTGTTCCATGATATGATTCACCGTGAGATAGAGGTCTATATTGACGATATGATAGCTAGGTCTCAAACTGAGGAAGAACACCTTGATCACCCACAGAAGCTATTTGACAGGCTGAAGAAATACAAACTGAGGCTGAATCTGAATAAGTGCACTTTTGGAGTAAGATCCGGTAAGCTCTTAGGTTTCGTTGTCAGCGGTAAAGGTATTGAGGTAGACCCGACAAAGGTTAAAGATATACAAGAAATGCCAACTCCTCACGCTGAGAAGGAAGTTAGAGGATTCTTGGGACACCTAAATTATATTTCCAGGTTCATTTCACATCTGACCGCTACTTGTGAGCCAATCTTCAAATTACTGAAGAAAGATC
Source organism: Vicia faba (assembly GCA_948472305.1). Classification (NCBI taxonomy): domain Eukaryota; kingdom Viridiplantae; phylum Streptophyta; class Magnoliopsida; order Fabales; family Fabaceae; genus Vicia; species Vicia faba. The sequence goes on along the minus strand of OX451735.1, from coordinate 1,109,725,117 downwards.
AAGAAATGAAGTGGAATGACGATTATCAGTATGCCTTTGACAAAATCAAGGAATATCTCCAAGAGCCTCCAATTCTGATGCCTCCAATTGAAGTAAGACCTTTGATAATGTACTTAACAATATTAGATAATTCAATGGGGTGTGTGCTGGGGCAGCATGACGAGTCTGGTCGAAAATAGCATGCAATGTACTACCTTAGCAAAAAGTTTACCGACTGTGAAACAAGATATTCACTGCTCGAGAAAACTTGTTGTGCTTTGGCATGGGCTACTCGCTGACTAAGACATTATATGTTGACTCACACTACCTTGTTGATATCTAAAATGGATCCTATCAAGTACATCTTTGAGAAGCCTGCTCTCTCCGGAAGAATAGCAAGATGGCAAATGATCCTGACCGAATACAACATTCAATATACAACCCATAAAGCAATTAAGGAAAGTGTACTAGCTGATCATTTGGCTCATCAGGCTGTGAACGACTACCAATCCATGAATTTTGAGTTCCTGGATGAGAACATCATGTTAGTAACTGATTGTGAAGAACTTGGACCAGATGAAAGACCTGAGAAAGGATCCCGATGGACTATGGTTTTTGACTGAGCTTCCAACGCTCTTGGAAATGGCATCAGTGTTGTGATCATATCTCCTGAAGGTTGTCATACTCCTTTCACTGCCAAATTATGTTTCAATTGTACCAACAATATGGCTGAGTATGAAGCATGTATCGTGGGTCTCAAAGCTGCAATCAATTTAAGGGTCAAGTTCTTAAGTGTGTTTGGATACTCGACTTTGGTAATCATCCAGATCAAAGGATAATGGGACACGAAGCATCCTAATCTCATCCCGTACAAAGAGCATGTGTTGACATTAATCTTATACTTTGAAGAAATTACTTTTGAGCATTTTCCACGAGAGGAAAATCAATTAGTGGACGCACTAGCTACTATGTCATCCATGTTCAAGGTCAGGTGGGATAATGAAGCTCCTCAGATCAATATTGAAAGGATGGATGAACCAGCATACTGTCACGAGATTGGTATTGAAGATGTAGTGGATAAACCTTGGTTCCATGAAGTCAAAAGATATCTCGAAAGCTAAGAATATCCTGAGGGAGCTTTAGTCAATGATAAGAAGTTCTTAAGAAGGTTCTCTGCCAAGTTCTTTCTCAATAACGGGATCCTCTACAAGCGCAATCATGATTCTACCTTGCTTCGGTGTGTAGACAAGAATGAGGCAGAAAAGATTATGGTCGATTTACATGAAGGTACCTTCGACACTCATTCTAGTGGGCACTCAATGGCTAAAAAGATCCTACAGGAAGGATATTACTGGTCCACTATGGAAGTAGACTGTTATCAACATTCGCGGACTTGTCACAAATGCCAGATCTATGCTGACAAGATACATGTGCCTCTAGTTCCTTTGAACATCTTGACTGCTCCTTGACCATTCGCAATGTGGGACATCGAGATGATTGGAGAAATCAAACCTACTGCTCCTAATGGGCACTGCTTCATCTTTGTTTCCATTAATTACTTCACGAAGTGGGTCGAAGCAATTTCATTTGCTTCTGTTACCAAGAATGTTGTGGCCCGATTCATCAAACACAATCTTATCTGTCGGTACGGTATTCTAGAAAGAATCATTACAGATAATGGTACCAATCTCAACAACAATATGATCACCGAGCTCTGCACGCAATTCAAAATCCAGCATCATAACTCTTCTCCCTATCGGCTGAAGATGAATGGCGTTGTTGAAGTTGCTAACAAAAATATCAAGAGAATCATATAGAAGATGACAGTGACATATAAAGATTTTCATGAGATGTTACCATTTGCTCTTCATGGTTACCGCACCACAATGCACATATCAACAGGGGCAACTCCTTTCTCTTTGGTATACAGTATGGAAGTTGTCATACCTATCAAGATCCAGATCCCTTCCTTGAGAATCATGAAGGATGCAGGGATGAGTGAAGACGAATGGGTTTAGACTCGGCTTGACCAGTTAAACCTTATTGACGAGAAGAGGCTCGCGGTTATATGTCATGGTCCAATATACCAAAAACGTATGATCAAAGCTTTTAACAAGAAGTTCAGACGTTAGGTATATCAGACCGGCGACCTGGTAATCAAGTGCATTATACTGCTGTAAGGTGATCCTAGGGGCAAATGGACTCCCACATACGAAGGGACATTTGTGATTAAGAACATGTTTTCTGGTGGAGCCATGATCTTAACCACTATGGATGATGACGACCTTCCGCGCCCTGTAAACACGGACATAGTTAAAAGATACTACGCATAAATAAAGACCCGCTAGGTCGACTGGCCTAGGCAAAAATAGGGCATCTCGACGAATCAAAAGGGTTCGGGCAAAAATTAGGGATATACATAAAAAAATTGTACACTCGGCAAGTCGAAAACCTGAAAAGGAGGCTTGGGCAAAAAAGGGTATCCCAGTGGAGTGAAAACCCGAAAGGGCGGTCCAGGAAAAAGTTAGGGATTTAAAGCGTATAACTATGTCACGTTGGATCAGCTTACACCCAATCTTCAGTATCAACTATCAAGCTCAAGCGGTACTAATCAATCCAATCAGCTTCGGACAAGCAGCGAAAGGGATGAGACGCTCAAAGAAATAAAGGCAATAGAAGAATGGGAATCCAATGGGATTATTACATGGTTGTTTTTCTTTGTATACTGTTTTTGTATTCTTACGTCGACATTCTCTTACTAGGATGTATGTCTCCTTGTACAAAAACACTTATTCAAGTTAATACAAAACTATCCCGTTGAAAGTGTAAAACTTCTATTTTTGTTTTTCTATTTTGTGTGCAAAAACGTCCAGTGGTTATTTTTGAACATATGCATTTGAATGTGATTACTGCTTACAAATACATGCATAAAAACAAAAAGGCAATTGCTAATAACTTTAAGAAACGAGACAATATCTAAGGGCCATCCACAAGATCCCCGTAGATGTCTTCCCCGACAGATACCTTCTCCAACAGGTATAGAGGCATGGGCATTCTACTACAAGGTCAGTGTCATATTCTCAGCATGTAACCTATTGGTGTTAGGTTCTCATATCCCCGGCAGAGCAAAATCTCCAATTATTGCTCCAAAATTCTCCAGTGAAGTCGCCAAGCTTCTCAAGATTCCCCTATAGGATTTCAACAAAATCCCCAAGCAGTTTTTAGAGTTCACTTTTCGCAACAGAGTTTTATAAATCTCAAGTAGTTTATAAATCCTCATCCCCAGTAGAGTTTATTTCTCTAGCTACAAAAGATCATCCTCTAGTAGAGTTTATTTCTCCAAATTGGTGAAATCCTCCAACAAAACTCTTCCCCTCGATAAAATCATTCTTAAACAGAAGTCGAAGATCCTCGGAAGAAAAAGGGTATCGCCAACAAAACTATCTCAATTCATTATCCCCAACGAAAATTGAAGAATCACTTTCTTCACTCACCAATAGCAGTCCGAGATTCAGCTTCCCGGTACTCTTTAGCAGTAGTCAGGGATTTATTTTCCCAGACAAAGATATTGCGCAACAGCATTACATGTTCATACATCATGACATGTGCATACAAATACATATATCATAATCTCATTTATTATGGGAGCATCATGCAATTCATACATCATAACATCGCATGAAACTGATTTTACCTTTTCAGGTTAAATTAGCAAACAGATAAATACTATCAACTTTTATAGCAGGCCATAAATTAATGCCCGAAACCAGACGGGGAAACTATCTATGTGACCAGCAAACCAAGTTCCAGATTAATACATGTAACAAGCTAGGAGAACTATCTGTGGCGATCGACTATGGATTAATACATGTAACAAGCCAGGAGAACTATCCACATGAAGAGATTTAAGATTAATACCTGTAACAAGCCAGGAAAACTATCTTTCTTTCTCACGTCAGAGATTAATACATGTAACAAGCCAGGACAACTATCTCAACGACCAACAATTTTCAAAGTTCCAGATTAATACATGTAACAAACTAGGAGAACTATCTATGGGCGACCGACTGTGGATTAACACCTGTAACTAGCCAAGAGAACTATCTACATAAAGAGATTGAAGATTATTACATGCGGCAAGTCGGGAAAACCATATTTCTTTCTCAGGTCAGATACTAATACATGTAATAAGCCAGGAAAACTATCTCAACGACCGACAATTTTCAAATTCCAGATTAATACCTGAAACCAGACAGGACAACTATTTGTGAACAAGCTGATTATAGATTAACACCTCAAACCAGACAGGAAAGCTATCTACATGACCAGACAAAGCAATCTTACACGGGTTCCTTCTCAGCATCCAGATGCAGTCTAACACGGACTCATCCTGAAACGGCCCTACACAGGCTCTTTCTAATACATTTTCCAGATAATGGTTAGTTCCATTATCCCTAGCAAATTACTGGAAGCCTAGATTCCAACCAGAATACAACAAAATATCATCTCTCCAAAGATAACTCTTCAGCAGATCCTTGGACAACTGAGTTCCTAGACTCTATTCCCCATAGAGTTTTCCTCAAACAGGAGAACAACAGAAACCCACATTCCCCAACGGACTCCTCCTCAGACAATAAGAACAGGAACCCTCAAAAGGACCATGTGTGAAATCAACATCTACTTTGGATGGCATCTTTAAGCCCATCTCTGACGACTCTCTGTTATCTTCTCCAAATGGCATCTGTAAGCCCATTCCCGACATCATCAACCAACAATGTTATTTCATGCGAGTGCAAATTTTTGGGCACTCTTGTGTTCAATCATCTTCCACCTTCAGATCACGAAAGGCAGACAAGCCAATCTAAATCCCCAAGTTTAAGAAGATTGAATAGGGGCAGTTGTTGTACCCCAAATTTTGCCTTATCATGTTTTCCAAGATCTCCCCTTTGCATGGTGGTTGCAAACACTTTCTTAGAGAAAATATAATTTTTTTTGAAGATAGTCAAGTGTCTTTCGATTGGCATATGAACAAGGTACTTTGATTGGGCATTTGGGCACTCTTTGATCATGCTTTGATTAGTAATCTTTGATTGGGTATTTGGCATCCTTCGAGCAAGCTTTGTCCCACAAGTATCATTCCAGTTGTGCCCTCTGTGTGTGCCTTCAGTGCACTAGGCAAATATTGCCTCTGTGCGTGCCTTCAGCGCACAAGGCAAGAACCCCCTACAAGTTTGCTTCGATTCGCCAGCAGTGGACTCCTGCATGCAAGCTTCGTTTAGGAAAACACTTCTTCAGACCTGCCTTTGATCCACTAGGCAAAAGCTTCCTCATGCTTTCCTTGTATTCACAAGGCAAGGGCCCATCAACTTGCCTTCAATCTACAAGGAAAAAGGCCCCTTTCACTGGTCTTCGATTCACAAGACAAAAGGCTGCCTCAGACTTGCCTTCGATCCACAAGGCCAAGGCCCCTTCAACTTGGCTTTGTGTTTGCTTTCTACCCATAAGAAAATGACTTCCTCTGGGCTTGTCTCCAATGCGCAAGGCAATGGTTTCCCTTTATGCTAGCACCCATAAAGTAATGGCTTTCTTTCATATGTGCTTCGATTTATTAAGAAGTTGGCTTCCCTCATGCTAGCTTTGACTCCACCTCTAAAATATTCAACACACAGTTTTCCATATTTTGACACCTAGTAAGGTCCATTTGAAGGACACACCAATGCTGCCTTCGAAGGAAATACATGTGGTCCATTCTAAGGATACATAATTATGGGAAATAAGCTTGTTTTTCCTTTTGATGAGTATTGGTTCAAGATGCTTACCTTCGATCCACAAGGTAAAGGCCCCCTCTTCAACTGCCCTTTGATTCACCAAGCAAAGGTTTCCTCTTCATACACGCCTTCGTTTCACAAGCATAGGATTACTACATTATGAACATGTATTAGTGGCTCATTCGAAGAATGCACAAGGGGTGCATGTAGGCTAGTCAAATGACACGCAAATGGTGCCTTCGAAGGGGCGTGCATTTGGTCCAGCCGAAAGACACATAATGGTTGAATACAAGTGTTGTTTTGTCTTTTGATAAGTCTGGCCAAAGTCCTGCATGCTGCTAGACCCAAGCCTCATGCACCATTACATTTATGACAAAGGAGGCTTCGATTAGCCAGAATGAAGTCCTCACTCGAGCTATTGGAATCAAGTAGCTAAGGCAAATAGAGGGGTCCAACGAAGGAAAATTCGTAGGTCATGTAAAAGACCCCTTCCCATGAGGTAACCAAAGGCCCATTCGAAGGGTACACAAAAGGTCCATCTAAAGACCCATTTGAAGGATGTACAAGAGGTCCAACCGAAGGGCAGGATCTGAAGGCATTCGAAAGCCATTGATGTCCATATTTCATTCAAATTCAAAAAAGGACAAGTTTCCATGTTTTTGGCCAAAGTTACAAATTTTCATTCATGGATTTCAAACACATAATCAAGGTTGTTTAATCCTATGATATTTTTTCTCCTCACTCCTCTCTATATAAAAAAGACATTAGCAAGCATTTCGACACACAGAAAGCCCCAAAGAGTCACACGAAACTTACAAAAAAGCAAGGTTGTCAAAATTCAAAAACACAACTCCAACCATCATTTGTTCAAACCAAGGGTTCAAACACCTTCCTAAGACTTCAAGGAACTCAACCCAACAATTATTCAAGCAATCTCACGCCCATAATCCACGAATCGAAACCCTTATTGTTGGTAATTTTCTGGAATTTATATTTGTAATTTCATGATGTATTAATACTTTTCCATGCTTGCTTCATGATCAAGTTGATCTATAGGACATATCCAATGTAGAACATGCAAGAATAAGGTCCAGAATAGGATCGTGCCATTTTGGAGCACGATTTGAGTTTCTTCATCCTATCTCAATAACCAGAGGTTTTCGGGTCAAAAGGACCTCATTTTTTAAATCAGGAGGAAAAATTAAGGGGGGTAGGATCAATTTGGATCTTTGATCTCATTGTTTTGGCAGGTTGATTTTCCAGCCCATCTGAGAAGATGACCAGAGAGTTGACTCCGGTGGGATGACTCCGGCGCAGATTTGTCTCACTCCCATTGGCCTATTCAAATTGCGCGTGTTTTTTTAATTTCTCAGATATTGACATTTTTTGTATATTATATTTTTGTTTTTATATTATGCACGAATGAATAGGTGGCCCAGATGGTAAAGGCGCGTATGTGAGGGAGAGGACCTGGGTTCGAATCCCAGATCCAACCTTTTATATTTTTTAATTTATTTCATGCAGATTCCATGTGTTGTGTTTCCTGAGGTTCACCATACTCCATCAAACCCTTGCCATCAGATGTACATCTGATCAAGATGGAGGCATTTAGTATACAAGCTCACCATGCACCCTCAAGGTCTCATCTCATCAGATCATAAATCAACACGGGCTTCACAATCTGGGCCCAACACAAATTCAAATCAGCACCCCCTTGTGACTTTTACATACCTAGGCCAATTTATCTTCTTTTTTTGTATTGTTTTAATTTCTCTTTTTTTATTATTTTTTTTCTTTATTTATTTAATTACACAAATAACCAAAATCACAAAAATATTAGTTTTAAGTTTTTTTTTATTAAACTAATTTTGTAAGCAAATTAATAAATAATTTTAACTATTTTCTTAATTTAAAATAAAGTAGAATTTAGGATTTAATTTAACTTTAATTATTTTCTTTTCATAATACAAAAACCAAAAAGAACTTAGATTATTTTATTTAATTTAATTTTAATTATTTTTCTTAAATAAAAAAAAAAGAACAATAAAAAGATTTTCTTATTTTATTTTTACTTACTAGGTTTTTAGATGTACTTTTAACCTTCGCGCGTTATTTATTTTTATTTCGTATTTTTATATATTATTGTACCTGTATACTGGATGTAATAGTTAATAGGATTTTATCCGCTTTTTTTATTTTTCTTCCCCCGATTTTTGTACATTGTAAATCCCTCCCCAGAGTCGTGTAATAGTGTAGGTTTTTACTTTCCGCACTTTACATTTATGTATATATTAAGTGCTAGTAACTAGGATTGCATGACAAGACTGAAAAACAAAGCGTTAGCAAACCTAATGATGCAAGATAAATAATTGAATTGAACACAATTGCACATGCGCACCTCTAGGGTATCCCCACTTCGGTTGCCTTCGGAAAACAGTCACAATTCTCGAAACTTGAGAAGTTTTAGTGGATGTCCTCTAGTTTGAAAAATCACAATTCCCTCGATGACCCTTTCGACGTTGCCTCGGTTAAAAGTGATCTTAAAACTTTAGGACAATTACTAAAATTTCTTGCCAAGTTGCCTTCGTGACCGTATCATCTCTTTGATGTCCCTCATACATCCAACAATAGGGCTACCTACTCACTAATAGTAGGATAGCACTGTCTAAAGGATGGGAGGAAAAGAATAACCTTTTTCGAGTACAAAGTAGATAGTTGTTAGAAGTTTGCTCAAAACATTTTGCACTTACACAAATACTACTTTTTCAAAACATTTTCAAAACACTTTGTATACTTTCTCCACTATGCTGAGAAACATTACAAAATTCGCTATACTAAGGCATTCTCAAAACATTTTCAAACACGTAAAGCACAAAGGTATTTCAAAATGAGCAAACCTCTAAGAGCCCGTAGATAACTACGGATGAAAAGGGTGCTAACTCCTTCCCTTTCCATAATCTACCCCCTTACTCAGAATAATCTCGAAAAAGGTCTTTTATGTTCTTTTCACCCTTTCCTTAATTTGGATAAAAGAAAAGTCGTTGGCGACTCTTGCTTACCCCAATATTTTTTGAACACAAAATGCAAAACTAGTATTAAACAGTCAGTTTTGCCACCATATCACACATGTGTTGACACTGATTCCACACTTTGAAGAAGTTACCTTTGAGCATTTCCACGAGAAGAAAATCAACTAGCGGATGCGCTAACTACTATGTCATCCATGTTCAAGGTCAGGTGGGATAATGAAGCTCCTCAGATCACTATTGAAAGAATGGACGGACCAGCATATTTCCATGAGATTGATACTGAAGAAGTAGTGGACAAACCTTAGTTCCATGAAGTCAAAAGATATCTTGAAGCCCAAGAGTATCCCGAGGGAGCTTCAGTCAATGATAAGAAGTTCCTAAGAAGGTTCTCTGCCAAGTTCTTTCTCAGTAACAAAATCCTCTACAAGCGCAACCACGATTCTACTTTGCTCCGGTGTGTGGATAAAAGTGAAGCAAAAAAGATTATGGCAGATTTGCACAAAGGTACCTTTGGCACCCATTCTAGTGAGCACACGATGGCTAAAAAGATCATACATGCATGATACTTTTGGTCCACTATGGAAGCAGACTGTTATCAGCATTCACGAACTTGTCACAAGTGTCAGATCTATGCTAATAAAGTACATGTGCCTCCGGTTCCTTTGAACATTTTGACTGCTCCCTGGCCATTCGCAATGTGGGGCATCGTCATGATTAGAGAGATCAGACCCACAGCTTCTAACAGGCACCGTTTCATCCTCGTCGTCATTGATTACTTCACAAAATGGGTTGAGGCGGCTTCATTTGCTTCTGTTACCAAGAACATTATGGCCCGATTCATCAGACATAACCTTATCTGTTGGTATGTATTCCAGAAAGAATCATTATGGATAATGGTACCAATCTCAATAATACTCTGATCACCGAGCTCTGTGTGCAATTCAAAATCTAGCATCATAACTCTTCTCCTTACCGGGCGAAGATGAATGGCACTGTAGATGCCGCTAATAAAAACATAAAAAAGATCATACAAAAGATGACAGTAACATATAAAGAATGGCATGAGATGTTACCATTCGCTCTTCACGGTTACCATACCACAGTGCACACATCAACATGGGCAACTCCTTTCTCTCTGGTATATGGTATGGAAGTTGTTCTACCCATTGAAATCCATATCCCTTCCGTGAGAATCATGAAAGATGTAGGTTTGAGTGAATATGAATGGGTTCAAACTTAACTTGACCAGTTGAACCTAATTGACGAGAAGAGGCTTGCGGCTGTCTGCCATGGTCAGATGTACCAAAAATGTATGATTAAAGCTTTTAACAAGAAGGTCAGATGCCAGGTATATCAGGTTGGTAACCTAGTAATCAAGTGCATCATACTGCCGCAAGGTGATCCCAGTGGCAAATGGACTCCTACACACGAAGGACCATTTGTGATCAAGAATATATTTTCTGGTGGAGCCGTGATTTTAACCACTATGGACGGTGACGACCTTCCACACACTGTAAACGCATACATAGTTAAAAGATACTACACACGAATAAAGACCCACTAGGTTGACTGAACTAGGAAAAAATAAGGGCATCCCGGCGAGCCAAAAGGGTCCAGGCAGAAATTAGGAATATACATATGAAAAAGCTGTACACCCGGCAAGTTAAAAACCTGAAAGGGCGGCTTGGGCAAAAAAAGGGTATCCCGATGGACTGAAAACCCGAAAGGGCGATCTAGGCAAAAGTTAGGGATTGAAAATGTATAATAATGTCCCGTTGGATCACCTTACAACCAATCTTCGATAATAACTATCAAGCTCAATTAGTACTAATCAACCCAGTCAGCTTCGGACAAGCAGCAAAGAGATGAGACACTCGAAGACATAAAGGCAATAGCAGAATGGAAAACCAATGGGATTATCTCACATAGCTGTTTTTATTTGTACATTATTTTATATAGTTTTCATTCTTGCGACGACATTCTCTTACTAGGGTGTCCGTCTCCTTGTACAAAAACACCTATTATAGACAAAATCTCTTCAAATTAATACAAAGTTGTTTCTTTGAAAGTGCAAAATTATTTGTTTTTTTTTTACTTTTCTGTTTTGGTTGCAAAGAACGTCCCGTGATTATCTTTGAACATATGCATTTGAATGTGATTACTGTTTACTAATACGCACATAAAAAACAGAAAGACAGTTACTGCGGGCTTTAAGAAACAAGACAATATCTAAAGACCATCTGTAAATCTCCGCAGATACTTTCTCCAGCAGGCACAGGGGCAAAGACATCCTACTATGAAAACACTGCCATATCCTTAGCATACAGCCTAATGATGTCAGGTGTTCTTATATCCCCCAGCAAAAATGTCCAGTTACTTACCTGATATCTCAAAGAATCCCTTAGCCTAATCCACAAGCTTCTTGGGTTTCCCAAATAAAGGTTTGGTAAAAGTTCCCAAGTTGTTTACGGTGTTGCCCATCCCCAATAGAGTTTATTTCTCTAACAATAAAAATCCGTCTCTCAACATTTCAACTGCAACAAAATATGAAGACTTACGCTCTTCATCCCCAACAGTAGTCAGGGATTTATTTTCCCTAGTTCAGCAACGCTGCAGTAGAACAATTAATACATTCATACATTGCATTCATACATCATTCTACAAACATCATAGCATATGTAACACAAATGAATATATCGCAATCTCATTTATTTTAAGAACATCATTACTCGATGCATCTCATGTATCATGACACTGCATACAACTGACTCTTTACCCTTTTCAAGAAAATTTAATAAGCAGACAAGTATCTTCACCAATTTCCAACAGTCCCAGATTAATACCTAAAACAAGACAAGATGATTATTTGTGAATGATTGATCGTAGATTAATACCTAAAACTAGACAGGACAAATATCTACATTAGCAGATTGAAGATTAATACCCGAAACTAGACGGAAAAACTATCTTTCTTTCGCTTAGGTCAGAGGTTAATACCTGAAACCAGACATGACAACTATCTCAACGACCAACAAAAACAAGTTCCATATTAATACCTGAAAAAAGACAGGATAACTATCTGAGGACAACTGATTGTAAATTAATTCCCGAAACAAGCCAGGGCAACTATCTACATGACCAACTGAAGCAATCCTACGCGGGCTCCTTCTCATAAAATCTTCTAGAAACAGTTCAGATGCGATCCAGATAAAGATGACATTTTGATACTTTTCCAGTAGACACTTTTTCTGGTTCAGTTTAAATCGACCAAAGATTTATTCTGATCCTTTTCCAATTAAAGACGAATGCAGACATTTGTTGGTTCAGTTTAAATCGACCAAAGATTTATTGTGATACTTTTCCAGTAGGCACTTCTCTTGTTTCAGTTTAAATGGACTAGATATTTATTTTGATACTTCTTCCAATTCCTACCAACACTAACCTTTGGATGACATCTACAAGCCCATCTCCGACAACTCTCCATCATCTCTCCAAATGGCATCTTTAAGCCTATTCCATACACAATCAACCATATCATCGAGTGCAAATTTCCGGGCACTCTAGTGTTAAATCATCTTCCACCTTAAAGTCACAAATGGCGGGCTCGCCAATCTAACTCTTTGGGTTTAAGAAAATTGAACAGGGGCGATTGTTGCACCCCAAAATTTGCCCTCTCTTTTCTCAAGACATTTTCTCACAAGGATTTTCAAAAAATTTCAAGTTTGCACAAATACATTTGGATTTTTAATGCCCCACTTAGCATCCATGGATCATATTGGATTTTCAAACATCAAGTCAAAGAGGAAACTATTGAAAAGGGAAAGAAGATAAATTTAATTTTTTGATAAAAATTGAAGAAAAGTAAGCTTGCTTCAATTCATGCTGGGCATTGTTTCGATTCATGCATGTTTCACAAGTTTCGATTAGGGCATTGTTTCCTTCGAATCCACCTTAATTCCTGCTTCGAATCCACCTTCAATCTTGCTTTGAACCCACCTTAATGCCTACTTTGAATCTATATTAATACCTCTTTCAATTAGGCATTTGGCCTACTTCGATGCAAGCATTCCCAAGCTTTAATTGGACTCTGACCTCCTTCAAATTTGCTTCAAATTCCCAAGTTTCGATTGAGCATCTGGCTTCTTTGAGCAAGCTTGGTGCATATGCTTCGTTTGGGCATTTGGATTCTTTTGTGAAGTAATAAAGTAATCCAGAATTCCTTTCGTTTCGACTATGCCATTGAGATTATCTTGCCTACTCAGAGTAGTATATTCAGCTGAATATGGCCCAATCGAAAGACATGCCATTGTTGGAGACATTCAATTTCGTTTGCTATTGAGTTTGGTCGAAGGCTGGATCTGTATGGCCAAATGAAAGACAGGGTATTCGATCCAAGGCATCAAGTTGAAGATGGAATCCATAGGCCAGGGCTACATGATCTTGATCTTCAGGCCTCAAACCTATGTCTCACTCCATAATTAATTGTTTACACAATTAATTAAACTATTACCCACATGTTTAAAGTATTGTCCAAGAGGTCTTTCCGTATATGGCATAAAGTTATCATTGCCATTTCAGGAAAACAGGCTTTATACAAATTGTCAATGCATTGAGCCTTGCAACCTTTATCTCTGAGTGCAAGTGTGATACGGTGGGAAGAACTGATTGTTTTTTGGAATGCTGGTTTGCGTTTGTTTTTGCAAAATGTCGCGGTAAGCAAGAGTCGCCACCGACTTTTATTTTATCCAACAGGGAAAGGAAAAAAGCACAGAAAAATTCCTTTTTTGAGATATTTCTCGAGTTCGGGGGTAGATTATAGAAAGGGAAGGTATTAGCACCCTTTCTATCCGTGGTTATCCACAGGCTCTTAGGTACTTGCTCAATTGTTTTCAAAATTGCTTTCTTTGTGCTTGTGGGTTTTTGAAAAAAAGTTTTTGTTTGAAAACTTCGATTTAACTCTTGCTTATGTCCTCAAGAGTGTATGAAGTGTTTTTGAAAACTTTGTTCGAAAATTGTAAGTGTGAAAAGTTTTATTTTTTGAAAGAGCAAGTACTTAAGAACCATCTACCTACTCGAAAAAGTAATCGTTCTATGCTAATGTCCTTTAGACAATGTTATCCCACTATGAATGAGTAGGTAGCATCGTTGTTGGAATTTAAGGGTCAATTCGAATGCAGGACTTACGGTCACTAAAGCAATGTTAGGACGCCTTAGCGGTAACCCTAATGTCTTAGATCATTTATTTGAGGCAACAATATCCGAGGCAACCGTTTCGAGGCGACTATGATCTTTTAGACAAGAGGGCGACCTCTAAAACGACCTATACTCAATGATCGTGTATGAAGGCAACCAAGTGGGGTGTACCCTAAGAGTGCGCATGTGCGAGTGTGTCGTTTTCAGTTATTTTTATCTTTGTACATGTTAAGAGTGATCTAAGTTGATTTTAGGTTAAAACATTCAGTCTTGTCATGCCATCCTATTATCAAACATCTAACAGTTATATTTTACGGAAAATAAAAGTGCGGAATTTAAATTACAAGGCGTTGGGTATTTACATCGCCAAAGACAAACCCTTTAAAAATAAATAAAGCGATAAATAAGTAAAAGTCCTATTAAGCTATTACAATTCGGAATCAGATACATAAATGGATGAAAGAAAATAAATCGCGTGCGGGAAATTAAGTCGAGCGCAAGATTAGGGTTTTGACCCTTTAAAGAAGACATTTTTTTTGGTTTTTTATTTTAAGAAAGAAATTAACCTAAATTAATTACTAAATAAATTAATAAATTAATTAATAAAAATAAATTATTTTTGGGTTTTTGGTATTTTAAGAAAGAAATAAAAATTAATTGAATTAATAAAAACCTAATTAAATCTAATTTAATTTTAATTATTTAAAAATATGTCAAAGTTATTCTAATTAAGAACCTAAATTAATTTAATTAGTATTTATTAATAAAAAAGGAAAGGTTAAAATTTTTATTGAATAAAATATTTTTGGTGATTTTATTTTAGAAAAGACTGAATTTTGATTGGTTAGTATTTAAGAAAGAAAAATAATAAAACAATTAAGTAAAACAAAATAAGTAAATATAAGAGAAAAGAGGTATGGGCCTGAAATTTGGGTGTGATTAGCAATCCTGAGGCCCAATTGGATCTGGCCTTGTTTGAATTTTTTGATTCCATATGCATGTGTTGATTGGGCTCCATGTAGACCTTCAGCGCTTGGCCATCAGATTTGGCCTTCAGGCCATCTGGCTGTTGGATATATGAGGTCACATGGTATGCCATATGCTTGGATGGGCACTTGATTACCTAAAGAACAAAATCAAATAGAAATTGGGAGGACCTGGGATTCGAACCCAGGTCCTGGTGGATCTTACCAATACGCGCTTACCACTAGGCCACTTTGATCTATTTGTTAATATATTGTACAATAATGATAATAAAACAAAACAAAATTAATGGATCAGAAAATAAAATAATGCGCGCCACATTTGAATGGGCGAATGAAGAAGCGACACGCCATCGTCCCTGTCGTTCCACCACTGTAATTTTACCTGCGGATTTAAATCCGAAGCTAAAAACGCAGCTTGATCCAAAAATCAATTCCAGGAAATAAAAATGACCTTCAAAGGCATGGTTAGGTTCGTCTCCTTCTCCTGAGTGCAACCATGCCCATTATAGGGACCAATTTCACCTGAAACAAGAATCCCTAAAAACCAAAACATAACCCTAGCTATGGTATTTTGGGGTTACAGCGCATATAAACCAAATTGAATATTGCCAAAAGCTTGGAAATGTTATAAGGATTATAAATATGCCAAGAATTTGTTCAAATGATGCGAGAATGAAGATTTACGGTTTCAAGAATAGAGCTTGGTATCATGATGCTTACAACGCTTTTGAAGGCCTGAGGATGTGTGCTTTTGATCCAGGAGGGTTGTGTGATCACCCAGGAATCGATTGGGATGTTTGCCAAGTCCTGAAAATGTCTCTTGCTATGATTTCAAATTCAAGCTTTTTGCCACTTTTTCAAACTTTTGTTCTACCTTTTCTTGCAGCCTCCAACCCTTGTCTCGATTTGTTTAGCTTCCTTATGTACTGCATATTGTGTTAGGGTAACAATTATGGTCCAAATCTTCTCCCATCATGGCTTGCATATTTGATTTGATTCACCTCTTTACAACTTTCCAAATTTGCCAATTTTCAATCTTTTTGCACATGGTATGGTGAGATTCGAGTTTGATGATGATCATGACAATAATTAAGACCTGAAACAACAAAAAATATCTTAGGTAATCAAATTTTGGATTTTATTTGATTTTATTTGATTAAAAATGAATAAATTCAAATAAAAATCAAATTAAATAATAAATTTGATAAATGGACACATGGCTGAAGCTGAGGCACGTGGACAATGATGCAAGTTCAAATCAAGTGGAAAAGAATGGGCCCATTTGACAAAATTTGAAGTTTTGGGGATAGTTGACTTTTGGCAATTTTCCAAAAATGCCCAACTTCAACAATGCATAACTTCCTCAATTTTGAACTTTTAGAGGTGTTCTTGGACTTGTTAGAAATCTTGAGATGTCCTCTAACCAAACCATTTGGTCTAATCTCATTTTGATATTCCATGATCAAGTTATAAGCTTTGGAAAAAAGGTGTTTTTGTTGACTTTCAAAAATGACCTATAATGTCCAAATTTGTAACTTCTTGTGAGTTAATTTCTTAATCTTGGGTTATGAATATGGATTGTAGGGAATTTCATCATCTTTAAAATGAGTTTTGGATGGGTCATTTCTCATAAAGTATGAGAAAGTTATGCTTGGTCAAAGTTCAGTTGACTTTTCCTACAAAACCCTAATTTAGCAACTTTTGAGTCTTGATGAATTTTGAGCAATCCTTGGTGAATCATGATCAACCCTTTATCAAATGATGAAATATCCTTCAAAATGAGTATGTTGACAAAAAATCTTGAAGTTTGACTGTTTGTAAGTCACAGTTGACTTTTTCCCTAGCACAATCGATTTTTGGACCTTTTAGCAATTGACTGAGCAAACTTCCTCTTCAAGGCTTGAAATTTGACATGGATGACATTGAGAAACCTATTAGGACATTGGGGAGCACTTGAAGTCATTTTGATTCAAAGATATTGATGCAACCCAAAACCCTAATTTGGGGTTGACTGCCTTAGGAGATGACTTGTCTGACCCACTCTTGAGCAACCTTGAGCCACTTTGGGACTTTTCTTGCAATGTTCTGAGGAATATGAGAGGGAAAATTTTGGGGTACAACAGCTGCCCCTGTTCAATCTTCTTAAACCTGAGGATGTAGATTGGCTTTTATGCCTTTCTTGATCCGAAGGTGGAAGATGATTGAACACTAGAGTGCCCAGAAATTTGCACTCGAATGAAGTGGTATCAGCCTTATGATGTCGGGAATGGGCTTACAGATGCCATTTGGAGATTGCTGGTGGGAGGATGGGCTTAAAGATGCCATCTGCAGGAGTGTCGATCACATAAGAGATTCCTTAGCGAGAACTTGTATACCTGTTGTTGTAGAAGATTCCGCTAGGGGAGCCTGATCTTTGTTGAGATTTAAGAACTTGCCTGTACCTTAGCATGAGAGAATATCTCTGCTGAGTTTTAAGAACTTGTCCATAATTCAACTGGGGCGAAACATCTTCATCAAGATCCAGGACTGTCTGGTCTTCAACGGGGGACAATTCTGTTGAGATTTTAGAACTCGTCCACACTACGACGGAGGAAAGTTGTCGAGATTTAGAACCTTATTTGTAATTCAACCGAGAATAATTCAGTTGAGATTTAAGAACCAGTCAGGTCTTAGACTGAGGGAAACATCTTCATCAGGATCTAGGACTGTCTGGTCTTCAACGGAGGATAATTCTGTTGAGATTTTAGAACTCGTCCACACTACGACGGAGGAAAGTTGTCGAGATTGAGAACCTTATATGTAATTCAACTGAGAATAAATCAGTTGAGATTTAAGAACCGGTCAGGGCTTCGACTGAGGGAAACATCTTCATCAAGATCTAGGACTGTCTGGTCTTCAACGGAGGATAATTCTGTTGAGATTTTAGAACTCGTCCACACTACGACGGAGGAAAATTGTCGAGATTGAGAACCTTATCTGTAATTCAACCGAGAATAAATCAGTTGAGATTTAAGAACCGGTCAGGTCTTCGACTGAGGGAAACATCTTCATCAAGATCTAGGACTGTCTGGTCTTCAATGGAGGATAATTCTGTTGAGATTTTAGAACTCGTCCACACTACGACGGAGGAAAATTGCCGAGATTGAGAACCTTATTTGTAATTCAACCGAGAATAATTCAGTTGAGATTTAAGAACCGGTCAGGTCTTCGACTGAGGGAAACATCTTCATCAAGATCTAGGACTGTCTGGTCTTCAATGGAGGATAATTCTGTTGAGATTTTAGAACTCATCCACACTACGACGGAGGAAAATTGTCGAGATTGAGAACCTTATCTGTAATTCAATCGAGAATAAATCAGTTGAGATTTGAGAACCGGTCGGTTCTTTGACATAGCTGAGAACTTAATCGCATCCTTCCTGAAAGGTAAAGGTCAGTCGTATGCAATGCATGATATATATCAAGCAATGATGTTCTCAAAGTAAATGAGGTTGTGTTGTATGATGCGTATATGCATGTATCATGGTGTATGGAAATGTAATGCTTTTAGCTGGGGAAAATAAATCCCGGATAGCTGTTCGAGAATAGAGTTGGATTCTTCGTTTTTGCTGGGGATAGCGAACGAAGATGATTGTGAGAATAAACCTGCAGGAGAGGATAACTCCGTTGGGGAATTAACTAATGAGGAGATTACTCTGTGGGGAAGAGATGCTCTGTAGAGGATTCCGTTGATAAATTCTACTGGAGATGAATTACCGTTGCTGGTGATACTGAATCCTATTGGGGATTGAATTCCTGCTTGTGAAAGGAAAGAACTTCGCTGGGGATGACCCTTCAGTTGCGACTTCACCGGGGATAACCTTTTAGACTCTTATAGGGATAATCCTTTGAACTTGCTGGGGACAATATTCCAAAGTTTACTGGGGATGATTCTCCGAATTCCACTGGGGATACCTTGTATTCTGCCGGGGAGCATTCTTATACTCCATTGGGGAATATTAAGACTGTCGGGGATATTAAGCCTTTTCAGTGTTGATGGTAAATAAACTCTGGTTGGGGAGAATATTACCGATTCATTCACAGCTGCAAGTCTCAGTTGGGGAGAGCTATCATTACTGTCTTACTCTGTGGGGAGTGAATGCACATGTGCCATATTCTTCAGTTGAATCTACCTTGGTACCTGGTGGACAGAGCGACCGTACAGTTTGGACAATTCTTATTTGCCCCTGTTTCTGATATTACCAGTAATCGTCTTTTGTTTCGCGTGTAAATTTTTATGAGCAGCAATTAATGTCGAATGCATATATCAAAAATGAACATTGGACGTTCTTTGCAAACCAAAACAGAAAAAAGAAAGAACAATTTGAAATTTCTTTGAAAGTGAATTGTATTGATTTTGAAGGTTGGCCTGTAAATAGGCGTTTTTGTACAAGAGGCTGACGTCCTAGTAAGAGAACACCGCCGAACAAATAGAATTTATACAATTTATGAAAAGAAAATAAAACATCTATGTGAACAATCCCACTGGGTTCCAACTCAGCTATTGCCCTTATGTCCTTGAGCATCTCATCACTTTGCTACTTAGTTGAAGGTAGATCAGATTGATTAGTGCCGTCCAAGCTTGATAGTCGATACCGAAGTTTGGTTGCAAGGTGATCCAATGAGACATAGTGTTACGCTTTGATCCCTAATTTTTGCCTGGACCGCCCTTTCGGGTTTTCAGTCCACCGGGATACCCTTTTTTGCCCAAGCTGCCTTTTTAGGTTTTCGACTTGCCGGGTGTACAGTTTTTTTTCATTTTCATCCCTTATTTTTGCCCGAACCCTTTTGGTTCGCCGTGAAGCCCTTATTTTCGCCTAGGACGGTCAACCTAGCGGGTCTTTGATTATGCGTAGTGTGATCGGTGGATCTGGAACTGACTGTTTAACGCTGGTTCGCGAAATGTCGCGGTAAGCAAGAGTCGCCACCGTCTTTTATTTTCTCCAAATGGAAAGGACAAAAGCACAGAAAAATTCCTTAAAGAGATTGCTCTCGGTTCGGGAGGTAGGTTATAGAAAGGGAAGGTGTTAGCACCCTTTCTATCCATGGTTATCCATGGGCTCTTAGATACTTGCTCAATGTGTTTTCAAAAATGTTTGTTTGCTTTTCAATTGTGGGTTTAAAAAGTTTCTTTGAAAAATTTCAGTTCGACTCGTACGTCAGAGTGTTTGAAAAATTTGCTTTGAAAGCTTTTGAAAAGTGTCGGTGTGAAAAGTCTTTGAATTTTTGTTTTGAAGAGAGCAAGTATCTACGAGAACCTACCTACCCTAAGGAATTCGTCTGTGTAAATGTCCTTTAAAGTAATGCCATCCCACCATTGAGAGGTAGGTGGCACCACCGTTGGAGGTGTTCGGGTCAATTCGAGTTTGTAGGGACATGGTGATCACCAGAGCAATGGGAAGACACCTTAGAAGCTACCCTCATGCCAGGTTCCCGGATCATGAGGACTTACTAAGACGTCCTCTACTCGACGATCACCTTTCGAAAGGCAACAGTGAGACGTACCCTAGGGGTGGTGTGTGCGATTCGTGTGTTGTTTTCATTTGCATTTGTCTTTTGTCAAGTTCATTGTGATCTACGCTTGATTTTAATTAGGGCCATTCATTCTTGCATGCTTATTTAACAGTTAATATTTGCGGGAAAAATAAATCTAAAGTTATTACAAATGGCGCGGGTCCACATCGCCAAAATTAAACCGGACCCGATTTGACGGAAAATAAATAAAGCGAATAAAAGTGCGAAAAGTATAAATTGTTACAACGCTTTGGGAGAATTACATAATTATTTAAACGACATAAAATAAATGCGCGAAATTAAATAAATTACGAACATGGGCGTTGGACCCTTTTGCCAAAAATTTAAAGTTAATGAAGGGTTGAAATTAAAATTGAAAAGAAAAATGTTTTTTAGTATTTTATATTTTTTAAGATTTAAAAGAAAAAAGAGGATTAATTAAAATTAAAATAAAATGTCAAACCCTAATTCTAATTATTTTTTAGTTATTAAGAAAATATTGAAATTTGACCTAATTTAAACCTAATTTTTTTATGTACACTTTAATTATGAAAATAATAAATAAATAAGTATTATGATAAAAAGGAAAAAGTTAAAAGGAATAAAATTTATCAATGAAACCTAATTCTACTTCTTTGTACTTTTATTATGAAAAGAATTAACATTAAAACCCTATTTTAAACTAAATTCACTTATATAATTTATTCAGGAAAATAATTGAAATAGAATATTTATTAAAAAATTTTCATCTTTTCTGATTTTTTGTATATTTTTTATATTTTTTTGTAAAAAAGAAAATTAATTAGTTAACTAAAAGAGTAATAATAGAAATAGAATAACAAATGAATAAAATAAAGAAAAAAGAAAAAGAACTATGCAAACCAGGGGGTAGTAGACCCCAAGTAGGAGGTGTGATTGTGAATGCTGGCCCAATAAGCAGTGGCCCTTTTTGACTTTTGCATGGCAACGTACAGCAATGTTGACTCACGTTCATGGTGCTCTCCCAATCTTCGCCCTTGGCTTAATCTCATGGGACGCGTGGCTGCTGATTCTTGAGGATGTATGGGACGTTTTTATCTTGGACGCTGCATGGGAACACAATTTGCAAAATAATATAGGAAACAAGACAGACCTGGGATTCGAACCCAGGTCTTGGACGTGAATGCCTTCTTCGCTTGCCAACTGAACCACTTAACCAATTTGATATATAATATACAAACAAATATCAAAAAGAGAAAGTAACGCATTAGTGGAATTTTGGCGCGAGCTTTTGAATTAGCCAATCCTCGCTTGACATGGCATCGTCTTCTCCATTCCCTGAAACATGAAAAAACGAAGGCAACGGTTTTCCAGGTGTGGTGTTAGGCTGGCTATGGAAAAATAGCGAATAGGTTTTGGGCGCTCATAAATTGAGCGCGATGTGTTTTTCCTGTTCGTCCAGATGCGTTGAACTCAATGGCAATAGTCTTGAGTCCTAATTTTACTTGGTTTGGGAAACCCCAATTTTCAAGCTCTGTAAACCCTAAAATGCAGTTATGGCATAATCGCGTATGGCTTGCAGAAATTCAATCAAACACAATGGTTAGTTTCAGAAGCTCAAAACAAACATGATGCCATGAATAGAATGCTGTGAAAATGCTTAAAAGATGATATACGATTATGAATTTATTGCTTTACAGTTTGAGTTTGTTTTACCAATTCTTGAGGCTTGAATCGTTGGTAGGGATTGGAATACGTTCAGGGGTTGCCAAGGAAGCTAATAGGATCAGAATGGGGGCTTGAATCGACCTCTAGAGTGCTTTTCAGTTTTGAGCTTTTATGGAAAATTTTCAAGTTTGTAACCTGTTCTTGGGCGCAGCTTAAGGTGTTCCAGCATTAGGGTTTGATTCCTGGTTATGTAGTGAGCATATTAGGTTAAGAAAATTGCACAAAATCTTTTGAATTCAATGGTTTCAATATTTGATTTTATAAGATCTTTTTTGAATCTTTTTTCATGTGTATTTGGTTCAATCATGCTCAAATCAAACCAAAACTTGCCTAATTAGCATGTGCACGTGATATTGAGAGTAAAACATGCATGAAAAGATTTTTTAGGTCAAGTTTGATATTTTTCATGTATTTAAATAATTTAAATGAATTAATATAAATAATAATTCAAATAAATAAATAAAAAATGAGAAAATACTTCCCTTTGGGCCAAGTGGTCGTGCATATGCTTGGAATGATGAATCATGGAAGAAAAATGGGCCCATTAACAAATTTAGGTCATTTGAACCATTGTTGACTTTTCAAAATATCCAAAAATTTCCCAACTTCCACAAGGCATAACTTGCTCAATGTTTAAGCTTTTCACATGTTCTTGGACATTTTGGAAAGGTCTTTGAGTCCTCTAACCAATGCCTTTGGTCCCATGGCATTTTGATTTACCAATCTCAAGTTATGGCCTTTGACTTAAAGTCCCTTTTTGTTGACTTTTGAAAATGACCTATAATGTTGAAATTGATAACTTTTTGTGAGAGCATTTCTTGGACTTGAAATATGAAGATGAATTGTAGGAAATGTCTTTCTATTGAAAATGAGCTTTGGATGGAATTTTTCTGATAATCCATGTGAAAGTTATGCCCTGGTCAATTTCAGTTGACTTTTTTAGCTGTCCAAATATAGTAACTTTTGCATCTTTGATGATTTCTGAGCCAAATTTTGAGAATCATGATCAAGCATTGATCAAATGATGTTTGTGGCTTCAAAATGATATGTTGACCAAAAATTTGAACTTTTGACTGTCAGATGACCATTTTGCCCCTACAGTTGACTGTAGTGCAATCTAGGGTTTTGACTGTGCAATTTTGAGCTGAATGCCTTGAAATTTGATATGAGGATACTTGACCACATTTGTAGGCATGTGAGACTTGATTGGGCCTTTGAAAACTTCCTTTTCTTGATCAGAACACAAACCCTAGTTTTGACTGTATAGGAGACAGTTGCACTGCACAACCCTTGGGGAATTTTGTGACTTGGCTTGGCAATTTCTTGAAGAATATGGGAGGGCAAATTTTGGGGTACAACACGTAGTATCTTTCACTATGTCTGCATTGACACGGTGAGGAAGGTCGTCACCATCCATGGTGGTTAGAATCATGGCTCCTCCTGAGAAAATGTTCCTAACCACAAATGGCCCTTCGTAAGTAGGGGTCCATTTTCCCCTGCACCTTGAGGTAGTATGATGCGCTTGATAACCAGGTCCCCAACTTGATACCCTTCTCGTCTAACTTTCTTGTTAAATGCCTTGATCATCCGTTTTTGGTACGTCTGACCATGACAAATAGCAGTGAGTCTCTTTTCGTCGATCAAGTTTAGCTGATCAAGCCGGGTCTGGATCCAGTCATCTTTGCTTAAACCTGCATCTTTCATAATCTGAAGAGAGGGTATCTGAACTTCAATAGGCAAAAATGCCTCCATGCCATATACCAAGGAATAAGGTGTTGCCCCTGTTGACGTCTGCGATGAGGTACGGTACCCATGAAGAGCAAATGGTAACATCATGTGCCAGTCTTTGTACGTCACTGTCATCTTCTGCATAATCTTCTTGATGTTCTTATTAGCCGCTTCAACAGCCCCATTCATCTTCGGCCGGTAGGGAGAAGAGTTGTGATGCTCTATCTTGAATTGCTTGCAGAGTTTGGTGATCATCTTATTGTTGAGATTTGTACCATTGTCCGTAATGATCCTCTCTGGTACACCATATCAACAAATCAGATTGTGCCGAATGAACCGTGCCACGATGTTCTTGGTTACAGTAGCAAAGGAAGCTGCTTCAACCCACTTCGTAAAATAATCAATAGCTACCAGGATGAAACGATGCCCGTTGGACGCTGTAGGTCTGATCTCATCGATCATATCAATGCCCTGCATTGAAAAAGGCCAAGGTGATGTCAAGACGTTCAAAGGAACTGGAGGTATGTGCACCTTATCAGCATAGACTTGGCACTTGTGACAGGTCCGAGAATGTTGATAACAGTCGGCTTCCATGGTGGACCAATAATATCCTGCCCGAAGGATTTTCTTTTCCATGGTGTGTCCACTAGAATGAGTTCCGAAAGTACCTTCATGTAACTCCATCATGATCCTTTCTGCTTCATTCTTATCCACACATCGCAGTAAGGTTGAATCATGGTTACGCTTGTAAAGAATACCATTACTGATGAAGAACTTCGCCGCGAACCTCCTCAGAAACTTCCTATCATTAACAGATGCACCCTCGGTGTATTCCTGAGCCTCAAGGTATCTCTTCACCTCATGAAACCAGGGTTTATCTTCTACCTCTTCAGTCTCAATATCACAGCAATGTGCAGGTTCGTTCAATCTTTCAATGATAATCCGGGGAGCTTTATTGTCCCAATTGACTTTGAACATAGAAGACATCGTAGCTAACGCGCCCGCCAACTGATTCTCCTCTCTAGGGAAGTGTTCAAAAGTTATCTCCTCGAAATGTGGAAGCAACGCCAACACATATTCCTTGTAAGGAATGAGATTAGGGTGTTTTGTATCCCACTCACCTTTGATCTGGCTAATCACGAGAGCGAAATATCCGAATACACTTAAGAACTTAATCCTTAGGTCAATAGCTTCTTGAAGACCCATAATGCACGCTTCATACTCCGCCATGTTGTTGGTGCAGTCGAAACAAAGTCGGGCGGTGAACGGAGTATGAGAGCCTTTAGGAGATATGATCACGGCGCCAATTATGTTACCCAAAGCGTTTGAAGCTCCATCAAAGTACATAGACCATCGGGATCCTTCCTCGGGTCCTTCATCCGGTCCAGGTGTCTCACAGTCCGTTACTATCATGATATTCTCATCCGGGAATTCGAAGTTCATAGACTGGTAATCGTCCACTGCCTGATGTGCCAAATGATCTTCCAACACACTTCCCTTGATTGCCTTTTGGGTCGTATATTGGATATCATACTCAGTCAAGATCATCTCCCATCTTGCTATTATTCTGGACAAGGCAGGCTTTTCGAAGATATACTTGATTGGATCCATCTTTGATATCAATAAAGTAGTGTGAGTCAGCATATACTATCTCAGCCAGCGAGCAGCCCATGCCAAAGCGCAGCAAGTTTTCTCAAGCAACGAGTATCGGGTCTCGCAGTCGGTAAACTTTTTGCTAAGGTAATAAATAGCATGCTTTTTTCGGCCAGACTCGTCATGCTGCCCCAACATGCACCCCATTGAATTATCGAGTACTGTCAAGTATAAGATCAAAGGTCTCCCTTCAACTGGCGGCATCATAATAAGAGGTTCTTGGAGATATTCTTTGATTCTTTCGAAAGCGGCCTGACATTCATCGTTCCATCTTACCACTTGATCTTTCTTCAGTAGTTTGAAGATTGGCTCACAAGTAGCAGTCAGGTGTGAGATGAATCGGGCAATATAGTTCAGACGTCCCAGAAAGCCTCTGACTTATTTTTCTGTTTGGGGAGCTGGCATTTCCTGTATAGCCTTCACCTTTGCAGGATCCACTTGAATACCTTTATCACTTACGATGAAACCCAGCAGCTTACTAGATCTCACCCCGAAGATGCACTTGTTCGGGTTTAACCTCAGCTTGTACAACTTCAACCTATCAAATAGCTTCTGAAGATGGTCCAGATGTTCTTCCTCAGTCTGGGATCTTGCAATCATGTCTTCGACGTATACCTCAATCTCATGATGGATCATGTCATGGAACAAAGCGACCATGGCACGCTGATACGTTGCCCCAACATTCTTCAATCCAAAAGGCATGACCTTGTAGCAAAAGGTACCCCATTGAGTAACAAAGGTTGTCTTCTCCATGTCTTCAGGAGCCATTTTAATCTGATTGTAACCGGAGAAACCATTCATAAAGGAGAAGACCTTATGCTGTGCGGTGTTGTCAACCAGAACGTCAATATGAGGTAGAGGGAAGTCATCTTTGGGACTCTCCCTGTTCAGATCCCTATAGTCAATACACATTCGAACTTTACCATCCTTCTTTGGCATAGGAACCACATTGGCCACCCACTGTGGGTAAGAAGTAACTGCTAGAAATTCAATCAAACACAATGGTTAGTTTCAGAAGCTCAAAACAAACATGATGCCATGAATAGAATGCTGTGAAAATGCTTAAAAGATGATATACGATTATGAATTTTTTGCTTTACAGTTTGAGTTTGTTTTACCAATTCTTGAGGCTTGAATCGTTGGTAGGGATTGGAATACGTTCAGGGGTTGCCAAGGAAGCTAATAGGATCAGAATGGAGGCTTGAATCGACCTCTAGAGTGCTTTTCAGTTTTGAGCTTTTATGGAAAATTTTCAAGTTTGTAACCTGTTCTTGGGCGCAGCTTAAGGTGTTCCAGCATTAGGGTTTGATTCCTGGTTATGTAGTGAGCATATTAGGTTAAGAAAATTGCACAAAATCTTTTGAATTCAATGGTTTCAATATTTGATTTTATAAGATCTTTTTTGAATCTTTTTTCATGTGTATTTGGTTCAATCATGCTCAAATCAAACCAAAACTTGCCTAATTAGCATGTGCACGTGATATTGAGAGTAAAACATGCATGAAAAGATTTTTTAGGTCAAGTTTGATATTTTTCATGTATTTAAATAATTTAAATGAATTAATATAAATAATAATTCAAATAAATAAATAAAAAATGAGAAAATACTTCCCTTTGGGCCAAGTGGTCGTGCATATGCTTGGAATGATGAATCATGGAAGAAAAATGGGCCCATTAACAAATTTAGGTCATTTGAACCATTGTTGACTTTTCAAAATATCCAAAAATTTCCCAACTTCCACAAGGCATAACTTGCTCAATTTTTAAGCTTTTCACATGTTCTTGGACATTTTGGAAAGGTCTTTGAGTCCTCTAACCAATGCCTTTGGTCCCATGTCATTTTGATTTACCAATCTCAAGTTATGGCCTTTGACTTAAAGTCCCTTTTTGTTGACTTTTGAAAATGACCTATAATGTTGAAATTGATAACTTTTTGTGAGAGCATTTCTTGGACTTGAAATATGAAGATGAATTGTAGGAAATGTCTTTCTATTCAAAATGAGCTTTGGATGGAATTTTTCTGATAATCCATGTGAAAGTTATGCCCTGGTCAATTTCAGTTGACTTTTTTAGCTGTCCAAATATAGTAACTTTTGCATCTTTGATGATTTCTGAGCCAAATTTTGAGAATCATGATCAAGCATTGATCAAATGATGTTTGTGGCTTCAAAATGATATGTTGACCAAAAATTTGAACTTTTGACTGTCAGATGACCATTTTGCCCCTACAGTTGACTGTAGTGCAATCTAGGGTTTTGACTGTGCAATTTTGAGCTGAATGCCTTGAAATTTGATATGAGGATACTTGACCACATTTGTAGGCATGTGAGACTTGATTGGGCCTTTGAAAACTTCCTTTTCTTGATCAGAACACAAACCCTAGTTTTGACTGTATAGGAGACAGTTGCACTGCACAACCCTTGGGGAATTTTGTGACTTGGCTTGGCAATTTCTTGAAGAATATGGGAGGGCAAATTTTAGGGTACAACAGTTGCCCCTGTTCAATCTTCTTAGACCTGAGGATGCAGATTGGCGGACGTGCCTTTCGTAGTCCGAGGGTAGAAGATGATTGAACACTAAAGTGCCCAGAAATTTGCGCTCACATAGTAGCAGTGATGATGGGGGAATGGGCTTATAGATGCCATTTGGAGATTGATGGGGGATGATGGGCTTATAGATGCCATCTGGACGTTGATCGCATAAGAGATTCCTTAGCGAGAACTTGCGTACCTGCAAAACAGAAAAATGAGTACCTGACACGTTGCAGGAGTTAATTTCAGATGCTTGGCATAGATATGTCCTGACTGGTTACAGGAGCTGAGTCTGGAGCTTCAAATGGCGATGAAAGAACCAGGGATGGTTATTGCCTTAGCATGAATGATAAGAGAGCCTTGGGTGATTTTAACTTCAACAACGCTCATTGAGAAAAATCTTGGCGGGAATTACCATCTTTGCAATATCGGGAAGAAAACCATAGGCTATTATAATCTGAAAGGGAATCACCTCACTCGCCGTCGGAGAGGGGATCATAGGAAAAGGAATTGTCATCTCACACACCGTCAGAGAGGGAAACAGAAGAGACTATCACCTCACACTCATCGTCGGAGAGGGAATCATCTGAAAAGGATTTACTACCTCACACACCGTCGGAGAGGGAACCATGGGAGACTATCACCTCACACTCATCGTCGGAGAGGGAAACATCTGAAGAAGGAATTACCACCTCACGCACTTTCCGGAGAGGGGACCATAGAAGACTATCACCTCACACTCATCGTCGGAGAGGGAAACATCTGAAGAAGGAATTACCACCTCACGCACTTGCCGGAGAGGGGACCATAAGGAGATTATCACCTCACACTCATCGTCGGAGAGGGAAACATCTGGAAAAGGAATTACCACCTCACGCACTTGCCGGAGAGGGGACCATAGGGAGATTATCACCTCACACTCATCGTCGGAGAGGGAAACATCTGGAAAAGGAATTACCACCTCACGCACTTGCCGGAGAGGGGACCATAGGAGATTATCACCTCACACTCATCGTCGGAGAGGGAAACATCTGGAAAAGGAATTACCACCTCACGCACTTGCCGGAGAGGGGACCATAGGAGACTATCACCTCACACTCATCGTCGGAGAGGGAAACGTCTTGAAAAAAGGAATTACCACCTCACGCACTTGCCGGAGAGGGGCCCATAAGTTCTGCTGAGTCTTTATCAGAAAAATCTGTTGGGAGTCGATTTAGCTGGACTAGAGAAGGCTTTGAAATATGTTTGAGCATTTTAACTGCGTCTTTCCTGAAAGGTAAAGGTCAGTCATATGCAATGCATGATATGGGTCAAGCAATGATGTTCTCAACATAAATGAGATTTGTATGATATGATGCGTCTATGCATGCTATAATGATATATGTGATGTTTTATGAATGTTTTCGTCTAGGAAAGTAGATCCTTGACGGGTGCCGGGAAATCGTATCCTGGGCTGATGTTTGAAGAATAAACTTCTGCTTCCGCTAGGGATGATAGTTGCAAGAATACCGGTAGGATAAGATGACTTCGTTGCGGAATAAACTTGGCAAATGGAAGATTCTGCAGGGAGAAAAGATATTCTGACGACCATGCTGGGAAGCACTACTCTGTGGGGAGAGGGATTCCTTGTTGAATTGTTGATGACTTGCTGAGGATATCTTTGTTGTATTGGAAGTGTAGATGGACTTCGCTGGGGTAAGAAGACTTCGTCGAGGACGCTCTTTCCGGGGCTTTTTGGCTGAGGATAACCCAGTTATATCCTGTTAAGGAAATAACTCTTTAAATCAAGCCGGACGACGCGTTCGTGTTTTGCGAGGGGATAAGCTTCCAGAATTTACTGGGGATAAGCTTACTGCTTGGGGGAGATGGACTCCAACTTTCCTTGGGAAACTGGATTGGACTTTTCTGGGGAAGTTTTGATATGCTGGGGAAAATGATTCCTTTGAATGCTGGTCTGCCGCCGGGGAACAATCTTTAGATCAAGACTGCCGGGGATGTTTGTTTAAGAATATATGCTGCTGGGGAAGTATTGAGATCTACGGGAGGATACCCAACTTCTTTTTGATAGTTTGATGATTTTGTTTGGAGAGGAATATACTGTTTTGCTGAACCACTCTCTGGGGATTTAACATGTACTGGTCGTGTTCTTTAGCTGAACCTACCTTGGTACCTCGGAGGATAGAACAATTAGACTGCTCAGACAACTCTTTTATTGCCCCTGTTTTGTGTCACCTGTAATTAATTCCTTTGTTTCGTATGCAAATATTTATGAGTTAGCACATTATTGTCAATGCATATATCACAAATTGAACCTTGGACGTTCTTCGCAAAACAAAACAGAAAAAGAAAAATACTTGGCACGTTTAACTGAAAATATATTTGTATTGATTTTGAATGGCCTGTGAATAGGCGTTTTATGTACAAGAGGCTGACGTCCTAGTAAGAGAACGCCGCCGAACAAGAGAGTTTATACAAGTTTTGTACAAAAGAAAATAGAACAGCTGTGTGAAATATGAATGATCCACTGGGTTTCAACTCTGCTATCGCCTTTATAACTCTGAGCGTCTCATCACTTGATGACCTTGGTTGAAGGTGAAGCTGACTGATCGATGCCGTCTGACCTTGATGTAGATACCGGATTCTGGGTGCAAAGTGATCCAATGAGACATAGTATTACGCTTTTATCCCTAATTTTTGCCTGGACCGCCCTCTCGGGTTTTCAGTCCACCGGGATACCCATTTTTACCCAAGCCGCCTTTTCGGGTTTTCGACTTGCCGGGTGTACAGATTTTTCATTTTCATCCCTTCATTTTGCCCGAACCCTTTTGATTCGACGGGAAGCCCTAATTTTTGCCTAGGCATGTCAGCCTAGCGGGTCTTTTTTCATGCGTAGTATTTTTTAACTATGTCTGCATTGGCGGGGTGAGGAAGGTCGTCACCATCCATGTTGGTTAAGATCATTGCTCCTCCTGAGAACACATGCTTAACCACAAATGGCCCTTCGTATGTAGGGGTCCATTTGCCCCTTGGATCACTCTGAGGAAGGACGATTCTCTTGATTACCAGATCCCCAACTTGATACTCCTGTGGTCTGACCTTTTTGTTAAATGCCCTGATCATCCGTTTCTGATACGTCTGACCATGACAGATAGCAGCAAGTCTCTTTTCGTCTATGAGGTTGAGCTGATCAAGTCGTGTCTGGATCCAATCATCTTCGTTCAGATTTGCATCCTTCATTATCCGGAGAGAGGGAATCTGCACCTCGATCGGCAAGACTGCCTCCATGCCATAAACCAGAGAGAAAGGAGTTGCCCCGGTTGACGTCCTGACTGAGGTACGGTACCCATGCAGAGCGAACGGTAACATCTCGTGCCAATCTTTATAGGTCACTGTCATCTTCTGCACGATTTTCTTGATGTTCTTATTCGCTGCTTCTACAGCCCCATTCATCTTCGGTCTGTAAGGAGAAGAATTGTGGTGTTGTATCTTGAACTGTTCGCAAAGCTCAGCGATCATCTTGTTGTTCAAATTGGTACCGTTGTCTGTAATAATTCGCTCAGGGACGCCGTACCGACAGATCAGATTGTGCCGAATAAACCGTGCCACCACAGTCTTGGTTACCGTAGCATAGGATGTTGCCTCAACCCACTTCGTAAAATAGTCGATCGCCACTAGGATGAAGCGATGTCCATTGGATGCCGTAGGTTTAATCTCGCCGATCATGTCTATGCCCCACATTGCAAACGGCCAAGGCGCAGTCAGAACATTCAGGGGAACCGGAGGAACATGCACCTTGTCTGCATAGATCTGGCACTTGTGGCATGTCCTGGAGTGTTGGTAGCAGTCAGCTTCCATTGTGGACCAGTAATATCCTGCCCGTAGGATTTTCTTAGCCATAGTATGTCCACTGGAATGCGTACCAAAGGTCCCTTCATGTAGCTCTTCCATGATTCTTTCTGCTTCAGTCTTATCCATACAACGCAGCAAGGTTGAATCGTGGTTTCTCTTGTACAAGATGTCGTTGCTAAGGAAGAACTTGGCTGCAAACCTCCTCAGGAATTTCTTATCGTTGACAGAGGCACCTTCAGGGTATTCCTGAGCTTCCAGATATCTCTTCACTTCGTGGTACCAAGGCTTCTCAGTCACCAATTCAGTTTCGAGATCACAACAGTATGCCGGTTCGTCCAGTTTCCAGATGATGATTCGGGGAGCCTCATTATCCCATTTGACTTTGAACATTGAAGACATTGTAGCCAACGCGTCCGCTAACTGATTCTCTTCTCTTGGAAAGTGCTCAAAGGTTATCTCCGTAAAGTGGGGAATCAGGGTCAACACACATTCTCTGTAAGGAATCAAGTTTGGATGTTTCGTATCCCACTCTCCTTTGATCTGATTGATCACAAGAGCGGAATCTCCGAAGACACTTAGAAATTTGATCCTTAGGTCGATCGCAGCTTGAAGACCCATGATACACGCCTCATACTCCGCCATGTTGTTGGTACAGTTGAAACACAGCCGGGCAGTGAGTGGAGTATGAGTACCTTGTGGAGATATGATTATGGCGCCGATACCGTTTCCCAAAGCATTGGAAGCTCCGTCAAAGTGCATAGACCATCGGGATCCTGGTTCAGGTCCTTCATCCGGTCCAGGTACTTCACAGTCAGTTACAATCATGATGCTTTCATCCGGAAACTCGAAGTTCATTGATTGATAGTCATCTACAGCTTGATGAGCTAAGTGGTCTGCCAATACACTTCCCTTGATGGCTTTCTGGGTTGTATATTGAATGTCGTATTCCGTCAAGATCATTTGCCATCTTGCAATTCTCCCAGACAGAGCAGGCTTTTCGAATATGTATTTTATCGGATCCATTTTTGAGATCAACAAAGTAGTGTGGGTCAGCATATACTGTCTCAGCCGGCGAGCAGCCCATACCAAAGCGCAGCAAGTTTTCTCAAGCAGTGAGTATCGGGTCTCACAGTCGGTAAACTTTTTGCTAAGGTAATAAATGGCATGCTCTTTTCGGCCAGACTCGTCATGCTGCCCCAGCACACACCCCATTGAATTGTCGAGCACTGTCAGGTATAGTATCAGAGGTCTCCCTTCAACCGGTGGCATAAGGATAGGTGGTTCTTGGAGATACTCTTTGATTCTGTCGAAAGCAGCCTGACATTCATCGTTCCAACGTACTACCTGATCTTTCTTCAGCAGCTTGAAGATTGGCTCACAGGTAGCAGTCAGATGAGAGATGAATCGAGCAATGTAATTCAGGCATCCTAAAAAGCCTCTGACTTCCTTTTCTGTCTTAGGAACTGGCATCTCTTGAATAGCTTTGACTTTAGCAGGGTCCACTTGAATTCCTTTATCACTGACCACGAAGCCTAGCAACTTCCCAGACCTTACCCCGAAGGTGCACTTGTTCGGGTTTAGTCTCAGCTTGTACAGTTTCAACCGGTCAAACAACTTCTGTAGATGATCTAGGTGCTCTTCCTCAGT
Source organism: Vicia faba (assembly GCA_948472305.1). Lineage (NCBI taxonomy): Eukaryota > Viridiplantae > Streptophyta > Magnoliopsida > Fabales > Fabaceae > Vicia > Vicia faba. Next base: position 1,109,691,495 of record OX451735.1, on the reverse strand, counting down.
CTGAGACCTAGCGATCATGTCGTCCACATACACTTCTATCTCATGATGGATCATGTCATGAAATAAGGCGACCATGGCACGTTGGTAGGTTGCCCCAGCATTCTTTAATCCGAACGGCATGACCTTGTAACAGAAGGTGCCCCACTGAGTAACAAATGTAGTCTTTTCCATGTCTTCAGGTGCCATCTTGATCTGATTGTAGCCTGAAAAGCCATCCATGAAAGAGAATACTTTGTGTTGAGCTGTATTATCAACAAGGACATCAATGTGAGGTAAGGGGAAGTCATCCTTGGGGCTGGCCCTGTTCAGATCCCTGTAATCGACACACATTCTGACCTTACCGTCCTTCTTAGGTACCGGCACCACATTAGCGACCCACTGAGGGTAAGAAGTCACTGCAAGGAACCCCGCATCAAACTGTTTCATGACCTCGGCTTTAATCTTCTCGGACATCTCTGGACGCATCCTACGGACCTTTTGTTTAACTGGAGGGCAGTCTTCCTTAGTCGGCAAGTGATGGACGACGATATCGGTATCCAACCCGGGCATGTCTTCGTAGGACCAAGCAAAGATCTCCATATAATCATGCAGCATCTTGGTTAACCGTTGCTTCACGCTGAGCTCTAGGTTGGCACCAATCTTTACCTCTCTCCTGTCTGCCTCAGTACCCAAGTTTATGGTTTCCACTGGCTCTTCATGGGGTTGAATTGCCCTCTCTTCCTGAAGCAACAATCTTGCAAGCTCGCCAGGCACTTCGCAATCATCTTCACCTTCGTCTTCGGCTAAGTTGATCGGATTTTCGAAGTCGTAACCGGCATTAGCAGAGCTGTTATCAGTGAGATCCATAGTGGATTGAAACCTGTATGAGTGAGTGTGTGTGTAAATACAGCTGTTTTGAAAGTTATGGAAAGGAAAAGAAAGACAGAAAAGGAACACAATATTTGCAATGCGAAAAATACGTCCAAGATTTTCATTCATGATGTATAAAATGACAGTTTGTATGCCCTCATAAATAGAACCACAGTGCCTCGGGTAAGACACCGGGCCATAGAGTTTATCATTGTTTATTACAAAATAACAAAACATAGGAATTCATTACTGCGTCACAAAGGTAACAGGGGTATGGTCCTTTGCACTCCAATTGTTCAATCCTTCTTCGGCCGTCGGATAGATCCAGCTATTGAATTCAGCTTCGTCCACTTCATGGTCTTCCCCAACAGCATTCACTCCTGAACTTTTAATAAATACCGGAGGCCTTCCGATCTTCGCTTTCCTCATAGCTCTCTGACCTTCTGTGGTAAAACCCAGCCCAAGTTTATCAGTCTTCTGGGTGAAGTCTGGAAGTCTGCCCCAGTCGGCATATTCACCCTTCTGCACCACAGCCCTGGCATCCTTCAGGGAAGCCATCTTCAAAGGACCACTTGCTTCTGTTGTTTCTGCTGCAATTGGAAACACCTCCTCGAAATGCTGAAAGGGGGTCTCAATGAACTCCCCATCCATCTCAATGTACCTGAAGGAGTTCAGGTGGCTCACCATATATTCTTCCTCTCCTTGCACGGTGACAATCTTCCCTCTGACGGGGTACTTCAGCTTTTGATGCAAGGTAGAGGTCACTGCCCCAGCCTTATGTATCCAGGGTCGACCCAGCAGACAAGAGTAAGATGGACGGATGTCCATCACATAAAAAGTGGAGTCGAACACCTGAGAGCCCACCCGAATCGGAATGTCAACTTCTCCGTGGACCATCCTCTTTGAACCGTCAAAGGCCCTGACGATGATGTTGCTGGGTTTCAATTCCAGGCCTTCGCAATCTAGACGGTCCAAAGCCTTCTTGGGTAGCACATTCAAAGATGACCCAATATCAACCAACACATGTGCCAAGGTGGTGCCTCTGCATTCGATTGAGACATGCAGAGCATCATTATGGTCTCTCCCCTTTGCGGTTAAGTCAGCATCTGAGAAACCCAAGCCGTTGTCTGCCGTTAGACTTGCCACGCAATCAGTGAACTGGACTGCAGAGGTTTCATGTGGCACATGGGCCGTCTTGAGGAATGAGATTAGGGCCTTTGCATGAGCCTCGGAGCACAGCAGTAAAGAGAGCATGGAGATCTTGGAGGGCGTATGCCCCAGCTGTTCCACAACATTAAAATCGCTCTTCTTTATGATCTTCAGAATCTCCTCCATCTCTTGTGGGGAGGCCTCAGCAGCTATGGGCATGGGTGCCTCCATCTGGGCAGGCTCAACTTCAATCCCCTTGCCCCGAGTATTGGATGACTCGGCAGCGGGAGAAACAATCGGATTAGCAGCAGGAACAACAACTTGATCAGCAACAGGCATAGGTGTACTTGTAGGAATTATCAGGAGCGGTCTTCGGGCAGCAGGCGGTGCAATGTCAGGCGAGAAGAGCCTGCCACTGCGGGTAACTTTGGCTGGGCCAGTAATGTCACAGATGTTGGCGCCAGCGTTGAGCTCTTGTTTAATCCTGTTTATATATACATCTGCCCCATAGTGCCAAGGGACAGCTTTATCAGATACATAGGGCAGGGGCCCTGGAACAGTGATAATAACGGGTGCAACGGTCATGATTTGAGTGGGCTTCTTCGGGAGAGCCGGGATTGGATTATTGAAAATAGTCACTACAGAAACTTCTTCCATTGGAACCAATCGAATAGCAGACTTCTTGAATAGAATCTCCTTGCTATCCATTAAGCTTTGGATGCCTAACTTTAGCAAGGGACAACCAGATGGGGACACGGCACAGAATAGGCAACCCTCACTACAACCCGGAAATAAACCGGCCTGCAGTAGGTTCTTCTTGACGATCTTTAGAGGAGTGGCTAGATCATCCACAAAAACAGCATAAACGTCTTCATCAACAGCATTTACCCCGTGCTGAGGCATAGGGGCAGTAACTACATTCGGCTTTGCAGGCGCTTCGAATTGTATCTCCTTTGCATCGATAAGGTCTTGCACCTTATTCTTCAACGCCCAACAGTCATCGGTAGAATGCCCAGGACTTTCTGAATGGTAAGCACAACGAGCATTCGGGTTGTACTTAGGAGATGTTGTATTAGGGAACTTTGGAGCTTCCCTGACAGTCACCAAATTGGTTGCGAGCAACTGTGGCAGGATCTGCGATAAGGTCATGTTTAACCGGGTAAACTCCCTCCGGGGTCTTTCAGCCCTTTGGGAATTGTTTGGCCGAGGAGCGGCAGCAGGCTTAGCAATCATCACCGCGCTGACAGATTGGCGGTGCTCAGGTCTCTCTGATTTCCTAGAACCATACACGGCACTAGACTCCTTTTTAAATGGTTTCTTTTCAGAGCTAGATGAGGCACCCTTTGAAATCTTCCCAGACTTCAGCCCAGCTTCAATTCTCTCTCCAGTCAGAATCAAATCAGTGAAACCAGCAGAAGAATTCCCAATGAGATGGTTGAAGAATGGCCCAGATAGGGTCCCCAAGAACATGTCAACCAGCTCCCGATCAGTCAATGGTGGCTGCACTCTGCCAGCCAGGTCTCTCCACTTCTGAGCGTACTCCTTAAAACCTTCGCTTGCACCTAACGCCATACCCTGGAGTTGGGTACGTGTGGGGGCAAGGTCGGCATTATATTGATACTGCTTGTAGAAAGCAGTAGCCAACTCCTCCCAGTTACGAACTTTGGTCCCATCCAGCTGATAGAACCATTCGAGATGAGTCCCTGAAAGACTCTCCTGGAAGAAGTGGATCCATAGGTTCTTATCCGCAGAGTACGGCTGAATTTTCCGAACATAGGACCTTAAGTGCAGCTTGGGACAAGATGCCCCGTCATATTTGGAGAAGGATGGTGCTTTGAACTTATGCGGGATAATCACACCAGTCGACAAACCCAGATCTCCGAAATCCAGCCCAGGCGCCTGTTGAACCTCCATAGCCTTCAACCTGTCCTCCAGTTGCTTATATCTGTCATCCGCAGGAGGGTACTGCTCTTCATCAAAGTCTGTCTCGTTGTCGGAGACGACCGGACTAGGAACCTTTACTTCTGCCTGAGAAGGACTCTTGCCAACAGAAGAACCAGCCTCTTCATGTTGCAGAGTATTGCCAAACCTTCGGCCCGAGTTGAACAGAACAGTTCTTCTCTTCTTCTTCTTCTCCTTCTTCAGGAGCATAGCCTTTAGTTCTTCTTGGCCTTTAGCCAGACCCTTGATTAGTTCTTGAAACTGCGCATTCTGCGCCTGAAGAGCCTTGATTGATGTCTCAGTTGATGCAGATTCGGGATTCATGATGCTGAAATAAACAGCGAAGAACTGTAAGCAACCTGAAAAGTGGAAAAACCTGCTATGCACATGATGTATGAAATGCGTATGCAATGCATTCAAGGGTTCGGAAGTTCAAATTTGTTGTAGACAAAAAGGAACACACGTTATCATTAAGGAAATCATTGTTTAATACATCAAAGCCTCACGGGCAAAAATACAAAAATCGAATCAATCCCAGAATACACTGCGCATCCTCTTTGGAGCTATGTAGGTGTTGAGGTTCCTCTCCTCATGCAACAGGCGAGTGAGCTCCAAGACCTTCTTTTCGCTGGCATGCAGACTAGTCTCAAGAGAATTCCTTTCCTCCTTAAGCTGGATCCAGCTCTTCTGCATCTCTTCCCAGGATGTGGGCATATCAGGGTGCTGAATAGTGTAGGACACTTCCCCTTCCGAGACTGGTTCTTTGATTACTGGGAGCATGTGAGGATAAGGCATCACTAACTTCTGAGAGCGGGCGCGTACCCACTTGAGATAAGGTTCCAATGGGGTGGAGTTCCTGTGCCCCAATGTCTTGCTGTCTATCCTACTAGGCATCCTCCAAGCTCTGATAAATCTCTGGCGAAGTCCTTGAGTATCATTGTCGAAGTCAAAAACTATGTCAGGAATTAACATGTCATGAGGACCATCCCTCCGAGCGTAACCAAACTGTCTCCAAGCCAGGCATGGGCTATAAGTGATACCTCCTCTGATTCCAAGTAAAGGAACATTAGGGTACTCCCCGCAACGATCAATGATAGTGACATCTTCTCTGGACCTAGGACACCAATGTATATCTGCATGTGTAAGAGTCATCAACCGCTGTGACCATCTCAAACCCCGCTCATTCTTCAGGACTGATTGTGGAAGGTGCGAAATAAACCACCTTCCCAAGAGAGGAGTGCAACACATAAGGACACCTCTTTTTCTCATGGTTCGAGTGTAACATGAGTGAAGGATGTCCCCCAGCAACGTAGGTATAGGATTCCTGGACATAAAGATCTGAACAACACTGATATCAATAAGCTGATCTGGGTTAGGAAACAACACCAAACCATAAACAAGGAGGGCCACAACCTCTTCAAAAGCTTGCAAGTCAAGGGAGTTCCAACATTCAAGAGCTTTTTCAAACAGAAACCTGGCTAAGAACCCTTTGATACCACTTCTAACTTCCCAATGTCCCTTGAGGTCAGATGACTGTAGGTGCAAGGCTTTAGCAATCTCTTCAAGCTTAGGTTCCTTTTCTATACCGTTGAAGGGTAGCTGATCAAGGATAGGGATCTTCAGGAGCCGGGAGAACTCCTCCAATGTAGGTACCAACTGATAGTCCAAGAAGGTAAAACAGTGATGCAGAGGGTCAAAGAATTGGAACAGGACCTTTATCATATCCTCCTCAATGTTGGTGTTAACCAAGCTGATGAGGCTTCCATGTCTTTCACTGAATGAAGAGTTCTCGGGAATCCTGGATATAAGCTCCTTAAGCTGAGGAGGGATCCTTACAAGACTGATTTGAATTGTCTTTCTACGAACAGTTTCCATGTCCTACAAAACAAGAACAAAGATGAAAATTCGAACCCCTGAAATGGTTAGTCAATGCATATGATGCTGGATGATGTCATGATACTATGATTAAACACACCACAGATATATACAAAGACAAACATGTAGGGCACATAAGGCACACAAGACAAGCCCTTAAGGTTTAAGGCCAGCATGGGGTCTGGGTAGTACCCTCTTGAAGTTGGTGGGTTCAACCTGTCCTAATCAAAGTAACCGGGTTCTAAGGTTCCCAATATCACGGGATTACTTTCATTGTTCATCGTTTCGATTTAGCCACTGAACTGGCGACCGAAATATTCCAGGAAAGCAACCCTCAATTGAGCGTAGTATCGAGTATCAACCAACCTCGGACTGCACCAAAGTCAGTTATCTCACTACCCTAAAGAGGCCGAGATAGTTCAATTAAGGTTCCTAAGGTCTGTTGATGCTTCACGACACCACGCGGAGGCCCCGTACTCTCCTTGACTGAACTCAAGGGTTACCGGTACACACCAAAGTGCCACATCAACGTAGCAGACTGTTTCAACCATGTCGGTATACCCCGCACAGTTCCCTCACAGCCTTGTTGCTACTTTCTAAGAAAGGTATCCCCCAGATCCGGGTTTAGGATCTATAGAACTCCCAAGCAACCCACAATTTAAAGCACACAAGGAAAACAATTGAAAACATAGTTATAAGCTAGCCCTAAGGTACACCCCACTTTAAGTTTTAGTCCCCAGCAGAGTCGCCAGTTCTGTGATCGGTGGATCTGGAAATGACTGTTTAACGCTGGTTCGCGAAATGTCGCGGTAAGCAAGAGTCGCCACCGTCTTTTATTTTCTCCAAATGGAAAGGACAAAAGCACAGAAAAATTCCTTAAAGAGATTGCTCTCGGTTCGGGAGGTAGGTTATAGAAAGGGAAGGTGTTAGCACCCTTTCTATCCATGGTTATCCATGGGCTCTTAGATACTTGCTCAATGTGTTTTCAAAAATGTTTGTTTGCTTTTCAATTGTGGGTTTAAAAAGTTTCTTTGAAAAATTTCAGTTCGACTCGTACGTCAGAGTGTTTGAAAAATTTGCTTTGAAAGCTTTTGAAAAGTGTCGGTGTGAAAAGTCTTTGAATTTTTGTTTTGAAGAGAGCAAGTATCTACGAGAACCTACCTACCCTAAGGAATTCGTCTGTGTAAATGTCCTTTAAAGTAATTCCATCCCACCATTGAGAGGTAGGTGGCACCACCGTTGGAGGTGTTCGGGTCAATTCGAGTTTGTAGGGACATGGTGATCACCAGAGCAATGGGAAGACACCTTAGAAGCTACCCTCATGCCAGGTTCCCGGATCATGAGGACTTACTAAGACGTCCTCTACTCGACGATCACCTTTCGAAAGGCAACAGTGAGACGTACCCTAGGGGTGGTGTGTGTGATTCGTGTGTTGTTTTCATTTGCATTTGTCTTTTGTCAAGTTCATTGTGATCTACGCTTGATTTTAATTAGGGCCATTCATTCTTGCATGCTTATTTAACAGTTAATATTTGCGGGAAAAATAAATCTAAAGTTATTACAAATGGCGCGGGTCCACATCGCCAAAATTAAACCGGACCCGATTTGACGGAAAATAAATAAAGCGAATAAAAGTGCGAAAAGTATAAATTGTTACAACGCTTTGGGAGAATTACATAATTATTTAAACGACATAAAATAAATGCGCGAAATTAAATAAATTACGAACATGGGCGTTGGACCCTTTTGCCAAAAATTTAAAGTTAATGAAGGGTTGAAATTAAAATTGAAAAGAAAAATGTTTTTTAGTATTTTATATTTTTTAAGATTTAAAAGAAAAAAGAGGATTAATTAAAATTAAAATAAAATGTCAAACCCTAATTCTAATTATTTTTTAGTTATTAAGAAAATATTGAAATTTGACCTAATTTAAACCTAATTTTTTTATGTACACTTTAATTATGAAAATAATAAATAAATAAGTATTATGATAAAAAGGAAAAAGTTAAAAGGAATAAAATTTATCAATGAAACCTAATTCTACTTCTTTGTACTTTTATTATGAAAAGAATTAACATTAAAACCCTATTTTAAACTAAATTCACTTATATAATTTATTCAGGAAAATAATTGAAATAGAATATTTATTAAATTTTTTTCATCTTTTCTGATTTTTTGTATATTTTTTATATTTTTTTGTAAAAAAGAAAATTAATTAGTTAACTAAAAGAGTAATAATAGAAATAGAATAACAAATGAATAAAATAAAGAAAAAAGAAAAAGAACTATGCAAACCAGGGGGTAGTAGACCCCAAGTAGGAGGTGTGATTGTGAATGCTGGCCCAATAAGCAGTGGCCCTTTTTGACTTTTGCATGGCAACGTACAGCAATGTTGACTCACGTTCATGGTGCTCTCCCAATCTTCGCCCTTGGCTTGATCTCATGGGACGCGTGGCTGCTGATTCTTGAGGATGTATGGGACGTTTTTATCTTGGACGCTGCATGGGAACACAATTTGCAAAATAATATAGGAAACAAGACAGACCTGGGATTCGAACCCAGGTCTTGGACGTGAATGCCTTCTTCGCTTGCCAACTGAACCACTTAACCAATTTGATATATAATATACAAACAAATATCAAAAAGAGAAAGTAACGCATTAGTGGAATTTTGGCGCGAGCTTTTGAATTAGCCAATCCTCGCTTGACATGGCATCGTCTTCTCCATTCCCTGAAACATGAAAAAACGAAGGCAACGGTTTTCCAGGTGTGGTGTTAGGCTGGCTATGGAAAAATAGCGAATAGGTTTTGGGCGCTCATAAATTGAGCGCGATGTGTTTTTCCTGTTCGTCCAGATGCGTTGAACTCAATGGCAATAGTCTTGAGTCCTAATTTTACTTGGTTTGGGAAACCCCAATTTTCAAGCTCTGTAAACCCTAAAACGCAGTTATGGCATAATCGCGTATGGCTTGCAGAAATTCAATCAAACACAATGGTTAGTTTCAGAAGCTCAAAACAAACATGATGCCATGAATAGAATGCTGTGAAAATGCTTAAAAGATGATATACGATTATGAATTTTTTGCTTTACAGTTTGAGTTTGTTTTACCAATTCTTGAGGCTTGAATCGTTGGTAGGGATTGGAATACGTTCAGGGGTTGCCAAGGAAGCTAATAGGATCAGAATGGAGGCTTGAATCGACCTCTAGAGTGCTTTTCAGTTTTGAGCTTTTATGGAAAATTTTCAAGTTTGTAACCTGTTCTTGGGCGCAGCTTAAGGTGTTCCAGCATTAGGGTTTGATTCCTGGTTATGTAGTGAGCATATTAGGTTAAGAAAATTGCACAAAATCTTTTGAATTCAATGGTTTCAATATTTGATTTTATAAGATCTTTTTTGAATCTTTTTTCATGTGTATTTGGTTCAATCATGCTCAAATCAAACCAAAACTTGCCTAATTAGCATGTGCACGTGATATTGAGAGTAAAACATGCATGAAAAGATTTTTTAGGTCAAGTTTGATATTTTTCATGTATTTAAATAATTTAAATGAATTAATATAAATAATAATTCAAATAAATAAATAAAAAATGAGAAAATACTTCCCTTTGGGCCAAGTGGTCGTGCATATGCTTGGAATGATGAATCATGGAAGAAAAATGGGCCCATTAACAAATTTAGGTCATTTGAACCATTGTTGACTTTTCAAAATATCCAAAAATTTCCCAACTTCCACAAGGCATAACTTGCTCAATTTTTAAGCTTTTCACATGTTCTTGGACATTTTGGAAAGGTCTTTGAGTCCTCTAACCAATGCCTTTGGTCCCATGTCATTTTGATTTACCAATCTCAAGTTATGGCCTTTGACTTAAAGTCCCTTTTTGTTGACTTTTGAAAATGACCTATAATGTTGAAATTGATAACTTTTTGTGAGAGCATTTCTTGGACTTGAAATATGAAGATGAATTGTAGGAAATGTCTTTCTATTCAAAATGAGCTTTGGATGGAATTTTTCTGATAATCCATGTGAAAGTTATGCCCTGGTCAATTTCAGTTGACTTTTTTAGTTGTCCAAATATAGTAACTTTTGCATCTTTGATGATTTCTGAGCCAAATTTTGAGAATCATGATCAAGCATTGATCAAATGATGTTTGTGGCTTCAAAATGATATGTTGACCAAAAATTTGAACTTTTGACTGTCAGATGACCATTTTGCCCCTACAGTTGACTGTAGTGCAATCTAGGGTTTTGACTGTGCAATTTTGAGCTGAATGCCTTGAAATTTGATATGAGGATACTTGACCACATTTGTAGGCATGTGAGACTTGATTGGGCCTTTGAAAACTTCCTTTTCTTGATCAGAACACAAACCCTAGTTTTGACTGTATAGGAGACAGTTGCACTGCACAACCCTTGGGGAATTTTGTGACTTGGCTTGGCAATTTCTTGAAGAATATGGGAGGGCAAATTTTGGGGTACAACAGTTGCCCCTGTTCAATCTTCTTAGACCTGAGGATGCAGATTGGCGGACGTGCCTTTCGTAGTCCGAGGGTAGAAGATGATTGAACACTAAAGTGCCCAGAAATTTGCGCTCACATAGTAGCAGTGATGATGGGGGAATGGGCTTATAGATGCCATTTGGAGATTGATGGGGGATGATGGGCTTATAGATGCCATCTGGACGTTGATCGCATAAGAGATTCCTTAGCGAGAACTTGCGTACCTGCAAAACAGAAAAATGAGTACCTGACACGTTGCAGGAGTTAATTTCAGATGCTTGGCATAGATATGTCCTGACTGGTTACAGGAGCTGAGTCTGGAGCTTCAAATGGCGATGAAAGAACCAGGGATGGTTACTGCCTTAGCATGAATGATAAGAGAGCCTTGGGTGATTTTAACTTCAACAACGCTCATTGAGAAAAATCTTGGCGGGAATTACCATCTTTGCAATATCGGGAAGAAAACCATAGGCTATTATAATCTGAAAGGGAATCACCTCACTCGCCGTCGGAGAGGGGATCATAGGAAAAGGAATTGTCATCTCACACACCGTCAGAGAGGGAAACAGAAGAGACTATCACCTCACACTCATCGTCGGAGAGGGAATCATCTGAAAAGGATTTACTACCTCACACACCGTCGGAGAGGGAACCATGGGAGACTATCACCTCACACTCATCGTCGGAGAGGGAAACATCTGAAGAAGGAATTACCACCTCACGCACTTGCCGGAGAGGGGACCATAGAAGACTATCACCTCACACTCATCGTCGGAGAGGGAAACATCTGAAGAAGGAATTACCACCTCACGCACTTGCCGGAGAGGGGACCATAAGGAGATTATCACCTCACACTCATCGTCGGAGAGGGAAACATCTGGAAAAGGAATTACCACCTCACGCACTTGCCGGAGAGGGGACCATAGGGAGATTATCACCTCACACTCATCGTCGGAGAGGGAAACATCTGGAAAAGGAATTACCACCTCACGCACTTGCCGGAGAGGGGACCATAGGAGATTATCACCTCACACTCATCGTCGGAGAGGGAAACATCTGGAAAAGGAATTACCACCTCACGCACTTGCCGGAGAGGGGACCATAGGAGACTATCACCTCACACTCATCGTCGGAGAGGGAAACGTCTTGAAAAAAGGAATTACCACCTCACGCACTTGCCGGAGAGGGGCCCATAAGTTCTGCTGAGTCTTTATCAGAAAAATCTGTTGGGAGTCGATTTAGCTGGACTAGAGAAGGCTTTGAAATATGTTTGAGCATTTTAACTGCGTCTTTCCTGAAAGGTAAAGGTCAGTCATATGCAATGCATGATATGGGTCAAGCAATGATGTTCTCAACATAAATGAGATTTGTATGATATGATGCGTCTATGCATGCTATAATGATATATGTGATGTTTTATGAATGTTTTCGTCTAGGAAAGTAGATCCTTGACGGGTGCCGGGAAATCGTATCCTGGGCTGATGTTTGAAGAATAAACTTCTGCTTCCGCTAGGGATGATAGTTGCAAGAATACCGGTAGGATAAGATGACTCCGTTGCGGAATAAACTTGGCAAATGGAAGATTCTGCAGGGAGAAAAGATATTCTGACGACCATGCTGGGAAGCACTACTCTGTGGGGAGAGGGATTCCTTGTTGAATTGTTGATGACTTGCTGAGGATATCTTTGTTGTATTGGAAGTGTAGATGGACTTCGCTGGGGTAAGAAGACTTCGTCGAGGACGCTCTTTCCGGGGCTTTTTGGCTGAGGATAACCCAGTTATATCCTGTTAAGGAAATAACTCTTTAAATCAAGCCGGACGACGCGTTCGTGTTTTGCGAGGGGATAAGCTTCCAGAATTTACTGGGGATAAGCTTACTGCTTGGGGGAGATGGACTCCAACTTTCCTTGGGAAACTGGATTGGACTTTTCTGGGGAAGTTTTGATATGCTGGGGAAAATGATTCCTTTGAATGCTGGTCTGCCGCCGGGGAACAATCTTTAGATCAAGACTGCCGGGGATGTTTGTTTAAGAATATATGCTGCTGGGGAAGTATTGAGATCTACGGGAGGATACCCAACTTCTTTTTGATAGTTTGATGATTTTGTTTGGAGAGGAATATACTGTTTTGCTGAACCACTCTCTGGGGATTTAACATGTACTGGTCGTGTTCTTTAGCTGAACCTACCTTGGTACCTCGGAGGATAGAACAATTAGACTGCTCAGACAACTCTTTTATTGCCCCTGTTTTGTGTCACCTGTAATTAATTCCTTTGTTTCGTATGCAAATATTTATGAGTTAGCACATTATTGTCAATGTATATATCACAAATTGAACCTTGGACGTTCTTCGCAAAACAAAACAGAAAAAGAAAAATACTTGGCACGTTTAACTGAAAATATATTTGTATTGATTTTGAATGGCCTGTGAATAGGCGTTTTATGTACAAGAGGCTGACGTCCTAGTAAGAGAACGCCGCCGAACAAGAGAGTTTATACAAGTTTTGTACAAAAGAAAATAGAACAGCTGTGTGAAATATGAATGATCCACTGGGTTTCAACTCTGCTATCGCCTTTATAACTCTGAGCGTCTCATCACTTGATGACCTTGGTTGAAGGTGAAGCTGACTGATCGATGTCGTCTGACCTTGATGTAGATACCGGATTCTGGGTGCAAAGTGATCCAATGAGACATAGTATTACGCTTTTATCCCTAATTTTTGCCTGGACCGCCCTCTCGGGTTTTCAGTCCACCGGGATACCCATTTTTACCCAAGCCGCCTTTTCGGGTTTTCGACTTGCCGGGTGTACAGATTTTTCATTTTCATCCCTTCATTTTGCCCGAACCCTTTTGATTCGACGGGAAGCCCTAATTTTTGCCTAGGCATGTCAGCCTAGCGGGTCTTTTTTCATGCGTAGTATTTTTTAACTATGTCTGCATTGGCGGGGTGAGGAAGGTCGTCACCATCCATGTTGGTTAAGATCATTGCTCCTCCTGAGAACACATGCTTAACCACAAATGGCCCTTCGTATGTAGGGGTCCATTTGCCCCTTGGATCACTCTGAGGAAGGACGATTCTCTTGATTACCAGATCCCTAACTTGATACTCCTGTGGTCTGACCTTTTTGTTAAATGCCCTGATCATCCGTTTCTGATACGTCTGACCATGACAGATAGCAGCAAGTCTCTTTTCGTCTATGAGGTTGAGCTGATCAAGTCGTGTCTGGATCCAATCATCTTCGTTCAGATTTGCATCCTTCATTATCCGGAGAGAGGGAATCTGCACCTCGATCGGCAAGACTGCCTCCATGCCATAAACCAGAGAGAAAGGAGTTGCCCCGGTTGACGTCCTGACTGAGGTACGGTACCCATGCAGAGCGAACGGTAACATCTCGTGCCAATCTTTATAGGTCACTGTCATCTTCTGCACGATTTTCTTGATGTTCTTATTCGCTGCTTCTACAGCCCCATTCATCTTCGGTCTGTAAGGAGAAGAATTGTGGTGTTGTATCTTGAACTGTTCGCAAAGCTTAGCGATCATCTTGTTGTTCAAATTGGTACCGTTGTCTGTAATAATTCGCTCAGGGACGCCGTACCGACAGATCAGATTGTGCCGAATAAACCGTGCCACCACAGTCTTGGTTACCGTAGCATAGGATGTTGCCTCAACCCACTTCGTAAAATAGTCGATCGCCACTAGGATGAAGCGATGTCCATTGGATGCCGTAGGTTTAATCTCGCCGATCATGTCTATGCCCCACATTGCAAACGGCCAAGGCGCAGTCAGAACATTCAGGGGAACCGGAGGAACATGCACCTTGTCTGCATAGATCTGGCACTTGTGGCATGTCCTGGAGTGTTGGTAGCAGTCAGCTTCCATTGTGGACCAGTAATATCCTGCCCGTAGGATTTTCTTAGCCATAGTATGTCCACTGGAATGCGTACCAAAGGTCCCTTCATGTAGCTCTTCCATGATTCTTTCTGCTTCAGTCTTATCCACACAACGCAGCAAGGTTGAATCGTGGTTTCTCTTGTACAAGATGCCGTTGCTAAGGAAGAACTTGGCTGTAAACCTCCTCAGGAATTTCTTATCGTTGACAGAGGCACCTTCAGGGTATTCCTGAGCTTCCAGATATCTCTTCACTTCGTGGTACCAAGGCTTCTCAGTCACCAATTCAGTTTCGAGATCACAACAGTATGCCGGTTCGTCCAGTTTCCAGATGATGATTCGGGGAGCCTCATTATCCCATTTGACTTTGAACATTGAAGACATTGTAGCCAACGCGTCCGCTAACTGATTCTCTTCTCTTGGAAAGTGCTCAAAGGTTATCTCCGTAAAGTGGGGAATCAGGGTCAACACACATTCTCTGTAAGGAATCAAGTTTGGATGTTTCGTATCCCACTCTCCTTTGATCTGATTGATCACAAGAGCGGAATCTCCGAAGACACTTAGAAATTTGATCCTTAGGTCGATCGCAGCTTGAAGACCCATGATACACGCCTCATACTCCGCCATGTTGTTGGTACAGTTGAAACACAGCCGGGCAGTGAGTGGAGTATGAGTACCTTGTGGAGATATGATTATGGCTCCGATACCGTTTCCCAAAGCATTGGAAGCTCCGTCAAAGTGCATAGACCATCGGGATCCTGGTTCAGGTCCTTTATCCGGTCCAGGTACTTCACAGTCAGTTACAATCATGATGCTTTCATCCGGAAACTCGAAGTTCATTGATTGATAGTCATCTACAGCTTGATGAGCTAAGTGGTCTGCCAATACACTTCCCTTGATGGCTTTCTGGGTTGTATATTGAATGTCGTATTCCGTCAAGATCATTTGCCATCTTGCAATTCTCCCAGACAGAGCAGGCTTTTCGAATATGTATTTTATCGGATCCATTTTTGAGATCAACAAAGTAGTGTGGGTCAGCATATACTGTCTCAGCCGGCGAGCAGCCCATACCAAAGCGCAGCAAGTTTTCTCAAGCAGTGAGTATCGGGTCTCACAGTCGGTAAACTTTTTGCTAAGGTAATAAATGGCATGCTCTTTTCGGCCAGACTCGTCATGCTGCCCCAGCACACACCCCATTGAATTGTCGAGCACTGTCAGGTATAGTATCAGAGGTCTCCCTTCAACCGGTGGCATAAGGATAGGTGGTTCTTGGAGATACTCTTTGATTCTGTCGAAAGCAGCCTGACATTCATCGTTCCAACGTACTACCTGATCTTTCTTCAGCAGCTTGAAGATTGGCTCACAGGTAGCAGTCAGATGAGAGATGAATCGAGCAATGTAATTCAGGCGTCCTAAAAAGCCTCTGACTTCCTTTTCTGTCTTAGGAACTGGCATCTCTTGAATAGCTTTGACTTTAGCAGGGTCCACTTGAATTCCTTTATCACTGACCACGAAGCCTAGCAACTTCCCAGACCTTACCCCGAAGGTGCACTTGTTCGGGTTTAGTCTCAGCTTGTACAGTTTCAACCGGTCAAACAACTTCTGTAGATGATCTAGGTGCTCTTCCTCAGTCTGAGACCTAGCGATCATGTCGTCCACATACACTTCTATCTCATGATGGATCATGTCATGAAATAAGGCGACCATGGCACGTTGGTAGGTTGCCCCAGCATTCTTTAATCCGAACGGCATGACCTTGTAACAGAAGGTGCCCCACTGAGTAACAAATGTAGTCTTTTCCATGTCTTCAGGTGCCATCTTGATCTGATTGTAGCTTGAAAAGCCATCCATGAAAGAGAATACTTTGTGTTGAGCTGTATTATCAACAAGGACATCAATGTGAGGTAAGGGGAAGTCATCCTTGGGGCTGGCCCTGTTCAGATCCCTGTAATCGACACACATTCTGACCTTACCGTCCTTCTTAGGTACCGGCACCACATTAGCGACCCACTGAGGGTAAGAAGTCACTGCAAGGAACCCCGCATCAAACTGTTTCATGACCTCGGCTTTAATCTTCTCGGACATCTCTGGACGCATCCTACGGACCTTTTGTTTAACTGGAGGGCAGTCTTCCTTAGTCGGCAAGTGATGGACGACGATATCGGTATCCAACCCGGGCATGTCTTCGTAGGACCAAGCAAAGATCTCCATATAATCATGCAGCATCTTGGTTAACCGTTGCTTCACGCTGAGCTCTAGGTTGGCACCAATCTTTACCTCTCTCCTGTCTGCCTCAGTACCCAAGTTTATGGTTTCCACTGGCTCTTCATGGGGTTGAATTGCCCTCTCTTCCTGAAGCAACAATCTTGCAAGCTCGCCAGGCACTTCGCAATCATCTTCACCTTCGTCTTCGGCTAAGTTGATCGGATTTTCGAAGTCGTAACCGGCATTAGCAGAGCTGTTATCAGTGAGATCCAGAGTGGATTGAAACCTGTATGAGTGAGTGTGTGTGTAAATACAGCTGTTTTGAAAGTTATGGAAAGGAAAAGAAAGACAGAAAAGGAACACAATATTTGCAATGCGAAAAATACGTCCAAGATTTTCATTCATGATGTATAAAATGACAGTTTGTATGCCCTCATAAATAGAACCACAGTGCCTCGGGTAAGACACCGGGCCATAGAGTTTATCATTGTTTATTACAAAATAACAAAACATAGGAATTCATTACTGCGTCACAAAGGTAACAGGGGTATGGTCCTTTGCACTCCAATTGTTCAATCCGTCTTCGGCCGTCGGATAGATCCAGCTATTGAATTCAGCTTCGTCCACTTCATGGTCTTCCCCAACAGCATTCACTCCTGAACTTTTAATAAATACCGGAGGCCTTCCGATCTTCGCTTTCCTCATAGCTCTCTGACCTTCTGTGGTAAAACCCAGCCCAAGTTTATCAGTCTTCTGGGTGAAGTCTGGAAGTCTGCCCCAGTCGGCATATTCACCCTTCTGCACCACAGCCCTGGCATCCTTCAGGGAAGCCATCTTCAAAGGACCACTTGCTTCTGTTGTTTCTGCTGCAATTGGAAACACCTCCTCGAAATGCTGAAAGGGGGTCTCAATGAACTCCCCATCCATCTCAATGTACCTGAAGGAGTTCAGGTGGCTCACCATATATTCTTCCTCTCCTTGCACGGTGACAATCTTCCCTCTGACGGGGTACTTCAGCTTTTGATGCAAGGTAGAGGTCACTGCCCCAGCCTTATGTATCCAGGGTCGACCCAGCAGACAAGAGTAAGATGGACGGATGTCCATCACATAAAAAGTGGAGTCGAACACCTGAGAGCCCACCCGAATCGGAATGTCAACTTCTCCGTGGACCATCCTCTTTGAACCGTCAAAGGCCCTGACGATGATGTTGCTGGGTTTCAATTCCAGGCCTTCGCAATCTAGACGGTCCAAAGCCTTCTTGGGTAGCACATTCAAAGATGACCCAATATCAACCAACACATGTGCCAAGGTGGTGCCTCTGCATTCGATTGAGACATGCAGAGCATCATTATGGTCTCTCCCCTTTGCGGTTAAGTCAGCATCTGAGAAACCCAAGCCGTTGTCTGCCGTTAGACTTGCCACGCAATCAGTGAACTGGACTGCAGAGGTTTCATGTGGCACATGGGCCGTCTTGAGGAATGAGATTAGGGCCTTTGCATGAGCCTCAGAGCACAGCAGTAAAGAGAGCATGGAGATCTTGGAGGGCGTATGCCCCAGCTGTTCCACAACATTAAAATCGCTCTTCTTTATGATCTTCAGAATCTCCTCCATCTCTTGTGGGGAGGCCTCAGCAGCTATGGGCATGGGTGCCTCCATCTGGGCAGGCTCAACTTCAATCCCCTTGCCCCGAGTATTGGATGACTCGGCAGCGAGAGAAACAATCGGATTAGCAGCAGGAACAACAACTTGATCAACAACAGGCATAGGTGTACTTGTAGGAATTATCAGGAGCGGTCTTCGGGCAGCAGGCGGTGCAATGTCAGGCGAGAAGAGCCTGCCACTGCGGGTAACTTTGGCTGGGCCAGTAATGTCACAGATGCTGGCGCCAGCGTTGAGCTCTTGTTTAATCCTGTTTATATATACATCTGCCCCATAGTGCCAAGGGACAGCTTTATCAGATACATAGGGCAGGGGCCCTGGAACAGTGATAATAACGGGTGCAACGGTCATGATTTGAGTGGGCTTCTTCGGGAGAGCCGGGATTGGATTATTGAAAATAGTCACTACAGAAACTTCTTCCATTGGAACCAATCGAATAGCAGACTTCTTGAATAGAATCTCCTTGCTATCCATTAAGCTTTGGATGCCTAACTTTAGCAAGGGACAACCAGATGGGGACACGGCACAGAATAGGCAACCCTCACTACAACCCGGAAATAAACCGGCCTGCAGTAGGTTCTTCTTGACGATCTTTAGAGGAGTGGCTAGATCATCCACAGAAACAGCATAAACGTCTTCATCAACAGCATTTACCCCGTGCTGAGGCATAGGGGCAGTAACTACATTCGGCTTTGCAGGCGCTTCGAATTGTATCTCCTTTGCATCGATAAGGTCTTGCACCTTATTCTTCAACGCCCAACAGTCATCGGTAGAATGCCCAGGACTTTCTGAATGGTAAGCACAACGAGCATTCGGGTTGTACTTAGGAGATGTTGTATTAGGGAACTTTGGAGCTTCCCTGACAGTCACCAAATTGGTTGCGAGCAACTGTGGCAGGATCTGCGATAAGGTCATGTTTAACCGGGTAAACTCCCTCCGGGGTCTTTCAGCCCTTTGGGAATTGTTTGGCCGAGGAGCGGCAGCAGGCTTAGCAATCATCACCGCGCTGACAGATTGGCGGTGCTCAGGTCTCTCTGATTTCCTAGAACCATACACGGCACTAGACTCCTTTTTAAATGGTTTCTTTTCAGAGCTAGATGAGGCACCCTTTGCAATCTTCCCAGACTTCAGCCCAGCTTCAATTCTCTCTCCAGTCAGAATCAAATTAGTGAAACCAACAGAAGAATTCCCAATGAGATGGTTGAAGAATGGCCCAGATAGGGTCCCCAAGAACATGTCAACCAGCTCCCGATCAGTCAATGGTGGATGCACTCTGCCAGCCAGGTCTCTCCACTTCTGAGCGTACTCCTTAAAACCTTCGCTTGCACCTAACGCCATACCCTGGAGTTGGGTACGTGTGGGGGCAAGGTCGGCATTATATTGATACTGCTTGTAGAAAGCAGTAGCCAACTCCTCCCAGTTACGAACTTTGGTCCCATCCAGCTGATAGAACCATTCGAGATGAGTCCCTGAAAGACTCTCCTGGAAGAAGTGGATCCATAGGTTCTTATCCGCAGAGTACGGCTGAATTTTCCGAACATAGGACCTTAAGTGCAGCTTGGGACAAGATGCCCCGTCATATTTGGAGAAGGATGGTGCTTTGAACTTATGCGGGATAATCACACCAGTCGACAAACCCAGATCTCCGAAATCCAGCCCAGGCGCCTGTTGAACCTCCATAGCCTTCAACCTGTCCTCCAGTTGCTTATATCTGTCATCCGCAGGAGGGTACTGCTCTTCATCAAAGTCTGTCTCGTTGTCGGAGACGACCGGACTAGGAACCTTTACTTCTGCCTGAGAAGGACTCTTGCCAACAGAAGAACCAGCCTCTTCATGTTGCAGAGTATTGCCAAACCTTCGGCCCGAGTTGAACAGAACAGTTCTTCTCTTCTTCTTCTTCTCCTTCTTCAGGAGCATAGCCTTTAGTTCTTCTTGGCCTTTAGCCAGACCCTTGATTAGTTCTTGAAACTGCGCATTCTGCGCCTGAAGAGCCTTGATTAATGTCTCAGTTGATGCAGATTCGGGATTCATGATGCTGAAATAAACAGCGAAGAACTGTAAGCAACCTGAAAAGTGGAAAAACCTGCTATGCACATGATGTATGAAATGCGTATGCAATGCATTCAAGGGTTCGGAAGTTCAAATTTGTTGTAGACAAAAAGGAACACACGTTATCATTAAGGAAATCATTGTTTAATACATCAAAGCCTCACGGGCAAAAATACAAAAATCGAATCAATCCCAGAATACACTGCGCATCCTCTTTGGAGCTATGTAGGTGTTGAGGTTCCTCTCCTCATGCAACAGGCGAGTGAGCTCCAAGACCTTCTTTTCGCTGGCATGCAGACTAGTCTCAAGAGAATTCCTTTCCTCCTTAAGCTGGATCCAGCTCTTCTGCATCTCTTCCCAGGATGTGGGCATATCAGGGTGCTGAATAGTGTAGGACACTTCCCCTTCCGAGACTGGTTCTTTGATTACTGGGAGCATGTGAGGATAAGGCATCACTAACTTCTGAGAGCGGGCGCGTACCCACTTGAGATAAGGTTCCAATGGGGTGGAGTTCCTGTGCCCCAATGTCTTGCTGTCTATCCTACTAGGCATCCTCCAAGCTCTGATAAATCTCTGGCGAAGTCCTTGAGTATCATTGTCGAAGTCAAAAACTATGTCAGGAATTAACATGTCATGAGGACCATCCCTCCGAGCGTAACCAAACTGTCTCCAAGCCAGGCATGGGCTATAAGTGATACCTCCTCTGATTCCAAGTAAAGGAACATTAGGGTACTCCCCGCAACGATCAATGATAGTGACATCTTCTCTGGACCTAGGACACCAATGTATATCTGCATGTGTAAGAGTCATCAACCGCTGTGACCATCTCAAACCCCGCTCATTCTTCAGGACTGATTGTGGAAGGTGCGAAATAAACCACCTTCCCAAGAGAGGAGTGCAACACATAAGGACACCTCTTTTTCTCATGGTTCGAGTGTAACATGAGTGAAGGATGTCCCCCAGCAACGTAGGTATAGGATTCCTGGACATAAAGATCTGAACAACACTGATATCAATAAGCTGATCTGGGTTAGGAAACAACACCAAACCATAAACAAGGAGGGCCACAACCTCTTCAAAAGCTTGCAAGTCAAGGGAGTTCCAACATTCAAGAGCTTTTTCAAACAGAAACCTGGCTAAGAACCCTTTGATACCACTTCTAACTTCCCAATGTCCCTTGAGGTCAGATGACTGTAGGTGCAAGGCTTTAGCAATCTCTTCAAGCTTAGGTTCCTTTTCTATACCGTTGAAGGGTAGCTGATCAAGGATAGGGATCTTCAGGAGCCGGGAGAACTCCTCCAATGTAGGTACCAACTGATAGTCCAAGAAGGTAAAACAGTGATGCAGAGGGTCAAAGAATTGGAACAGGACCTTTATCATATCCTCCTCAATGTTGGTGTTAACCAAGCTGATGAGGCTTCCATGTCTTTCACTGAATGAAGAGTTCTCGGGAATCCTGGATATAAGCTCCTTAAGCTGAGGAGGGATCCTTACAAGACTGATTTGAATTGTCTTTCTACGAACAGTTTCCATGTCCTACAAAACAAGAACAAAGATGAAAATTCGAACCCCTGAAATGGTTAGTCAATGCATATGATGCTGGATGATGTCATGATACTATGATTAAACACACCACAGATATATACAAAGACAAACATGTAGGGCACATAAGGCACACAAGACAAGCCCTTAAGGTTTAAGGCCAGCATGGGGTCTGGGTAGTACCCTCTTGAAGTTGGTGGGTTCAACCTGTCCTAATCAAAGTAACCGGGTTCTAAGGTTCCCAATATCACGGGATTACTTTCATTGTTCATCGTTTCGATTTAGCCACTGAACTGGCGACCGAAATATTCCAGGAAAGCAACCCTCAATTGAGCGTAGTATCGAGTATCAACCAACCTCGGACTGCACCAAAGTCAGTTATCTCACTATCCTAAAGAGGCCAAGATAGTTCAATTAAGGTTCCTAAGGTCTGTTGATGCTTCACGACACCACGCGGAGGCCCCGTACTCTCCTTGACTGAACTCAAGGGTTACCGGTACACACCAAAGTGCCACATCAACGTAGCAGACTGTTTCAACCATGTCGGTATACCCCGCACAGTTCCCTCACAGCCTTGTTGCTACTTTCTAAGAAAGGTATCCCCCAGATCCGGGTTTAGGATCTATAGAACTCCCAAGCAACCCACAATTTAAAGCACACAAGGAAAACAATTGAAAACATAGTTATAAGCTAGCCCTAAGGTACACCCCACTTTAAGTTTTAGTCCCCAGCAGAGTCGCCAGTTCTGTGATCGGTGGATCTGGAAATGACTGTTTAACGCTGGTTCGCGAAATGTCGCGGTAAGCAAGAGTCGCCACCGTCTTTTATTTTCTCCAAATGGAAAGGACAAAAGCACAGAAAAATTCCTTAAAGAGATTGCTCTCGGTTCGGGAGGTAGGTTATAGAAAGGGAAGGTGTTAGCACCCTTTCTATCCATGGTTATCCATGGGCTCTTAGATACTTGCTCAATGTGTTTTCAAAAATGTTTGTTTGCTTTTCAATTGTGGGTTTAAAAAGTTTCTTTGAAAAATTTCAGTTCGACTCGTACGTCAGAGTGTTTGAAAAATTTGCTTTGAAAGCTTTTGAAAAGTGTCGGTGTGAAAAGTCTTTGAATTTTTGTTTTGAAGAGAGCAAGTATCTACGAGAACCTACCTACCCTAAGGAATTCGTCTGTGTAAATGTCCTTTAAAGTAATTCCATCCCACCATTGAGAGGTAGGTGGCACCACCGTTGGAGGTGTTCGGGTCAATTCGAGTTTGTAGGGACATGGTGATCACCAGAGCAATGGGAAGACACCTTAGAAGCTACCCTCATGCCAGGTTCCCGGATCATGAGGACTTACTAAGACGTCCTCTACTCGACGATCACCTTTCGAAAGGCAACAGTGAGACGTACCCTAGGGGTGGTGTGTGTGATTCGTGTGTTGTTTTCATTTGCATTTGTCTTTTGTCAAGTTCATTGTGATCTACGCTTGATTTTAATTAGGGCCATTCATTCTTGCATGCTTATTTAACAGTTAATATTTGCGGGAAAAATAAATCTAAAGTTATTACAAATGGCGCGGGTCCACATCGCCAAAATTAAACCGGACCCGATTTGACGGAAAATAAATAAAGCGAATAAAAGTGCGAAAAGTATAAATTGTTACAACGCTTTGGGAGAATTACATAATTATTTAAACGACATAAAATAAATGCGCGAAATTAAATAAATTACGAACATGGGCGTTGGACCCTTTTGCCAAAAATTTAAAGTTAATGAAGGGTTGAAATTAAAATTGAAAAGAAAAATGTTTTTTAGTATTTTATATTTTTTAAGATTTAAAAGAAAAAAGAGGATTAATTAAAATTAAAATAAAATGTCAAACCCTAATTCTAATTATTTTTTAGTTATTAAGAAAATATTGAAATTTGACCTAATTTAAACCTAATTTTTTTATGTACACTTTAATTATGAAAATAATAAATAAATAAGTATTATGATAAAAAGGAAAAAGTTAAAAGGAATAAAATTTATCAATGAAACCTAATTCTACTTCTTTGTACTTTTATTATGAAAAGAATTAACATTAAAACCCTATTTTAAACTAAATTCACTTATATAATTTATTCAGGAAAATAATTGAAATAGAATATTTATTAAATTTTTTTCATCTTTTCTGATTTTTTGTATATTTTTTATATTTTTTTGTAAAAAAGAAAATTAATTAGTTAACTAAAAGAGTAATAATAGAAATAGAATAACAAATGAATAAAATAAAGAAAAAAGAAAAAGAACTATGCAAACCAGGGGGTAGTAGACCCCAAGTAGGAGGTGTGATTGTGAATGCTGGCCCAATAAGCAGTGGCCCTTTTTGACTTTTGCATGGCAACGTACAACAATGTTGACTCACGTTCATGGTGCTCTCCCAATCTTCGCCCTTGGCTTGATCTCATGGGACGCATGGCTGCTGATTCTTGAGGATGTATGGGACGTTTTTATCTTGGACGCTGCATGGGAACACAATTTGCAAAATAATATAGGAAACAAGACAGACCTGGGATTCGAACCCAGGTCTTGGACGTGAATGCCTTCTTCGCTTGCCAACTGAACCACTTAACCAATTTGATATATAATATACAAACAAATATCAAAAAGAGAAAGTAACGCATTAGTGGAATTTTGGCGCGAGCTTTTGAATTAGCCAATCCTCGCTTGACATGGCATCGTCTTCTCCATTCCCTGAAACATGAAAAAACGAAGGCAACGGTTTTCCAGGTGTGGTGTTAGGCTGGCTATGGAAAAATAGCGAATAGGTTTTGGGCGCTCATAAATTGAGCGCGATGTGTTTTTCCTGTTCGTCCAGATGCGTTGAACTCAATGGCAATAGTCTTGAGTCCTAATTTTACTTGGTTTGGGAAACCCCAATTTTCAAGCTCTGTAAACCCTAAAACGCAGTTATGGCATAATCGCGTATGGCTTGCAGAAATTCAATCAAACACAATGGTTAGTTTCAGAAGCTCAAAACAAACATGATGCCATGAATAGAATGCTGTGAAAATGCTTAAAAGATGATATACGATTATGAATTTTTTGCTTTACAGTTTGAGTTTGTTTTACCAATTCTTGAGGCTTGAATCGTTGGTAGGGATTGGAATACGTTCAGGGGTTGCCAAGGAAGCTAATAGGATCAGAATGGAGGCTTGAATCGACCTCTAGAGTGCTTTTCAGTTTTGAGCTTTTATGGAAAATTTTCAAGTTTGTAACCTGTTCTTGGGCGCAGCTTAAGGTGTTCCAGCATTAGGGTTTGATTCCTGGTTATGTAGTGAGCATATTAGGTTAAGAAAATTGCACAAAATCTTTTGAATTCAATGGTTTCAATATTTGATTTTATAAGATCTTTTTTGAATCTTTTTTCATGTGTATTTGGTTCAATCATGCTCAAATCAAACCAAAACTTGCCTAATTAGCATGTGCACGTGATATTGAGAGTAAAACATGCATGAAAAGATTTTTTAGGTCAAGTTTGATATTTTTCATGTATTTAAATAATTTAAATGAATTAATATAAATAATAATTCAAATAAATAAATAAAAAATGAGAAAATACTTCCCTTTGGGCCAAGTGGTCGTGCATATGCTTGGAATGATGAATCATGGAAGAAAAATGGGCCCATTAACAAATTTAGGTCATTTGAACCATTGTTGACTTTTCAAAATATCCAAAAATTTCCCAACTTCCACAAGGCATAACTTGCTCAATTTTTAAGCTTTTCACATGTTCTTGGACATTTTGGAAAGGTCTTTGAGTCCTCTAACCAATGCCTTTGGTCCCATGTCATTTTGATTTACCAATCTCAAGTTATGGCCTTTGAATTAAAGTCCCTTTTTGTTGACTTTTGAAAATGACCTATAATGTTGAAATTGATAACTTTTTGTGAGAGCATTTCTTGGACTTGAAATATGAAGATGAATTGTAGGAAATTTCTTTCTATTCAAAATGAGCTTTGGATGGAATTTTTCTGATAATCCATGTGAAAGTTATGCCCTGGTCAATTTCAGTTGACTTTTTTAGCTGTCCAAATATAGTAACTTTTGCATCTTTGATGATTTCTGAGCCAAATTTTGAGAATCATGATCAAGCATTGATCAAATGATGTTTGTGGCTTCAAAATGATATGTTGACCAAAAATTTGAACTTTTGACTGTCAGATGACCATTTTGCCCCTACAGTTGACTGTAGTGCAATCTAGGTTTTGACTGTGCAATTTTGAGCTGAATGCCTTGAAATTTGATATGAGGATACTTGACCACATTTGTAGGCATGTGAGACTTGATTGGGCCTTTGAAAACTTCCTTTTCTTGATCAGAACACAAACCCTAGTTTTGACTGTATAGGAGACAGTTGCACTGCACAACCCTTGGGGAATTTTGTGACTTGGCTTGGCAATTTCTTGAAGAATATGGGAGGGCAAATTTTGGGGTACAACACGTAGTATCTTTCACTATGTCTGCATTGACACGGTGAGGAAGGTCGTCACCATCCATGGTGGTTAGAATCATGGCTCCTCCTGAGAAAATGTTCCTAACCACAAATGGCCCTTCGTAAGTAGGGGTCCATTTTCCCCTGCACCTTGAGGTAGTATGATGCGCTTGATAACCAGGTCCCCAAGTTGATACCCTTCTCGTCTAACTTTCTTGTTAAATGCCTTGATCATCCGTTTTTGGTACGTCTGACCATGACAAATAGCAGTGAGTCTCTTTTCGTCGATCAAGTTTAGCTGATCAAGCCGGGTCTGGATCCAGTCATCTTTGCTTAAACCTGCATCTTTCATAATCTGAAGAGAGGGTATCTGAACTTCAATAGGCAAAAATGCCTCCATGCCATATACCAAGGAATAAGGTGTTGCCCCTGTTGACGTCTGCGATGAGGTACGGTACCCATGAAGAGCAAATGGTAACATCATGTGCCAGTCTTTGTACGTCACTGTCATCTTCTGCATAATCTTCTTGATGTTCTTATTAGCCGCTTCAACAGCCCCATTCATCTTCGGCCGGTAGGGAGAAGAGTTGTGATGCTCTATCTTGAATTGCTTGCAGAGTTTGGTGATCATCTTATTGTTGAGATTTGTACCATTGTCCGTAATGATCCTCTCTGGTACACCATATCAACAAATCAGATTGTGCCGAATGAACCGTGCCACGATGTTCTTGGTTACAGTAGCAAAGGAAGCTGCTTCAACCCACTTCGTAAAATAATCAATAGCTACCAGGATGAAACGATGCCCGTTGGACGCTGTAGGTCTGATCTCATCGATCATATCAATGCCCTGCATTGAAAAAGGCCAAGGTGATGTCAAGACGTTCAAAGGAACTGGAGGTATGTGCACCTTATCAGCATAGACTTGGCACTTGTGACAGGTCCGAGAATGTTGATAACAGTCGGCTTCCATGGTGGACCAATAATATCCTGCCCGAAGGATTTTCTTTTCCATGGTGTGTCCACTAGAATGAGTTCCGAAAGTACCTTCATGTAACTCCATCATGATCCTTTCTGCTTCATTCTTATCCACACATCGCAGTAAGGTTGAATCATGGTTACGCTTGTAAAGAATACCATTACTGATGAAGAACTTCGCCACGAACCTCCTCAGAAACTTCCTATCATTAACAGATGCACCCTCGGTGTATTCCTGAGCCTCAAGGTATCTCTTCACCTCATGAAACCAGGGTTTATCTTCTACCTCTTCAGTCTCAATATCACAGCAATGTGCAGGTTCGTTCAATCTTTCAATGATAATCCGGGGAGCTTCATTGTCCCAATTGACTTTGAACATAGAAGACATCGTAGCTAACGCGCCCGCCAACTGATTCTCCTCTCTAGGGAAGTGTTCAAAAGTTATCTCCTCGAAATGTGGAAGCAACGCCAACACATATTCCTTGTAAGGAATGAGATTAGGGTGTTTTGTATCCCACTCACCTTTGATCTGGCTAATCACGAGAGCGAAATATCCGAATACACTTAAGAACTTAATCCTTAGGTCAATAGCTTCTTGAAGACCCATAATGCACGCTTCATACTCCGCCATGTTGTTGGTGCAGTCGAAACAAAGTCGGGCGGTGAACGGAGTATGAGAGCCTTTAGGAGATATGATCACGGCGCCAATTACGTTACCCAAAGCGTTTGAAGCTCCATCAAAGTACATAGACCATCGGGATCCTTCCTCGGGTCCTTCATCCGGTCCAGGTGTCTCACAGTCCGTTACTATCATGATATTCTCATCCGGGAATTCGAAGTTCATAGACTGGTAATCGTCCACTGCCTGATGTGCCAAATGATCTTCCAACACACTTCCCTTGATTGCCTTTTGGGTCGTATATTGGATATCATACTCAGTCAAGATCATCTCCCATCTTGCTATTATTCTGGACAAGGCAGGCTTTTCGAAGATATACTTGATTGGATCCATCTTTGATATCAATAAAGTAGTGTGAGTCAGCATATACTATCTCAGCCAGCGAGCAGCCCATGCCAAAGCGCAGCAAGTTTTCTCAAGCAACGAGTATCGGGTCTCGCAGTCGGTAAACTTTTTGCTAAGGTAATAAATAGCATGCTTTTTTCGGCCAGACTCGTCATGCTGCCCCAACATGCACCCCATTAAATTATCGAGTACTGTCAAGTATAAGATCAAAGGTCTCCCTTCAACTGGCGGCATCAGAATAAGAGGTTCTTGGAGATATTCTTTGATTCTTTCGAAAGCGGCCTGACATTCATCGTTCCATCTTACCACTTGATCTTTCTTCAGTAGTTTGAAGATTGGCTCACAAGTAGCAGTCAGGTGTGAGATGAATCGGGCAATATAGTTCAGACGTCCCAGAAAGCCTCTGACTTATTTTTCTGTTTGGGGAGCTGGCATTTCCTGTATAGCCTTCACCTTTGCAGGATCCACTTGAATACCTTTATCACTTACGATGAAACCCAGCAGCTTACTAGATCTCACCCCGAAGATGCACTTGTTCGGGTTTAACCTCAGCTTGTACAACTTCAACCTATCAAATAGCTTCTGAAGATGGTCCAGATGTTCTTCCTCAGTCTGGGATCTTGCAATCATGTCTTCGACGTATACCTCAATCTCATGATGGATCATGTCATGGAACAAAGCGACCATGGCACGCTGATACGTTGCCCCAACATTCTTCAATCCAAAAGGCATGACCTTGTAGCAAAAGGTACCCCATTGAGTAACAAAGGTTGTCTTCTCCATGTCTTCAGGAGCCATTTTAATCTGATTGTAACCGGAGAAACCATTCATAAAGGAGAAGACCTTATGATGTGCGGTGTTGTCAACCAGAACGTCAATATGAGGTAGAGGGAAGTCATCTTTGGGACTCTCCCTGTTCAGATCCCTATAGTCAATACACATTCGAACTTTACCATCCTTCTTTGGCATAGGAACCACATTGGCCACCCACTGTGGGTAAGAAGTAACTGCTAGAAAACCGGCGTCAAATTGTTTCATAACTTCAGCCTTGATTTTCTCAGACATCTCTGGGCGCATTCGGCGAACCTTCTGTTTCACTAGAGGACATTCTTCCTTGGTAGGAAATCGGTGAACCACAATATCGGTATCCAACCCAGGCATATCGTCATAAGACCAGGCAAAGATTTCAACATAGTCTCGCAGCATTTGAATCAATCGTTTCTTTACACTAGCTTCCAGATTTGCACCGATCTTGACCTCTTTCTTGTCTACCTCTGTACCCAGATTTACTGATTCCACCGGCTCTTCATGTGGCTGAATAACCCTCTCTTCCTGAAGTAACAGTCTAGCAAGTTCACCAGGCACTTCGCAATCATCTTCACCTTCGTCTTCAGCTAAGTTGGTCGGACTTTCGAAGTCATAACTGGCAGTAGCAGAGTCGTTACCAGTGAGATCCAGAGTGGATGTAGACCTGTATATGTGAGTGTGTGTAAAATAGCTGTTTTGCAATATGTAATAAAAGAAAAACAAGGAGCGCAAAATTTGAAATGCAAGAAACGTCCAATGCTTTTATTAATGATATATGAAAATGACACACATAAAGCCCTCACAAATGAAGCCACGGTGCCCCGGGTAAGACACCAGGCCATAAAGTTTAAAACATTGTCTGTTACAAATTCAAAACAAAAGTCTTATTATTGGGTGATAACTGAAACAGGCATAGAATACTTTGTTGTCCAGTTGCTTAATCCACCATCGGCGGTTGGGTATATCCAGCTGTCAATATCAAACTCTTCATCATTGTCATCCCTGATAGCATTCATCCCTACGTCATGCTTAGGCTTTTCTGGTGCTCCAAACTCGATCTCCTTGGCATCAATCAGGTCCTGTACCTTATTCTTCAAAACCCAGCAATCACCCGTATCATGCCCCGTGCTATCAGAGTGAAAAGCACAGCGGTCATTCGGATCGTACTTCGGTGATGTTGTATTTGGATTCTTTGGGGCTTCCCTTGGAATCACCAGATTGGTTTTTAATAACTACGGAAAAATCTGTGATAAAGTCATGTTGAGCTGAGTGAATTGTCTTCGAGGTCTCTCGGCCCTTGACTGATTGTTGTGCTGAGGAGCAACAACAGGTCTTGAAATAACCACTGCATTAACAGCTTGGCGGCGTTCAGGTCTATTCTGACTTTTTGAACTATAAACAGCACTGGACTCCTTCTTAAAAGGCTTCTTCTTGGTGCTTGACGAAGCACCCTTCTGTATTTTACCAGATCTGATACCAGCCTCAATTCTTTCCCCGGTCATGATCAGCTATGTAAACCCGTACGATGAACTTCCAATGAGATACGGACCAGATAAGGTCCCCAGAAACATATCCACTAGCTCCCTATCAGCCAAGGGTGGTTGAACTCTTCCAGCAAGGTCCCTCCACTTCTGAGCATAATCTTTGAAACCTTCACCCGTACCCATTGACATACCCTGGAGTTGGGTACGCGTGGGAGTGAGGTCGGCATTATATTGGTACTGCTTGTAGAAAGCAGCGGCCAAATCTTCCCAATTACGGATACTAGCTCCTTCTAACTGGTAAAACCATTCAAGCTGAGTCCCTGAAAGACTGTCTTGAAAGAAGTGTATCCAGAGATTCTTGTCAGCGGTGTATGGCTAAATCTTCCTGACATACGACCGGAGGTGCAGTTTCGGGCAAGAAACTCCGTCGTACTTAGCAAAGGCTGGTGCTTTAAACTTGTGAGGAATTACCACCCCAGATGACAGACCCAGATCACCAAAGTCCAACCCAGGGACTTTCTGAATCTCCATCGCACTTAACCAGTCTTCCAGTTGTTTATACCTATCCTCGGCCAGAGGATACTGGTCTTCGTCGAAGTCAGTCTCGTTGTCTGAAACCATGGGGCTAGGAGCCCTCCTTTCTTTCTGATTATCTCCCCCTCCAGATGAGTGAGTCAAATCAACCTCTTCTCGCAAATTGTTTCTGAATCTGCGACCCATATTGAATAGGACCGTCTTCTTCTTCTTCTTCTTCTCTTTTAAGATAAGGGTCTTCAGATCTTGTTGACCCTTAGCCAGGTTCATGAACAATTCTTGGAACTGGGCGTTTTGAGCCTGTAGAGCCTTGATTACTTGTTCAGTTGATGGTTCAGAAGACATAATGTTGAAATAAACAACGAAGAAGATAAGAGACCTGTAACGGGTACCTGTTATGAGGTGCATGGAATGAAATGCGTATGATATGATTTCAAAGACGTCGAGAGATTCAAATTCATAAACAAGAAATGAAACACACTTTTATTAGATAAACTTGAAATCAATTGTTCAACAGATGCCTTTAAGGCGTTACAGGAAAGAAAAACTGAAAAGTAAATCAAAGCTAGAAATAATCAAAAAACAATCAATGCTCCCATGGTCGCTTCTTGTCGGTGCGGACATAATCATTGAGGATCCGCTCGTTCTCCAGCTGCCTAGTCAACTTCTGAATCTTCTGCTCTTGTTCGTGATACTTTTCTCGGTAAGTATCCCGCTCTTCCCGTAGCTGCATCCAGGACCTCTTCAATGCCCCAATGTCAGTAGGCATGTAAGGGTGTAGGATGGTAGGAGGAACCCCCTCTTCATCATCAACTTCAACAATGATAGGCAAGACGGCTTCATACGGCATTCCCAGCTTTTGGGCACGGATACGAACCCATCGGAGATATGGCTCCATCGAAAGAGAAGTCTTTGCACCCAGCTCGTGCGGATCAGACCTGTGTACTCTATCCCAAGCTCTTATGAATCTGCGGCATTGCTCGTTACTATCTCCTTGGAAATCAAAGACAATACTAGGCATTAGCAACTCATGAGGTCCTTCTCTTCTAGCTCGCCCAAACTGACGTAAGGCCAAGCACGGATTATAAGTGATCCCTCCATTGGTTCCTATCAGTGGAACATTGGGGTATTCCCCACAACGATCAATAATAGCCACATCTTCCATACCCTTGATAGTCCAAATGATGTCATTATGAGAGAGAGACATAATCCTATAAGCCCAGCCCATGCCTTCCTTGTTCTTCAAGACTGATTTGGGGAGGTGAGAAATAAACCACCTCGCCAAAAACGGAGCACAGCACATAAGGGTTCCCCGCCTCTGAGCAGTACAGGCATAAAAAGAATGAAGAATGTCACCTAAGAGAGTAGGCACAGGATTACCGGAAATGAAGATCTTCACCACATTCACGTCAACGAAGGAATCCGAGTTAGGAAACAAAACCAAACCATATATCAGAAGAGCCAGGATGTCTTCAAATGCCTGGAAGTCTAGACTATCCTAGAACTAATTAGCCTCACCAAACAAGAATTTAGTCAAGAAGCCCTTTGCTCCACTACGAGTTTCCTAATTAGACATTACCTCAGCCTTGGTCAGATGAAGGGCTGAAGCAATCTCTTCCGGTCTAAGCATCTTCTCCCAACCTGTAAACGGGGTCTGCTCCAGAATGGGGATACCCAGTAGATCAGAGAACTCTTCTAAGGTAGGGACCAACTGGTAGTCCGGAAAAGTAAAGCAATGGTACAGTGGATCAAAGAACTGGACTAGGACACTCATCATCTGCTCGTCCAATTTGGAAGTGACCAAACCAAGAAGGTGCCCATGTCTTCTGATAAAGGAAGTAGTATCTGACATCTTTGCAACCAATTCTTTAAGCATAGTGGGAACCTGGACAAAGTTGATCCGGATGGTGTTTCTACGCATGGGTGCCATGACCTATAAAACAGAACAAAGATGAATCCCTCTTGTCTTTGAAATAGGTTAGTCCAATGCAAGATGCATGCAATGTCATAATATCATGATGTCATGATAGAAAACACACCACAAGTATCCACAAATAGCAAACATGGTAAGGGTACACAAGTCACATAGAGAACCCTTAGATTTCAAGCTGGCAAGGAGTCTAGGTACTACCCTCTTTCAGTTTAGTTGGTTCAAACCTGTCCTAAAAATAGTAACCGGGTTCTAGAGGATCTCAATATCACTGACTACCCTCGATCGGTCATAATTCCAGTTTAGCAACCTTTTCTTGCAGCCGGAATCATCGCGAGAGTTTAGTCTCAATGAGTGTCGCATACTGCTATTGTTCTATGGCCAAGTTGGTCAATTTAAAGGTTCTAAGGTCAGTTGGTGCTTAATGACACCTTAGTAGACCCATATTCTCCTCGTTGCGCCACAAGGGATATCAGTACATACTAAAGTGCCACACCAACATAGCTACTGGTTCAACCGTATCGGTCTACGCCGTACAGTTCCCTCACAATTTATTGCTACTTACCTAAAGGGTATTCCCCATATCCGGGTTAAGATCTATAGTAACTCCGATACAAGCCCACAAATATAAAGCATACAAGTCAAGCAATTGAAAACAATATGAACTATTCCTAAGGTACACCCCACTTATAAGCATCCCCAACAGAGTCGCCAGTTCTGTGATACGGTGGGAAGAACTGACTGCTTTTTGGAATGCTGGTTTGCGTTTTGAGTTTGTTTTTGCAAAATGTCGCGGTAAGCAAGAGTCGCCACCGACTTTTATTTTATCCAACAGGGAAAGGAAAAAATCACAGAAAAATTCCTTTTTCGAGATATTTCTTGGGTTCGGGGGGTAGATTATAGAAAGGGAAGGTATTAGCACCCTTTCTATCCGTGGTTATCCACGGGCTCTTAGGTACTTGCTCAATTGTTTTCAAAATTGCTTTCTTTGTGCTTGTGTGTTTTTGAAAAAAAGTTTTTGTTTGAAAACTTCGATTTAACTCTTGCTTCTGTCCTCAAGAGTGTATGAAGTGTTTTTGAAAACTTTGTTCGAAAAGTGTAAGTGTGAAAAGTTTTGTTTTTTGAAATAGCAAGTACTTAAGAACCATCTACCTACTTGAAAAAGGAACCGTTCTATGCTAATATCTTTTAGACAATGCTATCCCACTATGAATGAGTAGGTAGCATCGTCGTTGGAATTTAAGGGTCAATTCGAATGCGTGACTTACGGTCACTAAAGCAATGTTAGGACGCCTTAGCGGTAACCCTAATATCTTAGATCATTTGTTTGAGGCAACAATATCTGAGGCAACCGTTTCGAGGCGACTATGATCTTTTAGACAAGAGGGCGACCTCTAAAACGACCTATACTCAATGACCGTGTATGAAGGCAACCAAGTGGGGTGTACCCTAAGAGTGCGCATGTGCGAGTGTGTCGTTTTTAGTTATTTTTATCTTTGTACATCTTAAGGGTGATCTAAATTGATTTTAGGTTAAATCATTCAGTCTTGTCATGCCATACTATTATCAAACATCTAACAGTTATATATTGCGGAAAATAAAAGTGCGGAATTTAAATTACAAGGCGTTGGGTATTTACATCGCCAAAGACAAACCCTTTAAAAATAAATAAAGTGATAAATAAGTAAAAGTCCTATTAAGCTATTACAATCTGGAATCAGATACATAAATGGATGAAAGAAAATAAATCGCGTGCGGGAAATTAAGTCGAGCGCAAGATTAGGGTTTTAACCCTTTAAATAAGACTTTTTTTTGTTTTTTATTTTAAGAAAGAAATTAGCCTAAATTAATTACTAAATTAATAAATTAATTAATTAATAAAAATAAATTATTTTTGGGTTTTAGGTATTTTAAGAAAGAAATAAAAATTAATTGAATTAATAAAAACCTAATTAAATCTAATTTAATTTTAATTATTTAAAAATATGTTAAAGTTATTCTAATTAAGAACCTAAATTAATTTAATTAGTATTTATTAATAAAAAAGGAAAGGTTAAAAATTTTATTGAATAAAATATTTTTGGTGATTTTATTTTAGAAAAGACTGAATTTTGATTGGTTAGTATTTAAGAAAGAAAAATAATAAAACAATTAAGTAAAACAAAATAAGTAAATATAAGAGAAAAGAGGTATGGGCCTGAAATTTGGGTGTGATTAGCAATCCTGAGGCCCAATTGGATCTGGCCTTGTTTGACTTTTTTGATTCCATATGTATGTGTTGAATGGGCTCCACGTAGACCTTCAGCGCTTGGCCATCAGATTTGGCCTTCAGGCCATCTGGCTGTTGGATAGATAAGGGCGCATGGTATGCCATATGCTTGGATGAGCACTTGATTACCTGAAGAACAAAATCAAATAGAAATTGGGAGGACCTGGGATTCGAACCCAGGTCCTGGTGGATCTTACCAATACGCGCTTACCACTACGCCACTTTGATCTATTTGTTAATATATTGTACAATAATGATAATAAAACAAAACAGAATTAATGGATCAGAAAATAAAATAATGCGCGCCACATTTGAATGGGCGAATGAAGAAGCGACACGCCATCGTCCCTGTCGTTCCACCACTGTAATTTTACCTGCGGATTTGAATCTGCAACTAAAAACACACCTCGATCCAAAAATCAATTCCAGGCAATAAAAATGACCTTTAAAGGCATGGTTAGGTTCGTCTCCTTCTCCTGAGTGGAACCATGCCCATTATAGGGACCAATTTCACCTGAAACAAGAATCCCTAAAAACCAAAACGTAACCCTAGTTATGGTATTTTTGGGTTACAGCGCATATAAACCAAATTGAATATTGTCAAAAGCTCGGAAATGTTATAAGGATTATAAATATGCCAAGAATTTGTTCAAATGATACGAGAATGAATATTTACGGTTTCAAGAACAGAGCTTGGTATCGTGATGCTTACAGCGCTTTTGAAGGCCTGAGGACGCGTGCTTTTGATCCAGGAAGGTTGTGTGATCACCCAGGAATCGATTGGGATGCTTGCCAAGTCCTGAAAATGTCTCTTGCTATGATTTCGAATTCAAGCTTTTTGCCACTTTTTCAAACTTTTGTTCTGCCTTTTCTTGCAGCCTCCAACCCTTGTCTCAATTTGTTTAGCTTCCTTATGTACTGCATATTGTGTTAGGGTAACAATTATGGTCTAAATCTTCTCCCATCATGGCTTGCATATTTGATTTGATTCACCTCTTTACAACTTTCCAAATTTGCCAATTTTCAATCTTTTTGCACATGGTATGGTGAGATTAGAGTTTGATGATGATCATGACAATAATTAAGACCTGAAACAACCAAAAATATCTTAGGTAATCAAAGTTTGGATTTTATTTGATTTAATTTGATTAAAAATGAATAAATTCAAATAAATAAAAAATTAAATAATAAAATTGATAAATGGACACATGGATGAAGCTGAGGCACGTGGATAATGATGCAATTTCAAATCAAGTGGAAAAGAATGGGCTCATTTGACAAAATTTGAAGTTTTGGGGATAGTTGACTTTTGGCAATTTTGCAAAAATGCCCAACTTCAACAATGCATAACTTCCTCAATTTTGAACTTTTGGATGTGTTCTTGGACTTTTTAGAAAGCTTGAGATGTCCTATAACCAACCCTTTTGGTATCATATCATTTTGATGTTCCATGCTCAAGTTATAATCTTTGTAAAAAAAGGTGTTTTTATTGACTTTCAAAAATGACCTATAATGTCCAAATTTGTAACTTCTTGTGAGTTCATTTCTTGATCTTGGGGTATGAATATGGATTGTATGTAATTTCATCATCTTTAAAATGAGCTTTGGATGGGTCATTTCTCATAAAGTATGAGAAAGTTATGCTTGGTCAAAGTTCAGTTGACTTTTCCTGCAAAACCCTAATTTAGCAACTTTTGAGTCTTGATGAATTTTGAGCAATACTTGATGAATCATGATCAACCCTTTATCAAATGATGAAATATCCTTCAAAATGAGGATGTTGACAAAAAATATTGAAGTTTGACTGTTTGTAAGTCACAGTTGACTTTTGCCCTAACATAGTCGATTTTTGGACCTTTGAGCAATTGACTGAGCAAACTTCCTCTTCAACGCTTGAAATTTGACATGGATGACCTTGAGAAACCTATTAGTACATTGGGGAGCACTTGAGGTCATTTGGATTCAAAGATCTTGATGCAACCCAAAAGCCTAATTTGGGGTTGACTGCCTTAGGAGGTGACTTGTCTGACCCACTCTTGAGCAACCTTGAGCCACTTGGGGACTTTTCTTGCAATGTTTTGAGGAATATGAGAGGACAAATTTTGGGGTAAAACAGCAAGTAACATCAAAAAGCATGATTCAAGTCTCCTGCAAGCATCAGGCCCCTACTTGTACTTGAACTTGGGAACCATGAAAACCCATTAAACTTTATTTCTTTTTGGTTTTACACAAAACAATAACATGTTATCCTGAATGTGAAAGAACCCTCTTCTCTATAAATAGAGAGACTCTTTACAAATTAAAGGATATTTTTTAGGGGAGATATAAAAAAAGATTATCAAACACTCTCAAACATTCAAACTCTAAAACTCTCACAAAAAATATCAGAACCCTTCATGTATTAGTGAACCCTTCGATTCATTCCCTAATAGTAATATAACAGTCTTTCGATTCACTCCCTAGAATGCTATATAACAACCTTCGATTCATTGACTTTTCAAACAAATCATCAACTGAACTAGTTCAAGGAAGATCCCCATAGGCTTGATCCATCATTTAATCATTCTTAGAAGTCACATGCAACCCCTTTGATTGGCACTTCAAGAGGTAAATTTCTTCTAAACTTGGAACTTTACATTTAAATATCATTTATACATATAAATAAAAGAAAAATGTAGATATCGTGTCTAGGAAGTTAGCCATGCTCTTAGTTTCGATTACCATGATTGATATGTTGAGAACTACAATTTTGACTAGTTAGGCTTCTATTTTGGCATCAAACAAATTTGTGCTAACCTTTTGTTTGTGGATTTTAAAAGTTACGTAGTTAGATGTGTGTTGTACCCCAAAATTTTCCCTCCCATATTTCTCAATACATGTCAAGTGAGGTCCTCAAATTGCTCAAGGAGGTCCCAGAGTTGACCAGACAATCTCTCTCCTAAGGCAGTCTACCTCAAATTAGGGTTTCATTTTGAATCAAGATGCTTGAGTACAAATGATACCAAATTCTCACCATTGTCCTAATATGTTCTCAAGATCATCCATGTCAAGTTTCAAGCCTTGCAGAGGAATTTTGCTCAGTCAATTGCTCAAATACCTATAATTAAACTATGCTAGGTCAAAAGTCAACTGTGGCCCACATACAGTCAAACCTCAAGATTTTTGGTCAACAACCTCATTTTGAAGTATCATTCATCATTTGATCAAGGGTTGATCATGATTCCTCAAGGATTTCTCACAATTCATCAAAACCCAAAAGTTGCTAAATTAGGGCTTTGCAGAAAAAGGCAACTCAACTTTGACCAAGCATAAATTTCTCATACTTTATCAAAAATTACCCATCCAAAGCTCATTTTGAAAAGGATGAAATACCCTACAATTCATCTTCATCTCCCAAGTTCAAAATATGCACTCACAAGAAGATATGAATTTGGACATTATAGGTCATTTTGAAAAGTCAACAAAAACACCTTTTGGGTCAAAGCTTCATACATGAACATGGAAGACTCAATTGATATGAAACCAAGAGGGTTTATTAGAGGACATCCTAATCTTTCTAAAAAGTCCAAGAACACCTCTCTAGGATCAAAATTGAGAGAGTTATGCATTGGCCAAGTTGACCTTTTTTGCAAAATTGTCAAAAGTCAAACATGCTCAAATTTGCATATTTTGCCAAATGGGCCCAACTTTTTATGCTTGCATCTCGTTCCTAACATAGTACACGACCTATGGGACCCTCCATGCTTTATTTATTCATTTATTTAATTTATTTTTATTTTTATTCATTTAAAATTCAAATAAAATCAAATAAATCCTAATAAATTATATATTGTATTTTAGGGATGATTTGTGCATTGAAAAAAGATCTTATAGGCTGTCAAATGAAGATCAAATCGTGCAAGGCCAATTTGTTTGAAAAAGATTGGATTTGAGCCAAATTTGAAAGGTTTACATATGCCATGAAAACAAAATCAAATCTTGAAAAACTTCCAAAGATGTGATCAGTTTTATAACCCTAATGCATTCTCTAATATATATTGAACATTCCCAAAGCAAGCATAAGGGTTAAGCAGTCGTGCAGAGGTGAAAGAAAAACTCAAAAATTGCAAGAAAAGTGGGGATCTAATTTTCGTGTTAGGGGTCAATTCGTGCCATTCTCAGGTTGCCAATAGGTTGTTGGACATTCCAGGAGCATTTTCCAATCAGATTCAAGCCTTTCCATGCCTGGAATTGCAAGATAGAGGTATCATGATATGCCTCCAAATTTGAATTCAGTTTCATTGATTCAATCACCCATTGCATATTTTAATGATATATTTGTGTTTGTCTTTGAGTTTGCAAGCTTTTGATACCATTTAATTGTATTTCTAAAGCTTGTACATGAAGATGCCATTGTTAGGGTTTGCTCTTATATTTTAGGGTTTCTCTATATCAGTAAAATTGGTCCAAGAAAGTAGTACCATAGTGTTCGTGGGTTCAAGACAAACAGAACCATGTAATTAGAATTCATTTAACATGCGTTTTCTTGATGATTGAAAGTTACAGGTTTGTAGCTACAGTGACATGTCTGTAGGTAAAGGTGTATATCCTAAAGCGACAGTGGGGAGGAAGAAGATGGAGGCGTGGCACCCCTGGTTGGGCAGTTTGAAATTCCGCATGTTTTTCATACTTAACCATAGTGTTTGATATTTTGTTTATTATTATTATATATACAAGTAACACATGCAGCTCAGATGGTAAACGTGTCTTGGAAAATGCCTAAGGACCTAGGTTCGATCGCCAAGTCCCATATTTGCTTCATGTTATTTTTCAATAAAGGATCAGGTATGCCTCACGCCCAAGCATCCACCATGTGCTATCAGGATCTGACCATCCAATCCACCAATGCTTCAGATCTAACGCCTTCCCCCTGGAGGACCATTGTGCGCCTCAGTCAAGCATGCGCACTGGATGGGAGTAAAGTCAAACAGGCCTTTGTCCACTTGGGCCCAGAAATTCAGTTTTCACCCCTTTTCAGCAACAACATCCAGGCCCAATTCTCTTTTTCTTTTCTTATTTTTTTATTTTACATTTTAATTTGTTTCATTATTTTATTTCTTTTAAAATCAATTTTTTTTATTTATAAAATCATAAAATCAAGAATTCACAAAAAAATTAGAATTTGTTTTTTTTTAATTATCAAATTTAATTTAATTAATTTAATTTAATTTAGGGCAACTTTAATTTGTTTCTCACAATTAAAATCAACTAGAAAATTAGGTTTAATTCTTTGATTTAATTGTTTCCCTTTTGCAAATAAAATAAAAATATAAAAAATAGGTTAATTTAATTATTTCTCTTAATTAAAATTAATTAGTAATTAGGTTCTTTTTTTAATTCAATTAAGCCTTATTTTCTCAAATAACAAAACCGACAAAAAAAAGATTTTTCTTTAATCAATTACAATTAGGTTTAGTCAAGGGTCAAAACCCTAATCGCCTCGCATTTAATTCATCGCGCGTTTTTTATTTATTTTTACAATACTGATGTAACTGTTCACGGTATGTAATAGTTTAATCTAGGACTTTCTTTTATTTATCGTCTTTTGCGGGTTTTTTGGCTATGTAATTAATCCCCCTCTCTGAAGCCTTGTAATAGCGTAGATTTACTTTCTCGTATTTTAATTCTCGCAAATATTTAACTATTTAGATGTATGCTAATAGGATTGTATGAAAAGAATGCATGACAACTTAATCCAGTTAGAAAACCCTAATGTGCAAAGATAAATAATTGAAACAAATCACTCGCACATATCACTCTTAGGGTATACTCTCACTTCGGTTGCCTTCGGTAAACGACCATTAAGTATAGGGTGTCTTAGTGGTTACCCTTCTGTCTAAAAAAGATCAAATGTCCCATTCAGATGTTGCCTCGGAATGTTGCCTCGGAAAGGTTGCCTCAGAAATGTTGCCTCGAATATGATCTTAAGACTTTAGGGTTATTACTAAGGTGTCCTAACATTGCTTTAGTGATTGTGCGTCCCTTTCGAATTGACCCTCACAACTCCAATGACGGTGCTACCTATTTCTCAATGGTAGGATAACACTGTCTAAAGGAAACGAGAATAGAAACAATCTTTTTTCGAGTAGGTAGATGCTAGTAGATACTTGCTCAAATCAAACTTTTCACACTTACACTTTTCAAAACAACTTTCAAAATAACTTTGTCATACCTTTGAGGACGAATACAAGGTTATCACGAAGTCAAACTTTTCAAAACAAAGCACATACACAAGAAATTTAAAAAGATGAGCAAGTACCTAAGAGCCCATGGAAAACCATGGATAGAAAGGGTGATAACACCTTCCCTTTCTATAATCTACGCCCCGTACTCAGAAACATCTCGAAAAAGGTTTTTTCTGTTCTTTTTCCTTTTCCTTTGTTGGATGAAATAAAAGTCGGTGGCGACTCTTGCTTACCGCGACATTTTGCGAATAAAAAAACACAAAATGCAAACCAGTAAAAGAAGTCGGTTCTGCCACCGTATCACAGAACTGGCGACTCTGCTGGGGAATTATAAGTGGGGTATACCTTAGGATCTAGTTCATCATAATTGCTTCTCTTGATTGTTTTGATTGCTTTACTTTTAAGGGTTTTGTTTGAGAGTTACTATAGATCCTAACTCGGATCTGGGGAAACCTTTTACGTAAGTAGCAATATACCGTGAGGGAAATGTACGACATAGATCGATACAATTGAAGCAGTAGCTACGTTGATGTGGCACATTGGTTGGTATTGGTATCCCTTGTGGAGAAATGAGGAGAATACGGGGCCGCTGCATGGTGTCGTTAAGCATCAACTGACCTTAGAACCTTTAATCCACCAACTTGGCCATTAGAAAGTAGTGAGATAGCCGACTGTTGTACCCCAAAATTTTCCCTCTCATATTTCTCAATACATTGCAAGAAAAATCTCCAAGTGGCTCAAGGTTGCTCAAGAGTTGGACAATCAAGTTATCTCCTAAGACAGTCAACCCCAAATTAGGGTTTTGTGTTGCATCAAGATCTTTGAATCCAAATGACCTCAAGTTCTCCCCAATTCCCTAATATGTTCTCAATATCATCCATATCAAATTTCAAGCCTTGCAGAGGAAGTTTGCTCAGTCAATTGCTCAAAGGATCCAAAAATCGACTGTGTTGGGGCAAAAGTCAATTGTGACCTACAAACAGTCAAACTTCAAGATTTTTTGCCAAAATTATCATTTTAAAGGATATTTCATCATTTGATCAAGGGTTGTTCATGATTCATCAAGGATTTCTCAAAATTCATCAAGACTCAAAAGTTGCTAAATTAGGGTTTTGTAGGAAAAGTCAACTCAACTTTGACCAAGCATAACTTTCTCATACTTTATGAGAAATGACCCATCCAAATATCATTTTGAAGAGGATGAAATTTCCTACAATCCATCTTCATACCCCAAGATCCAAAAATCCACTCACAAGAAGTTATAAATTTGGACATTATAGGTCATTTTTGAAAGTCAACAAAAACACCTTTTTTTCCAAAGCTTATAACTTGAGCATGGAATATCAAATTTAGATGAGACCAAAAGGGTTGGTTAGAGGGCATCTCAAGATTTCTAAAAAGTCCAATAACACCTCCCAAAGTTCAAAATTGATGAAGTTATGCATTGTTGAAGTTGGACATTTTTGCAAAATTGCCAAAAGTCAACTATCCCCAAAACTTCAAATTTTGTCAAATGGGTCCATTCTTTCCCACTTGATTTGAGCTTGCATAGTTGCCCACGTATCCTAGCCTCATCCACGAGCCCATATTCTATTTTTATTATTTTATTTGATTTTTATTTGAATTTATTCATTTTAAATCAAATTAAATCATATAAAATCCAAAACTTTGATTACATGAGATCTTTTTGCTATTTCATGTCTTGATTATCATCATTAACATCATCAAAATTCGTATCAAGCAATCCATGTACAAAAAGATTGAAAATTGGCAAATTTGGAAGGTTTAGTAATGGAGAATCAAATCAAATTGGCAATCATTATTGGAGCAAGATTTGAATCAAGTTTGTTACCCTAATACATTCCACACTACACGAACAAGCCAAAGGGACGTGAATAAGGGCTGGAGGCTGCAAAAAGAGGCAGAACATAAATTGAAAAAAGCACCAAAAATCTTGAAATCGAATCCATAGTTAGAGGCATTTTCAGAAGCTGAGACCAGTCCCAATCTCTTCCTGGGTGTTCACACAAGCGATCTGGATCAGAAGCAAGCATTCTCAGACTTCCACAAGCGTTGTAAGTATCACGATAACCCGCTCTGTTCATGAAATCATAAATCTTCATTCTTGCATCATTTGAATAAATTGCTTGCATATTTGTAATCCTCACAGCATTTCTAAGCTTTTTGCATTATTCAATTTGGTTTATAGGCGTTGTAACCCCAAAACACCATAACTAGGGTTGCTTTTTTGTTTTTAGGGACTCTTATTTCAGGTGAAATTGGTCCCTATAATGGGCATGGTTGCACTCAGGAGAAGGAGACGAACCCAACCATACCTTTGAAGGTCATTTTTATTGCCTGGAATTGATTT
This sequence comes from Vicia faba, assembly GCA_948472305.1. Classification (NCBI taxonomy): domain Eukaryota; kingdom Viridiplantae; phylum Streptophyta; class Magnoliopsida; order Fabales; family Fabaceae; genus Vicia; species Vicia faba. The sequence goes on along the minus strand of OX451735.1, from coordinate 1,109,647,761 downwards.
TTGGATTGAGCTGCGTTTTTAGCTGCGGATTTAAATCCGCAGGTAAAATTACAGTAGTGGAAGGACAGGGATGAAGAGCTGGCGTTCACTCATTGGCCCGTTCAAATGTTTTTCGCGCATTTTTATTTTCTGACCAATAATTGCTTTTTTGATATATTATTATTATTATGTAATATATTAACAAATGAATCAAGGCAGTGTAGTGGCAAGGCAGGCAAGCATATCACTTTCAGGACCTGGGTTCGAATCCCAGGTCCCCCACTTTCTTTGTTATTTTTCTGCTTCAGGTGATCATGTGCATATCTAGGCTTGCAACTCATCATACACCTTCACATATCCAATGGCCAGATGGCCAAAGGCCAAATCTGGTGGCCAGGATCTGAAGGTCCACCATGGAGTCAAGTCCAAACATGCACACCCAATTCAAAAAGTCCAACAAGGCCAACGTGTTTTGGGCCTTCAGCTTGCTTCTCAAACTCCCAGTTTCAGGCCCATACCCCCCTTCTCTCTCATTTATTTTATTTTTATTATTTGTTTTATCATTTTTTGCTTAATTAATTAACCAATCAAAATTTTTTCTTTATAAAATAAAAACCACCAAAATATTTTCTTTGTCAAATCAAATTTTAATTTTTTTTATTCTATTAATAAGCACTAATTAAATTGATGTAGGTTTTAATTAGAATAACTTTAACATTTTTTTATAAATAATTAAAATTAAATTAGACTTAATTAGGTTTTTACTAATTCAATTAATTTTTTATTTCTTTCTTAAAATACCAAAAAAAAAATATTTTTTATTAATTAATTTAATTAATTTAATTTAGTAATTAATTTAGGTTAATTTCTTTCTTAAAATAAAAATAACAAAAAAAATCTTTTCTTTAACAAAAAGGGTTAAAACCCTAGAACTTTGTGCTCGATTTAAATTCCCGCATGCAATTTACATTCTTTTACCAATGATGTATTTGCCTCCGGTTTGTAATAGCTTAATAGGACTTTTATTTATCTTTTATCGCTTTATTTATTTTTAAAGGGTTTGTCTTTGGCGATGTAAATACCCGATGCCTTGTAATTTAAATTCCGCAATTTATTTTCCGCAAATTATAACTGTTAGATGTTTGATAATAGGGATGCATGACAAGACTGAATGATTTAACTTAAAATTAACTTAGATCACCCCGAACATGTGCAAAGATAAAATTAACTGAAAACGCCACACTCGCACATGCGCACTTTTAGGGTACACCCCACTTGGTTGCCTTCGTACCCGGTCATTGAGTATAGGTCGTTTTAGAGGTCGTCCTCTTGTCCAAAGATCATAGTCACCTCGAAATGGTTGCCTCGGATATTGTTGCCTCAAAACAAATAATCTAAGGCATTAGGGTTACCGATAAGGCGTCCTATCATTGCTTTGGTGACCGTAAGTCCCTCATTCGAATTGACCCTTAAAACTCCAACGACGATGCTACCTACTCATCAATAGTGGGATAGCATTGTCTAAAGGAAGATATCATAGAACGATTCATTTTTCGAGTAGGTAGATGGTTCTTAGATACTTGCTCTTTCAAAAAACAAAAACTTTTCACACTTACACTTTTCGAACAAAGTTTTCAAAAATACTTCATACGCTCTTGAGGACAGAAGCAAGAGTTAAATCAAAGTCAAAACAAAAACTTTTTCAAACCCAAGCACAAAGAAAGCAACATTTTGAAAATAATTGAGCAAGTATCTAAGAGCCCATGGATAACCACGGATAGAAAGGGTGCTAACACCTTCCCTTTCTATAATCTACCCCCCGAACCCGAGAAATATCTCGAAAAAGGAATTTTTCTGTGCTTTTTTCCTTTCCTTGTTGGATAAAATAAAAGTCGGTGGCGACTCTTGCTTACCGCGACATTTTGCGAATACAAACGCAAAACGCAAACTAGCATTCCAAAAAACAGTCAGTTATTCCCACCGTATCAAATAAGTGGAGGACCTTGGGATTTAAACCCTAATTTGAAATTTTTGATTTCTTGATGAACAAGTTTCATAATTTGACATGTCTTGATGGAAAATGAATCTTGACACTTGATTTTGACCAAAAAGTCAAAGTTTGACTTTTCAGTATACAGTCAAAAATTGATCAATTGACTGGAAAATTCATTTGTTAATCTTGTGCATTTGGGATCTTTTGAACTTGTTGAACATGTCAAGACAATTCCATGGGGTCCTTGAGTCCATATGTGAGCTTGGTTTGCCATTGGCTAGGTCAAACAGTCAAAAATTGCCTTTGTGCAGTCAAAACCCTAAAAATGACCATTTTGCCCTTTTGGTGATTTGATCAAATTTCTTGTGGAATTGTGATCCAAACTTGATCAAATGGTTTATATGAGTTCAATATGTTGATGTGGGTCAAAAATCATGAGGTTTGACTGTCAATTGACCACAGTTGACTTTTTCCCCAATACAGTTGATTTCTAGGTCAACTGTCCAATTGACTTGGCAAAGATTGGAATCAAGGCTTGAAACTTGGTATGGATAAACTTGTGAGTTCAACATGAAGCATGAAAGTCATCTTAGGCATTTTAGGTCAAAACATCTTTGTGCAACCTCAAACCCTAATTTGGGTCAACAGTGCAAGGAGAGGTCTTGAGCAGAGGAAACCCTAACTGGATCTTGAGCTCCAAGGGTCTTGTGGTGAGAAAATGTTGAGGAAATGGGAGGGCAAATTTTGGGGTACAACAGTTGCCCCTGTTCAATCTTCTTGAACCTGAAGAGTTAGATTGGCAAGTTTGCCTTTCGTGACTCGAAGGTAAAAGGAGATTGGACACTAGAGTGCCCGGAAATTTACACTCGCATGATGGAGTATCAGCAATGTGATGTCGGGAATGGGCTTATAGATGCCATTTGGAAGTATTGATCGTGTAAGAGATTCCTTAGCGAGAACTTGCGTACTTTGAGAAAGGAAGATGTTTCCTGGCTTGTTACAGGTGTTGATCTTCAAACTCTTCATCCAGATATGCCCTGGCTAGATACAGGTATCGAATCTACAATTGGTTGCTCACAGATGTGCCCTGGCTAGATACAGGAATCGAATCTGGAATTGTTGTCTATAGATGTGCCCTGGCTGGATACAGGTATCGAATCTGGAATTGTCGCTCACAGATGTGCCCTGGCTGGATACATGTATCGAATCTGGAATGGCAGAAGGTTGGTAGAGATAGCTTTCCTGGCCGGATACAGGTGTCGACCTCTGACCTGAGAATGAAAGATAATTTCCTGGCCTGTTACAGGGGTTGATCTTCAAACTCTTCATGCAGATATTCCCTGTCTAGATACAGGTATCGAATCTACAATCAATCACTCACAGATATGCCCTGGCTAGATACAGGAATCGAATCTGGAATTGTGATAGTTGATAGTAATCATCTTTGGATCGACCTTTTCCTGAAAAGGCAAGACATCAGTTGTATGCAATGTCATGATGTATGAAATGCATGATGTCATGATGCTCAAAATGAGATAGTGTCGTATGCACTTTATCATGTATGTAAGCAGGATGTATGAAATGTGAAATGTCTATGAATGTATTTTCATCTAGGAAAATAAATCCTTGACGAGTGCCGGGAACTTGTAGAATCCTGGGCTGATGTTGAAGAATGGAGTTCTTTGCTTCCGCTGGGGATGATGGTTGCAAGAATAGACCGGTAGGAGAAGATGACTCCATCGGGGAATAAACTTGTTGGAGAGATTACTCTGTGGGGAATTACTCTGTGGGAAGAGATACTTCGCTGAGGTTTTGATGAGAGCTCCACAGGGGGATTTCAATCATAGACTCCGCTGGGGATTCTGCTGATAAGTTATGTCAGGGAATTTGATGAACTCCGCTGGGGAATAGGAAGAACTTCGCCGAGGACGATCTTTCCGTGGTTATTAGCTAAGGATAACCCAGTTATACCCTGGTGGGGAAATAACCTTTGAATAAAGTCTGGGAGAGACGTTCGTACTCTGCAGGTGATGAGCTTCCAGAATCTACTGGGGATAAGCTTCAAGACCTGCCGGGGATATGGATTCCACTCTCCTGGGTACACTTTCAGACTGTACTGGGGTGTTGGTATTCCGCCGGGGAACAATCTCATATTAAGACTGCCGGGGACGCTTGTTGAGGAATGTCTATACTCCACTGGGAAATGTCGAGATCTTCTGGGGATACCCAACTTCCTTTAGGTTGGTCGTAGACTAACTCTGCTTGAGGAGAATATTGCTGACTTGCTAGGGGAATATTGTGCCTTTCCAGGGCTGATAGGAAACCAACTCTGCTTGGGGAAAGCATTGCTGAATCTCGTCTTAATCTGTGGGGAGTTGAAGTGACTTGGTTACATTCTCCAGCCAAACCTACCTTGGTATCTTGGCGGACAGAGCAACTAGATCGCTTAGACAACTCTAAATTGCCCCCTGTTCCTAATGTCACCTGTAATTAATCCTTTATCTCGCATGCAAATATTCATGGTTAGCAATTAACGGCAAATGCATATATCAAAAATGAGCATTGGACGTTCTTCGCAAAACAAAACAGAAAAAGGAAAAACAATGGATAACTTGTCTGAAAAATTGAACTTGTATTGATTTTTAAATTTGCCTGTAAATAGGCGTTTATGTACAGGAGGCTGACGTCCTAGTAAGAGAACACCGCCGAACAACATAGAGTTTATACAAACAAAACAGCCATGTGAAATATCCCACTGGGTTCCAACTCTACTATCGCCTTTATGTCTTCAAGCGTCTTATCACTTTGCTGCTTAGTTGAAGATGAAGCTGATTGATCGATGCCGAAGTCAGAGCCTGATAGTTGATGCCGAATTCTGGATGCAAGGTGATCCAATGAGACATAGTATTACGCTTTATCCCTAACTTTTGCCTGGACCGCCCTTTTGGGTTTTCAGTCCACCGGGATACCCATTTTTGCCCAAGCCGCCTTTTCAGGTTTTCGACTTGCCGGGTGTACAGATTCTTTTCATTTTCATCCCTTATTTTTGCCCGAACCCTTTTGGTTCGCCGGGAAGCCCTTATTTTTGCCTAGGTGTGTCAACCTAGCGGGTCTTTTATTCATGCGTAGTATCTTTTTACTATGTCTGCATTGGCGGGTGAGGAAGGTCGTCACCATCCATGGTGGTTAGAATCATAGCTCCTCCTGAGAAGACATGCTTTACCACAAATGGCCCTTCGTACGTGGGGGTCCATTTTCCCCTGGGATCACTTTGAGGAAGAATGATGCGCTTGATTACCAGGTCTCCGACTTGATAGTCCTGTCGTTTGACCTTCTTGTTAAATGCCCTGATCATCCGTTTTTGGTACGTCTGACCATGACAAATAGCAATGAGTCTCTTTTCGTCAATTAGGTTTAATTGATCAAGCCGAGTCTGGATCCAGTCATCTTCGCTCAAGTCTGCATCCTTCATTATCCGGAGAGAGGGTATCTGGACTTCAATAGGCAAGACCGCCTCCATGCCATAGACCAAAGAAAAGGGAGTTGCCCTTGTTGACGTCCGTGCTGAGGTACGGTACCTATGAAGAGCAAACAGTAACATTTCGTGCCAATCTTTGTAGGTAACTGTCATCTTCTACACAATCTTCTTGATGTTCTTATTCGCTGCCTCTACAGCCCCGTTCATCTTCGGCCGGTAAGGAGAAGAGTTATGGTGCTGTATCTTGAATTGATCGCAGAGCTCAGTGATCATTTTGTTATTAAGATTGGTACCGTTGTCGGTAATGATCCTCTCGGGTGCACCGTATCGACAGATCAGGGTATGCCGAATGAACCGTGCCACGGCGCTCTTGGTTACCGTAGCATAAGAAGCTGCTTCAACCCATTTTGTGAAGTAATCAATTGCTACCAGGATGAAGCGATGCCCGTTGGATGCCGTCGGTCGGATCTCGCCGATCATATCAATGCCCCACATTGCAAAAGGCCAAGGTGCTGTCAAGACGTTCAGAGGAACCGGAGGAATGTGCACCTTATCAGCATAGATCTGGCATTTATGACAAGTTCGCGAGTGTTGGTAACAATCGGATTCCATTGTGGACCAGAAATATCCTGCCCGAAGGATTTTATTTGCCATGGTATGTCCGCTAGAATATGTTCCGAAGGTACCTTCATGTAGCTCTGCCATGATCTTTTCTGCTTCATTCTTATCCACACAACGCAGTAAGGTCGAATCATGGTTTCGCTTGTACAGAATGCCGTTGCTGAGGAAGAACTTTGCTGCGAACCTTCTCAGAAACTTCTTGTCGTTAACAGATGCACCCTCGGGGTATTCTTGAGCTTCAAGGTACCTCTTCACCTCATGATACCAAGGTTTTTCCGTTACCTCTTCGGTCTCGAGATCGCAGCAATGTGCAGGTTCATCCAACTTCCAGATAATGATCCGAGGAGCCTCGTTGTCCCATTTGACTTTGAACATAGAAGACATCGTAGCCAACGCGTCCGCTAACTGATTCTTCTCTCTTGGGAAGTGTTCAAAAGTTATCTCTTCGAAGTGGGGAAGCAATGTCAGCACATACTCCTTGTAAGGAATAAGATTTGGGTGTTTCGTATCCCACTCGCCTTTGACCTGATTGATCACGAGAGCAGAATCTCCGAAGACACTCAGAAACTTGATCCTTAGGTCAATTGCAGCTTGAAGACCCATGATACATGCCTCATATTCTGCCATGTTGTTGGTGCAGTTGAAACATAATTGGGCGGTAAGTGGGGTATGAGTGCCTTTAGGGGATATGATCACAGTGCCGATACCATTACCCAAAGCGTTCGAGGCTCCATCAAAATGCATAGACCATCAGGATCCTTCCTCAGGCCCTTCATCCAGTCCAGGTACTTCGCAATCTGTCACTACCATGATATCCTCGTCTGGAAATTCAAAGTTTAACGACTGGTAATTGTCCACTGGTTGGTGTGCCAAATGGTCTGCCAATACACTTCCTTTGATTGCTTTTTGAGTCGTGTACTGGATGTCATATTCCGTCAAGATCATTTGCCATCTTGCTATTCTTCCGGACAGAGCAGGCTTTTCGAATATGTACTTGATTGGATCCATTTTTGAAATCAACAGAGTAGTGTGAGTCAACATATACTGTCTCAGCCGGCGAGCAGCCCATACCAGAGCGCAACAAGTTTTCTCGAGCAGTGAGTACCGAGTCTCACAGTCGGTAAACTTTTTGCTCAGGTAATAAATAGCGTGCTCTTTTCGGCCAGACTCGTCATGCTGCCCTAGCACACACCCCATTGAGTTGTCAAGTACTGTCAAGTATAGTATTAGAGGTCTCCCTTCAACCGGTGGCATAAGAATGGGTGGTTCTTGGAGATACTCTTTGATCTTTTCGAAAGCGGCCTGACATTCATCATTCCAACGTACTACTTGATCTTTCTTCAGTAGTTTGAAGATTGGTTCACAGGTAGCAGTTAGATGTGAGATGAATCTAGCAATGTAATTCAAACGTCCTAGAAAGCCTCTGACTTCTTTCTCTGTCTTGGGAGCTGGCATCTCTTGTATGGCTTTCACTTTGGCAGGGTCCACTTGGATACCTTTTTCGCTTACGATGAAGCCTAGCAATTTTCCAGATCTCACCCCAAAGGTACATTTGTTTGGATTCAACCTCAGCTTGTACAACTTAAGACGGTCAAACAGCTTCCGTAGGTGGTCAAGGTGTTCCTCCTTAGTTTGGGACCTTGCAATCATATCATCGACATACACTTCTATCTCGTGGTGGATCATATCATGAAATAAAGCAACCATGGCACGTTGGTAAGTTGTCCCAGCATTTTTCAACCCAAAAGGCATGACCTTGTAGCAAAAGGTGCCCCACTGAGTAACGAAAGTGGTCTTCTCCATGTCTTCAGGAGCCATCTTGATCTGATTATAACCGGAGAAGCCATCCATGAAGGAGAATACTTTATGCTGAGCAGTATTATCAACCAGAACATCGATATGAGGCAGAGGGAAATCATCCTTGGGGCTGGCCCTATTCAAATCCCTGTAATCAACACACATTCGGACCTTACCGTCTTTCTTTGGCACCGGAACCACGTTGGCAACCCACTGAGGGTAAGAAGTCACTGCTAGAAACCCGACATCAAATTGTTTCATAACCTCAGCTTTGATTTTCTCGGACATTTCTGGACGCATATGGCGGACCTTTTGTTTTACCGGAGGGCAGTCTTCCTTGGTAGGCAGGTGATGAACCACAATGTCAGCATCCAAACCAGGAATGTCTTCGTAAGACCAGGCAAAGATTTCCACATAGTCATGCAGCATCTGAATCAACCGTTGTTTCACACTGAGCTCTAGATTGGCACCAATCTTGACCTCTTTTTTGTCTGTCTCCGTACCCAGATTTACCGTTTCCACAGGCTCTTCATGCGGCTGAATGGCCCTCTCTTCCTGGAGTAGCAGTCTTGCAAGTTCACCAGGCACTTCACAATCATCTTCACCTTCCTCTTCGGCTAAGTTGATCGGATTCTCGAAGTCATAACTGGCAGTAGCAGAGTCGTTACCAGTGAGATCCAGAGTGGATTGGAACCTGTATAAGTGAGTGTGTGTAAATATAGTTGTTTTGCAATATATGATAAAGAAAGAAAAGGAGCACAAGATTTGAAATGCAACAAACGTCCAATGTTTTGATTAATGATATATGAAAATGTCATACAAAAGCCCTCACAAATGGAGCTACGGTGCCCCGGGTAGGACACCGAGCCATAAAAGTTTCAACATATTGTTTGTTACAAATTGAAAACAAAAGAGTTCATTACTGAGTGACAAAAGTAATAGGTGTGAAGTCTTTGGCAGTCCAGTTGCTTGGTCCATTGTTGGCTGTTGGGTAGATCCAACTGTCGAATTCCGATTCCTCCACGTCGTCTTCAATAGCATTCACTCCTGGGTTGGTGATGAACACAGGAGGTCTTCCAATCCTTGCCTTACGCACAGCCCTCTGAGCCTCTACAGTGAAGCCCAAACCAAACTTGTCGGTCTTCGGAGTAAAGTCAGGAAGTTGGCCCCAGTTTGCGCACTCACCCTTCTCAATTACAGCCCGAGCATCTTTTAAGGAAGCCATCTTCAAAGGAGGGTCTTCAATCACAGTTTCAGCCGATGCTAGTGTCAGAGGCACCTCTTCAAAGTGCTGGAATGGAGTCTAAATGAATTCCCCATCCATTTCTATGTACCGGAACGAGTTTAAGTGGATGACCATATACTCTTCTTCCCCCTGAACTGTGACAATCTTTCCTCTAACCGGGTATTTAAGCTTATGATGCAGTGTGGAGGTCACAGCTCCAGCCTTGTGGATCCATGGACGACCCAGCAAACAAGAGTAGGATGGACGGATGTCCATCACATAGAAAGTGGAATCAAAAACCTGAGAGCCAACCCTGATTGGAATGTCAACTTCACCATGTACCATCCTCTTTGAACCGTCAAAGGCTCGGACCACAATGTTACTAGGCTTGAGCTCTAGACCCTCACAATCCAATCTGTCTAGGGCCTTCTTGGGCAGCACGTTTAGTGAAGAACCGGTGTCCACCAACACATGGGCAAGAGTAGTGCCCCTGCATTCAATAGAGACATGCAGGGCATCATTATGGTTCTTTCCTTTTGCAGTCAGATCGGCGTCAGAGAAGCCCAAACCATTATCGGCAGTCAAGTTGGCCACACAATCAGTAAATTGATCAGCAGACATTTCTTGCGGCACATGAACCGTCTTCAGGAAGGAGATCAGGGCCTTGGCATGGGCCTCTGAACACAACAACAATGATAGCATAGAAATTTTTGATGGGGTGTGCCCCAACTGCTCAACTACATTGAAATCACTTTTCTTGATAATCTTGAGAATCTCCTCCATCTCTTGCTGGGAGGCTTCAACAGCGGTTGTTTTTGGTGCCTCCGTCAGGGCAGGCAAATCAGTAGCAATCCCTTTGCCCCGAGCATTAGAGGACTCGATGGCAGGGGTAGAAACAGGAACTTGATTAGGAAGGGAAACATGCACACTTGCGGGTGTGATGATAAGAGGTTTCTGAATAACTGGGGGTGCGATATCTGGCGAAAACAGCCTACCACTGCGAGTAATTTTGGCAGGCCCGGTGATGTTACTGACATCGGTACTTGTATCAAACTCTTGTTTTACTCCAAGAACATAAACATCTGCCCCATTGTGCCATGGGACAGCTTTGTCGGATATATAAGGGAGAGGCCCGGAACAGTAATGATGATAGGAGCAATCTTCTGAGTGGACATGATCTTGACAGGCTTCTTTGAGGGAGCCTTGGGAGGTTTGTTGAAAATAGTGACGATAGAAACTTCTTCGGCAGGGACAGCAGGAACGACAATCTTCTCGAACAAGATTTCTTTGCTATCCATCAGGCTTTGGATACCTGATTTCAGCAAAGGACAACCAAAAGGGGAAACAGCACATAGAAGGCAATCTTCACCACATCCCGGAAATAAACTGGCTAGCAACAGATTCCTTTTAACAGTCGATAACGGAGTAACAATCTATTCCACGGAGGCCACATATCGGTCTTCTTCCACATCATTCACTCCATGCTGGGGCATGGGAGCAGTCACAACATTGGGCCTTTCGGGCGCCTCAAACTGTATTTCTTTGGCATCAATAAGGTCTTGAACCTTATTCCTTAGAGCCCAGCAATCGTCCTTAGTATGCCTGGGGCTATCAGAGTGATAAGCGCAACGGGCGTTGGGGTTGTACTTCGGAGAAGTTGTATTCACTACCTTCAGAGCTTCTTTGACAGTTACCAGATTGGTTGACAGCAGTTGCGGCAAAATTTGAGACAGGGTCATGCTGAGCCGAGTGTACTGCCTTTTGGGCCTCTCACCCCTTTGTTGATTATACTACTGAGGAGCAGCAGCAGGCTTTGAAATTACCAATGCATTGACAGCTTGGCGGCGTTCTGGCTTAACTTGTCTCCCAGGACCATAAACAGCACTAGCTTCCTTCTTGAAAGGCTTCTTCTCAGTACTCGCAGCGGCACCTTTCTGTATCTTCCCTGACTTGATACCTGCTTCTATCCTCTCACCAGTCAAGATCAAATATGTAAACCCAGCAGAAGAATTCCCAATCAGATGATTGAAGAATGGTCCGGACAGGGTCCCTAGGAACATGTCAACAAGTTCACGGTCAGTCAACAGTGGCTGCACCCTGCCACTCAAGTCTCTCCACTTTTGCGTATACTCTTTAAATCCTTCTCCTGTTCCCAGTGACATACCCTGGAGTTGGGTACGCGTGGGAGCGAGGTCAGAATTGTACTGATATTGTTTATAAAATGCGGTGGCCAAGTCTTCCCAGTTTCGGATATTGGCTCCATCCAGCTGATAGAACCACTCGAGTTGAGCCCCAGAAAGGCTATCCTGAAAGAAATGGATCCAAAGGTTCTTGTATGCAGTATAAGGTTGGATCTTCCTTACATATGATCTGAGATGCATTTTCGGGCAGGACATCCCGTCATACCTTACAAAAACTGGCACTTTGAACTTCGGGGGGGATCACAATTCTAGCAACTAATCCCAAGTCTTCGAAATCTAAGCCGGGAACTCTCTGCAGCTCCATAGCTGCCAACCTGTCTTCCAAGCCTTTGTACTTGTCATCAGCGGGTGGGTATTGTTGATCAGAGTAGTCTTCATCCTCTTCAGCCTCCTCTTCTTCAACCTCGGATTCGGAAGGTACTGCAGTCGTATTCTCTTTACTGGTTCCCTCTTCAGATGTAGGGGGAAATTCAAGCACTCTTCTGGCTTCTCCTTCAAACCTTCTTCCTAAGGTAGCCACCCCGATTCTCTTCTTCTTCTTTTTCCTTTGGTCTTTGTTCCCTAGCAGGGCCTTTAGATCCTCCTGACCCTTAGCCAAGGTCATCAGGAGTTGTTGAAACTGTTCGTTTTGAGACTGCAAGTCCTTGACCGTCTGTTCGAGATCCATCTTACTGAAATAAACAGCAGAAAGATAAGGAAACCTGGTGTGGAGATTTGCTTATGCATATGATGAATGATATGCTTATGTATGCAATGCATTCAAGGATTTAGAACATTCAAAATTGTTGCAAACAAAAAGAACGCACGTCATATTAATTAGGAGAAATTTGTCAGTACATAAATGCCCCATGGGCCAAATTTTACAAAAAACTTCTCAAGGTAAAAAGACGTTGCACATCCTCTTTGGTGCGATGTATGTGTTGAGGGTCTCTTCCTCATGGAGTCGGCGGGTAAGCTCTAGAACCTTCTTCTCACTGGCGTAGAAGCTGGCTTCAAAAGTGTTCTGTTCCTCCTTGAGTTGGATCCAACTCTTCTGCATCTCCTCCCACGATGTAGGCATGTCAGGATATAGGATGGTGTAGGGAACCTCTCCTTCCGTAAGGGGCTCTTTAATCACAGGGAGAACATGAGGATAAGGCATCATCAGACTCTGGGCTCGGGTTCGTACCCACTTGAGATAAGGCTCAAGAGGGATGGAGTTCTTGTGCCCCAGTGTCTTGCTGTCTACCTTGTTTGGCATCCTCCAAGCTTTGATGAACCTTTGGCGAAGTCCTTGCGCATCGTTGTCGAAGTCAAAAACTAGGTCAGGAATCAACATGTCGTGAGGGCCATCTCTTCGTGCATATCCAAATTGTCTCAAAGCTAGACAAGGGTTGTAGGTAATGCCTCCTTTAATGCCAAGTAATGGAACATTAGGGAACTCTCCACAACGATCGACGATGATGACATTTTCTCTGGACCGAGAACACCAATGTACATCAGAGTGAGTGAGGGTCATCAACCGTTGTGACCACCTTAAGCCTTGGTCATTCTTCAAGACAGATTGTGGAAGGTGCGAAATAAACCACCTTGCAAGGAGAGGAGTACAGCACATGAGAACACCCCTCTTTCTCATTGTTCGAGTGTAAAATGAGTGAAGAATGTCCCTAAGCAATGTTGGTATTGGATTTCTGGATAAGAAGATTTTGACGGCGTTGACATCTACAAGCTGGTCAGGATTTGGGAACAAGACCAACCCATAGATGAGGAGGGCCACAATTTCTTCAAAGGCTTGTAGATCCAATGAATTCCAACACTCTTGTTCTTTCTCAAACAAGAATTTTTCTAAGAAGCCTTTGACACCGCTTCTAGTTTCCCAATGCCCCTTGAGGTCAGATGGCTGTAGGTGTAGTGCTTGAGCAACATCTTCAGGCTTTGGTTCCTTTTCCGTACCGTTGTAGGGTAGTTGATTAAGGATAGGAATTCTCAGGAGTTGAGAAAATTCCTCCAAAGTGGGCACCAACTGGTAGTCGGGGAAAGTGAAACAGTGGTGAAGAGGGTCAAAGAACTGGAACAGCACCTTCATCATGTCTTCTTCAATGTTGGTGGTGACTAGGCTGAGCAGTCTACCATGTCTTTCACTGAAGGGAGAGCTTTCCGGAATTCTTGATGTGAGCTCCTTGAGTTGAGGAGAGATTCTCACAAGGTTGACTTGGATGGTTTTTCTTCGAAGAATTTCCATGACCTACAAAACAAGAACAAAGATGAAGATCTAAACCCTTGAAATGGTTAGTGAATGCATATGATGCTTTATGATGTTCATGATGTATGCACAAAACATATGTACAAGCAATTCACACCAAACCCTAGTTTCAGGCTTGCATGGGGTTTCATAGGTAAGTACCCTCTTGAGTGTAGTTGGCTTAAAAACCTGTCCTATAAATAGTAACCGGGTTCTAAGGAGCTCAATATCACTGGATTGTTTTCATTGTTCATTGTTTTGGTTTAGCCACTTAACTAGCGACCAAAATATTCCAAGAAAATAACCCTCAATGTGTAGTATCGAGTATCTACCAACTTCGGACTGCACCAAAGTCGGTCATCTCACTACCCCTAATAAAAGGCCAAGATGGTCAAGTAATGTTCTAGGTCATTAGTGCTTAGTGACATCACTCAGCGGCCCCGTACTCTCCTTGATTGAACTCAAGGGTTACCGATACTCACAAATATGTCGCACTAATATAGCTATTGCTTCAACCGTGTCGGTATACCCCGCACAGTTTCCACAACGTATTGCTATCTATGAATGTTTCCCCAAATCCGGGTGTAGGATTGCAAACCCAAACAAGAGAGCCAAGATATAAAGCAATCAAAACAAACAATTAGTCATGCAAGAGGGTGATCTAAGCCCTAAGGTTACTCCACTTTTAAGTTTTCCCCAGCAGAGTCGCCAGTTCTGTGATACGGTGGGAGAACTGACTTGAGGTTTGCGTTTGTTTTCGCAAATGTTTCGGTTGAGCAATGTAGTTGTTTAGTTATTGGCTTGCATTTTTGGTAAAACCCAAGTGTATGTGTGAATGTCATGACTGATGTCATAACATTCTAGTTTAGTTTGTACTGATTCATTAGGTACCTTTGCAGAAAAATATTGTCATACAGGTATTGATGTTTATAAGTGTGTATCTGAGCATTTTGCAAAATGATCACATTTTCCTAAATCAGTAGACAGGTTTTCAGATGTCATAACAAATGTTAAGACATCTTGTTCTGAACTAACAGGTTTGCAGTTTGGTTAATTCTGAGTTTTTTCAGGAAAATGACTCAGTCTTTCCAGAACAGAATCCTGCGTTTTCTTTGGGTTAACCTAGCTCAACCCTAACCTGGTTGATAAAGTCCTGTGACCTAGTCTTAAGGTCAAATGGAATTAACCCTAGCTTTTTATGGAAACCCTAACTGAAGATGCAGCTGTTATATATTCAACAGAGCTGCTGTTTTGAAAGCAATCCCTTTTTGGACAGAAGATCATTTGTAAGCTGTATAGTTTTAACTATTGTAATCCAAGCAATTATCATTGTGATAAGTGACTTGGAATAGGTTTTAATTGTAAGGGTTGTGTAACACTCAAAGCTTTGAAGCAAGAGTGTTTGTATGTCTCTTGACTAAAGCTGTGAAGCAAAGTCAAGTTAGGTTTGTGTATCACTCAAAGCTGTGAAGCAAGAGTGGTTGTGTTGATTGATTAAAAAGTTGTGAAGCTTAATCAAGTGTATGTTTTTAAGAGTGTCTTCAACAATTCATTAGTCAAATTGTTTTATGTATCACTGCTGTGATTGAGGGGGAGTGAGTAGGAACTCAGGTTTAAGTTGTACTTAGATTGAAATTGCATTGGGTAGGTCTTAAGTGAAGGAGATAAACTGGTCGGTTTATTCCTGAATTAACATCTCTTATAGTGGATTTCCTCCCTGGCTTAGTAGCCCCCAGAGTAGGTGTTGTTGCACACTGAACTGGGTAAACAATTGACTGTGTTCTTTACTGTTTTTGTATTTACTGTGTTATAGAAAGTCAGATACGGTGTCATAACATTGAACGTGACATTGAGTATCTGCAGCCAGAATTTCAATTGGCATCAGAGCAGGCACCCTGCCTGTATTACTGGGTGAGATCTAGGGATATCACTTTCTGGCACTATGGACAAAGAAGGAGTTTTTGGAAATAGACCACCCATTCTGGATGGAACTAATTATGACTACTGGAAACCTCGTATGATTGCCTTCTTAAAATCTCTGGACAAAAAGGCTTGGAGAGCTGCTGACAAAGGATGGATCCATCCCACCATAACTGAGAAAGATGGGACAATCAGTTTGAAGCCTGAGGAAGATTGGAGTAAAGAAGAAGATGAGTTAGCCCTGGGAAATTCTAAAGCTTTAAATGCCTTGTTCAATGGAATTGATAGAAATATTTTCAGACTAGTACATCAATATGAATTGGCCAAGGAAGTTTGGGACACTCTCAAAACTACTCATGAGGGCACTTCCAAAGTGAAAATGTCAAGGCTTCAGATGTTGACTACCAAGTTTGAGAATCTAAAAATGATGGAAGATGAAACCATTCATGAGTTTCACATGAACATCTTGGAGATTGCCAACACCTCAGGAGCACTGGGAGAAAAGATGTCAGAAGAAAAATTGGTGAGAAAGATTCTCAGATCCTTGCCTAAAAGATTTGCAATGAAGGTAACTGCCATAGAGGAAGCCCAGGACATCAGCAAGTTGAAAGTGGATGAACTTATTGGGTCTCTTCAGACTTTTGAGATGGGGATCACTGATAATGGTGACAAGAAGAACAAGAGCATAGCACTTGTATCCATTACTGATGTTGAAAACAAGGAGGATGAAGAAGAAAATATTTCAGAAGCAATAGCCATGCTTGGAAGACAGTTCAACAAACTCATCAAAAGAATAGATCCAAAGTCAAGGTCTAATGTTCATAACATTCCCTCTGACATTGACAGTTCCAGCAGAAGACCAAGGTCAGAAGAGAAGGGAAACCAAGGCAGAGGTATTCAATGCTGTAGCGATAAAAAATGTAGCGTGGTAAATCGGAGATCGAATTATTGATTAATTCGTCTCACAAAAGCAAGAGTCGCCACCGCGCTTTATTATTTCCAAAGGAAAAGGGAAAAGAGCGAAATAAAACCCTAAATATGCAATGTAAACAGTAATAAAATACAAAGCGTTTTTGAAAAGAGATCTTATGGTTCGGGGGTTGGTTATACAATGGGAAGGTACTAGCACCCACTGTATCTATAGTACTCTATAGGAACCTTTTGAAATATCTGTTTATTAAAATTTGTTCGCTTGATTGAAAATAAATCGTTTTGGCCGAAAAGGGATACGGATGGGGTTTTTGAAGATACGACGACCTAATGTCGAAGTTTTTGCTTAAAAGGTATAAGTCTTGGAGAGGTTGAAATTTTGAAGTAAGGTGAACGTTTGAGGAAAAATTATCCTAAGTTTTAATGAAATGCGAAAATTTGCGCAGTTAGATTTGGAGACATGAAGTCAACAAATTTACTGTTTTTTCCTTTGGAGTTAAACATAAACCGAATAAACAAAAATACACGAACAAAAAAATATGCGAATAACAATTAAATAGCAATAATCTAAATGATGGAATAAAAGATGCGACCAATGCGTTTTTTTATGATTTTTTGTTTAATGTTAACGGGAAGAAAGTATTTTAATTTTTTACGCATTTTTTGATAAGGATAAATCAAAATAATTATTTAATGAGGACGTGACATTTTTTAGTTTTAAGCTATTAAGTTTTTTTATATTTTTGATATTAATATTAAGATAAATAAATTATTTTTAGTTTTTCTATTCTTATGCCTTTTATTATAAAAGAGTATTACTTTAGGAATTCTTTAGATTAAATTAAAACTCAATATTACTAACTAAAATCTAATTTTTTTTAAAAGATATTAAGATTATTAAATCTTGAAAGTTTGAATTAATAAAATGGTCCATTATTAAAAGCTTTAGATTATTTTTGGTTAACTAAACTACAATTAAAACTAATAAGATTTTAAGAGGATAATTAAAATAGAAAGAAATGAGTTAATAGGATTGGGATAAGGCCCAAGGCAAAATGAGGACAGAGGGGGTGTACAAGGATTCGTGGGCTTAAGCTAGGAATAAAGGGTGGCCCAAAAGATTATACAGCATTAGGGTTAATCTTGTTTTGTCAAATTGGGATTTAGGGTTATCATAAGGCAGAAACGGCGCCTCCCTCTTCTTCACGATCTTCATCTTCTTCGCCCTGCTTCTTCATCCTCGCCACCGGACTTGATGTTTCCTCTTCGCCACGGCCACCCACTCTTGGCCCTTCTTCCCTCCACTGAACACGAAACGAGACGGCTAGGCGGAGACGGTAAGAACGCGTTTGATTCGTTAACATTCGATTCGGGTTTTTTTTGCATGTTGATTCGATGATTTATATCATGTTTGATCTTGATTGATTCTTATATTGATTGTTCATGCTGATTTGAGGGCATTCAAAGAGAATAAAAGGGATAAGAGCGTTACCTAGGTGGAGGCGGAGGAAGAGCTAGGGGTGACGGAGGCCGGGCGGCGAGGAGAGGGAGAAGCGAGTCCAACGGTGAACGGTATTTAGGATTTTCTTCTCTTTGTTGCTGCCACTGTACTGTACTGTATTGCTTCTTCTTGTTTTGTTGGAACTGCTACCTTGTTTCTTCCTCTTGGAACGTGATGTTGCACTTGGTTTTGTTGAAACTGATACTGCACTTCTTCCTCTTCGTTTGCCTATTGTACTTGTTTTTCTTCTTCTTCTTTGAACATGATGTTGCACTTCTGTTTTCTTCTTCTTCTTGGAACGAGCTACTGTATGATGATTTTTGTTTTTTTCTCTCTTTTAATGGATTACTGCACTTGGTAGGTTGGTCTGAATAATGATTTTTTGAATGAAATGGGCTTGAGGAACATGCTCTGAAAAGGCCAATGATGTTGACACTGAGGCCAAGTCGGTTGCCTTAGGAATTTTCAGGTTTTTGGATGGATAAAATTCAGGTTTGAGTAACAATTGGACATGATGATGAATGTAGGGATTTTGTGTGGTTCGGACAAATTGATGGAGCTTGGGATATAAGTTGGCTAGGCCATATTGATGGTTGTGTAAACTTGTGTTTTTTGTGAGATTATTTGGTATTTCTCTGATAACAGTAGGATGATGTTGGTGTGAACGGCTCAATCGATTTTGTAGAGTTTGGCTATATGGTTTGGAAGATGGTCTTTGACAGTATGTGATTATGCAGGTTTTTTGGCTTTGTGTTTTTTCTTTGATAACTATCTTCTCTCTTTTTTTTTTGTTCCTTGAAGGCTTGGATATATGTTCTACTGTCCTCTTGGTTTTCTTTTTGTTATGTATTATAACAACTCCTTCCCTCTTCTTTTCGCTACAGGCCAGGAATTCAAAAAATGCTTTGGGATTTCCCTGAGCAATCTGCACTACTGTCCCTCCAATTTGTTTCTATTCTTCTTTTGTGTTATTATTTTTACTGGCTATATTTTGTTTGTCTTGTATAACCTCTTTCTGCCTATGCTAAGCCTGCAAATCCCACACTTCTCCCTCTCTTTTTTTCTCTCAGTATGGCTTTGATAAAAAAGTGATAAGTTGTACATTTTTTCTGAAATTGCAATGGCCAGAAAATGATGAAAATGGGACTTTTACATTACTTGCAAATGTGGTCAAACTGCATGTTTTCCTTTTAATACAAACTTGTTTTGTTTTCTGCTGTGTGGGCAAAGGTTACGTGAGCATGCTTGCATATGTAGTTACTGCATGGTTTTGTATGCTTATGCTGTATGTCTTTTTAAAATTGCATTTGGGATTTTAAACAAATGTAATTAATTTAACATGCAGTTTTTGGAAAACATAAACTTGCATATGTTTTAAAATTCCTTTCTTTTTTGTGAACCGGGAGAAATCCCGTGATTTGCAAAAAAGAATAACTGATTCCGGCCATCGCATTTAATGATGAAATTTTAATAATTTCGCTTTTTATTTATTTATTCGAATTCTAATTTCTTTCTTTTAATTGTGCAGGTAACATTAAGTGAGCGGACAAAACGCATTGGATCGGAAGTTTTAGAATTAGGATAGATTAGTTTTTTTTTATTTCATTTTAGTTTTTGTCAATTTATTATTGTAATTTATTGTAATATATACAATGTTTACATAATAACTTGTACAATAAGAAAATGAATAAAAGAAAACTATTTGCCAATTAAATTCTTCTTCTTTATTTATTTATCGTTTACAATTTCTTCAAACGAATGATAATTGAAAACAAGTTTCAATTACCTACATTCAAAATAATAAACAGATAAATAAATAATTATCGTTGATCAACTAATATCTTCGGTTATTTAATTCATCATTCACAACTAAATTATAATAATTAAAACAGGGTTTCAATTATTTAACTTAGAACGACGAATGATTAAACAATCGTTATTGACCAATGAACTTTTTCGGAATGCTTATTATATTATTCATAAACCTTTAAATTATGTAATAACTAAGAATAAATTCCAGTTACTTAAATTTAAGATAATGAGTAATAAATAAATACTGTCCACACAGTTAATGCGCCCCTTCTCTGATGTTTATTTTATTATCTATACATCTTTAAACTACATAATAATCGAAAATGAATTTCAATTATTTAAATTTTAGATAATAAATAATTAATAAACATCATTTTGGCACGAATCGATTAAATGATTTACTGTTCAGCATAAATAGCTCTTGTCCAGAAAAAGTCATGAATTTTAAAATCGATGGATCAACACAAATGTAATGTAATAATGCAGGTAGGAGACGATATCTTAGGTCAAAATTTGGGGTGCAACAGCTGCCCCTATTTAAGTTTCTTCTATCTGGAGATATGAAGATTGAAATCTTCGTTTCGACGAGATTGAAGGTACTTAAATACATAACTACGCAAATTTTGTCCTAAGATGCCGTCGTCATGTTTGGTATGAATGCAACGATCTAACTCACAGAGAAAGATATTGTGTGAAACGAGACAATGTTGGGGGAATCGAACACCAACAAAACACAACGGTACGGATTATACATTGCTGGGGAAACAAGCTATCAGCTTCAAACGACAGACCCCTTGACAACGAATAAAATCGAGGGAAAACAACCTCTAACCCTAACAAAGAAAGCATCTTGCATGGGCCATAACAGACCATTGATCCCAAAGCAGTGAGTTCGCAACTTAAGGTCGATGGTAGACAGAGAGTATCAAATGGCTGATAATTGATCACTGAATTTTGGAGGTATAGACTCGTAACAGACTTCTCTGCTAGATTTTCGGAAGTATAATCATTGATGCTGAGGTAATGAGACTGTAGATACGAACGTTGTTCAAATAAAGAAAACTGTCGTTTGTTGTCGTCCAAAGAAAATACCGATAACAAACAAACTGCCCAAATAAAGAAGCTGCCGCTTGCTGTCCTCCAAAGAAAATACCCATAACATACAAGCTGCTCAAATAAAGAAGCTGCCGCTTGCTGTCGTCCAAAGAAAATACCCATAACATACAAGCTGCTCAAATAAAGAAGCTGCCGCTTGCTGTCGTCCAAAGAAAATACCCATAACATACAAGCTGCTCAAATAAAGAAGCTGCCTCTTGCTGTCGTCCAAAGAAAATACCAATAACATACAAGCTGCTCAAATAAAGAAGCTGCCGCTTGCTGTCGTCCAAAGAAAATACCAATAACATACAAGCTGCTCAAATAAAGGAGCTGCCGCTTGCTGTCGTCCAAAGAAAAGTAGTAACGTACTGGTAACTCATGAAGAGTTTGCTGCTTGTCGCTTTCAACAAGATAAAAATGACGCACTAGTAGCTCATGAAGAACTGCTGCTCGGTGCTCTCGAAAAGATAAATGACGCACTAGTAGCTCGTGAAGAACTGCTGCTCGGCGTTTTCAACAAGATAAAATGACGCACTAGTAGCTCGTGAAGAACTGCTGCTCGGCGTTTTCAACAAGTAAACGCACAAGTTGCTCATGAAGGGCTACCGCTTGTCGTTTTCAAAAAGTAACGTACAAGTTGCTCATGAAGAGCTGCCGCTTGTCGTTTTCAAAAAGTAACGTACAAGTTGCTCATGAAGAGCTGCCGCTTGTCGTTTTCAAAAAGTAACGTACAAGTTGCTCATGAAGAGCTGCCGCTTGTCGTTTTCAAAAAGTAACGTACAAGTTGCTCATGAAGAGCTGCCGCTTGTCGTTTTCAAAAAGCAATCGGGAGGAAATTGCGATGATACTGGCAGAGAATAAAATCGTCGTCAAAGAGAAACCTGAATCAATCCTTCCCGAGGAGATCAAATACTTAAATGTGCAAAATAAATGCACCAACCGTCTAGGTTGCCAATTCACTGGGGAGAATCAAAGAAATAGCCTATGCAAGAGGCAGCACCTTCATCCAGGAATAGCCTAAAGAGAAAGCAGTCAAACAAGACTCCACCCAATGAAAAAGTAACTCGATTGGGGAATTCATCCTATCCAGAAATGGACAAGGTAAGCTGAATCAAAAATCATCCACGAGGATTAGCTCAGTTGGGGAATTTAGAAAGGAAGCACATTTTATGCTTAAGTTGGCACTCTATTTGGGAAAGATCAAATGTGTTATTTGAAAAGATACAACCAAGGTGCAACTCGAAATCAACGGCAAATATGGATATGCATGCTGATATGAGTGTGAATGAATGTTATGCTGACAAAACAGACAGATGAAGTATCTTGGAGATAATAAGATGTCACAGCGAAATAGATACTCGGCCAATCTTGAAAAGACGGAAGATAAACGGAACTGGAAACACACAGCAACGTCGGAGAGTATCACGCTACAAGGTCCAAGTCTTCTGAGGAGAAGAACATCCAAATCCAATCTTCTAACATCAACAGATCACGGTACGAGACAAAATGCGCCACACTTCAGAAATCGCCCAGATTGAGATAGCCAAAACAAAGCTCAACTAGAACAGTTGGGGAGTCACCAAACTTAGTACCACTAGAAACACAAGTTTACACAACCGACACCTCATGGCGATTTGAAATAAAACATGCTCGTCATGCAAGGATAAACTACTGTACTGCTTTGCATTTCATGGCTTGACCATCCTTGGAACAAACTGTTAATATTCCTTTCGTTATTCACGACACATATTTAAAATAAGGACATTTAAGTAAATTTGTTTCAAGTATTTCCATAAAAATTAAAATTTTGCCCACAAAAGATAAGTGCTCAAACTTCATTAATAAGAGGTTGTTCGCTAACAATGCGACTCCAACGGTTTACAAAAGCTTGGGGAAATAGTACATGAAATAGAAGGTCATACAAAACAATGATCACTATTCTCCCTAACAACTTTGAATTCCAGAATGTGTTCAGATGCCGAGACTGATTTGACCAGAAACCTGCCTAAGCGAAATACTTCTTGACTGCATCGGCGTTCAAGGGACGCGGGAGGTCTTCACCATCCATATTGGTGAGGATCATGGCACCTCCAGAGAAAACTTTCTTAACAAC
Organism: Vicia faba; assembly: GCA_948472305.1. Lineage (NCBI taxonomy): Eukaryota > Viridiplantae > Streptophyta > Magnoliopsida > Fabales > Fabaceae > Vicia > Vicia faba. The sequence goes on along the minus strand of OX451735.1, from coordinate 1,109,624,872 downwards.
ATACGGTCCTTCATAGTTCGGGGCCCATTTGCCCCTAGAATCAGGTTGGAAAGATAATATCTTCTTGAGCACAAGGTCACCTTCTCTGAACTCGCGCGGTCGAACCTTCTTATCAAAAGCCTTCTTCATTCTCTGTTGATACAATTGACCGTGACACAAAGCTGTCAATCTCTTTTCTTCGATTAAATTCAACTGATCGTATCTACTTTGACACCATTCGGCCTCAGAAAGCTTAGCTTCCATCAACACTCTCAGAGACGGAATCTCAACCTCCACGGGGAGTACTGCTTCCATACCGTAAACTAGGGAGAAAGGGGTCACGCCCGTTGAAGTTCGAACCGAAGTACGGTACCCGTGTAAAGCAAACGGAAGCATTTCATGCCAGTCCTTATAAGTTACCACCATCTTCTGGACAATCTTCTGTCCACACACATCCTTGGTTCTTGCGGAGAAGTTTGAAAATCGGCCCACAGGTAGCAGTCATATGAGATATAAATCTAGAAATGTAGTTCAGTCTCCCAAGGAATCCTCTTACTTGTTTTTCCGTCTTGGGTGCGGGCATTTCCCGAATAGCTTTGACTTTATCGGGATCTACTTCAATACCTTTCTGACTGACAATGAAACCCAGAAGTCTTCCAGAACGAACGCCAAAAGTGCACTTGTTGGGATTCAGACGGAGTTTGTACTTCCTCAAGCGCTGGAATAACTTCAACAAATGCTCCAAGTGATCTTCCTCAGTCTGCGATTTGGCGATCATGTCATCCACATACACTTCGATCTCCTTATGCATCATGTCATGGAACAAAGCAGTCATGGCCCTTTGGTATGTTGCACCAGCATTCCTCAGACCAAACGGCATAACCCGATAACAGAAAGTTCCCCACGGTGTAATGAAAGCGGTCTTCTCCATATCTTCCGGCGCCATCTTGATTTGATTGTAACCGGAGAAACCATCCATGAAAGAAAAGACCTTGAACTTGGCGGTACTGTCGACCAATACGTCAATATGAGGTAATGGGAAATCATCTTTCGGACTAGCTCTATTCAGATCTCTGTAGTCTACACACATCCGAACTTTGCCATCTTTCTTTGCAACAGGCACTATATTGGCTAACCACTGAGGGTAGACCGACGTAACAAGGAAACCTGCATTGATCTGCTTCTGAACTTCTTCTTTAATCTTGTCAGCCATGTCAGGACGAGTCCTTCTCAACTTCTGCTTGATCGGTGGACACTCGGGTCTCAACGGTAAACGATGCTCCACAATGTCGTTGTCCAACCCTGGCATATCTTGGTAGGACCAAGCAAACACGTCAACATACTCTCTGAGAAGCTCCAACATTTTCTCCTTAATTTCCGGGATAAGCAATGCTCCGACTTTGACTTCCTTTCTATCCTCTTCATCACCTAAGTTGACCAACTCTACAGGTTCTTCAAATGGTTGAATGATCTTCTCATCCTGCTCAAGCAAACGGGAAATCTCAACAGGAACCTCTTTATCATCCCCTTCTTCGGCTCTGAACACAGGGAATTCAAAGTTGGGAGAGGGCATAGGATCATTGTTTTCGATGGTTAAGTCATGAAGTAATCTGCATACATGATTATGCTTTATTTTAGAAATCGATTTGTGCAAATAAAACAAAATGTTCTTAATTAATTTTCATTATTATTTCCCGAAAAAGTGAAAAATAAAACAGCAGTGGACAAAATAACATTTTTATTCATTAAAGGGGAAATACTTGAGACAGAAAGCCCAGACATTTCTCTTTTGCCTTGGGCAGAGCAAAAGGAGTTATTTTTCATAGCCCGACACAAAATACGTTTCGCCTTGGGCAGAGCGATTTTTCAAAAGGAAAATAAACAAAACATTACTCGGAAATATGCATAACCACAAGAATATCAACAGCTATCCAGTTTTGGCAAGCCAATCCAGGCGTCACAAGCACGGGCAAATCCTCCTCGGAATCATCATCTATGACAGCATCAACCTCAGGATGCACAAACCCTGCACTCTGAAAGACCTCTTGAATTGGACGAACAACCACCTCTTTCTTGACCCTTGCAGATATTGGATGAAAACCCAAACCTTCCCCAGACTTGTTCTCGGGTAACGTCAACACCTGGCCCCATCCTTCGGCCGAACCACTTTCCACCACTCGCCGTGCATCCTCAAAAGAAGAGATGGATGCCCCTTGCTTCTTCACTGTATTCTTAGCAACAGATAGGCCCTGAAACTGGGTCCCGACATCCTCGTCAGCATCAATAAAAGAAAATGATGATAAATGACTTACCACCATGGCATGCTCTCCCCCAATCATCACTAGCTTCCCATGTCTTACCAACTTTAATCTCTGATGGAGCGTGGAGGTGACTGCCCCGGCATCATGGATCCAGGGACGACCCAATAAACAGCTGTAGGCAGCACGGATGTCCATCACTTGGAAAGTGATTTGAAAAGTATGGGGACCAATCACTATGGGAAGATCCACTTCACCAATAACTGTCTTCCTGGAACCATCAAATGCTTTAACAATTACTCCACTAGGCCTCACAGGGGCACCTGGATATGAAAGTCGAGACAACGTGGTCTTGGGCATCACATTCAACGACGAGCCCGTATCCACCAACACGCTTGATAAGGTATCGTTTCCACAACTTACTGAAATGTGCAGAGCCATATTATGGTTTCTCCCCTCCTCCGGGAGTTCTTCATCACTGAAACCCAAGTTGTTACACGAGGTTATATTTCCCACAATCCCATCAAACTAATCAACTGTCACATCATGGTCTACGAACGCCTGGTCCAAAACTTTCATCAAGGCTTCTCTATGTGCCCCAGAATCTCTCAATAAGGCAAGCAAGGAAATCTTGGAAGGTGTTTGCAGAAGCTGGTCCACAATCTTATACTCACTTCTTTTGATAAGCTTTAAGATCTCATCCTCTTCAGGGTGAGGGATAGGTTCACTGGATCGGCCTATCTCAACTCTTGGTTCACCATTTCTTACAGGAATCTCCACCGGCATGGGCCTCCTAACTTGAACTTCTGGTCTTCTCGACGGTACTGCGGCAAAAACACGCCCACTTCTTGTCACTCTACTTACATCGGCAATATTAACAAAAGACGGTCTAGTTGGTATGGGGACCTCTACCCCATTCTCGATCATGGTGGCGTTATACTTATACGGCACGGCTTGGTCTGAGCTGTAAGGTACAGGGCCAGGTGGGTAAATAATCAAAGGATCAGCATACGCAGTCTGGCTGTTGTAAGCAATCTCTACTGATTCTGGCAAATTAAATTGTGGGGTGATAACATTCACTTCATCTTCAGGATCTCAGTCATAGGTAATAGTGATAATTCTCTGATCTAGCAACTTCTGAATGTCCTCCTTCACAATAGGACAATCATCTTCTCTTGAACAAAACTCACAAACGTCGTAATTATGTTGGTGCCTAACAAAGGCAAGTCTTCTCAAACTCTGATGTAACCTGATCAATGATTCTCTGATGTGCTCGACTTGAAAAACTCGGAACTTCCCCGGACAACCTTCCACCATATTCACAGAAGCTGCCCCATGTCGGGGCAAAGGGTTATCTCTAACATTTGGATTAACATCCTTAAAAGACAAGATGCCATTCTTAATTAACCTCTGCACATCCGCCTTCAAAGCAAAGCAATTCTCAAGGTTGTGCCCCGGCGACCCTTGATGATATTCACAGAATTGATCCGCCTTGTACCACGGAGAAGCACTGTTCGGTGCGACAGGAGGTGGCTTTGTTGTGATGAGATTCTTTCTGATGAGAGCAGGGAACAATTCAGTATACGTCATAGGAATGGCATCGAACTGCGGTTTTCTGGGTGAACGGTTCTGATTGTTGAACGGATAAGCCTGTTATCGAGGCTGCTGCTGAAATGGCCGGGGTTGAGTTGGCGGGATTTGATGAGCTGGGGCCATCAAAGCTGGGCGGACAGCCGGAGTAACTGCCGCAACGTGAGAGTAACCTCTCCTAGGCCTACCTGGAAACAAAGCACTGACATCTTGCTCTTTTCTTTTCGGGAAAACACCTCCGAACTTCTTCGCACTGCTAGACGGACTCCCTTCTTTAACCAGACGCCCTTCGCGAATTCCTTCCTCTAATCGCATGCCCATGCTCACCATTTCGGTAAAGTCACTGGGTGCGCTGGCTATCATTCTCTCATAGTAAAAGGCCCCCAAAGTCTTCAAAAATATCTTAGTCATCTCTTTCTCCTCAAGAGGTGGATAGATTTGAGCAGCAATTTCACGCCACCTCTGGGCGTACTCCTTAAAAGATTCTCGGTCTCTCTGCGACATTGCCCGGAGTTGATCCCTGTCCGGCGCCATGTCAATGTTGTACTTGTACTGATGGACAAAGGCTTCACTAAGATCGTTAAAGTTGCGGATTCGAATGCTGTCTAAAACCATATACCACTTTAGAGCAGCACCCGTCAAGCTGTCTTGAAAATAATGAATCAACAAATCATGATCATCGGAGTACGTGGACATCTTCCTCACGTACATTGTCAAATGGCTTCTAGGACACGAATCACCCTTATATCTCTCAAAGTCTGGCACTTTGAATTTCGCTGGAATCTTGACATTCGGAACTAAACAAAGGTCATGCGTACTCTTCCCAAACAAATCCTTCCCTTTCAATGCTCTAAGCTCCTTCTGCATTTCCTGGAACTGATCCTGAAATTCTTCCATTCTATCAAAAAGACCCAAACTTTCAGCGGGCTCGGCAGGATAAACTGGTTCATTCAAGTATGGTACTGAGTGGACCACAGGAGCAACGGTCGTCATAACTGGTTGCGGAAAAGGTGTTACAGACGGAATTACTGGTGGCATGGCAGTTGTCTCCGGTTGAGGAAGAGACAATGCAGACTGAAATATAGGTTGTACGGTAGGCTGATACCCCTCTGGCACAAAGTTGTAAGGCATTCCCCACGGAAAACCTTTCGGCATCTGATGTTGAAGCGGAGAGTTGATTTGAGTTGTGGATGCAGGAACCGTAACAATTTCGGAAACCACTGGAGTTGAAGTCTGAATCTCGGCAGCCGTAGTCGATGGCTGATTCTGAACAGCCACCAAACTTTCCACCAACGCTGTTAACTTTTCCATCTCGGCACGAAGTGTAGCAACTTCCCCACGAAGTTCGTGATTTTCCTGTTCCAAATCTTCCATTTTCCTCTGACGATTGGCCCGAGTGTCGTATCGGTGAGACAGCTTGACAACCTTCGGTGGAAAAAGAACAAGAATGAGACTCTAGAAAACATGTGATGTGGAATGTGAAATGATGCATGATGGCAATGCAAATGATGACTCATTTTAAAAGTTTTTCAAGGAACTTTAGTAACTTTGCATACATCAATGGTAAAGGAATTTAGAACAACAAAAACTCGATCCGTTAATCGAAAGCGATAAATTACAACTTACAATTTGGAAAAGTAAATTACAACTTTGAGATAACAAATCCACTAATGAAAGCAATAAATTACAACTTGCAACATGAAAACCATAATAAAGTGATAAATTACATTTTCGAAGTAAGAAAGCAGTAAATTACAACTTGGAGCATGAAGCCCAAAATAATACAATAAATTACAATTTCGGAGCATGAAGCCCTTTTACATAGTTTTATAAAATGACATCAATAAAATAAACTAAAGCTAAAGCTTACTCGGAATCCTCAGATGACGGACCAAATACCAGCTGTAACCGGAGCTTCTTGATCTTTTCTTCGTAAAAGTCTTCCATATCTTTCTTTTCCGCTATCAGTCGATCGATGATTTCTTCCTGTGGATTAGGAATAAAAGCCACGCTTACTGAACATTCCCTTTTTCTCTTCCTTTCACTCGCATATTTCTTTAGCAAGGCATCCTTCTTACGAAGCTTCTCATCGTGGTCAACGAACCGGCCGTCTTGAATAAGCAACAACTCCTTCTTTTCTTTCAGCTGTCGAGTCAGGACTCGATTCTCATATTCAGACATATGGTACTTTTCCTTCCAAGCATCCCTCTCGGATTTCATCCTAGCCAGGTTTCCTTGATATTCTCCTACATCCGCGATAGGGATAACAACCGATGATGGTGCGATGGCAGGGAACAAAGGTTTCTCAAGTTTATATGGCATCTTGAGAGCACAAGCCCTAGCACGGACCCACTGCAGGTAAGGTTCCAAAGAGACGGCCCCTCTATGTCCCAGCATATCTCTCCCTTTCTTGTGGATATGGCGCCAAGCTCCTTCAATCTCCCTCTTAGCAGCCTGATGGTCTTGTCCTTCCTGAAGAAAGAAACCACTCACATGGATGTTATTCGGCTTATCTCTCATCGGGTACCCGAACTGACGGCGCGCTAGAATAGGGTTGTAGTTGATTCCACCCCTCGTACCGAGAAGGGGTACGTTAGGAAAAGCACCACAACTATCAATGATTTCCACGTCATGGTAAACTCGATTATACCATTCAATGTCGAAATGAGTGAGAGCCATAATCTTTGGCGCCCAACGCGGTTCCTTATCGAGATCCCAGAAAGCATCGGACCCAGGTAAATGCGAGACGTACCACTGATACAGCAACGGCACACAACAGATAATCATCCCTCCTTGATAAGAGTTCCGAAGGTGGATGGAGTAATACGTGTCTCCTAGCAGCGTAGGGACCGGATTTCTAATCAGGAAAACTCTGATAGCGTTGACATCCACAAATTTATCAACGTTAGGGAATAAGAAAAGACCATATGCGAGTAGAGCAAACACGTCCTCGAAGGCAACGGTATCCTTTGTATCAGCAAAGTAACGAGCTTTCTTCAACAGAAACTGCGCCGGCAAACCCCGGATTCCCCCTTTCGTAGTCATATTCTCCTCTATCTCTGACTTCTTCAGGTGGGTGATGGTTGCTATCTCATGGGATTTAGGCTCCTCTTCTAACCCAGAAAAAGGAACACGGTCGACGATCGGCAAACCAAGAATATAGGAGTACTCCTCTAAAGTAGGCATCAACTGATAATCCGGGAAGGTGAAACATCGGTACAGGGGATCATAGAATTGAACCAACGTGCTGAGGATGCCTTTCTTCATCTTGCGCTTCATGAGCGATACGATGGACCCATATTTCTTCTGAAAATCTGTCGGACTCTCTATCTTCGGAATCAAACTCTTCAGTTCTTCAATTTCGGGCTCCTTGAAGCTAAAGCTTCGAGTATTTCTCCTTCCAAATTCCATAATACCCTGAGACGTTTGCAAAAATCATTCCAAAGTTCCTTGAAAAACGAGTTTTTTACAAAGATGTTGATGAATGCATGAATGAATGATAGTGCAACAGTCACACGTAAATTTGCAAACATGGGGTTTAAAGGTTCAACGTTCAGCATGGAGTCGAGGGTAAAGCCCACCCAAAGGTATGTACTAATGTTTCGATCACACCTGTAAGACAAGGTTCTAAGAGTTCCCAGAGTCTACATCCCTCTTTCGGATATTACCAACGTCTTGATTACTCAATAATTAGCAATATTCTCAAGAGAAACTCGTCCGAGCGTAGCATCGCGTGACAACTACTTCCGAATTACTCCGTTATAGTCTCCGCGCTACACCTAAAAAGGCCAAGATGGGTTAGGGTTCTACGGTCCTCAACTTCTCGGGCTCCTAGGTCGAAAATAATAATGTCTTCCCGATTACTCGGTAAACAAATATTAAGTTCAAGAGGGCCTTCCATTGAGTGGGGGATCCCATGCCTCCTTCTTCGGGATTACTCCCTCAAAGTTAACATGACTATACCGCCCGTCCTATTCCTTAAGTGTTACTTAATCCGGGTATAGGATTCGTCCTTTGCAAAAAAACCCAAACACCCCAATTTAAACATATAATCAAGCAAATCAAATAATAGTAAACAGATAAAACAAATTAGGCTTAACCCACTTAGGGATGGACCAGCAAGAGGTCAATCTTTCCCCAGCAGAGTCGCCAATTCTGTAGCGATAAAAAATGTAGCGGGGTAAATCGGAGATCGAATTATTGATTAATTCGTCTCACAAAAGCAAGAGTCGCCACCGCGCTTTATTATTTCCAAAGGAAAAGGGAAAAGAGCGAAATAAAACCCTAAATATGCAATGTAAACAGTAATAAAATACAAAGCGTTTTTGAAAAGAGATCTTATGGTTCGGGGGTTGGTTATACAATGGGAAGGTACTAGCACCCACTGTATCTATAGTACTCTATAGGAACCTTTTGAAATATCTGTTTATTAAAATTTGTTCGTTTGATTGAAAATAAATCGTTTTGGCCGAAAAGGGATACGGACGGGGTTTTTGAAGATACGACGACCTAATGTCGAAGTTTTTGCTTAAAAGGTATAAGTCTTGGAGAGGTTGAAATTTTGAAGTAAGGTGAACGTTTGAGGAAAAATTATCCTAAGTTTTAATGAAATGCGAAAATTTGCGCAGTTAGATTTGGAGACATGAAGTCAACAAATTTACTGTTTTTTCCTTTGGAGTTAAACATAAACCGAATAAACAAAAATACACGAACAAAAAAATATGCGAATAACAATTAAATAGCAATAATCTAAATGATGGAATAAAAGATGCGACCAATGCGTTTTTTTATGATTTTTTGTTTAATGTTAACGGGAAGAAAGTATTTTAATTTTTTACGCATTTTTTGATAAGGATAAATCAAAAGAATTATTTAATGAGGACGTGACATTTTTTAGTTTTAAGCTATTAAGTTTTTTTATATTTTTGATATTAATATTAAGATAAATAAAGTATTTTTAGTTTTTCTATTCTTATGCCTTTTATTATAAAAGAGTATTACTTTAGGAATTCTTTAGATTAAATTAAAACTCAATATTACTAACTAAAATCTAATTTTTTTTAAAAGATATTAAGATTATTAAATCTTGAAAGTTTGAATTAATAAAATGGTCCATTATTAAAAGCTTTAGATTATTTTTGGTTAACTAAACTACAATTAAAACTAATAAGATTTTAAGAGGATAATTAAAATAGAAAGAAATGAGTTAATAGGATTGGGATAAGGCCCAAGGCAAAATGAGGACAGAGGGGGTGTACAAGGATTCGTGGGCTTAAGCTAGGAATAAAGGGTGGCCCAAAAGATTATACAGCATTAGGGTTAATCTTGTTTTGTCAAATTGGGATTTAGGGTTATCATAAGGCAGAAACGGCGCCTCCCTCTTCTTCACGATCTTCATCTTCTTCGCCCTGCTTCTTCATCCTCGCCACCGGACTTGATGTTTCCTCTTCGCCACGGCCACCCACTCTTGGCCCTTCTTCCCTCCACTGAACACGAAACGAGACGGCTAGGCGGAGACGGTAAGAACGCGTTTGATTCGTTAACATTCGATTCGGGTTTTTTTTGCATGTTGATTCGATGATTTATATCATGTTTGATCTTGATTGATTCTTATATTGATTGTTCATGCTGATTTGAGGGCATTCGAAGAGAATAAAAGGGATAAGAGCGTTACCTAGGTGGAGGCGGAGGAAGAGCTAGGGGTGACGGAGGCCGGGCAGCGAGGAGAGGGAGAAGCGAGTCCAACGGTGAACGGTATTTAGGATTTTCTTCTCTTTGTTGCTGCCACTGTACTGTACTGTATTGCTTCTTCTTGTTTTGTTGGAACTGCTACCTTGTTTCTTCCTCTTGGAACGTGATGTTGCACTTGGTTTTGTTGAAACTGATACTGCACTTCTTCCTCTTCGTTTGCCTACTGTACTTGTTTTTCTTCTTCTTCTTTGAACATGATGTTGCACTTCTGTTTTCTTCTTCTTCTTGGAACGAGCTACTATATGATGATTTTTGTTTTTTTCTCTCTTTTAATGGATTACTGCACTTGGTAGGTTGGTCTGAATAATGATTTTTTGAATGAAATGGGCTTGAGGAACATGCTCTGAAAAGGCCAATGATGTTGACACTGAGGCCAAGTCGGTTGCCTTAGGAATTTTCAGGTTTTTGGATGGATAAAATTCAGGTTTGAGTAACAATTGGACATGATGATGAATGTAGGGATTTTGTGTGGTTCGGACAAATTGATGGAGCTTGGGATATAAGTTGGCTAGGCCATATTGATGGTTGTGTAAACTTGTGTTTTTTGTGAGATTATTTGGTATTTCTCTGATAACAGTAGGATGATGTTGGTGTGAACGGCTCAATCGATTTTGTAGAGTTTGGCTATATGGTTTGGAAGATGGTCTTTGACAGTATGTGATTATGCAGGTTTTTTGGCTTTGTGTTTTTTCTTTGATAACTATCTTCTCTCTTTTTTTTTTGTTCCTTGAAGGCTTGGATATATGTTCTACTGTCCTCTTGGTTTTCTTTTTGTTATGTATTATAACAACTCCTTCCCTCTTCTTTTCGCTACAGGCCAGGAATTCAAAAAATGCTTTGGGATTTCCCTGAGCAATCTGCACTACTGTCCCTCCAATTTGTTTCTATTCTTCTTTTGTGTTATTATTTTTACTGGCTATATTTTGTTTGTCTTGTATAACCTCTTTCTGCCTATGCTAAGCCTGCAAATCCCACACTTCTCCCTCTCTTTTTTTCTCTCAGTATGGCTTTGATAAAAAAGTGATAAGCTGTACATTTTTTCTGAAATTGCAATGGCCAGAAAATGATGAAAATGGGACTTTTACATTACTTGCAAATGTGGTCAAACTGCATGTTTTCCTTTTAATACAAACTTGTTTTGTTTTCTGCTGTGTGGGCAAAGGTTACGTGAGCATGCTTGCATATGTAGTTACTGCATGGTTTTGTATGCTTATGCTGTATGTCTTTTTAAAATTGCATTTGGGATTTTAAACAAATGTAATTAATTTAACATGCAGTTTTTTGGAAAACATAAACTTGCATATGTTTTAAAATTCCTTTCTTTTTTGTGAACCGGGAGAAATCCCGTGATTTGCAAAAAAGAATAACTGATTCCGGCCATCGCATTTAATGATGAAATTTTAATAATTTCGCTTTTTATTTATTTATTCGAATTCTAATTTCTTTCTTTTAATTGTGCAGGTAACATTAAGTGAGCGGACAAAACGCATTGGATCGGAAGTTTTAGAATTAGGATAGATTAGTTTTTTTTTATTTCATTTTAGTTTTTGTCAATTTATTATTGTAATTTATTGTAATATATACAATGTTTACATAATAACTTGTACAATAAGAAAATGAATAAAAGAAAACTATTTGCCAATTAAATTCTTCTTCTTTATTTATTTATCGTTTACAATTTCTTCAAACGAATGATAATTGAAAACAAGTTTCAATTACCTACATTCAAAATAATAAACAGATAAATAAATAATTATCGTTGATCAACTAATATCTTCGGTTATTTAATTCATCATTCACAACTAAATTATAATAATTAAAACAGGGTTTCAATTATTTAACTTAGAACGACGAATGATTAAACAATCGTTATTGACCAATGAACTTTTTCCGAATGCTTATTATATTATTCATAAACCTTTAAATTATGTAATAACTAAGAATAAATTCCAGTTACTTAAATTTAAGATAATGAGTAATAAATAAATACTGTCCACACAGTTAATGCGCCCCTTCTCTGATGTTTATTTTATTATCTATACATCTTTAAACTACATAATAATCGAAAATGAATTTCAATTATTTAAATTTTAGATAATAAATAATTAATAAACATCATTTTGGCACGAATCGATTAAATGATTTACTGTTCAGCATAAATAGCTCTTGTCCAGAAAAAGTCATGAATTTTAAAATCGATGGATCAACACAAATGTAATGTAATAATGCAGGTAGGAGACGATATCTTAGGTCAAAATTTGGGGTACAACAAATGCCATGGCTGTGAAGGATATGGGCATATTCGAGTTGAATGTCCTACCTTTCTTAAGAAACAAAAGAAAGGAATGATTGTTACTTGGTCTGACTGTGATTCAGAAAGTAATTCTGAAGAAGAATCTGCCAAACTAGTTACTGCTCTAACTAGTGTTTGTACCTCTGAAAGTGACACTAGTGATGAAGAAGTGACATTTGAAGAACTGGCTGATACCTACAAGAAATTGTGTATCAGAAGTGCTGAAGTCTGTGTGCAGAATGAGAAACAAGCAAAACTCATCATAAAGCTGGAGGCTGAAAAAAGGGCAGATCTTGAAACTATAAGTCATCTAGAAGGGGAAGTTCAATTGCTGAACTCACAACTGAACCAAATGACCAAATCTGTCAAGATGCTGACTAATGGAACAGATAAATTGGAAGAGATTCTTCAGGTTGGACAAAATGTGGGAAACAAATCTGGACTAGGATTTATGGAAGCTAAGAAGTCTGGTGCAGACAAGAAGATCAGGCCTGTTAAACAATTGTCAAAGCAGATGTCTCAACACAACTCTCAACATCAGAAACAGAGACATATGAAGAAAAGGTACCAAAGATGGAGATGTCATCATTGTGGGAGATATGGCCACATAAAGCCCTTCTGCTTCAGATTGCATGGATACCCCAATCAAAACTCAGGTGTCAAACCTAAGTCTAAAAAGGTACCACATACTCCTCAATGGAAGAAAAAGGCTACTGCCCTGATAGCCCATACTTCCCTGAGAGTGTCTGCAAAGGAAGGCTGGTACTTTGACAGTGGGTGTTCTAAACACATGACTGGAATAAAGAACATTCTCAATCTTGTTAAACCTCACAACACTAGTTATGTGACCTTTGGAGATGGTGCTAAAGGTGAAATCAAAGGAGTTGGTAATTTGGACTGCCCTGAAGTTCCAATTCTGAGTGAAGTCTTGCTGGTAAAAGGGCTGACTGCTAATCTCATTAGTATCAGTCAATTATGTGATCTAGGATTCAAGGTCAACTTCTCAAAATCTGAATGTCTAGTAATTAATGAAAAACTAGAAGTTGTAATGAAAGGAATCAGATCCAAATATAACTGTTACTTGTGGCAGCCTGAGAACACTAATAACTCCACTATGTGTCCAATTACCAAAGAAGAAAAAGAGATGAAACTGTGGCATCATAAGCTTGGTCATCTTCATCTAAGAAGAATGAAAAGAGCTATCTCTATGGAAGCAGTCAGAAGGACTCCAAAACTACAGGTTGATAAAAGAAGGGTTTGTGGTGAACTTAAAATTGAAAGGCTTGGTAAAAAGAAACATGTCTATGATGTGGTGAATAAACTTGAAGAAGGATGTGTTGTCAGAACCAGAAGTAATCATGACAAGGATGTTGGAAACAACAAGTCTAATAAATTCTGTTTCCCTGAAGAAATGAGTCGTGAAGTCTCTTCTCCTATAACTCTCCATCAAAATGGAGTGGACAAAAATAAAATCATTCAAGAATCAACCAGAACTATGATTCATGTCAAAAGAATGCCTTCCCAACTCTGTGCGGAAATGGTTGCAGCTAGGAATAACTGTTCTCAAAATATCTGGACAAAACAGATGCTTACTGAGTATAATGTCTCACAAGATGTTGTGACATTATATTGTGACAATCTGAATACAATCAATATTTCCATGAACCCTATTCAGCATAGCAGGACCAAGCACATTGACTTTGTAGAGAAGAAGTCAATTAAACTGGAACATGGTATCATTAAGCTTCAGCTGGCTGATTCTTCTACCAAGGCTCTTGTTGGAAATAAACTTGAAAACTTGAGGGGCAGGTTGGGTATTTGCCAACATGAGAAATTATAGCAATTAATTTTGCTTAAAACAAGGGTTGAAGGAGTTAATTTTGTTAAGTCTATTTTTAGTGGGTTAATCATATGTTTTCCAAATTCTTTCAAAATACTTAAGAAGTTGAAAAGACTCTCTTTTGCCTCCTACCTCTCTCGACTTTGCAACCTGTTCCCTTCTCTCAATCAAAATTTTCTCTCAAATTGCTACTGGTGCTCTAAGTCAATCAAAATGTCTCAGACATCATCTTCAACCAAGGCGACTTCATCATCCTCATCATCTTCATCATCTGACTAAGACTCTAGAGCAATCACCACATGCATAGAATCTGAAGTTCTTGAGGTCACTCCTCTCAGAGAGATGGCAACTGACCCCGCCAAAGTCAAAAAGCTGAGAACTAGACATGCAGGAAGAGCTCAAGCTGCAGCCTCTGGTAATCCTTCTCATCCTTCTTCTTCTGTACCAAATAGAGAAGGATATGTTCAAGTTCATCAAGCTATTGCTAGGCTTGTTACTAGTATACTAAGCGGAAACCAACCTGTACCGGGGATTTCTGTCCCTTTAAATCAATCAGGAAGCCCAAATGTGGACGTTTCTGAGAATGTAGATGTCACTGAGAATGTTGTGACACAAAATGACAACATTCAGAACCCTTCAGAAAAGACTGATGATCCACCTATCATTGATGTGGATGAGGATTACTCAGATAATGATCTGATTGCCAATGTAAACCCTAGCATAGCTAGGAGATTGATGAAAAGAAAGGGTAATCAGAATGATGCAAAATGTGTGTCCAAAGATAAACCTGCTGTTAAGAAATCCAAGGCTGAAGGCATGGCTGGGGTAGAATCTGTGAAAACTGTTCAGTCCAAAGGGAAGGTGAAAGCCCAGGTGCATACTGATAGACAACCAATTTCCAAGAAGAGAAAAGAACCTGAATCTTCTGATTCTGATGAGGAATCAGAGTTTGAGATCGATGCTGAAGAAATTCCTATCAGAAGGAAGCTCCCCTCCAGCAAAATTGCTAGAGTTCCTGAAGTCCCAACAGACAACATCTCTTTCCACCACCCTGACAATGCAAACAGATGGAAGTATGTTTGCTTGAAGAGAATAGCTTTAGAAAGAGAACTCAACAATGATGCCATGGAGTGCAAAGACATCATGGACCTGATCAAGAATGCTGGACTGATGAAGACAGTGATAAAATTTAACAAGTGTTATGAAAATCTGGTCAAGGAGTTCATAGTTAACTTGTCTAATGATTGTGTTGATGGAAGGTCAGCTGACTTTGAAAGTGTTTTTGTTAGAGGAAGAAGGGTTAATTTCTCTCCATCAGAAATTAACAAATTTCTTGGAAGAACAAATGAGGATTGTCCTGATCTGGAAGTCACTGACAATGAAGTTTGTCAAACCATCACAGCAAGGCAAGTGAAGTGATGGCCCTTGAAAGGCAAGCTGAATGCCAGCAAACTTAGCATGAAATTTGCCATCCTGCACAAGATTGGTGCAGCCAACTGGGTGCCTACAAACCATAAATCAACTATCTCCACAGGATTGGGGAGATTTATTTATGTTGTGGGAACCAAGACTGCTTTTGACTATGGCAGGTATATTTTTGAACAAACTTTAAAACATGCTGGTAGTTATGCTGTCAAAGGACCAATTGCCTTTCCCTCCCTCCTTTGTGGAATTATCCTTGCACAATACCCTGATATCCTGGTGGCAAGAGATACTGCTTGCAAAAGAGCTCCTGCCCTTGGGTTGCACTACAAACTGTTTCAGGGATCTCATGCTCCTGATATTGTCATAACATCAGCTGAGACATCGTCTGTGAATACCCAGTCCAAGACATCTGATGTCATAGCTGTATTAAAAGAGACCTACAAAGAACTGGAAGCTAGGAAAAAGACCCTAGAAATCCTAATTGCCAGGTTAGAAAAGGAGGAAGCTGAAGGAAACAGAAGGGAAGAGGGTGTAGAAGCTGAAGGTCATCTCAATACTGAAGAAACTAGCTCCTCTGAGTCTGATGACAGTGCTTAAAGGTTGGTTGTTGTTTGGTGGATTTAATGCTGGTCCCTGGTGGAGTTTGGAAGTGTGTTCAGTTTTTTTTTTGCTGCTCTTATTACTTTTTCTGGATGACTGTATAATTTTTATGAACATGTATCTTTGGACCATTTGTGGCTAAAGAGGGGGAGATATATTGTGATACCTTATTTAACATTCCATTTTTCTGCAGTCATTTTTATTCTGCTGCTATCTATCTCTGATTGCTTAGGGTCTTTAGCCAAAAATCTGCCAAAGGGGGAGTTTGTAGTTGTTTAGTTATTGGCTTGCATTTTTGGTAAAACCCAAGTGTATGTGTGAATGTCATGACTGATGTCATAACATTCTAGTTTAGTTTGTACTGATTCATTAGGTACCTTTGCAGAAAAATATTGTCATACAGGTACTGATGTTTATAAGTGTGTATCTGAGCATTTTGCAAAATGATCACATTTTCCTAAATCAGTAGACAGGTTTTCAGATGTCATAACAAATGTTAAGACATCTTGTTCTGAACTAACAGGTTTGCAGTTTGGTTAATTCTGAGTTTTTTCAGGAAAATGACTCAGTCTTTCCAGAATAGAATCCTGCATTTTCTTTGGGTTAACCTAGCTCAACCCTAACCTGGTTGATAAAGTCCTGTGACCTAGTCTTAAGGTCAAATGGAATTAACCCTAGCTTTTTGTGGAAACCCTAACTGAAGATGCAGCTGCTATATATTCAACAGAGCTGCTGTTTTGAAAGCAATCCCTTTTTGGACAGAAGATCATTTGTAAGCTGTATAGTTTTAACTATTGTAATCCAAGCAATTATCATTGTGATAAGTGACTTGGAATAGGTTTTAATTGTAAGGGTTGTGTAACACTCAAAGCTTTGAAGCAAGAGTGTTTGTATGTCTCTTGACTAAAGCTGTGAAGCAAAGTCAAGTTAGGTTTGTGTATCACTCAAAGCTGTGAAGCAAGAGTGGTTGTGTTGATTGATTAAAAAGTTGTGAAGCTTAATCAAGTGTATGTTTTTAAGAGTGTCTTCAACAATTCATTAGTCAAATTGTTTTATGTATCACTGCTGTGATTGAGGGGGAGTGAGTAGGAACTCAGGTTTAAGTTGTACTTAGATTGAAATTGCATTGGGTAGGTCTTAAGTGAAGGAGATAAACTGGTCGGTTTATTCCTGAATTAACATCTCTTATAGTGGATTTCCTCCCTGGCTTGGTAGCCCTCAGAGCAGGTGTTGTTGCACACTTAACTGGGTAAACAATTGATTGTGTTCTTTACTGTTTTTGTATTTACTGTCTTATAGAAAGTCAGATACGGTGTCATAACATTGAACGTGACATTGAGTATCTGCAGCCAGAATTTCAAGCAAGAGTCGCCACCGACTTTTTATTTTATCCTAAGGAAAGGTTTAAAAAGCACAACAAAAACCTTTGAGATGTTTTCTTGGGTTCGGGGAGTAGATTATAGAAAGGGAAGGTGTTAGCACCCTTTCTATCCATGGTTATCCATGGGCTCTTAGTTACTTGCTTAGATCAACTTGCCTTGATTTTCAATTGTTTTAAATGGTGTTTTCAATTGTTTGAAATGGTGCTTTGTGTGTGGGTTTTGAAATTTTTTTTGAAAAGAAACCAATGTGGTGGCAACCTTTGTAACGATCCATGTTGGGATGTATACAAAGATGTATTTCTTTTAAAAGTTTTCAATGTTTTTTTGAAAGTTGTTTTGAAAGTGTGTTGTGAAGTGTGTTTTGAAAAAATAGGCAAGTGTTTTTGTTTTGCAAGTTGGCAAGTAACCAAGAGTTATCTACCCTAAATTTCTCAAATATCTTTGCTATGTTTTAACCCTTTTAACAATTTTGTTCCACCATTGTATTTGGTGGACAATCTTGTGTTAGGATGTGAACGGGACGGGCGCGAGTCATCGTTTAGACCATGATTGCAATGGTGCCAAGTATTTTTGGGCAATTTTTCCTTTAAGGGACTTGATCATTTTTAGACAACTTTTGAAAGCGTCATCGAGGGACTATGATCATTTGATTGTTTTGTTTTTGCCAAAGATACCTAACATGCAATATGGCCCATTATTGAAGGCAACAAGTGGAATACCCTAGGGGTGCAAGTGTGATTAGTGTTGTCCATTTTCATGCTTGTTTATCTTGAATTTAGGTCAAACTATTTGTTGTTTTTTGATTTTCATACAAAATCCTAATTCTAACATGGCATATTTAGAAAGCTTTTAAAGTGCGGAATTTAAAGGTCCTAAATTATTACAACACAATATATGGGAAGGGGGTACAAATGTTCAAATGGGGATATTTTAGTAAGAAATTAAAATCTAACTATTACATCCAAATTGAAATTTTACAAGGCATTTAATTGCACAATAATAAAATAAAATAAAATAAATATGCAAAAATGCAAAAATGGTTTTCATATGTATGTAAAAAGTATTTTTCATGTGTCAAATAAACAAAAATAAAATGAATTATTTTTTGGTATTTTTAGGTATTTAGGGCAAAACCCTATTTTTGTTAAACAAAATGTATTAATTATTTAATATATGCAATATTTATTAATTATGTGAAAAAAATAACTAAAAGAAAGTATATTGTCAAAAAGTGATTTTTTAAGTTAAATATTAATAACAATAAAAATGTAGTATTTTTTTGTATTTTAAACCTAAATATTATAATAAATACATAAGTATCTATATTATTTGTTAAATATATATTATATGTACAAAAATAAAATATTTAATATTATTAAAAAAAGTATATTTTTTATAAAATGTTTTCAAAGGTAAAATAAAATAAAAATCAGAAAATAAAAGTCTTTTGTATTATTTTTAGTTATTTTTATGTTTATTTATGTACAAAGGAAAATGAAACAGAATGAATATAAAAAAATGCAAAAAAATGTGAGAAAAATAATTTTAAAATTATTTCATGCTTCAATAAAAATATAGAACCAAAATCAAAAGGAAAAAATTAAAAATGATAAATAAAACTCAAAATGGGCCAGGGGGTGCATGTGAAATGCAATGGTGTGAAAAGGAAAACATCTCAGGCCCAGCCCATGAAAGGTTGTCTTCAACCTCCAGCATCCTTGAACAACAAAACACGCGTTTCTGCTATCTCCTGATTCTTGGACTTTTAGCACAAACTCACAACATGAAAAATGTCAAGCATCAAGCCACGATTCCATACATATAAAAAACTTAACTTAACTCTCAGAAACGAGAGAGAATTTCTCCATCCCTAATTCTTAACCTAAGTTTTTGTCAATGTTCAGGTCTTAAATTCTCTCAGCATATGCAATATAAATGGAAAGTGAGGATATGTATAGCTTCAGGGTCATGAGTAGAACATTTTTCATTCATAAACTTAAAGCTAACTCTTCCTAGATTGAGAGATAGAAGTCCATGAACTTACCTATTCAGCTTGGATCGTGTCTGGCAATAGAGGCACTTTCAAGGCAAGGTGAGGATTGGTACAGCTTGCTTGAAGTCCAGGGATGCTATTCCAACCTTTAGCTTGCTTTGAAACCAAGTGAATCAAGCTATGGCAATCAACCTGCAAAACAAAAAAAGTGAAAATGGTGAAGTTGGTTAGAGGTGTTACAGGTCGTGTCCAATGCTTGGGATAGCTTGTATATGTGGTATAGAGTGTGTATGAACTGGTTTTAGCAAGAACGCACGAGTGGATTGAGTTAGGGAAGTCCAACTGCAGAGGTGACTCTGTTTTCTGCAGTGGGATGGTGTTTTGAGGTTTGATCAGGTTTGGAAGGTGTTTTAGTCGTGCCTTAGCTCAGTTATGTTGTTTAGGATGTGTCTAACAAGTTCGCTTAAGCTTCTCTTGGTAGAAAATGTGAGATGAGTTTCAAATGCTAGCTTTCTTCTATGTGAAGCAAGGAAATGTCAACTTGGTTTCTAGGCCAGTACAATGCCTCTATCTATGTTGCACACTTGAGTCTTGATCAGTGGAATATGTCCATGCCTTTGTGCCTCAAAGATCTGCATTGTACCTCATAGATTGCAAAATTGACATAAAGTAACACTTTACAAAAATGGATAATATGCTTTTTCTAATTAAGGCTTAATCTACCATGTATTGCCCAAATGAATGAAATAACAACTTGGAACAATGGTTTAGCATTGAATTTTTTAGTAATAAAGGGATTAGAGGCCTGTAACCTATCTTATGCATGCTGATTTCAAGAATGTCCAAGTTATGAACATGTAAATTGGCCATGAACAAAATGAGTTTTGCCCATATTGCCAAATTCGATTCTCCCTAACCACAAGGTTGTTTGATGAGTTCTTGGACATTTTGGAAAGCTTGGAATGTGTGCTACAATCCATCTTTGTAATGCAATTTGAAATTCCAAGTGGAAGCATGTGAAAAGTGGCCATGAAGTTAGGCAAAAATCCTACCTAGAATAGGTCAAAATTTTTCTAAGTTAAGAATGTTTTGCACCCTTGTTCCTAAAATCATAACTTGAGCTACAAGCTTCTTTTGAGGAAACTTTGTGAATAAAAGTTGTAGAATTTGCAATGGACTACAACTTTCATGTTTTGACTTTTGTTTGAATCCAAATGCATCTTGGTGAAAAAGTGGGACAAAGTTAGGAAAAAATTAGGGATTTTCATAACTTAGAAAAATTTCTAAGTTATGAAAATTCTTCATTTTAAACCCTAATTTGAAATTTTTGATTTCTTGATGAACAAGTTTCATAATTTGACATGTCTTGATGGAAAATGAATCTTGACACTTGATTTTGACCAAAAAGTCAAAGTTTGACTTTTCAGTATACAGTCAAAAATTGATCAATTAACTGGAAAATTCATCTGTCAATCTTGTGCATTTGGGATCTTTTGAACTTGTTGAACATGTCAAGACAATTCCATGGGGTCCTTGAGTCCATATGTGAGCTTGGTTTGCCATTGGCTAGGTCAAACAGTCAAAAATTGCCTTTGTGCAGTCAAAACCCTAAAAATGACCATTTTGCCCTTTTGGTGATCTGATCAAATTTCTTGTGGAATTGTGATCCAAACTTGATCAAATGGTTTATATGAGTTCAATATGTTGATGTGGGTCAAAAATCATGAGGTTTGACTGTCAATTGACCACAGTTGACTTTTTCCCCAATACAGCTGATTTCTAGGTCAACTGTCCAATTGACTGGGCAAAGATTGGAATCAAGGCTTGAAACTTGGTATGGATAAACTTGTGAGTTCAACATGAAGCATGAAAGTCATCTTAGGCATTTTAGGTCAAAACATCTTTGTGCAACCTCAAACCCTAATTTGGGTCAACAGTGCAAGGAGAGGTCTTGAGCAGAGGAAACCCTAACTGGATCTTGAGCTCCAAGGGTCTTGTGGTGAGAAAATGTTGAGGAAATGGGAGGGCAAATTTTGGGGTACAACAACTTTGATCCCTAATTTTTGCCTGGACCTCCCTTTCGGGTTTTCAGTCCACCGGGATACCCTTTTTTGCCCAAGCCGCCTTTTCAGGTTTTCGACTTGCCGGGTGTACAGTTTTTTTCATTTTCATCCCTTATTTTTGCCCGAACCCTTTTGGTTCGTCGGGAAGCCCTTATTTTTGCCTAGGCCAGTCGACCTAGCGGGTCTTTGATTATGCGTAGTATCTTTTCACTATGTCTGCATTGACGGGGTGAGGAAGGTCGTCACCATCCATGGTGGTTAGAATCATAGATCCTCCTGAGAAAATGTTCTTAACCACAAATGGCCCTTCGTAAGTAGGGGTCCATTTGCCCCTGGGATCACCTTGAGGTAGAATGATGCGCTTGATAACCAGGTCCCCAACTTGATACTCTTGTCGTCTAACTTTCTTGTTAAATGCCTTGATCATCCGCTTTTGATACGTCTGACCATGACAAATAGCAGTAAGTCTCTTTTCGTCAATTAAGTTCAGTTGATCAAGCCGGGTATGGATCCAGTTATCTTTGCTTAAACCTGCATCCTTCATAATCTGAAGAGACGGTATCTGAACTTCAATGGGCAAGACGGCCTCCATGCCATATACTAAGGAATAGGGCGTTGCCCCTGTTGACGTCTGCGCTGAGTTACGGTACCCATGAAGAGTAAATGGTAACACCTCGTGCCAGTCTTTGTATGTCACCGTCATCTTCTGCACAATCTTCTTAATGTTCTTATTAGCTGCTTCAACAGCCCTATTCATCTTCGGCCGGTAAGGAGAAGAGTTGTGATGCTGTATCTTGAACTGCTTGTAGAGTTCGGTGATCATCTTATTGTTAAGATTGGTACCATTGTCCGTAATGATCCTCTCTGGTACACCGTATCGACAGATCAGATTATGTCAAATGAACCGTGCCACGACGTTCTTGGTTACAGTAGCAAAGGAAGCTACTTCAACCCACTTCGTAAAGTAATCAATTGCTACCAAGATGAAACGATGCTCGTTGGATGCCGTAAGTCTGATCTCGCCGATCATATCAATGCCCCACATTGCAAAAGGCCAAGGTGTCGTCAAGACGTTCAGAGGTACTGGAGGTATGTACACCTTATCAGCATATACTTGGCACTTGTGACAGGTCCGAGAATGTTGATAACAGTCGACTTCCATTGTGGACCAAAAATATCCTGCCTGTAGGATCTTCTTTGCCATGGTGTATCCACTGGAATGAGTTCTGAAAGTACCTTCATGTAACTCTGCCATGATCCTTTTTGCCTCATTCTTATCCACACATCGCAGTAAGGTCGAATCATGGTTACGCTTGTAAAGGATGCCATTACTGATGAAGAACTTTGCTGCGAACCTCCTCAGAAACTTCTTGACATTAACAGATGCACCCTCGGGGTACTCCTGAGCTTCAAGATACCTCTTCACCTCATGAAACCAGGGTTTATCTGCTACCTCTTCAGTCTTAATGTCACAGCAATGTGCAGGTTCGTCTAACCTTTCAATGATAATTCGGGGAGCTTCGTTGTCCCAATTGACTTTGAACATAGAAGACATCGTAGCTAGCACGTCCGCCAACTGATTCTCCTCCCTAAGGAAGTGTTCAAAGGTTATCTCCTTGAAGTGGGGAAGCAACTTCAACACATACTCCTTGTAAGGAATAAGATTTGGGTGTTTTGTATCCCACTCGCCTTTGATCTGACTGATCACGAGAGCGGAATCTCCGAAAACACTCAAGAACTTAATCCTTAGGTCAATTGCTGCTCGAAGACCCATGATGCAGGCTTCATACTCCGCCATATTGTTGGTGCAGTTGAAACATAGTCGGGCAATAAATGGAGTATGAGAGCCTTTAGGAGATATGATCACGGCGCCAACGCCATTACCCAAGGCGTTCGAAGCTCCATCAAAGTACATAGACCATCGGGATCCTTCCTCAGGTCCTTCATCCGGTCCAGGTGTCTCACAATCAATCACGATCATGATATTCTCATCCGGAAATTCGAAGTTCATAGACTGGTAATCATCCACTGCCTGATATGCCAAATGATCTGCCAACACACTTCCCTTAATTGCCTTTTGGGTTGTGTATTGGATGTCATACTCAGTCAAGATCATTTGCCATCTTGCAATTCTTCCGGATAAGGCAGGCTTCTCGAAGATATACTTGATTGGATCCATATTTAATATCAATAGAGTAGTGTGAGTCAGCATATACTGTCTCAGCCGGCGAGCAACCCATGCCAAAGCGCAGCAAGTTTTCTCGAGCAACGAGTATCGGGTCTCGCAGTCGGTAAACCTTTTGCTAAGGTAATAAATAACATGCTCTTTTCGGCCAGACTCGTCATGCTGCCCCAGCACACACCCCATTGAGTTATCGAGTACTGTCAAGTATAAGATCAAAGGTCTCCCTTCAACTGGAGGCATCAGAATATGTGGTTCTTGGAGATACTCTTTGATCCTTTCGAAAGAGGTCTGACATTCATCGTTCCATCTTACCACTTGATCTTTCTTCAGTAGCTTGAAGATTGGCTCACAAGTAGCAGTCAGGTGTGAGATGAATCAGGCAATGTAGTTCAAACGTCCCAAAAAGCCTCTGACTTCTTTTTCTGTTTGTGGAGCTGGCATTTCCTGTATAGCCTTCACCTTTGCAGGATCCACTTGAATACCTTTATCACTCACGATGAAACCCAGTAGCTTACCAGATCTCACCCCGAAGGTGCACTTGTTCGGGTTTAACCTCAGCTTGTACAATTTTAACCTGTCAAATAACTTCTGCAGATGGTCAAGGTGTTCTTCCTCAGTCTGGGATCTGGCAATCATATCGTCGACGTATACCTCAATCTCATGATGGATCATGTCATGGAATAAGGCGACCATGGCACGCTGATATGTTGCCCTAACATTCTTCAATCCAAAAGGCATGACCTTGTAGCAAAAGGTACCCTATTGAGTAACAAAGGTTGTCTTCTCCATGTCTTCGGGAGCCATTTTAATCTGATTATAACCGGAGAAACCATCCATAAAGGAGAATACCTTATGCTGAGTGATGTTTTCAACCAGAACGTCAATATGAGATAGAGGGAAATCATCCTTGGGGCTCGCCCTATTCAGATCCCTATAGTCAACACGCATTCGAACTTTACCGTCCTTCTTCGGCACTGGAACCACGTTGGCGACCCACTGCGGGTAGGAAGTAACTGCTAGAAAACCGGCGTCAAACTGTTTCATAACTTCAGCCTTGATTTTCTCAGATATCTCCGGGCGCATTCGGCGGACTTTCTGTTTTACTGGAGGACATTCTTCCTTGGTAGGCAAACAGTGAACCACAATATCGGTATCCAACTCAGGCATATCTTCATAAGACCAGGCAAAGATCTCAACATAGTCCCGCAGCATTTGAATCAACCGTTTCTTCACACTAGGCTCCAGATTTGCACCAATCTTGACCTCTTTCTTGTCCTCTTCTGTACCCAGATTCACTGATTCCACTGGCTCTTCATGCGGCTGAATAACCCTCTCTTCCTGGAGTAACAGTCTAGTAAGTTCACCAGGCACTTCATAATCATCCTCACCTTCGTCTTCGGCTAAGTTGATCGGACTTTCGAAGTCATAACTGGCAGTAGCAGAGTCGTTACCAGTGAGATCCAGAGTGGATGTAGACCTGTATATGTGAGTGTGTGTAAAATAGCTGTTTTGCAATATAAAAGAAAAACAAGGAGCGCAAAATTTGAAATGCAAAAAATTTCCAATGCTTTTATTAATGATATATGTAGATGACACACAAAAAGCCCTCACAAATGAAGCCACGGTGCCCCGGGCAAGACACTGGGCCGTAAAGTTTAAAACATTGCCTGTTACAAATTCAAAACAAAAGTCTCATTACTGGGTGATAACTGAAACAAGCATAGAATCCTTCACTGTCCAGTTGCTTAATCCACCATCGGTAGTCGGGTATATCCAGCTGTCAATATCAAACTCTTCATCATTGTTATCCCCAATAACATTCACCCCTGCGTCATGTTTAGGCTTTTCTGGTGCTCTGAACTCGATCTCCTTGGAATCAATCAGGTCTTGTACCTTATTCTTTAAAACCCAGCAATCATCCGTATCATGCCCCGGGCTATCAGAGTGAAAAGCATAGTGGGCATTCGGATCATACTTCAGTGATGTTGTATTTGGATTCTTCGGGGCCTCCCTCGGAGTCACCAAGTTGGTTTTCAATAACTGCGGCAGAATTTGGGATAAAGTCATGTTGAGCTGAGTAAATTGTCTTTGCGGTCTCTCGGCCCTTGGATGATTGTTGCGCTGAGGTGCAACAGCAGGTTTTGAAATAACAACCGCATTAACAGCTTGGCGGCGTAGATTTATTATGGCTTTTTGAACTGTAAACAGCACTGGACTCCTTCTTAAAAGGCTTCTTCTCGGTGCCGGATGAAGCACCCTTCTGTATTTTTCCAGATTTGATACCGGCCTCAATCCTTTCCCGGGTTATAATCAGCACCATAAACCCGGACGAAGAACTTCCAATCAGATGATTGAAATACGGACCAGACAAGGTCCCCAGAAACATATCCACTAGCTCCCTATCGGCCAAGGGAGGTTGCACTCTTCCAGCAAGGTCCCTCCACTTCTGAGCATAATCTTTGAAACCTTCGCCCGCACCCATTGACATACCCTGGAGTTGGGTACACGTGGGAGCGAGGTCGGCATTATATTGGTACTGCTTGTAGAAAGCAGCAGCCAAGTCCTCCTAATTTCGGATACTAGCTCCTTCTAACTAGTAAAACCATTCAAGCTGAGTCCCTGAAAGACTGTCTTGAAAGAAGTGGATCCAGAGGTTCTTGTCAGCGGTGTATGGCTGAATCTTCCTAACATACGAACGGAGGTGCAACTTTGGGCAAGAAACCCCGTCATATTTAGCAAAGGCTGATGCTTTAAATTTGTGGGGGATCACCACCCCAGATGACAGACCCAGATCTCCAAAGTCCAGACCAGGAACCTTCTGAACTTCCATCGCACTCAACCGGTCTTCTAATTGCTTGTATCTATCCTCAGCCGGAGGATACTGGTCTTCGTCAAAGTCGGTCTCGTTGTCTGAAACCACAGGGCTAGGAGCCCTCCTTTCTTCCTGGTTATCTCCCCCTCCAGATGAGTGGGTCAAATCAACCTCTTCTCGCAAATTGTTACCGAATCTGCGACCCATGTTAAATAGGACCGTCTTCTTCTTCTTCTTCTCTTTCAGGATAAGGGCCTTCAGATCTTGCTGACCCTTATCCAGGTTCATGAACAATTCTTGGAACTGGGCGTTTTGAGCCTGTAGAGTCTTGATTGCTTGTTCAGTTGATGTTTCAGAAGACATGATGAGTGCTGAAATAAACAGCAAAGACGATGAGAAAACCTGTAAGGGTACCTGTTATGAGGTGCATGAGAGTGATATGCGCATGATATGATTTCAAAGACGTCGAGAGATTCAAATTCGTAAACCAAAAATGCAACACACTTTTATTAGATAAACTTGAAATTCAATTGTTCAACAGATGCCTTTAAGGCGTTACAAGAAAGGAAATACTGAGAGGTAAACCAAAACTAAAAATAATCAAAAAACAATCAATGCTCACATGGTCGCTTCTTGTCGGTACGGACATAATCATTGAGGCTCCGCTCGTTCTCCAGCTGCCTAGTCAACTTCTGAATCTTCTGCTCTTGTCCGTGATACTTTTCTCGGTAAGTATCACGTTCTTCCCTCAGCTTCATCTAGGACCTCTTCAATGCCCCAATGTCAGTAGGCATGTAAGGGTGTAGGATGGTAGGAGGAACCCCTTCTTCATCAGCAACTTCAAGAGTTATAGGTAAGACGGCTTCGTAGGGCATTCCCAGCTTTTGGGCACGTATGCTAACCCATCGGAGGTATGGCTCCATCGGAAGAGAAGTCCTCGCACCCAACTCGTATGGATCAGACCTGTGGACCCTATCCCAAGCTCTTATGAATCTGCGGCATTGCTCGTCACTATCTCCTTGGAAATCAAAGACAATACTAGGCATTAGCAACTCATAAGGTCCTTCCCTTCTAGCTCTCCCAAACTGACGTAAGGCCAAGCACAAATTGTAAGTGATTCCTCCATTGGTTCCTATCAGTGGAACGTTGGGGTATTCCCCACAGCGATCAATAATAGCCACATCTTCCATGCCCTTAATAGTCCAAATGATGTCATTATGAGAGAGAGACTGTTGTACCCCAAAATTTTCCCTCCCATATTCTTCAAGATTTGCAAAGAGCATGCTTCAAAATCTCCCCAAGGGTTGCACAGTTCAAAGGCCTCCTAACAGTCAAAAACTAGGGTTTTGGTTCTGACAAAGAAATTGAAGTTTTCAAGGGTCCAATCAAGTCCCACATGCCTACAAACATGGTCAAGCATCCACATGCCAAGTTTCAAGACTCACAGCACAAGATTGCACAATCAAAAACCCTAATTGTTCAACAGTCAACTGCAGGGGCAAAATGGTCATTTGAAAGTCAAAAGTTCAAATTTTTGGTCAACATCTTATTTTGAAGCCACAAACATCATTTGATCAATTCTTGATCATGATTCTCAAAGCATGGCTCAAAAAGTCTCAAGATGCAAAAGTTTCCATATTTGGACAGTTGAAAAAGTCAACTGTAACTTGACCAAAGCATAACTTCCACATGGTTTATCAGAAAAATTCCATCCAAAGCTCATTTTGAATAGAATGACATTTCCTACAACTCCTCTTCACACTTCAAGTCCAAGAAATGCTCTCACAAAAAGTTATCAATTTCAACATTATAGGTCATTTTCAAAAGTCAACAAAAAGGCACTTTAAGTCAAAGACCATAACTTGAGATTGGTAAATCAAAATGACATGGGACCAAAGGCATTGGTTAGAGGACTTCAAGACCTTTCCAAAATGTCCAAGAACATGATCAAAGCTTAAAAATTGAGCAAGATATGCCTTGTGGAAGTTGGGAAATTTTTGGGAATTTTGAAAAGTCAACTTTGCTTCAAATGCCTCAAAATTGCTAATGGGCCACATTTTCTTCCAAGAATCATTATCCAAAGGCTATGCACGACCATTTGACCCAAAGGGGATTTATTTCATCATTTTTTATTATTTATTTGAATTTTTAATCACTATTAATTCATTTAATTAAATAAAATATGAAAAAAAATACTAAACAAATGTATTTGAATCTTTTTATGCAGCATTTGCTCTCATTGGTTGTTGAATATTCGTGCACATCAAAAAAGGAAGGATTTGGCCATGATTGGTATCAAAACACATGGAAAAGATTTGAAAAAATATGCCATTAAAATCAAATATTTGATTCATGATTACAAGGGTTTTTTGACTTGATTCTTACCCTAATTCATTCCCATACATAAACAGATGCAAACCCTAAAGCTCAGAACCTTGAAGCTGCGCCCAAACCTAAGAACAAACTTGGCATTTTTTGTGGAAAAAGTCAAAACTGAAAACACCATTCCAAAGCGTTTCAAGGCAAGAGAACAATCCCATTACATTCCTGAGGCCTCAAGGAACGTTTCTGGATCAAAACCACTGCTTCTAACGCAAGGAATTGGTAGAACGAACTCGTCTTGTTCCTAACTTTTCTCATATTCATGTCTCATGATTCATGCGTTATTTTCAATTTCTAATGCTTGATTTGTATTAAGCTAATCATTCTAAAGCTAACCATATCATTTAATTGAGTTTTCGTGCTTTATACATGAATCTACCATGGAAGCTTGCTAGGTTTTCAAGGTTGTGAAATTAGGGCTTTCCTCTTCAGGAAAAATTGAGACACGAGACCAGGGCCATTTGAACCGGAAGCTTCACACGAACTCAATCCATAGGTTGCGCTCAATTTATGAGCAACCAGGACCTATTCGCTATTTTCATGTTCATCACTTAGTGGGGGTTTAAAACCCCCGCTATTTAGTTTGTTTTTTCAGGCAAAAATGCAGAACGAGTGGAGAAGAAGATGAGGTGTAAGCCAGCGGCTAGTGCGTTTGAATTTCGCGAGAAATACACCACTAATCGTTTGTTTTACATTATATTCATTATTTCTATATTATACACAAAACGCGTAAATGACTCAGATGGCAAGGCATTGGCTTGGTAAGCAATGGGACCTGGGTTCGATCCCCAGGTCCCCCACGTTATTTCAATATTTTTCTTGCTAACGTAATTCCACGCAGCGTGTTCTCAAGGGAGTACCATAGGCCTCCATATCTGTGCTTGCCACCTATACATAAAGATCAAACCAATGGCCTTGATCTGGAGAACTCCATACGCCTTGGTCAATGAAGCCACACGCGCCCTGAAAAGTCAACTGAAGGCCTTAATTCATTGGGCCTGTTTGCTACAATAATGCCTCCAAATTGGGGTCAACACCCCCAAGTGTTTGTATTTCTTTTCTTTTTCCTATTTTTTTTATTATTTGTTTTAATTTAATTATTTCCTTTTAATTCATAAATTAATATTTCCATAACATAAAAATACCCAAAAAAAATTCAGAAACTATAAAATAAAAAAAAATATGTTTTTTTATATTTAATTCACTAACATTTTTGTAAATAAATTTTATTAATTGATTTAGTTTTAATTATAGGTTTAATTTCAATGTATATTTTAATAAATTAAAAAATTGTAGAATTAGGGTTTTAAACACTTTTATCCTTTTTTCTTTTCTTTTACCATTATTCATAATTATTTATTTATTTTGTAAATAAAATTTGCCATGTAAGTAATTAATTTAAACTAGGTCTAATTTAAGCATTTTCTTAATAAATTAAAAATAGTTTAGAATTAGGTTTTAATTCCATTAATTTTCTTAAACTCCATAAATACAAAAAACTCCAAAAAACAATTCCTTTCTTTTATTTAACTTAATTAATTCGTTAATTATAATTTAATTTCCTAAAAAGGGTCCAACGCCCTCGCATTCCCGACTTTAATTCTCTTCGCATTTTTATTTCTTTTTTGTGAATATTCATGTAATTCTCCCAAATCCATGTGTGATACGGTGGGAGAACTGACTTGAGGTTTGCGTTTGTATTCGCAAATGTTGCGGTTAGCAAGAGTCGCCACCGACTTTTTATTTTATCCTAAGGAAAGGTTAAAAAGCACAGCAAAAACCTTTTGAGATGTTTTCTTGGGTTCGGGGAGTAGATTATAGAAAGGGAAGGTATTAGCACCCTTTCTATCCATGGTTATCCATGGGCTCTTAGTTACTTGCTTAGATCACTTGCCTTTTGTTTTCAATGGTGCTTGAGTGTGTGGGTTTTGAAAATGTTTTGAAAAGAGGCCAATGTGGTGGCAACCTTTGCAATGATCCATGTGGGGATGTATACAAAGATGTATGTCTTTTGAAAAAGGTTTTTCATTTGTTTTTAAAAGTTGTTTTGAAAGTGTTGTGAGATGTTGTTTTTTAGAAAATAGGCAAGTGTTTTGTTTTTGCAAGTTTGATTCAAGTAACTAAGAGGTTATCTACTCCTAAATTTCTCAAAGATTATTGCTATACTTTAACCCTTTTAACAAGCTTGCACCACCATTGTATTTGGTGGGCAACCTTGTGTTAGGATGTGAAAGGGACAGGCGCGGGTCATCGTTTAGACCATAATTGCAACGACGTTAAATGTCTTTGGGCAATTTCTCTAAGGGACTTGATCATTTGTTTTGTTTGTTTTGAAAAGTTTTATCGAGGGACTATGATCATTCAAACTGTTTGCTTTGCCCAAAGATGTTCAACATACAATATGGCCCATTTATTTGAAGGCAACAAGTGGAATACCCTAGGGGGTGCAAGTGTGATTTGTGTGTCCATTTTCATGCTTGCTTATCTTGTATTAGGTCAAACTATTTTTTTATCGTTTTTTCGCATTCAAACCCTAATTCTAGCATGTCATTATTTAGAAAGCAATAAAGTGCGAAATTAAAATTACTAAACTATTACACAACCAAATATGGGAAGGGGGGTACAAATGTTCAAATGGGGATATTGACAAGAATTTAAATCTAAATTATTACAACAATTGGATATTTGCATGGTAAATAAATTGCATAATTTAAATGTAAACAAAATAAATATGTGAAATGTAAAAAAAGAAAGTTTTTTATGTGTATGAGAAAATATTTATGTAAAAGGAAAAAGAAAATAAAAATGTATCTATTTTTTTAGTATTTTGAAACTTAGGGTAAGAAACCCTAATTTTTATATAAAAAGTATTATTATCTAATTAAATTCTACTATTTGTCTATTATGTACAAAAATAAAATAAAATGAAGTGTTTTGTGAAAAAAGTATTTTTGTATCAAATATTAATAAAAATGAAGAAAATCAAGTATTTTATATTTTTATCTTAAATATATTAATAAACATGTATATATACATATATTAAACCCTAAATGAGTATTATACAAAATAAATATTTATTTAATATTTTAATAAAATAAATAAAAGTATTTTTTGTGTGAAATATTTTCAGAGAGTAAAAATAAAAATAAAAATGTATCTACATTATTTTCTATTTATTTTAATAATAGTATATATATATATATATTTGTATATAAACAAAAGAAATAAACAAACAAATATGCCATAAATACAAAAATGATGAAAAAAATATTTTAAAAATTTTAATGGCATGAGAAAAAATAAACAAAGTCAACCCAAAAAGAAAAAGTCAAAAATATTGAAAAATAAACAAATGGGCTCAGGGGGGTGTAAACCAAAAACTGGGGTGTGAAAAGCAACACAAATCCAAGCCCAGCCCACTTCACTCCTTCTTCAACCTCCAGCACAGGTTATTTGAAAAACGCGCGCCAATGTTCAGTCCCTTCTAACTCTTGATTCCTGGCTTTTTAGCAAAAACTCATAACACAAGAAATGTTCAGCATGAAGAGACGGTTCTAACCATATAAAGAACATGACCTATCTCTCCAAGATGAGGGAGAATTTCTCTCCCCCTCTTTTCTGACCTAATTTTTCTACCATTTTCAGAGCTCAAATTCTCTCTACTCAGGCAAAAGAAATGAGAAGTAAAGCTATGTACATGTTCAGGGCTATGAGTAGGACCTTGCTTCTTCACAAACTTAAGACTAAATATGCCTAACAAGAGAGATACGAATTCAAACTTTTACCTGTGCAGTTGAACTTCTATGTGGAGAATGAGAGACTTTCAGTGCAATGTAATGATTGGAAAAGCTTCCTTGAAGTCCAGGGATGCTTTTTCAATGCTCACTTTGTCTTGAAACCTCTTGTATCAAGCTATAGAACTTCACCTGCAAATCAAAGATGTGAAAATGGTGGAAGTGGTTAGAGCAACTACAGATCGTGCCTTAGCTTATGGATAGCTTGCATATGTTGTAAGGAAGGTAGAGGAACAGGTTTGGACAGAAATGTTTGAAGGGAATGAGAGATTGCACTCAAACTGCAGGGGCACCCCTGTTTGTGCAGTTTGAGGGTGATTCTGAGATGGAGAGGGTTTGAAAGGCAAATGGCTCGAGCAAAAGCTTCAATGAGGTCTATGGAATGTGTTTGATATATTTTGTGCTGGGTTCCTTGACTGATATCAGAGATAGCATAAGTTATGGATGTTACTTCTATGTGAAGCAAGCAAATGTCAACTTGGTTTCTAGGCCAGTACAATGCCTCAATCTATGCTGCACCTTTGAGTCTTGATCAGTGGGATATGCCTATGCTTTTTTGCTTCAAAGATCTGCATTGTACCTCATAGATTTGCAAAGTTGCCATAAAGTATCACTTTACAAGAATGGATAACATGCTTTTTCTAGTTTAGGCTTAATTTTGTGTGTATTATCCAAATGAGCAAAATAATGTTAGAACACAAAGGATATGCATTGAATTATTGAGTGAGAATGGGATTAGAGGCCTGCAATATAGCTTAAGCATGCTGAATTCAAATTTGCCAAGTTTATGAACATGCTTTGATGAAGAACAAAAGTGAATTTTTGCCAACTTGTGAAATTCGAATCTCTCAAGTTATGAGGTTGTTTGATGAGTTCTTGGACATTTTGGAAAGCTTGTAATGTGTACTACAATCCATCTTTGAAATGCAATTTGAAATTCCAAGTGGAAGGGTATGAAAAGTGGCCTTGAAGTAGGGTAGAAAACCTTGTCAAAATAGGTCAAATTTCACTAAGTTAAAAGATGGTTTAGTGCCCTTATTCAAAAAATCATAACTTGAGATACAAGCTTCAAATGAGAAAACTTTGTGAATCAAAGTTGTAGATTTTGCAACAAGCTACAACTTTCATGTTTTGACTTTTGTTTGAATCCCAATGGATCATGGTGAAAAGATAGGGCAAAGTTGGGAAAAAACTAGGGTTTTCCATAACTTAGAAAAATTCTAAGTTATCAAAAATTCCATTTTCAAACCCTAATTTGCATTTTGTGATTTCTTGGTGAACAAGTTTCATGATTTGTAATGTTTTGATGAAAAATGAATCTTGACTCTTGATTTTGACCAAAAAGTCAAAGTTTGACTTTTCAGTATACAGTCAAAATTGATCAATTAACTGGGAAATTCAACTGTCAATCTTGTGTACTTGGGATCTTTTGAGCTTGATGAACATGTCAAGATAATTCCATGGGGTCCTTGAGTCCATATGTGAGCTTGGTTTGCCATTGGCTAGGTCAAACAGTCAAAAATTGCCTTTGTGCAGTCAAAACCCTAAAAATGACCATTTTGCCCTTTTGGTGATCTGATCAAATTTCTTGGGGAATTGTGATTCAAACTTGATCAAATGGTCCATGTGAGTTCATAATGTTGATGTGGATCAAATTTCATGAGGTTTGACTGCCAATTGGCCACAGTTGACTTTTTCCCCAATACAGCTGATTTCTAGGTCAACTGTCCAATTGACTGGGAAAAACTTGGAATCAAGACTTGAAACTTGGTATGGGTAAACTTGGGAGTCCAATATGAAGCATGAAAGTGATCTTAGGCATTTTAGGTCAAGGCATCTTTAGGCAAAC
Source organism: Vicia faba (assembly GCA_948472305.1). Classification (NCBI taxonomy): domain Eukaryota; kingdom Viridiplantae; phylum Streptophyta; class Magnoliopsida; order Fabales; family Fabaceae; genus Vicia; species Vicia faba. The sequence continues at coordinate 1,109,590,676 of OX451735.1, read as the reverse complement.
ACAAACCCTAATTTGAGTCCACAGTGCAAGGGGAAGTCTTGAGCAGAGGAAACCCTAATTGGATCTTGATCTTCAAAGGTCTTGTGATGAGAAAATGTTGAGGAAATGGGAGGGCAAATTTTGGGGTACAACAGTTGCCCCTGTTCAATCTTCTTGGACCTGAAGAGTTAGATTGGCAAGTTTGCCTTTCGCGACTCGAGGGTAAAAGGAGATTGGACACTAGAGTGCCCGGAAATTTGCACTCGCATGCTGGAGTCTCAACAATGTGGTGTCGGGAATGGACTTATAGATGCCATTTGGAGAGATGGTGGATAGGGAGATGGGCTTTGTAGATGCCATCTGGAAAAGTGACAGAACCTTGTCGGGAATGGTCTTATAGATGCCATTCGGAAGTGTTGATCGCATAAGAGGTTCCTTAGCGAGAACTTATGTTTTTTAAGAAAGACAGATGTTTTCCTGGCTTGTTACAGGTGTTTGATCTTCAGTCTTCTTATGCAGATATGCCCTGGCTGGATACAGGTATTGAATCTACAATCGGTTGCTCACAGATGTGCCCTGGCTGGGTACAGGAGTCGAATCTGGAAATAGTCGTCAATAGATATGCCCTGGCTGGATACAGGAGTCGAATCTTTGAATTCTGCAGACGTGCCCTGGCTAGATACAGGAATCGAGTCTGGAAATGTGGTTAACAGATATGCCCTGGCTGGATACAGGAATCGAATCCGGAAATGTTGTAGCTGATAGATGTGCCCTGGCTGGATACAGGAGTCGAATCTTCGAACTCTTCAGACGTGCCCTGGCTAGATACAGGAGTCGAGTCTGGAAACTGATCACTCTCAGATGTGCCCTGGCTAGATACAGGTATCGAATCTGGAATTGTGACAGTTGAAAGTAGTCGTTTTTGAGATTGTCTTTTTCCTGAAAAGGCAAAGACGTAAGCTGTATGCAATGTCATGATGTATGATATGCATGATGTCATGATGTTCGACATTTGATGTTGCATGTGTTTCATCATGTAGGTAAGCAAGATGTATGAAAATGTGAAATGTTTATGAGTGTAATTTCATCTTAGGAAAATAAATCCTTGACGAATGACCGGGAAGCTGTTCCGCGGAAGAGATGCTTGACCGAAGCTCTGATGAGAGGCCTGCTGAGGACTTTAACAATGGATTCCGCTGAGGATAATGATGATAAACTCCGCTGGGGAAAACCAAAGATAGACTTCGCCGGGGATTGAAGGAACTTTTGCCGGGAACGGTCTTCCGTGGCTTTTAGCTGAGGATAACCCAGTTATAAGTCCTTGTGAGGAAATAACTCTAAATAAAACTTGGGCGAGACGTTCGTACTTCGCCGGGGATAAGCTCGCAGAATCTACTGGGGATGAGCTTTTAAGACCTGCCGGGGGATGTTGTGCCTTTTTCAGGATCGACGGGGAATCGACTCCTGCTTGGGGAAAGTGCTGCTGAATTTTGTTTTACTCTGCGGGGAGTTAAGATGGTTTGGCCCCATTCTTCAGTTGAACCTGCCTTGGTGCTTTGGTGGACAAAACAACTAGACCGCATTAGACAACTCCACATTGCCCCTGTCTTTGATGTCACTTGTAATTAATCTTTCTCTTTTTTTTTTTTTCATATGCAAACATTCATGAATCAGCAATTTAATGTCAAATGCATATATCAAAAATGAACATTGGACGTTCTTCGCAAAACAAAACAAAAAAAGAAAAACAACGGCAATTTGTATGGACAAGTGAATTTTTCATTGATTTAAACTTTGCCTGTGAATAGGCGTTTTTTGTACAAGAGACTGACATCCTAGTAAGAGGACATCGCCAAATAGTATAGAGTTTACATTTTGAAAAAGAAAACAAAACGGCTACGTGAACAATCCCACTGGGTTCCAAGTCTGCTATCGCCTTTATGTTTTCGAACGTCTCATCGCCTTACTGCCTAATCTGAAGATGAAGCTGATTGGTCAATGCCGAAATTTGGGCCAGATAGTTGATGCCGAACTCCGGATGCGAAGTGATCCAATGAGACATAGTGTTACGCTTTTTATCCCTAACTTTTGCCTGGACCGCCCTTTCGGGTTTTCAGTCCACCGGGATACCCTTTTTTGCCCAAGCCGCCCTTTCAGGTTTTCGACTTGCCGGGTGTACAGATTTTTATTCATTTCATCCCTTATTTTTGCCCGAACCCTTTTGGTTCGCCGGGAAGCCCTTATTTTTGCCTAGGTATGTCAACCTAGCGGGTCTTTTATTTATGCGTAGTATTTTTTCACTATGTCCGCATTGGCGGGGTGAGGAAGGTCGTCACCGTCCATGGTGGTTAGGATCATGGCTCCTCCAGAGAACACACGCTTAACCACAAATGGCCCTTCGTAAGTGGGGGTCCATTTGCCCCGGGGATCACTTTGAGGAAGGATGATGCGTTTGATTACCAGGTCCCCGACTTGATACTCTTGCGGTCTGACTTTCTTGTTAAATGCCCTGATCATCCGTTTTTGATACGTTTGACCATGACAGATAGCAGTGAGCCTTTTTTCGTCAATTAGATTTAGTTGATCAAGTCGAGTTTGGATCCAATCATCTTCATTCAAGTCTGCATCCTTCATTATTCGGAGAGAGGGTATCTGGATTTCAATCGGCAAGACTGCCTCCATGCCATAGACTAGGGAGAAGGGAGTTGCCCCGGTTGACGTCCTTGCTGAGGTGCGGTACCCATGAAGAGCGAACGGTAACATCTCGTGCCAATCTTTATAGGTCACTGTCATCTTCTGCATAATTTTCTTGATATTTTTATTGGCTGCCTCTACAGCCCCATTCATCTTCGGCCGATAGGGGGAAGAATTGTGGTGCTGTATCTTGAATTGTTCACAGAGTTCAGTGATCATTTTGTTATTGAGATTGGTACCGTTGTCCGTAATGATTCTTTCCGGGACACCGTACCGACATATCAGATTATGCCGGATGAAACGTGCCACGACGCTCTTGGTTACCGTGGCATAGGAAGCTGCCTCGACCCATTTCGTGAAGTAATCGATTGCCACCAAGATGAAGCGGTGTCCATTGGATGCTGTCGGTCGGATCTCACCGATCATATCGATGCCCCACATTGCGAAAGGCCAAGGTGCCGTTAGGACATTCAAAGGAACCGGAGGGATATGCACCTTGTCAGCATAGATCTGGCATTTATGACAAGTCCGGGAGTGTTGGTAACAATCGGCTTCCATCGTGGACCAGAAATATCCTGCCCGAAGGATTTTCTTAGCCATGGTGTGTCCACTGGAATGGTTCCCAAACGTACCTTCGTGCAGTTCCATCATGATTTTCTCTGCTTCAGCCTTATCCACACAACGTAACAAAGTTGAATCATGATTCCGTTTGTAGAGAATGCCGTTGCTGAGGAAGAATTTTGCAGCAAATCTCCTCATGAACTTCTTATCATTGACAGATGCACCTTCAGGGTATTCCTGGGCTTCCAAGTACCTCCTCACCTCGTGATACCAGGGCTTTTCAGTCACCTTCTCAGCCTCGAGCTCGCAGCAGTATGCCGGTTCATCCAACTTCCAGATTAGGATTTGGGGAGCCTCATTGTCCCATTTAACTTTAAACATTGAAGACATCGTGGCTAGTGCGTCCGCTAGCTGATTTTCCTCTCTGGGGAAATGTTCAAAAGTTATCTCTTCAAAGTGGGGGAGCAAGGTCGACACATACTCCTTGTAAGGAATGAGATTCGGGTGTTTCGTATCCCACTCGCCTTTGATCTGATTGATCACGAGAGCGGAATCTCCGAAGACACTTAGAAACTTGATCCTCAAATCGATCGCAGCTTGTAGACCCATGATACATGCCTCATATTCTGCCATGTTGTTGGTGCAGCTGAAACATAATCGGGCGGTGAGTGGAGTATGGGTCCCCTTGGGGGATATGATTACAGCGCCGACGCCGTTACCCAAAGCATTGGAGGCTCCATCAAAATGCATAGACCATCGGGATCCTTCCTCAGGTCCTTCATCCGGTCCAGGTACTTCACAGTCAGTTACCACCATGATGTCTTCGTCCGGAAAATCAAAGTTCAATGATTGATAATCGTCCACAGGTTGGTGTGCCAAATGATCAGCCAGTACACTCCCCTTAATTGCTTTCTGAGTTGTATACTGGATATCATATTCTGTTAAGATCATTTGCCATCTCGCTATCCTTCCAGACAGAGCAGGCTTTTCAAATATGTACTTGATGGGATCCATCTTTGAAATCAATAAAGTAGTGTGAGTCAGCATATACTGTCTCAGCCGGCGAGCAGCCCATACAAGAGCGCAGCAAGTTTTCTCAAGCAGTGAGTAACGAGACTCACAGTCGGTAAACTTTTTGCTCAAGTAATAAATAGCGTGCTCTTTTCGGCCAGACTCGTCATGCTGCCCCAGCACACACCCCATTGAATTATCAAGCACTGTCAAGTATAGTATCAGAGGTCTTCCTTCCACTGGTGGCATAAGAATGGGTGGCTCTTGGAGGTATTCCTTTATTCTTTCAAAGGCGGCCTGACATTCATCATTCCAGCGTACCACTTGATCTTTCTTCAGTAATTTGAAGATTGGCTCACAAGTAGCAGTCAGATGTGAGATGAATCGGGCAATGTAATTCAATCGTCCCAGGAAACCTCTGACTTCTTTCTCTGTTTTTGGGGTCGGCATCTCTTGAATAGCTTTAACCTTGGCAGGGTCTACCTGGATACCTTTATCACTTACAATGAAACCTAGCAATTTTCCGGACCTCACCCCGAAGGTGCATTTGTTGGGATTCAATCTCAGCTTGTACAACTTGAGTCGGTCAAACAACTTCCTCAGATGATCAAGGTGTTCCTCCTCAGTTTGAGACCTTGCAATCATGTCATCAACGTATACTTCAATCTCATGATGGATCATATCATGAAATAAAGCAACCATGGCACGCTGATAGGTTGCCCCAGCATTTTTCAATCCGAATGGCATGACCTTATAACAGAAAGTCCCCCACTGAGTTACAAATGTAGTCTTCTCCATATCTTCAGGAGCCATCTTGATCTGATTATACCCTGAGAAGCCATCCATGAAGGAGAACACCTTGTGTTGAGCTGTATTGTCAACAAGGACATCAATGTGAGGTAGGGGAAGTCATCCTTGGGGCTGGCCCTGTTCAGATCCCTGTAGTCGACACACATTCTGACCTTACCGTCCTTCTTCGGCACTGGCACAACGTTGGCAACCCACTGAGGGTAAGAAGTTACTGCAAGGAAACCTGCATCAAACTGTTTCATCACCTCAGCTTTAATCTTCTCAGACATCTCTGGACGCATTCGTCGAACTTTTTGCTTTACTGGAGGGCAATCTTCCTTGGTTGGCAAATGGTGAACTACAATGTCGGCATCCAAACCAGGCATATCTTCATAGGACCAGGCAAAGATCTCCATGTAGTCTTGTAGCATCTGGATCAATCGTTGCTTCACGCTGAGCTCTAGATTGGCACCAATTTTGACCTCTTTCCTATCTGTCTCAGTACCCAGGTTAATTGTCTCCACAGGCTCTTCATGTGGTTGAATAGCCCTCTCTTCCTGTAGTAGCAGTCTTGCGAGTTCACCAGGCACTTCGCAATCATCTTCACCTTCGTCTTCGGCCAAGTTGATCGGATTTTCGAAGTCATAACTGGCGGTAGCAGAGCTGTTGCCAGTGAGATCCAGAGTGGATTGAAACCTGTATAAGTGAGTGTGTGTAAATATAGCTGTTTTGCAATATGTATAACACAGAAAGAAAAGGAGCACAAGATTTGAAATGCAACAAACGTCCAATGTTTTGATTGATGATATATGAAAATGTCATACAAAAAGCCCTCACAAATGGAGCTACGATGCCCCGGGCAGGACACCGAGCCAACAGAGTTTTAACATATTGTTTGTTACAAATTTGGCAATCAAAAGAAATCAATTACTGCGTGACAAATGTGATAGGGGTAAAATCCTTTGCTGTCCAGTTGCTTGGTCCGTCGCTAGCAGTCGGGTAGATCCAATTATCAAACTCAGCTTCCTCCACATCCTCCTCGATAGCATTCACCCTCGAGCTGGAAATAAACACCGGAGCCTTTCCAATCTTCTCTTTGCGCATTGCCTTCTGAGCCTCTGTAGTGAAGCCTAGCCCAAACTTGTCGTTCTTCTGAGTGAAGTCAGGAAGCTGACCCCAGTGTGCACCATCGCCTTTCTGAACCACAGCCCGGGCATCCCTTAGGGAAACCATCTTCAAGGAATCATTCTCTTCGGCCATTGTCTCCGCAGCTGCTGAAATTGGATGTACCTCCTCGAAATGTTGGAAGGGAGTTTCAATAAATTCTCCGTCCATCTCGATGTACCTGAAGGAATTCAAATGGCTCACCATATACTCCTCTTCTCCTTGCACAGTGACAATTTTCCCCCTGACGGGATACTTCAGTTTTTGGTGTAAGGTGGAGGTCACTGCCCCAGCTTTGTGGATCCAAGGTCTACCCAACAGACAGGAGTACGATGGACGTATATCCATCACGTAAAAGGTAGAGTCAAACACTTGAGAGCCCACACGAATAGGGATGTTAACCTCTCCATGAACCATCCTCTTGGAGCCGTCAAAGGCTCTGACGATGATATTGCTGGGTTTCAACTCCAAGCCTTCATAATCCAGACGATCCAAAGCCTTTTTCGGAAGAACATTCAAAGAAGAACCAGTGTCCACCAATACATGTGCCAGAGTAGTGCCCCTGCATTCAATAGAGACATGCAGGGCATCATTGTGGTTTCTCCCTTTTGCGGTTAGGTCAGCATCTGAAAAGCCCAAGCCGTTGTCCGCCGTCAAATTTGCTATGCAGTCAGTGAACTGAACTGCAGACGTCTCCTGCGGCACATGGGCCGTTTTGAGAAATGAGATCAAGGCTTTTGCATGGGCCTCGGAACATAGTAATAAGGAAAGCAGGGAGATCTTGGAGGGTGTATGCCCTAACTGTTCGACAACATTAAAATCACTTTTCTTTATTATTTTCAGAATCTCCTCCATTTCTTGTCGGGAGGCCTCAGCATTCACGGGTATTGGTGCCTCCATCTGGGCAGGCTCTTCTTCAATCCCTTTGCCCCGAGCATTTGAGGACTCGGCAGCAGGGGACACAATTTGATCAGCAACAGGACTTGGTAAACTTGCGGGTTTTATGAGGAGGGGTCTTCGAATAGCGGGAGGCGCAATGTCAGGCGAGAAGAGCCTACCACTGCGGGTGACTTTAGCCGGACCGGTGATATCGCAGATACTGGCACTAGCATCAAATTCTTGCTTGATTCCATTTACATATACGTCTGCCCCATAATGCCAGGGGACAGCTTTATCAGACACGTAGGAGAGGGGTCCTGGAACAGTAATGATCACAGGCGCAACTGTCAAGATTTGAATAGGCTTCTTTGGGGGAGCCTTGATTGGATTTTTGAAGATGGTAATCACGGAAACTTCTTTCATTGGAACCAATTGAACAGCAGTCTTTTTGAATAAAATCTCCTTGCTATCCATTAGGCCTTGGATGCCTAACCTTAGCAAGGGACAATCGGATAGGGAAATAGCACAGAATGGGCAACCTTCGCCGCAACCCGGAAATAAACCGGCCCGCAGTAGGTTCTTCTTAACAGTCTTCAAAGGGGTAACAACTTCATCTATCGAAACAGCATACACTTCTTCCTCAATGGCACTTACCCTATGCTGGGGCATAGGAGCCGTTACAACATTCGGTCTTTCCGGCGCTTCAAACTGAATTTCTTTTGCGTCAATTAGATCTTGCACTTTGTTTCTCAAGGCCCAACAATCATCAGTAGTGTGCCCGGGACTATCAGAATGATAAGCACACCGGGCATTCGGGTTGTATTTAGGGGACGCAGTGTTGACGACCTTAGGAGCTTCTTTGAGGGTCACCAGGTTGGTGGATAACAGTTGGGGTAAAATTTGAGATAATGTCATACTTAATCGGGTATACTGCCTCTTGGGCCTTTCACTTCTTTGCTGATTGTACTGCTGAGGAGCAGCAACAGGTTTAGAGATGACCAAAGCATTAACGGCTTGGCGACCTTCGGGCTTGACTTGTCTTCTAGGGCCATAGACGGCACTTGCTTCTTTCTTAAACGGCCTCTTCTCAGCACTTGTAGAGGCAGCTTTCTGTATCTTGCCTGACCTGATACCAGCCTCAATTCTTTCTCCTGTTAATATCAGATCTGTGAACCCAGCGGAGGAGTTTCCAACCAAATGATTGAAAAACGGACCAGACAACGTTCCCAGAAACATATCAACCAGCTCTCGATCAGTTAATGGAGGCTGCACCCTGCCAGCCAAATCTCTCCATTTTTGAGCGTACTCTTTGAACCCTTCACCCGTCCCTAGAGACATACCCTGAAGTTGGGTACGCGTAGGAGCGAGATCAGAATTATATTGGTATTGTCTGTAGAAAGCAGTCGCCAAATCCTCCCAGTGCCGGATGCTAGCTCCGTCTAATTGGTAGAACCATTCAAGTTGTGACCCTGAGAGGCTGTCTTGGAAGAAGTGAATCCAGAGGTTTTTATCCGCCGTGTAAGGTTGGATTTTCCTTACATACGACCTCAGATGCAGCTTTGGGCAGGAGACCCCATCATACTTGGCGAAGGCAGGCGCCTTAAACTTGTGTGGAATTACTACTCCAGAAGATAATCCCAAATCCCCGAAATCCAGTCCCGGCACGTTCTGAATTTCCATAGCGCTCAAACGGTCCTCCAATTGTTTGTATCTGTCGGCAGCAGGTGGGTATTGTTCCTCGTTATAGTCCGTCTCGTTGTCGGAGACTGCGGGACTAGGTGCTTCTCCCCCTTGGGGACTGTTTTTCTCTGCAGAAGAAGTGGTCGGATCAGCTTCATTGTGGAGTGTGTTCCCAAATCTGCGTCCGGTATTGAACATCGCCGTTCTCTTTTTCTTCTTCTTCTTCAGGAGTAGAGTCTTCAACTCTTGCTGTCCCTGGGCTAGGCTTAGGACCATCTCTTGAAACTGTGCACTTTGGGCCTGGAGGGCCTTGATTGCTTGCTCACTGGATGACTCCGAATTCATGATGACTGTGCACATAAACAGCGAAGAAAATTAAGCAACCTGTGAAATAGGGTACCTGCTATGCATATGGTGTAATGGAATGCGTATGTTTTATGTTTTCAAAGGCAAATAAGATTCAACTTTGTAGACAAAAAGGGAAACACACTTCATTAGATTAAAATTTTTCAATTGTTCAACAATTTGCCCTTAGGCATTACAGGAATGAAAAATACGGAAAAGGAAATAAAACTACAAAAGGGAATAATCAAAGCTCATCAATGCTCCCATGGCCTCCTCCTCTCAGTGCTGATGTAGTTGTTCAGGACACGTTCTTCCTCCAATTGCTTAGTCAGCCTTTGGACCTTCCTTTCCTGCTCGTTGAACCTCTCCCGATAGAAATCCCGTTCTTCCTTTAGCTGTGCCCAAGATCTCTTCATGGTGTCAAAATCAGTAGGTATCTGAGGAGGGAGGACAGTTGGAGGAACCCCATCTTCATCGGGAGATTCAAGGATGATTGGTCTGACAGCTTCGTACGGCATACCTAACTTCTGAGCACGGATGCGGACCCATTTGCAATAGGGCTCCAATGGTAAAGAAGTCTTTGGTCCTAACTCATGTGGGTCAGCTTTGTGGATTCTGTCCCAAGCTCTAATGAATCCCTGGCGTAGTTTGTCACTACCTGCCTGAAACTCAAAATGGAAGTGAGGAACCAGCATTTCATGGGGCCCATCTCCTCTGGCCCTTCCGAACTGACGGAGAGCTAAACATGGATTGTAAGAGATTCCTCCTTGGATACCAATCAACGGGACATTAGGGTATTCTCCGCAACGGTCGATAACAGCTACCTCATCCAAGCCTCTGAGAGTCCAAGTGATATCCTTATCTGTGAGAGACATTAACCTCCGAGCCCAACCTTTTCCTTCTTCATTCTTCAGCACGGACTTAGGAAGGTGCGAAATAAACCACCTTACCAGCAAAGGAGCACAACACCATGGAGTTCCCCGTTTTCGAGCAGTACGAGCATGGAGTTGTTGTAGAATGTCACCCAAGAGTGTGGGTACCGGATTTCGAGACATGAAGATTCTTATGACATGGATACTGATGAAGGTGTCAGGGTTGGGAAACAATACCAGACCATAAATCAAAAGAGCCAGAATATCCTCATATGCTTTGAAGTCCAAGTCATTCCAGAAATCATTAGCCTTGCCAACCAGAAATTTGACCAAAAAGCCCTTGATCCCATTTCTAGTTTCCCAGTTGGACAATACCTCTTCTTTGGTCAAGGGGAGAATTGCAGCAATCTCTTCAGGCCTTGGAGTCTTTTCCAAACCAGTGAATGGAGTTTGTTCCAAGACAGGGATCCCAAGCAGATAAGAGAACTCTTCCAGGGTAGGAACCAGCTGGAAGTCTTGAAAGGTGAAACAATGATGCAGAGGGTCATAAAACTGGGTCAGAACACTTATCAGTTGTTGGTCCCATTTTGCAGTGATCAAGCCAAGGAGAGAACCATGTCTGTTGATGAAGGAGGTAGTGTTTGGAATTCTTTCAACCAGATCTTTGAGTAAAACTGGTGGTTGAACAAAGTTGAGCCGGACAGTATTTCTATGCACGGGCATCATGATGTCCTACAAAACAGAGCAAAGATGAAACCTTTTTGCCTTTGAAATGGGTTAGCTTTTTATGCATGCAATGGTATGATGGCATGATGCTATGATGAAGCACATCACAAGTATTCACATAGGCAAATAAAGCACACAAGTCACACAAGACACCCTTAGGTTTCAGGCCAGCATGAGTTTCAGGTATTACCCTCTTTTGGTTTTGTTGGTTAAAACCTGTCCTATCAAAAGTAACCGGGTTCTAGAGGATCTCAAATCATTGGCTACCCTCAATCGGTCATAACTCCAGCATCGCAATCTTTTCTCGCGGCCAGAACCATCTCGAGAGTTTAGCCTCAATGAGTGTAGCATACTGCTACTGTCCTAATAGCCAAGTTGGTCAATTTAGGGTTCTAAGGTTGGTTGGTGTTTAATGGCCCCTTAGAAGACCTATATTCTCCCCGTTACAACACAAGGGATATAGGTACAGACTAAGATGCCACACCAACGTAGCCACTGCTTCACCCATGTCGGTCTACGCCGGACAGGTCCCTCACAGATTATGCTACCTAAAAAGGGTATTTCCCAGATCCGGGTTAGGATCTATGAAACTCCAATGCAAAGCCCACAAACATAAAAGCAAACAAAGCAAACAATTGAAAACACAGGTGATCTAAAACCCTAAGGTTACTCCACTTTTAAGTATTTCCCCAGCAGAGTCGCCAGTTCTGTGATACGGTGGGAGAACTGACTTGAGGTTTGCGTTTGTATTCGCAAATGTTGCGGTTAGCAAGAGTCGCCACCGACTTTTTATTTTATCCTAAGGAAAGGTTAAAAAGCACAGCAAAAACCTTTTGAGATGTTTTCTTGGGTTCGGGGAGTAGATTATAGAAAGGGAAGGTATTAGCACCCTTTCTATCCATGGTTATCCATGGGCTCTTAGTTACTTGCTTAGATCACTTGCCTTTTGTTTTCAATGGTGCTTGAGTGTGTGGGTTTTGAAAATGTTTTGAAAAGAGGCCAATGTGGTGGCAACCTTTGCAATGATCCATGTGGGGATGTATACAAAGATGTATGTCTTTTGAAAAAGGTTTTTCATTTGTTTTTAAAAGTTGTTTTGAAAGTGTTGTGAGATGTTGTTTTTTAGAAAATAGGCAAGTGTTTTGTTTTTGCAAGTTTGATTCAAGTAACTAAGAGGTTATCTACTCCTAAATTTCTCAAAGATTATTGCTATACTTTAACCCTTTTAACAAGCTTGCACCACCATTGTATTTGGTGGGCAACCTTGTGTTAGGATGTGAAAGGGACAGGCGCGGGTCATCGTTTAGACCATAATTGCAACGACGTTAAATGTCTTTGGGCAATTTCTCTAAGGGACTTGATCATTTGTTTTGTTTGTTTTGAAAAGTTTTATCGAGGGACTATGATCATTCAAACTGTTTGCTTTGCCCAAAGATGTTCAACATACAATATGGCCCATTTATTTGAAGGCAACAAGTGGAATACCCTAGGGGGTGCAAGTGTGATTTGTGTGTCCATTTTCATGCTTGCTTATCTTGTATTAGGTCAAACTATTTTTTTATCGTTTTTTCGCATTCAAACCCTAATTCTAGCATGTCATTATTTAGAAAGCAATAAAGTGCGAAATTAAAATTACTAAACTATTACACAACCAAATATGGGAAGGGGGGTACAAATGTTCAAATGGGGATATTGACAAGAATTTAAATCTAAATTATTACAACAATTGGATATTTGCATGGTAAATAAATTGCATAATTTAAATGTAAACAAAATAAATATGTGAAATGTAAAAAAAGAAAGTTTTTTATGTGTATGAGAAAATATTTATGTAAAAGGAAAAAGAAAATAAAAATGTATCTATTTTTTTAGTATTTTGAAACTTAGGGTAAGAAACCCTAATTTTTATATAAAAAGTATTATTATCTAATTAAATTCTACTATTTGTCTATTATGTACAAAAATAAAATAAAATGAAGTGTTTTGTGAAAAAAGTATTTTTGTATCAAATATTAATAAAAATGAAGAAAATCAAGTATTTTATATTTTTATCTTAAATATATTAATAAACATGTATATATACATATATTAAACCCTAAATGAGTATTATACAAAATAAATATTTATTTAATATTTTAATAAAATAAATAAAAGTATTTTTTGTGTGAAATATTTTCAGAGAGTAAAAATAAAAATAAAAATGTATCTACATTATTTTCTATTTATTTTAATAATAGTATATATATATATATTTGTATATAAACAAAAGAAATAAACAAACAAATATGCCATAAATACAAAAATGATGAAAAAAATATTTTAAAAATTTTAATGGCATGAGAAAAAATAAACAAAGTCAACCCAAAAAGAAAAAGTCAAAAATATTGAAAAATAAACAAATGGGCTCAGGGGGGTGTAAACCAAAAACTGGGGTGTGAAAAGCAACACAAATCCAAGCCCAGCCCACTTCACTCCTTCTTCAACCTCCAGCACAGGTTATTTGAAAAACGCGCGCCAATGTTCAGTCCCTTCTAACTCTTGATTCCTGGCTTTTTAGCAAAAACTCATAACACAAGAAATGTTCAGCATGAAGAGACGGTTCTAACCATATAAAGAACATGACCTATCTCTCCAAGATGAGGGAGAATTTCTCTCCCCCTCTTTTCTGACCTAATTTTTCTACCATTTTCAGAGCTCAAATTCTCTCTACTCAGGCAAAAGAAATGAGAAGTAAAGCTATGTACATGTTCAGGGCTATGAGTAGGACCTTGCTTCTTCACAAACTTAAGACTAAATATGCCTAACAAGAGAGATACGAATTCAAACTTTTACCTGTGCAGTTGAACTTCTATGTGGAGAATGAGAGACTTTCAGTGCAATGTAATGATTGGAAAAGCTTCCTTGAAGTCCAGGGATGCTTTTTCAATGCTCACTTTGTCTTGAAACCTCTTGTATCAAGCTATAGAACTTCACCTGCAAATCAAAGATGTGAAAATGGTGGAAGTGGTTAGAGCAACTACAGATCGTGCCTTAGCTTATGGATAGCTTGCATATGTTGTAAGGAAGGTAGAGGAACAGGTTTGGACAGAAATGTTTGAAGGGAATGAGAGATTGCACTCAAACTGCAGGGGCACCCCTGTTTGTGCAGTTTGAGGGTGATTCTGAGATGGAGAGGGTTTGAAAGGCAAATGGCTCGAGCAAAAGCTTCAATGAGGTCTATGGAATGTGTTTGATATATTTTGTGCTGGGTTCCTTGACTGATATCAGAGATAGCATAAGTTATGGATGTTACTTCTATGTGAAGCAAGCAAATGTCAACTTGGTTTCTAGGCCAGTACAATGCCTCAATCTATGCTGCACCTTTGAGTCTTGATCAGTGGGATATGCCTATGCTTTTTTGCTTCAAAGATCTGCATTGTACCTCATAGATTTGCAAAGTTGCCATAAAGTATCACTTTACAAGAATGGATAACATGCTTTTTCTAGTTTAGGCTTAATTTTGTGTGTATTATCCAAATGAGCAAAATAATGTTAGAACACAAAGGATATGCATTGAATTATTGAGTGAGAATGGGATTAGAGGCCTGCAATATAGCTTAAGCATGCTGAATTCAAATTTGCCAAGTTTATGAACATGCTTTGATGAAGAACAAAAGTGAATTTTTGCCAACTTGTGAAATTCGAATCTCTCAAGTTATGAGGTTGTTTGATGAGTTCTTGGACATTTTGGAAAGCTTGTAATGTGTACTACAATCCATCTTTGAAATGCAATTTGAAATTCCAAGTGGAAGGGTATGAAAAGTGGCCTTGAAGTAGGGTAGAAAACCTTGTCAAAATAGGTCAAATTTCACTAAGTTAAAAGATGGTTTAGTGCCCTTATTCAAAAAATCATAACTTGAGATACAAGCTTCAAATGAGAAAACTTTGTGAATCAAAGTTGTAGATTTTGCAACAAGCTACAACTTTCATGTTTTGACTTTTGTTTGAATCCCAATGGATCATGGTGAAAAGATAGGGCAAAGTTGGGAAAAAACTAGGGTTTTCCATAACTTAGAAAAATTCTAAGTTATGAAAAATTCCATTTTCAAACCCTAATTTGCATTTTGTGATTTCTTGGTGAACAAGTTTCATGATTTGTAATGTTTTGATGAAAAATGAATCTTGACTCTTGATTTTGACCAAAAAGTCAAAGTTTGACTTTTCAGTATACAGTCAAAATTGATCAATTAACTGGGAAATTCAACTGTCAATCTTGTGTACTTGGGATCTTTTGAGCTTGATGAACATGTCAAGATAATTCCATGGGGTCCTTGAGTCCATATGTGAGCTTGGTTTGCCATTGGCTAGGTCAAACAGTCAAAAATTGCCTTTGTGCAGTCAAAACCCTAAAAATGACCATTTTGCCCTTTTGGTGATCTGATCAAATTTCTTGGGGAATTGTGATTCAAACTTGATCAAATGGTCCATGTGAGTTCATAATGTTGATGTGGATCAAATTTCATGAGGTTTGACTGCCAATTGGCCACAGTTGACTTTTTCCCCAATACAGCTGATTTCTAGGTCAACTGTCCAATTGACTGGGAAAAACTTGGAATCAAGACTTGAAACTTGGTATGGGTAAACTTGGGAGTCCAATATGAAGCATGAAAGTGATCTTAGGCATTTTAGGTCAAGGCATCTTTAGGCAAACACAAACCCTAATTTGAGTCCACAGTGCAAGGGGAAGTCTTGAGCAGAGGAAACCCTAATTGGATCTTGATCTTCAAAGGTCTTGTGATGAGAAAATGTTGAGGAAATGGGAGGGCAAATTTTGGGGTACAACACCATGTAATAGCTTAATTAGACATTTATCTTTTCCGCATTTTTATTTTATTTCAAATCGGGTCTTGGATTAATTTGGCGATGTAGACCCGCGCCTTTGTAATAGCGTAGGACTTTTAATTCCGCATCTTTTTAACTGTTAATTAATTTGCATGAAAGAATGAATGCCAAAATAAAAGCAACGCGTAGATCACCAATGCATGACAAGATAAACATAAATGAAAACGACACACAAATCACACACCACCCCTAGGGTACGCCTCATTGTTGCCTTGCCCCTCGAAAGGTGGTCGTCGAGTAGAGGATGTTTTAGTAAGTCCTCATGTCCATGAACATGGCATGAGGGTAGCTTCTAAGGTGTCTTCCTATTGCTCCGGTGATCACCATGTCCCGAACCCTCGAATTGACCCGAACACCTCCAATGGTGGTGCTACCTACCTCTCAATGGTGGGATGGCACTATCTTAAAGGACATTTACACAGACGAATTCCTTAGGGTAGGTAGACAACTCGTAGATACTTGCTCTAATTTCAAAACAAATCAAAAATACTTTTCACACCGACACTTTTCAAAAAAAGCTTTCGAAAGCAACTTTTCAAACACTCTTGAGGACTGATACAAGAGTCGAACTGAAATTTTCAAAGAAACTTTTTAAAAACCACAGTTGAAAAGCAAACAAACAATTTTGAAAACACAAATGAGCAAGTATCTAAGAGCCCATGGATAACCATGGATAGAAAGGGTGCTAACACCTTCCCTTTCTATAAATCTACCTCCCGAACCGAGAGCAATCTCTATAAGGAATTTTTCTGTGCTTTTGTCCTTTCCATTTGGAGAAAATAAAAGACGGTGGCGACTCTTGCTTCCGCGACATTTCGCGAACCAGCATTAAACAGTCAGTTCCAGATCCATCGATCATAGAACTGGCGACTCTGCTGGGGACTAAACTTAAAGTGAGGTGTACCTTAGGATAGTTCATAATTGTGTTTTCAATTGTATTGACTTGCTTGCTTTAAATTGTGGGTTGCATGGGAGTTACATAGATCCTAACTCGGATCTGGGGATACCCTGTTTAGGTAGCATAAGCTGTGAGGGACCTGTCCGGCGTAGACCGACACGGGTGAAGCAGTGGCTACGTTGGTGTGGCACCTTGGTCTGTACCGATATCCCTTGTGTTGCAACGAGGAGAATATGGGTCTTCTGAGGAGTCATTAAGCACCAACAACCTTAGAACCTTAAAAGACACAACTTGGCCATTAGAACAATAGCAGTATGCTATGCCCATTGAGGCTAAACTCTCGTGATGGTTCTGGCCGCAAGAAAAGATTGCGATGTTGGAGTTATGACCGATTGAGGGTAGTCAATGATATTGGGATCCCCTAAGAACCCGGTTACTTTGATAGGACAGGTATGAACCAACAAACTGAAAGAGGGTAATACCTAGACCTCATGTTGGCCTAAACTTTAGGGGCTTGTCTTGTGTGACTTGTGTGCCTTACCATGTTTGCCTTGTAAATATTTGTGGTGTGCTTTATCATAACATCATAACATCATGAGCATTGCATGCATCCTGCATAAGGACTGACCATTTCAAAGACAAGAGGGTTTCACCTTTGCTCTGTTTTGTAGGACATCATGATGCTTGTGCGAAGGAATACCATCCGGTTCAACTTTGTTCACCCACCTGAATTGCTTGAAGAGTTGGTTAGCAGAATTCCAAATTCCACTTCCTTCATCCAGAGGCATGGTTCTCTTCTCAGTTTAGTCATTACAAAGCGGGATCAACAGTTGATGAGTGTCCTGACCCAGTTCTATGACCCTCTGTACCAGTGCTTCACCTTTCAAGACTTCCAGCTGGTCCCTACCCTGGAAGAGTTCTCTGATCTGCTTGGCATCCCTATCTTGGATCAGACTCCCTTTACTGGTTGGGAAAAGACCCTCAAGCTTGAGGAGGTTGCTGCAGCTCTTCCTTTGACCCATCAAGAAGTAATGGACAACTGGGTGACTAGAAGCGGAGTTAAGGGTTTCTTGGCCAAGTTTCTGATTGGTAAAGCTAACAGTTTCTGGAATGACTTGGACTTTAGGGCATATGAAGATATCTTGGCTCTCTTAATCTATGGGCTAGTCTTGTTTCCTAATCCTGACAATTTCATCAATGTCACTGCCATAAGGATCTTTATGTCTCAGAACCCTGTGCCCACTCTCTTGGGTGACATCCTGCAACAACTTTATGCTCGTACTGCCCGAAGACGAGGAACTCTATGGTGTTGTATCCCTTTGTTGGTGAGGTGGTTTATTTCGCACCTCCCTAAGTTCGTGCTGAAGAACCAAGAAGGAAGAGGTTGGGCTCATAGGTTAATGTCTCTCACCGATAAGGACATCATTTGGACTTTCAGAGGTTTGGATGAGATAGCTGTTATTGATTGTTGCGGAGAATACCCTAATGTTCCTTTGATTGGTACTCAAGGAGGAATCTCTTACAATCCATGTCTAGCGCTCCGTCAGTTTGGAAGGGCCAGAAGAGCAGGACCCCATGAGATGTTGGTGCCTCACATCAGTTTTGAGTTTCAGGTGGATAGTGATGAGCTGCGTCGTAGGTTCATCAAGGCTTGGGATAAAGTTCATAAAGCTGACCCACAAGAGTTGGGGCCAAAGACTTCTCTACCTATGGAAGCCTACTACAAATGGGTCCGCATCCGTGCTCAGAAGTTAGGTATGCCATACGAAGCTGTCAGACCCATCATTCTTGAGTATCCTGACAAAGATGGTGTTCCTCCAACTGTCCTCCCTCCTCAGATACCTACTGATCATGAGACATTAAAGAGGTCTTGGTCGCAACTGCGAGAAGAGCGGGATTCTTACCGGGAAAAGTTCAACGAGCAAGAATTGAAGATCCAGAAGCTGACAAAGCAGTTGGAGAATGAACGAGCTCTGAATGATTACATCCGTACTGAGAAGAGGAGACCATGGGATCAATAAGGAGCTTTGGATGTTCTTTTACAGTTTTATTTCCCTTTACATTATTTCCCTTTTATGTAACGCCTAAGGGCAACCTGTTGAACAATTTAAGTTTCAAAGTTGAATCTAATGAAGTGTGTTCCTTTTTGTTTACAAAGTTGATTCCCGATTGTCTTTGAAAACATAAATCATACGCATTCCATTCATCATGTGCATAGCAGTTTTTCTTCTTTTCAGGTTGCTTACTGTTCTTCGCTGTTTATTTCAGCATCATGAACCCTGACTCATCATCAACCGAGATGTCTATCAAGGCTCTTCAGGCGCAGAACGCGCAATTTCAAGAACTGATCATGGGTTTGGCTCAGGGCCAAGAAGAGCTGAAGGATTTGCTCCTGAAGAAGGAGAAGAAGAAGAAGAAGAGAACTGTTCTTTTCAACTCGGGCCGAAGGTTTGGCAACACTCTGCAGAATGAAGAGGCTGGTTCTTCTATAGGCAAGAGCAGTCCCCAAGGGGGAAAAGGTCCTAGTCCGGTAGTCTCTGACAACGAGACTGACTTCAATGAGGAACAGTATCCTCCGGCAGAAGACCGGTATAAGCAGTTGGAAGACAGGCTGAATGCAATGGAGATCCAACAAGTGCCTGGGCTGGATTTCGGAGATTTGGGCTTATCTACTGGTGTGATTATTCCTCACAAGTTCAAAGCACCATCTTTTACCAAGTATGACGGGGCGTCTTGTCCCAAGCTAAACCTCAGATCTTATGTGCGGAAGATTCAACCATACTCAGTGGACAAGAACTTGTGGATCCACTTCTTCCAGGAGAGTCTTTCAGGGACTCATCTCGAATGGTTCTATCAGCTGGATGGGACCAAGGTTCGTAACTGGGAGGAGTTGGCTACTGCTTTCTACAAGCAGTATCAATATAATGCCGACCTTGCTCCTACACGTACCCAACTCCAGGGTATGTCGCTAGGGTCAAGCGAAGGTTTTAAAGAGTATGCACAGAAGTGGAGGGATCTGGCTGGCAGGGTGCAGCCTCCGTTAACTGACCGGGAGTTGGTAGACATGTTCTTGGGGACCCTATCTGGGCCATTTTTCAATCATCTTATCGGTAACTCATCTGCAGGGTTTACTGATCTCATTCTGACTGGAGAGAGAATAGAGGCTGGAATGAAGTCCGACAAAATTCAGAAGGGTGCATCTGCAAGTTCTGAAAAGAAGCCCTTTAAAAAGGAGGCCAGTGCTGTATATGGGTCTAGAAGACAAGAGAAACCTGAGCGCCGCCAATCTGTCAACACGGTGATGATTGCTAAACCTGCTGCCGCTCCTCGGCAAACTAATCCACAAAGGGGTGAAAGACCCAGGAGAGAGTTTACCCGTTTGAGTATGACTTTATCACAAATCTTGCCGCAGTTGCTGTCCACCAACTTAGTGACTGTCAGGGAGGCCCCGAAGGTTATGAATACGGCTTCTCCCAAGTACAATCCAAATGCCCGTTGTGCTTATCACTCTGATAGCCCGGGGCATTCCACTGATGACTGCTGGGCCTTAAGGAATAAGGTGCAAGACCTTATTGATGCAAAAGAGATACAGTTTGAAGCGCCTGAGAGGCCAAATGTGGTGACTGCTCATATGCCCCAGCATGGAGTGAATGCCGTTGATGAAGATGTATACGTCGTTTCTGTGAATGATGTAGCTACTCCCTTGATGACTGTTAAGAGGAACCTACTGTTGGCCGGTTTATTTCCGGGTTGTAGTGAAGGTTGCCTTTTCTGTGTTGTTTCCCTTTCGGGTTGTCCTTTGCTGAAGTTGGGCATCCAAAGCCTGATGGACAGCAAAGAGATTTTGTTCAAGAAGACTGCTGTTCAGTTTGTTCCGGTGGAAGAAGTTTCTGTTGTTACAATCTTTAATAATCCGATCAAGGCTCTCCCAAGGAAGCCGGTTAAAATCATGACTGTCGCACCCATTGTGATTACTGTTCCGGGGCCTTTCCCCTATGAATCTGATAAGGCTGTCCCCTGGCACTATGGGGCAGACGTGTATGTACATGGAATCAAGCAAGAGTTCAACACTGGCACCAGCGTCAGCAATATCACTGGTCCAACAAAAGTTACCCGCAATGGCAGGCTCTTCTCGCCTGACATTGCGCCACCCGCTATTCAAAGACCCCTCACTATAACACCTGCAAGTGTACCTGTTCCCAGTTCTGATCAAGTTGTTTCCCCTGCTTCCGAGTCATCTAATGCTCGGGGCAAAGGGATTGAAGATGAGCCTGCCCGGATGGAGGCACCAAAATCTGTGAATGCTGAGGCCTCCCAACAAGAGATGGAGGAAATTCTGAAAATAATCAAGAAGAGCGACTTTAATGTTATCGAGCAGCTGGGGCATACACCCTCCAAAATCTCTATGCTCTCCTTATTACTGTGCTCAGAGGCCCATGCTAAGGCCTTGATTTCATTTCTCAAGACGGCCCATGTACCACAGGAGACATTTGTAGTCCAGTTTACTGATTGCGTAGCCAATTTGACAGCGGACAATGGTTTGGGTTTCTCGGATGCTGACCTTACTGCTAAGGGAAAGGATCACAATGACGCCCTGCATGTCTCTATTGAATGCAGGGGCACTACTCTTGCGCACATGTTGGTGGACACTGGTTCTTCCCTAAGTGTGCTACCCAAGAAGGCCTTAGACTGTTTGGATTGTGAGGGCCTGGAGCTGAAACCTAGCAACATCATCGTCAGAGCCTTTGACGGTTCTAAGAGGATGGTTCATGGAGAGGTAGACATTCCTATCCGGGTGGGTTCTCAAGTATTCGACTCTACTTTCTATGTGATGGATATCCGTCCATCGTATTCTTGTCTACTGGGTCAACCTTGGATCCATAAAGCTGGGGCAGTGACCTCTACCCTACACCAGAAACTCAAGTACCCCGTCAGAGGAAAGATTGTCACTGTGCAGGGAGAGGAGGAGTATATGGTGAGCCATTTGAATTCTTTCAGGTATATTGAGATGGACGGGGAGTTTATTGAAACCCCCTTTCAGCATTTCGAAGAGGTACCTCCAACATTGGTAGCAGCGGAAACAGTGGTCGAAGAGGATGTTCCTTTGAAGATGGCTTCCTTGAAGGATGCCCGGGCTGTGATCAAGAAAGGTGAATGTGCTAACTGGGGCAGGCTCCCTGATTTTACACAAAAAACTAACAAGTTTGGACTGGGTTTTACTGCAGAGGGTCAGAAGGCTGTGCGCAAGGCAAAGACCAGAAGACCTCCTGTGCTCATTACCAATCCAGGAGTGAATGCTGTTGGGGACGAAGATGAAGTGGAAGAGTCAGAGTTTGAAAGCTGGATCTACCCGACGACGGATGGCGGATTGACCAATTGGACTGCTAAGGATCATACTCCTGTTACTTTTGTTACGCAGTAATAAACTCCTATGTTTGTTATTTGTAATAAACAATTAAAACTCTATGGCCCGGTGTCTTACCCGAGGCACCGTTGGCTTCATTTGTGAGGGTATATTAAATTGTCATTTCATATATCATGAATAAAGACCTTGGACGTTTTCTCGCATTTCAAATCTTATGCTCTTTTTCTTTCTTTCCTTTCTTTACATATTGCAAAACAGCTGTATTTACACACACTCACTCATACAGGTTTCAATCCACTCTGGATCTCACTGGTAACGACTCTGCTACTTCCAGTTATGACTTCGAAAATCCGATCAACTTAGCCGAAGACGAAGGTGAAGATGATTGCGAAGTTCCTGGCGAGCTTGCAAGACTATTACTCCAGGAAGATAGGGCAATTCAACCACATGAAGAGCCAGTGGAAACAATAAATCTGGGTACCGAGACGGACAGGAAGGAAGTTAAGATTGGTGCCAACCTAGAGCTCAGCGTGAAGCAACGGTTGACTCAGATGCTACATGATTATGTGGAGATCTTTGCCTGGTCCTACGAAGATATGCCCGGGTTGGATACCGACATTGTGGTCCATCATTTGCCTACCAAGGAAGACTGCCCTCCGGTTAAGCAAAAGGTCCGCCGTATGCGTCCAGAGATGTCTGAGAAGATCAAAGCCGAGGTTATGAAACAGTTTGACGCCGGGTTTCTTGCAGTGACTTCTTACCCTCAGTGGGTTGCTAATGTGGTGCCAATGCCTAAGAAAGATGGAAAGGTCAGAATGTGTGTCGACTACAGGGATCTGAACAGGGCCAGTCCTAAGGATGACTTCCCTCTACCTCACATTGATGTCCTTGTTGATAATACTGCTCAGCATAAAGTGTTCTCTTTCATGGATGGTTTTTCAGGGTATAATCAGATCAAGATGGCTCCGGAAGACATGGAAAAGACTACATTTGTTACTCAGTGGGGCACCTTCTGCTACAAGGTCATGCCTTTTGGACTGAAAAATGCTGGGGCAACCTACCAACGTGCCATGGTTGCTTTATTTCATGACATGATCCATCATGAGATAGAAGTGTATGTTGACGACATGATCACAAGGTCCCAGACTGAGGAAGAACACCTAGATCATCTGCAGAAATTGTTTGACCGACTGAAGTTGTACAAGCTGAGGTTGAACCCGAACAAGTGCACCTTCGGGGTTAGATCCGGGAAGTTGCTAGGCTTCGTCGTAAGTGACAAGGGTATTCAAGTGGACCCTGCCAAAGTTAAAGCCATTCAAGAGATGCCAGTTCCTAAGACAGAGAAAGAGGTCAGAGGCTTTCTAGGACGCCTGAATTACATTGCTCGGTTCATCTCACACCTAACTGCTACCTGTGAACCAATCTTCAAGCTGCTGAAGAAAGATCAGGTAGTACGTTGGAACGATGAATGCCAGGCCGCTTTTGACAGAATTAAGGAGTATCTCCAAGAACCACCCATCCTTATGCCACCGGTTGAAGGGAGACCTCTGATACTATACCTGACAGTGCTTGACAACTCAATGGGGTGTGTGCTGGGGCAGCATGACGAGTCTGGCCGAAAAGAGCATGCCATTTATTACCTTAGCAAAAAGTTTACCGACTGTGAGACCCGATACTCACTGCTCGAGAAAACTTTCTGCGCTTTGGTATGGGCTGCTCGCTGGCTGAGACAGTATATGCTGACTCACACTACCTTGTTGATCTCAAAGATGGATCCTATAAAGTACATATTTGAAAAGCCTGCTCTGTCTGGGAGAATAGCAAGATGGCAAATGATCTTGACAGAATACGACATTCAGTACACAACCCAGAAAGCCATCAAGGGAAGTGTATTGGCAGACCACTTGGCACATCAGGCAGTAGACGACTATCAGTCAATGAACTTCGAGTTTCCAGACGAGAGCATCATGATTGTGACTGATTGTGAAGTACCTGGACCGGATGAAGGACCTGAGGAAGGATCCCGATGGTCTATGCACTTTGACGGAGCCTCCAACGCTTTGGGTAACGGCATTGGCGCTGTAATCATATCCCCTCAAGGCACTCATACTCCACTCACTGCCCGGCTATGTTTCAACTGCACCAACAACATGGCGGAGTATGAGGCATGCATCATGGGTCTCCAAGCTGCGATTGACTTAAGGATCAAGTTTCTGAGTGTCTTCGGAGATTCCGCTCTCGTGATCAATCAGATCAAAGGAGAGTGGGATACGAAACATCCGAATCTTATTCCTTACAGAGAATGTGTGTTGACCTTGATCCCCCACTTCACAGAGATAACCTTTGAACATTTCCCAAGAGAGGAGAATCAGCTGGCAGACGCGTTAGCTACGATGTCTTCTATGTTCAAAGTCAAATGGGACAATGAGGCTCCCCGGATCATTATCTGGAAACTGGACGAACCGGCATATTGTTGTGATCTCGAGACTGAATTGGTAACTGAGAAGCCTTGGTACCATGAGGTAAAGAGATACTTGGAAGTTCAGGAATACCCTGAAGGTGCGTCTGTCAATGATAAGAAGTTTCTGAGAAGGTTCGCAGCGAAGTTCTTCCTTAGCAACGGCATCCTATACAAGTGAAACCATGATTCGACCTTACTGCGTTGTGTAGATAAAACTGAAGCAGAAAGGATCATGGAAGAGCTGCACGAAGGGACATTTGGAACACATTCCAGTGGACACACTATGGCAAAGAAAATCCTTCGGGCAGGGTATTTCTGGTCCACAATGGAAGCCGATTGTTACCAACACTCTCGGACATGCCACAAATGCCAGATATATGCAGACAAGGTGCATGTTCCTCCAGTTCCTCTGAATGTCTTGACTGCACCTTGGCCTTTTGCAATGTGGGGCATTGACATGATCGGTGAGATTAAACCTACGGCATCCAATGGGCATCGCTTCATCCTGGTAGCGATTGATTACTTCACGAAGTGGGTTGAAGCAGCATCCTACGCTACAGTAACCAAGACTGTTGTGGCACGATTCATTCGGCATAATCTAATCTGTCGATACGGCGTCCCTGAAAGAATCATTACAGACAACGGTACCAATCTGAATAACAAGATGATCACTGAGCTCTGCGAGCAGTTTAAGATACAGCACCACAACTCTTCTCCTTACAGACCGAAGATGAATGGGGCTGTAGAAGCAGCAAATAAGAACATTAAGAAAATCGTGCAGAAGATGACAGTGACTTATAAAGATTGGCACGAGATGTTACCGTTCGCTCTACATGGGTACCGTACCTCAGCCAGGACGTCAACCGGGGCAACTCCCTTTTCCTTGGTCTACGGTATGGAGGCAGTCTTACCGATCGAAGTGCAGATACCCTCTCTCCGGATAATGAAGGACACAGATCTGAACGAAGATGATTGGATCCAGACACGACTTGATCAGCTAAACCTTATTGATGAAAAAAGACTTGCTGCTATCTGCCACGGTCAGACATATCAGAAACGGATGATCAGGGCATTTAACAAAAGGGTCAGACCACAAGAATATCAAGTTGGGGATCTGGTAATCAAGCGTATCATCCTTCCTCAGAGTGATCCAAGGGGCAAATGGACCCCTACGTACGAAGGGCCATTTGTGGTTAAACATGTGTTCTCAGGAGGAGCCATGATTCTAACCAACATGGATGGTGACAACCTTCCTCACCCCGCTAATGCAGACATAGTAAAAAGATACTACGCATGAAAAAGACCCGCTAGGTTGACATACCTAGGCAAAAATTAGGGCTTCCCGGCGAACCAAAAGGGTTCGGGCAAAATGAAGGGATGAAATGAAAAGAATCTGTACACCCGGCAAGTCGAAAACCTGAAAAGGCGGCTTGGGCAAAAATGGGTATCCCGGTGGACTGAAAACCCGAAAGGGCGGTCCAGGCAAAAGTTAGGGATAAAGCGTAATACTATGTCTCATGGGATCACTTTGCATCCAGAATCCGGTATCTACATCAAGTTCAGACGGCATCGATCAATCAGCTTCATCTTTAACTAAGGTCATCAAGTGATGAGACGCTCGAAGATATAAGGGCGATAGCAGAGTTGGAACCCAGTGGATCATTCATTTCACACAGCTGTTTTATTTTCTTTTGTACAAATTTGTATAAACTCTTTTGTTCGGCCGTGTTCTCTTACTAGGACGTCAACCTCTTGTACATAAACGACTATTTTACAGGCAAATCCAAAAATCAATACAAATATACCTTTAGTTCAAATTGCCATTTGTTTTTCCTTTTCTGTTTTGTTTTGCGAAGAACGTCCAAGGTTCAATTTGTGATATATGCATTGACGATAATTTGCTAACTCATGAATATTTGCATACGAAATAAAGGATTAATTACAGGTAACATTAGAAACATGGGCAATAAAGAGTTGTCTAAGTGATCTAATTGTTCCGTTCACCAAGGAATCAAGGTGGGTTCAGCTGAAGAACATAACCAGTACATCTTAATTCCCCCGAGAGTGCGTCAGCAAGTCAATACACTCTCCCCAAGCAAAGTTACAGTCAGCCTTAGGGAAGTTGGGTATCCATCAGCAAATCTCAACGTTCCCTATTAATATACGGATATTCTTAACAAGCATCCCCGACAATCTTGATCTAAGATTGTTCCCCGGCGGTATACCAGACATTCAATGGAGTCAATTGCCCAATATAATTCAAAACTTCCCCAGGAGAGTCCAATCTAGTTCCCTAGGAAAGTTGGAATCCATCTCCCCAAGCAGTAAGCTTATCCCCAGTAGATTCTGGAAGCTTATCCTCGCAGAGCACGAACGCGTCTCCCTGCTTTATTCAAAGAGTTATTTCCTTACCAGGATATAACTGGGTTATCCTCAGCCAAAAGCCACGGAAAGATCGTTCTCGGCGAAGTCTTCTTATCCCCAGCGAAGTCTATTAACACTTCCAACACAACAATGGTATCCCCGGCGAAGTTACTATCAATATCCCAACAAAGTATCCCTCCCCCACAGAGTATTGCTTCCCAGCAAGATCACTAGAGTACTTTTTTCCCCGCAGAGTAATTCATTCGCCAAGTTTATTCCCCAACGGAGCTATCTTCTCCTACCGGTATTCTTGCAACTATCATCCCCGGCGGAAGCGAAGATTTGTTCTCCAGCATGAGCCCGGGAGTGACTTCCCGGCACCCGTCAAGGATTTATTTTCCTAGAACGAAGACATACATTCATAAACATCACATTTTCATACATTACAGCATGCATATACGCATCATATCTTACAAATCTCATTTATATTGAGAACATCATTGCTTGATCCACATCATGCATTGCATATGACTGACCTCTACCTTTCAGGAAAGATCCAGTCAAGTTCTCAGCTATATTTCAAGACTTTAGTCTGGTTCAGTTAAATCGACCCTAAGATTTTCCTGATTCTTATCCAGTCAAAGGCCTTCTCTGGTTCAGTCAGATCGACCCTAGGATCTCCCTGATTCTTGTCTAGTTGAAGATATTCCAAGACCTTGTCCGGTTCAGTTAAATCGACCCTAAGATTTTCCTGATTCTTATCCAGTCAAAGGCCTTCTCTGGTTCAGTCAGATCGACCCTAAGATCTCCCTGATTCTTGTCCAGTTGAAGATATTCCAAGACCTTGTCCGGTTCAGTTAAATCGACCCTAAGATTTTCCTGATTCTTATCCAGTCAAAGGCCTTCTCTGGTTCAGTCAGATCGACCCTAAGATCTCCCTGATTCTTGTCCAGTTGAAGATATTCCAAGACCTTGTCCGGTTCAGTTAAATCGACCCTAAGATTTTCCTGATTCTTATCCAGTCAAAGGCCTTCTCTGGTTCAGTCAGATCGACCCTAAGATCTCCCTGATTCTTATCCAGTTGAAGATTCCAAGACCTTGTCCGGTTCATTTAAATCGACCCTAAGATCTCCCTGATTCTTATCCAGTTGAAGATTCCAAGACCTAGACCGGTTTAGTTAAA
The DNA here is from genome assembly GCA_948472305.1 of Vicia faba. Taxonomy (NCBI): domain Eukaryota; kingdom Viridiplantae; phylum Streptophyta; class Magnoliopsida; order Fabales; family Fabaceae; genus Vicia; species Vicia faba. Next base: position 1,109,562,824 of record OX451735.1, on the reverse strand, counting down.
TCGACCCTAAGATTTTCCTGTTTCTTATCCAGTCAAAGGCCTTCTCTGGTTCAGTCAGATCGACCCTAAGATCTCCCTGTTTCTTATCCAGTTGAAGACATCCAAGATTCTCTCAGCGTTACTGTTGAGGTAGTAATCGTCCCCAGATTCTCTCAGCGTTCCTGTTGAGGTAGTAATCGACCAAGGTTCTCTCAACGTTCCTGTTGAGGTAGTAATCGTCCAAGGTTCTCTCAGTGTTCCTGTTGAGGTAGTAATCGTCCAAGGTTCTCTCAGCGTTCCTGTTCAGGTAGTAATCGTTCAAGGTTCTCTCACCGTCCCGTTGAGGTAGTAACCATCCCTGGTTCATTCATCGCCATTTGAAGCTCCAGATTCAATTCCTGTAACCAGTCAGGGCGCATCTATGCAAAGAGTTTGAAGACCAACTCCTGTAACAGGCCAGGTACTCATTTTCCTTTTCAGGTACGCAAGTTCTCGCTAAGGAATCTCTTACGCGATCGACATCCAGATGGCATATATAAGCCCATCCACTCATCCATAATCTCTTAGCATGGCATTTATAAGCCCATCATCCTATCCATCAATCTCCAAATGGCATCTATAAGCCCATTCCCCCCATCACACTACTATGTGAGCGCAAATTTCTGGGCACTCTAGTGTCCAATCATCTTCCACCTTCGGATTACGAAAGACACGTCAGCCAATCTGCATCCTCAGGTCTAAGAAGATTGAACAGGGGAAACTGTTGTACCCCAAAATTTGCCCTCCCATATTCTTCAAGATTTGCAAAGAGCATGCTTCAAAATCTCCCCAAGGGTTGCACAGTTCAAAGGCCTCCTAACAGTCAAAAACTAGGGTTTTGGTTCTGACAAAGAAATTGAAGTTTTCAAGGGTCCAATCAAGTCCCACATGCCTACAAACATGGTCAAGCATCCACATGCCAAGTTTCAAGACTCACAACACAAGATTGCACAGTCAAAAACCCTAATTGTTCAACAGTCAACTGTAGGGGCAAAATGGTCATTTGACAGTCAAAAGTTCAAATTTTTGGTAAACATCTTATTTTGAAGCCACAAACATCATTTGATCAATTCTTGATCATGATTCTCAAAGCATGGCTCAAAAAGTCTCAAGATGCAAAAGTTTCCATATTTGGACAGTTGAAAAAGTCAACTGTAACTTGACCAAAGCATAACTTCCACATGGTTTATCAGAAAAATTCCATCCAAAGCTCATTTTGAATAGAATGACATTTCCTACAACTCCTCTTCACACTTCAAGTCCAAGAAATGCTCTCACAAAAAGTTATCAATTTCAACATTATAGGTCATTTTCAAAAGTCAACAAAAAGGCACTTTAAGTCAAAGACCATAACTTGAGATTGGTAAATCAAAATGACATGGGACCAAAGGCATTGGTTAGAGGACTTCAAGACCTTTCCAAAATGTCCAAGAACATGATCAAAGCTTAAAAATTGAGCAAGATATGCCTTGTGGAAGTTGGGAAATTTTTGGGAATTTTGAAAAGTCAACTTTGCTTCAAATGCCTCAAAATTGCTAATGGGCCACATTTTCTTCCAAGAATCATTATCCAAAGGCTATGCACGACCATTTGACCCAAAGGGGATTTATTTCATCATTTTTTATTATTTATTTGAATTTTTAATCACTATTAATTCATTTAATTAAATAAAATATGAAAAAAAATACTAAACAAATGTATTTGAATCTTTTTATGCAGCATTTGCTCTCATTGGTTGTTGAATATTCGTGCACATCAAAAAAGGAAGGATTTGGCCATGATTGGTATCAAAACACATGGAAAAGATTTGAAAAAATATGCCATTAAAATCAAATATTTGATTCATGATTACAAGGGTTTTTTGACTTGATTCTTACCCTAATTCATTCCCATACATAAACAGATGCAAACCCTAAAGCTCAGAACCTTGAAGCTGCGCCCAAACCTAAGAACAAACTTGGCATTTTTTGTGGAAAAAGTCAAAACTGAAAACACCATTCCAAAGCGTTTCAAGGCAAGAGAACAATCCCATTACATTCCTGAGGCCTCAAGGAACGTTTCTGGATCAAAACCACTGCTTCTAACGCAAGGAATTGGTAGAACGAACTCGTCCTGTTCCTAACTTTTCTCATATTCATGTCTCATGATTCATGCGTTATTTTCAATTTCTAATGCTTGATTTGTATTAAGCTAATCATTCTAAAGCTAACCATATCATTTAATTGAGTTTTCGTGCTTTATACATGAATCTACCATGGAAGCTTGCTAGGTTTTCAAGGTTGTGAAATTAGGGCTTTCCTCTTCAGGAAAAATTGAGACACGAGACCAGGGCCATTTGAACCGGAAGCTTCACACGAACTCAATCCATAGGTTGCGCTCAATTTATGAGCAACCAGGACCTATTCGCTATTTTCATGTTCATCACTTAGTGGGGGTTTAAAACCCCCGCTATTTAGTTTGTTTTTTCAGGCAAAAATGCAGAACAAGTGGAGAAGAAGATGAGGTGTAAGCCAGCGGTTGGTGCGTTTGAATTTCGCGCGAAATACACCACTAATCGTTTGTTTTACATTATATTCATTATTTCTATATTATACACAAAACGCGTAAATGGCTCAGATGGCAAGGCATTGGCTTGGTAAGCAATGGGACCTGGGTTCGATCCCCAGGTCCCCCATGTTATTTCAATATTTTCCTTGCTAACGTAATTCCACGCAGCGTGTTCTCAAGGGAGTACCATAGGCCTCCATATCTGTGCTTGCCACCTATACATGAAGATCAAACCAATGGCCTTGATCTGGAGAACTCCATACGCCTTGGTCAATGAAGCCACACGCGCCCTGAAAAGTCAACTGAAGGCCTTAATTCATTGGGCCTGTTTGCTACAATAATGCCTCCAAATTGGGGTCAACACCCCCAAGTGTTTGTATTTCTTTTCTTTTTCCTATTTTTTTATTATTTGTTTTAATTTAATTATTTCCTTTTAATTCATAAATTAATATTTCCATAACATAAAAATACCCAAAAAAAATTCAGAAACTATAAAATAAAAAAAAATATGTTTTTTTATATTTAATTCACTAACATTTTTGTAAATAAATTTTATTAATTGATTTAGTTTTAATTCTAGGTTTAATTTTAATGTATATTTTAATAAATTAAAAAATTGTAGAATTAGGGTTTTAAACACTTTTATCCTTTTTTCTTTTCTTTTACCATTATTCATAATTAATTATTTATTTTGTAAATAAAATTTGCCATGTAAGTAATTAATTTAAACTAGGTCTAATTTAAGCATTTTCTTAATAAATTAAAAATAGTTTAGAATTAGGTTTTAATTCCATTAATTTTCTTAAACTCCATAAATACAAAAAACTCCAAAAAACAATTTCTTTCTTTTATTTAACTTAATTAATTCGTTAATTATAATTTAATTTCCTAAAAAGGGTCCAACGCCCTCGCATTCCCGACTTTAATTCTCTTCGCATTTTTATTTCTTTTTTGTGAATATTCATGTAATTCTCCCAAATCCATGTAATAGCTTAATTAGACATTTATCTTTTCCGCATTTTTATTTTATTTCAAATCGGGTCTTGGATTAATTTGGCGATGTAGACCCGCGCCTTTGTAATAGCGTAGGACTTTTAATTCCGCATCTTTTTAACTGTTAATTAATTTGCATGAAAGAATGAATGCCAAAATAAAAGCAACGCGTAGATCACCAATGCATGACAAGATAAACATAAATGAAAACGACACACAAATCACACACCACCCCTAGGGTACGCCTCATTGTTGCCTTGCCCCTCGAAAGGTGGTCGTCGAGTAGAGGATGTTTTAGTAAGTCCTCATGTCCATGAACATGGCATGAGGGTAGCTTCTAAGGTGTCTTCCTATTGCTCCGGTGATCACCATGTCCCGAACCCTCGAATTGACCCGAACACCTCCAATGGTGGTGCTACCTACCTCTCAATGGTGGGATGGCACTATCTTAAAGGACATTTACACAGACGAATTCCTTAGGGTAGGTAGACAACTCGTAGATACTTGCTCTAATTTCAAAACAAATCAAAAATACTTTTCACACCGACACTTTTCAAAAAAAGCTTTCGAAAGCAACTTTTCAAACACTCTTGAGGACTGATACAAGAGTCGAACTGAAATTTTCAAAGAAACTTTTTAAAAACCACAGTTGAAAAGCAAACAAACAATTTTGAAAACACAAATGAGCAAGTATCTAAGAGCCCATGGATAACCATGGATAGAAAGGGTGCTAACACCTTCCCTTTCTATAAATCTACCTCCCGAACCGAGAGCAATCTCTATAAGGAATTTTTCTGTGCTTTTGTCCTTTCCATTTGGAGAAAATAAAAGACGGTGGCGATTCTTGCTTCTGCGACATTTCGCGAACCAGCGTTAAACAGTCAGTTCCAGATCCACCGATCACAGAGACATAATCCTATAAGCCCAGCCCATGCCTTCCTTGTTCTTCAAGACTGATTTGGGGAGGTGAGAAATAAACCACCTCGCCAATAATGGAGCACAACACATAAGGGTTCTCCGCCTCTGAGCAGTACAGGCAAAAAGAGAATGAAGAATGTCACCCAAGAGGGTGGGCATAGGATTACCGGATATAAAAATCTTCATCGCATTCACGTCGACGAAGGAATCCGAGTTAGGAAACAAAACCAAACCATATATCAGAAGAGCCAGAATGTCTTCAAATTCCTGGAAGTCTAAACTGTCCCAGAACTGATTAGCCTTACCAACCAAGAATTTAGTCAAGAAGCCCTTTGCTCCACTATGAGTTTCCCAGTTTGACATTACCTCAACCTTTGTCAGATGGAGGGATAAAGCAATCTCTTCTGGCCTAAGGATCTTCTCCCAACCTGTAAACGGGGTTTACTCCATAATAGAGATACCCAGCAGATTAGAGAACTCTTCCAAGGTGGGGACCAACTGGTAGTCCGGAAAAGTAAAGCAATGGTACAGTGGATCAAAGAACTGGACTAAGACTCTCATCATTTGTTCATCCATCTTAGAGGTGACCAAACCAAGAAGGTGCCCATGTATTCTGATGAAGGAGGTAGTATCTGGCATCTTTGCAACCAATTCTTTAAGCAGAGTGGGAACTTGGACAAAGTTGATTCGGATGGTGTTTCTACGCATGGGTGCCATGACCTACAAAACAGAACAAAGATGAATCCCTCCTGTCTTTGAAATAGGTTAGTCTAATGCAAGATGCATGCAATGTCATGATGTCATGATGTCATGATGTCATGATGTCATGATAGAAAGCACACCACGAGTATCCACAAATAGAAAACATGGTAAAGGCACACAAGTCACACAGAGAGCCCTTAGATTTCAGGCTGGCAAGGAGTCTAGGTACTACCCTCTTTCAGTTCAGTTGGTTCAAACCTGTCCTAAATATAGTAACCGGGTTCTAGAGGATCTCAATATCACTGACTACCCTCGATCGGTCATAATTCCAGTTTAGCAACCTTTTCTTGTGGCCGGAATCATCGCGAGAGTTTAGTCTCAATGAGTGTAGCATACTTCTACTGTTCTATGGCCAAGTTGGTCAATTTAAAGGTTCTAAGGTCAGTTGGTGCTTAATGACCTCTTAGCAGACCCATATTCTCCTTGTTGTGCCACAAGGGATATCAGTACATACTAAAGTGCCACACCAACGTAGCTACTGCTTCAACCATATCGGTCTATGCCGTACAGTTCCCTCACAGTTTATTGCTACTTACCTAAAGGGTATCCCCCAGATCCGGGTTAGGATCTATAGTAACTCTGATACACACCCACAAATATAAAGCATACAAGTCAAGCAATTGAAAACAATATGAACTATTCCTAAGGTACACCCCACTTATAAAGATCATCCCCAGCAGAGTCGCCAGTTTTGTGATGCGGTGGGAAGAACTGACTGTTTTTTGGAATACTGGTTTGCGTTTTGCGTTTGTTTTCGCAAAATGTCGCGGTAAGCAAGAGTCGCCACCGACTTTTATTTTATCCAACAAGGAAAGGAAAAAAGCACAGAAAAATTCCTTTTTCGAGATATTTCTCGGGTTCGGGGGGTAGATTATAGAAAGGGAAGGTGTTAGCACCCTTTCTTACCGTGGTTATCCATGGGCTCTTAGATACTTGCTCATATGTTTTCAAAAATTGTTTTCTTTGTGCTTGTGGGTTTGAAAAAGTTTTTTTGTTTGAAACTTCGATTTAACTCCTGCTTCTGTCCTCAAGAGTGTATGAAGTGTTTTTGAAAACTTTGTTCGAAAAGTGTAAGTGTGAAAAGTTTTTGTTTTTTGAAAGAGCAAGTATCTAAGAACCATCTACCTACTCGAAAAAAGGAATCGTTTTATGCTATCTTCCTTTGGACAATTCTATCCTACTATTGATGAGTAGGTAGCACCGTCGTTGGAGTTTAAGGGTCAATTTGAATTAGGGACTTACGGTCAATAAAGCAATGTTAGGACGCCTTAGCGGTAACCCTAATGTCTTAGATCATTTGTTTGAGGCAACAATATCCGAGGCAACCGTTTCGAGGCAACTATGATCTTTGGACAAAAGGGCGACCTCTAAAGTGACCTATACTCAATGACCGTGTACGAAGGCAACCAAGTGGGGTGTACCCTAAGAGTGCACATGTGCGAGTGTGTCGTTTTCAGTTAATTTTATCTTTGTACATGTTAATGGTGATCTAAGTTGATTTTAGGTTAAAACATTCAGTCTTGTCATGCCATCCTATTATCAAACATCTAACAGTTATATTTTGCGGAAAATAAAAGTGCGGAATTTAAATTACAAGGCGTCGGGTATTTACATCGCCAAAGACAAACCCTTTAAAAATAAATAAAGCGATAAATAAGTAAAAGTCCTATTAAGCTATTACAAATTAGATACATAAATGGATTAAAAAAAATCGCGTGCGGGAAATTAAGTCGAGCGCAAGATTAGGGTTTTGACCCTTTAAAGAAGACATTTTTTTTTTGTTTTTATTTTAAGAAAGAAATTAACCTAAATTAATTACTAAATTAATAAATTAATTAATTAATAAAAATAAATTATTTTTGGGTTTTTGGTATTTTAAGAAAGAAATAAAAATTAATTGAATTAATAAAAACCTAATTAAATCTAATTTAATTTTAATTATTTAAAAATATGTTAAAGTTATTCTAATTAAGAACCTAAATTAATTTAATTAGTATTTATTAATAAAAAAGGAAAGGTTAAAATTTTTATTGAATAAAATATTTTTGGTGATTTTATTTTAGAAAAGACTGAATTTTGATTGGTTAGTATTTAAACAAAAATAATAAAATAAATAATTAAAACAAAATAAATAAAAGAGAGAGAGAGAGAGAGAGAGGGGGGGGGGGGGGTATGGGCCTGATTTAGGGTGTTGGAACAACAAATGAGAAGCCCAATTGCATTAGCCCTTTGTTGACTTTCTGGAATCAGGTGAGCGCTTGTTGATTGGATCTATGATGGACCCTTAGCTCTTGGCCACTAGATTTGGCCTTTGGCCATCTGGCCATTGGATAGATGATGGTGTATGATGCACTGCAAGTCCTCATGAGCATTGGAACACCTGAAGAAAAAATATATCAAAGAAGTGGAGGACCTGGGATTCGAACCCAGGTCCTGATGGTGATTGTCAGCTTGCCTTGCCACTACGCCGTTTTGCTTCATTTGTTAATATATTACATAACAATTATAATATATCAAAAAAGCAATTATTGGTCAGAAAATAAAAATGCGTGCAAAAAACATTTGAAAGGGCCAATCAGAGCATGCCAGCTCTTCGTCCCTGTCCTTCCATTACTGTATTTTTACCTGCAGATTTGGATCCGCAGCTAAATGTGCAAGCTTTCTCTAAAATCTTCCCTAGGCCTCATAAATCACGTCCAAAATCATGGTTGAATTCGCCTTGGCTCCCTGATCAACACTATGCCCTTCTTGAGTCCTGATTTTTCCTGAAAAAGAAAACCCCAAAATACTAAAGAAGAACCCTAGCTATGGGGGTTCCTCATTTAGGCCAAAAAAATGCAATTGGATATTGCCAAATGTTTGCAAATGTTGTGAGGAGTATGAATATGCCAATGATTTATTCAAATGATGCAAGAATGATGAATCACGAATTCAAGAACCAAGGTGATTATCGTGACACTTACAGTGCTTTTGAAGGCCTGAGGACGCGTGCTTTTGATCCAGGAAGGTTGTGTGATCGCTCAGGAATCGATTGGGATTGGTCTCTGCTTCTGAAAACGCCTCTAAGTATGTGTTTCCAGTGATTTCTGGTAAACAACCGCTAGTCCTCCAAACTATCGAATAATCTTACTGACTGTTATTCAATTTCTCTGGTAACTCGCAGGATCGACTAGATTGATCCTAGGACGTGTTGGTCATTAGGGTAACTCTCATGATCGAACTGGTATTCATGGTTGGTATTTAGAATGTTGTGTAGGTGTTTAACTTATTTTAATTTCTCTATTAAAATCTAAAGGCATGATCAAGTAAATGTGCGCGAAACTAAATTGCATGAATAAAGGTTAATTGTAAAGACGTGTAAAAACTGCATAAAAGACAAGTAAATGACTTCGAAGCATAAACACAGTTAATGTAAAAGATTCTCTGGAATGTAAAAGATTCGAAATATGAAGAAAGCGTTTAAATGCAAGAAAACTTTAAAATGACTTTAAGTAAAAAAGGTGTTCGAATGATAAAAGCTTAAAAATAAAGGCATGAAATGTATAATAGTTTCTGAAATGTAAAGTATTTGAAATGGAAAGAAAGCATTTAAATGTAAGGCATCAATAAAAAGACTTCGAATGAAAACATTTTAAATGCAAAAGTTTGTAAATGGTATTGACATGAAGATAAAGGAAAGTACTGGAAATGATAAAGAGTTTTCATTAAATCATAAACATGTGGTGTTATCATACGTACATTGCTCGTGCATTCATTTCCCTAGCCATGTGGTATTTTGAATGTTTACTGAGTTTTTTGTACAATAGATATGACACACGAAATCCTAATGCTAAGACTTCTATTTATACTACTTCGACCATAACGGTCTTGCTATAAGATTCTGCCACGTTCAGAACATGCAGAGCAATGCCTCTCTCCTGCTTCCACGCGTCTTCGAATGCTCCAGCGCATATATTTCAAATTTCGAACATCCCGCTTGCATTTGAATTTCAAATGTTTTGGCACTTCTTCGCTTCGAACGCATTTCTTAGACACAACCTTATTATCATTTCGAGACTTCTTTGAATATATTCTCATAACTGTCACTCGAAGCTCCAAGCTTTGATATGCCCATTCGAAGCACTGCTTCTACCATTTCGAAACATGACGTTTTGTTTCATTTCAATCGAAACGTCCAATTTACTTTGCTTCTAATAATGTCATCAAAATCTTCAGCCAACAAAATGCCCCTTTAAAATATGTATTTCGATTCCTTTGAGAAATACTTATTTTAAACATATACACAAGATTTTGATGCGACCTTTGAATCATCGTAACATTTATTGCATATGACTCCAGTCACGTCAATCACAACGCTTTTCAGATTCCTTAACCGCCTTGAACCATTTCACAGCATGGTGCAGTTACAAAACAATGATTATCTTTAATCACGCCTATTACCAATATTAACTTTAGGCCACCTCTTCATCAAACCAACCCACGACTACCACGTATCACAATCTTACTCAGTGGATGCTTAAACTTCCACATTATAAAAACCCATCAACTTAGTATTTTCTTTTCTTCCCACATTCTGAATCTTTTCTTCCTCTTTTCTCACCGAAACCCTAAACTTCCAACATTCTTCCAACAATGTCTTCTTCAACTTCATCTCAACTAAAAAAGGTTTCCAAAAAGAAAGGAAAGACCACCGGAACCACAATGGAAAGCAAGGTTGGCACCTACCAAGGTCAATCTGTTCTTGTTCCCCAGATGATCTCAAAAGAGAAAGAAATGCTTTATGCATCCCAGGTACTAATTCCTACTAACGCTGCTGGCAAGAGGTTAGCTTTAATGGGCCCTCTTACAGTCTTTGAAATTTTAAAAGACACCAGAAAAATTTTCCCAGTTTGCTATAATTTCAAACCTCTGTTTAATAAAATGGATATCCCCAAGACTATAGAGTCTTCTGATTCAACCACCGTAGAAAATCCAATCTTTCCCCCTAAGGACCCTTTCGTGCTAGATTATGTAAAGAGTAACTTCAAACCGTTTCGATCTTGCCCCACCTCCGACACAGCCTATCACAACTGGTTTAATAAGGTAGAAGCTAATAAATCCCAGCAATGGGAAGAATTAGGTATCCACAACTTGATTAAACTATCGAAACCAGGTTTTACTTATAGCCACCCATTGTTATTTGCGTCCCTATATTTCTGGGACAGTACTTACAATACTTTCCATCTCCCTGGTGGAATGATTACCCCTACCTTTTTTGACATAGCGGCCATTACTGGGCTATCACCAATAGGAGAAACATATATCCCTGACAATGAAGAGCATTTGAGTATTATCGACTTCGAAGTCAAGCTAGCAAGCTTTTCAAAGTTTATCAGCCACTATCACACTGAAGGAGACAGTGTGTCGGATGTGGAACACATTGCTTTCCTTACCTTATGGTTGTCAAGGTATGTCTTTTGCAGCAGATCCCTACAGGTAGCCAGTAGGTTTATTCCTCTAGCTAGAGATTTGCATGAGAATCGGAGGGTGTGCTTAAGCGAACTGCTATTAGTTGATCTTTATGAAAGTCTAAGGTCAGCTGTTTCGAGTCTAAAATCTCACACCTCCAAGAATATCCTGCTAGCTGGCCCTTTCTAGTTACTTCAGTTATGGCTAAATGCCATGCTCGAACCTTCACTATCAACTGCCAATACTATTGCTGAACAAGACCCTGAAATAGCGGATAGAATCATCGAAGGCACTAGGCTGCGAAGACTAACCCCAAACGATGATAAGGATGACTTCAAAGTCCTATTCTCAAAATATATCATGATATTCTCCAAGAGGCATAAGTTCGAAGAGACCATGGAGCCTTTTGCTTCAAGGGCTCATGGACCTTCATGGTTCACCATGGCTCTCTCAGAAGCTGTCAAAAGCAAATAAATTCAAGATGTATGGAGAGCCTTTTTGCTACCCAGACTAATCTCTTCAAGAATAACTCCTGCTAAGAATCAAATTTTCCTTTTTGCTTATCAGCCCAACTTCGTTTCGAGACAGTTTGGCTTGTGCCAACTAATTCCTGAACCCCTATTTCAAACAGAAAATGCCATCACCTCTGGGCGAACCTTCAAGGCACGAGAAGCCAAACTACAACAGGAACAATACCAAGGCTTCGCCCATTTTGAACTAATAACCTTCGAACCTACACACCTTACAGCAAAGGGGTTTCTGGAATGGTGGACAAAGTTCTATCAGACTTATATGTTCGATACTCTTACTATTCAGCAGAAACTAACTGATGCATTCAATGTGCAGGTACCATCCAAGAAAGGTATGTTTACTCATGCCAAAGAGATTAAGGCTTTTCAAAATTATTTCGAAACTACTTATGATCCCACACACTTGGAATCCACGGTGCATCAAGCGGCTGAGACCTTGAAGGAAAAATTCAAAGAAAAAGTTTCTAAGTTAAAACTTCCTTCAGGGTTGTCACCTGAGGATAGGCATAGGTTGGCATTCGAAATGCATCCACCTAAATTTCCTAGATTACCTACCTCAGAACTAGCTCTGGCTTGGTTTCCTCCATACCCTTAGTGGTTCACTTGCAAAGAAATGTTCAAATATCTTCAAAAGAAACCAAAGCCATCTGAGACTGTGACATGGGCTCGACACTGGCTCCACGATTTCCCAGGACATCTTCGCTATGCCCTTTCTGCCATGTCGATTAAATCTGATCAAGGCACAGGTGCGAATGCTTGGGAAAATCCCAAACGTTTCTCTTTTTCTATATCTTTAACTTTTGCCTTAATTGTTTCGATTTTCAGCCATCAGGATAAAGACTGCTGCTTCAAAGTCAAAAGAAGGGAGCGCCTCCCAAGCCTCTATCGAAACCATTGACAATGTGACTCCATCCGAACCAACAACAATTGCTGCAACAACAACAACAACAACAACAACACCAGTAATAACCAGTGTTCCAACTCCACAGGTAATCACTTAGCCTTGATGTTTCGAATACACTAATGCTTCATGATTTGCATCTTAACTTATTGTTTTAAATCTTTTCAGACCAACAAACTTCCGCCTACCACTCCAAAGAAGCGAAAATCAAACACTACTGGGGAAGACCCCAAGGCTGGAGGGACTTTACCAGCTGCTTCGAAGAAGAAGCAGAATAAGGATATTTCAAAAAGTGTTGTACCCACTAGTGTCTCTAGACTCGGTTCCAGGGATGCTGCTCCCTCACCTAAATCCAAAATTCCACCTTCGACCTCCAACGTAATGTTGGAACGCATAGCTAGCAACCTCTCTTCTGAGAGTCCACAGGTAAATTAAACTTTAAATCTTTGAAAAAAATAATTTCTCATTACCTTGGTGCATGCTTTTAATATTCTTTTACTTCTTGCAGGATATTTTAAATCCAGCTCTTACCACTTCGACCTCACCATCAAAAGCTGCTGCTCCGATCAACTCCTCTCCTCAAGGAGATTCCAGCAACCTTGTACAAAATAAAGGTTCCTCCAATATGGCGGTTCTGGCTGGGCTTCTGAGCAGCGAGATGATCAGAGTACTTCTCCTTCTCTAAAAGAAACAAATGAAGCAACGCTTCATGAATCTGCAGAGGCTTTACAAAGAACTTCTCTCCAAAAGTCCCCTCTTGAAACCCTTCAAGAGGACCCAAAGGACACTCACGCTGAAGGAGAGAAAGTTGTTTCTGGTCAAAGAAACGAAGAATCTGCAGAAGAAGGGTCTGAGGAAGGAGATGCCAACGATGGTTCGACTGCTGGGACAGAGTCCAATGCAAATAGCAGCGAAAACGAAGACATCGAAGTGGTGGATTTAAATGACGATGAAGAAGATAATGAGCACGAAACGAATGAAGGGGATGGTGACGCAACCAATAAACCCATGGAAGTCGAAATGGACGTGACCCCCCTGCGTGTGGAACTCCCTCAACCGTCTTTGTCCCGAATGACTAAAGAGGAGCTTGCTCTCCTGAGACGAAATGACCCTATTGGGTACATGAAGGCGAAGCTGGCTCAAAGGGATATTCCACCTGCTAGGGCTGGCACAAGTTCGACTAGCCATCCGCTGCCCACAGATGAAAGAATTGTACTTCTTAACAGGATCAGGAGAACAATCCTTGATGTGGATATATTCGAAGTGCTCAAATAGGATAGCACTGCTTGCTACACTATGAAGGAGTTGCTTACAAAAGTCAACCTTGCTACCTGCTCCTTGCCAGTTAGCACTATCTTGTTCGATCTTCAATCTTTGCTGGACAACGTGACTGGGTACCTTCTCCAAGATGAATTTGCTGCCAGAAAGGTTCAAGAAAAACGCACTGCAATGGATGCTGCTTATGAACATGCTTCGAAACTCTCTCAAGAAGCTGAGGATCAAGCCATGCATCTAAAGCAAGCGAAAACTGATTATGAGGCTCGAGCTGAGTCCATCCTTCTCTGGGAAAGGCAAATTCAGGAACTTCAACAGAAGGTTAAAGAGGCTAGAGAACAACAAATAGCCTACGAAACCAACACTGTTGGTAACCAATTCGAAGAGCTTCTCAACCAGGGGCTTGCAGAAATGGAAACTACATAACAACTCAAGGGAGAAGTGGCCACCTTAGAGGGAGCAAGATGTTTTGCTCAACAGAGGCTTGAGTCTTTTAGAAGTACCTTCAACAGATTGAAGAATAATTCCTATTTCTAAATCTCAGTGTTCATTTGATTAAAATTTGGTTTTTTATATGTAATATTTGAACAACGCCATTTTGGCATCCCATATTGCCATTTTGGCATTTTTATGATATTTTGATTACGTTGTTACTATTTGAATCTCCTGCAGGCGTGGCTTATATTTCTTTAAATACTTCCCATTAACCTTTAGGATACGTTTATCATCCACCAACTCTTCGATTTCATATGCATTGTTTGAGAATACCTTTAGTATTCGAAAAGGCCCTTCCCAATGAGGTGACCATTTACCTAACGTTTTATTTTTCTTGTCCATGGGTAATATGACTTTCCAGACTAAGTCATTAATAATGAATGCTTTCCTTTTCACCCTTTTGTTATATGTCTTGGCCACTCTTTCTTTTTGTCTCATCAAGATTTCCAATGCATGTAATCTAACTTCGTCCAATTCCACTAACTCATTCATCATCATCTCCCAATATAATGCAGCTGGAATTTCGTTGTCTTTGAATTCGAACTGATTGTAGATGAATTTCTACTGGCAGAACTGCATCATGACCAAATGTGAGTTGGAAAGGCGTGGTGTTAGTAGCTTCCTTAGGAGATGTTCTACAGGCCCATAGTATTTGGTCCAAAGTTTTGTGCCAGTTCCTTGGTTTTTTACCAATATGTTTCTTAATTAATCCTATTATCACTTTATTAGTTGCTTCGACTTGACCATTTGCTTGAGCATAATATGGCGTTGATGTTAGTAATCTAAACCCCACTTCTTGGGCAAATTCTTGCATTTTTCTACTAGTAAACACAGAGCCTTGGTCTGTGGTTATGCTCTCTGGCAATACGAACCTATAGATAATGTGTTTCTGTATAAATTCAATAATAGCCTCTTGATCAGCAACTATTAATGGTACTGCTTCGATCCACTTGGTAAAATAGTCTATTCCTACCAAGATATATTTCTGTCCTTTAGATGAAGCAGGATTTATTTCTCCTATTAAATCCAATGCCCATCCTCTAAATGGCCATAGTTTGATGATTGAATGCAACTCACTTGCAGGGGCATGTTGAATCCCTGCATGTTTCTGACACTCTTCGCAACCTTTAGCAAAGTCTATACAATCTTTGAGCATGCTGGGCCAATACATGCCATATAGAAATAACAGCCATTTCATTTTATGACCTGCTTGATGTGCCCCACATTCCCCATTGTGGACTTCTGACAATGCTAAATATGCCTCACTTTCTCCTAGGCACTTCAATAATACGCCCTCTTGGGTCTTTTTGAACAATTTGTTCCCCATGAGGACATATGATAATGCTCTGTATTTTATCTTCCTATCAACATTCAGAGTTGGGTTTGTTAAATAACTCACCAGTGGACTTCGCCAATCTGCATCTGATAAAGTGTTTATGGCTAATATTTCGAATCCCTGTTTCTCAGCATAACCCAATTTCATACTTTCTAGGTCTGATGGTGTGAATCTAGTAGCCATAACTCTACCCCTTAATTCAACTAAATCCTCAAAGTTTCTGGCAGAAACTTTATAACCCGAAGCCAACTGTGCTAAGTCATTTGCTTCTTGGTTTTCTATTCTTGGTATATGTTGAATATCCATATATTCAAACTTCCTAAGTAGCCTGTTAACTATGACGAAGTATATCATCAGGTTTTCCTTTATGCATTTATACTCCTTTGTTATTTGCTTGACCACTAATTCTGAGTCTCCTTTAATTTCGACTCTAGTTGCCCCCAATTCCAACAAAGCTTCAAGTCCAACAATGAGCGCTTCGTACTCAGCTTCGTTGTTCGAGCAACGAGGACCATCTAATTTATACTTGAATTTTGTTGGAATTCCTTCAGGAGAAATTAGAAGGACTCCAACACCACTTCCATTCCTGTGGGTCGAACCATCAAAGTATAATTTCCATGGTTGCATTTCGACATAACTCATGACAGTCTGCTCAACCAATGAATGGTCCACAATGAAATCAGAAATCACTTGGCCTTTCACAGCTTTTAAAGGCATGAAAGTCAAAGAATATTCTGTTAAGGCTAAAGCCCATTTACCAACTCTGCTATGCATTATTGGTTTTGAAAGCATGTGTTTAATGACATCGAAATGAGATGAAACATAAACATCAACAGGCTTTATATAATACTTGAGTTTCATACAAGAGAAATACAAACAGAGACATAACTTTTCTAAATTGCTATATCTGATCTCTGCATCATTCAATACTCTACTTAAATAGTATATGGCTCTTTCGATACCATTGCTATCTTCTTGTGCTAACATACTACCTATACTAACTTCAGAGGCAGATATGTACAATCTCATGGGCTTCCCCCATGAAGGTGGAGACAAAATGGGAGGCTGAGAGAGGTATCTTTTTATCTTTTCAAATGCCTCCTGATGGGCATCGTTCCATTCGAAGGCTTGGCCTTGCTTTAGACGAAGCAACTGAGAGAAAGCTTGGGTTCTTCCGCTCAGATTCGAAATGAACCTTCTGAGGAAGTTAATCTTCCCTAGCAAAGATTGCAGCTCCCTTTTTTACGTAGGTGCTTTCGTCTCCATTATGGCTTTGGTTTTGTTCTGGTTGATCTCAATCCCTTTCTTGTGAACCACAAAGCCAAGGAAATCTCTAGCCTGCACGAAAAATGCACATTTAAGGGGATTCATCTTTAAGCCATGTTTTCTCATTCGTTCGAATGATTGGCTCAAATGATGCAAATGTGTTTCTGCATATATAGATTTGATGACTATATCATCAATATACACCTGCATAAAGGTTTCAATGAAATCATGGAAAATCGAATCCATTGCCCTTTGATAATTTGCCCCAGCGTTCTTTAAACCAAAAGGCATCACCACCCATTCGTAAGTGCCTAAGGCTCCTGGGCAACGAAATGTTGTCTTGGCAACATCTTCTTCAGCAATAAAAATCTGATTATACCCAGAGTATCCATCTAACATACTCAAGTATTCGAACCCTGCAGCAGAGTCTACTAGCATTTCTGCCACAGGCATGGAGTACTCATCCTTAGGGGTTGCAGTGTTTAAATCCCTAAAATCTATGCAGATTCTCAAAGACCCATTTTTCTTAATAACAGGTACTATATTTGCTAACCATTCGACATACCTTGTGGTTCTGATGAATCTGCAACGCAGCAACCTTTCAATCTCAGCTTTAATCTTTGTGAGAACCGCTGGTGCGAATCTTCTAGGAGTTTGCTTGATGGGCTTCTTGCCATCCTTGATTGGAAGTCTGTGTTCGACTAACTCCCTATTTAAACCAGGCATTTCATAATCCCATGCGAAGCAATCTTTGTTTTTCTTGAGGACTTCGATCACTTCCTGCTTGAGGCCTGGGCTAAGTTTTGCACTTATGTAGGTTATTCTTTTCGTGTTTTCATCCCCTAAGTTCACTTCTTCGAGTGGATCCTGTGCCAACATTTTGGCACCTGAGTCTATGGGGTCCCTTTCGAAGCCTAAGGGTTCTTTATCATAGATGGCGTCCAGCCTTTGATCTATCTCAATTTCTTTAAAGGGTGAGCCTTTCGAGCCATTCCTACTTATTTCGTTCATCTTCACAGCCAGTTTATTCATTTCAGCCTCTAAGGCCGCCTTTGATTCGTTCTCAGCCATATAGGCCGAAATCCTTTCGAAAAAGGAGGGCTCAGTCATGAGTGAGGTTGTCGAAGTCCCAGCCTGCTGGCCGTCTTTGTATAGTATTTTCAACTCCTTCGTCGTCACTGATTATCCTTCTATCCCAGTATAGGCCATCATGACGAAGGGTCATATAGTAGTGGGCGTTTCTGGTTTCGTTGATTTCATCATTTGGGACACAAGGAGCAATCTTTGCCAGATGCTTGTTGTTGTACCCCAAAATTTGCCCTCCCATATTCTTCAAGACTTGTCAAGATCAAGCTCCAAAAGATTCAAAATCTCTCCAAGGTTGCACAGTCCAATTGCCTCCTAACACAGTCAAAATTAGGGTTTTGGTTCTGGCAAAGAAAATAAGGTTTCCAAGGGTCCAAACAAGTCCCATATGCCTATATATATTGTCAAGCATCCCTATGCCAAGTTTCAAGACTCACAGCATCAAATTGCATAGTCAAAAACCCTAAATGCTTCACAGTCAACTGCAGGGGCAAAATGGTCATTTGACAGTCAAAAGTCAAAAAATTTGGTCGACATCTTATTTTGAAGCCACAAACATCATTTGGTCAATTCTTGATCATGATTCTCAAAGCATGGCTCAAAAAGTCTCAAGATGCAAAAGTTTCTATTTTTGGACAGTTGAAAAAGTCAACTACAAATTGACCAAGGCATAACTTCTTCATGGTTCATCATAAAAATCCCATCCAATGCTCATTTTGAAGGGGAGGACATTTCCTACAATTCATCTTCACACTCCAAGTCCAAGAAATGCTCTCACAAAAAGTTATCAATTTCAACATTATAGGTCATTTTCAAAAGTCAACAAAAAGGCACTTTAAGTCAAAGACCATAACTTGAGATTGGTAAATCAAAATGACATGGGACCAAATACATTGGTTAGAGGACTTCAAGACCTTTCCAAAATGTCCATGAACATGATCATAGCTTCAGAATTGAGCAAGATATGCCTTGTAGAAGTTGGGAAATTTTTGGGAATTTTGAAAAGTCAACTTTGCTTCAAAAGCTTCAAAAATGCTAATGGGCCTCAATTTCTTTCATGAATCATTACCCAAAGGCTATGCACGACCCATTGACCTCAAAGGGATTTATTTCCTTATTTTTGATTAATTATTTGAATTTTTATTATTATTAATTCATTTAATTAAATTTAAATATGAGAAAAATATCAAATCATGGTTTTAAATCTTTTTTGTGCAGCAAATATATTCATGATATGCAAAAGATCTCGTGCACCATCTCAAGGGGACAAAATCATCCATATTTGGCATGATTGGCATGGAAAAAGATTGAAAAAAGATGTGGAAAAATCAAAGATTGAAATCATTAATTCAATGGATTATGGGCTTGTTTCTTGACCTAATTCCATTCACCTACAAAGGCATAACATAACCTAATGCTCATGGACACGAAGGCTGCTCAGAAAACATAGAACCAATTTGCAATTTTTCACTAAAAACTTGAACACTGAAATCATAGTCACAAGGCGATTCAAGGTCTAAAAGCTTGTCCATTACGTTCCCGACATTGCTAGGAACGTGTTGCAATCAAGAACCAGTCTCCAGACCTCAAGAATCGGTAGAACAAAGTCACACTTTTCTTGAACATGTCCATAATCGTTTTTTAATTTACATGCATTATTCATGAGTTTTAATTGTTGATTCTTACTAACAATGATATTCTGAAGCTGTTGGTACCATTCAATTGAACTATGGCTGCCTAAATAAGAATCCACCATTGTTGAAACCTAGGGTTTCAGAAGCTTCGAATTAGGGATTTCCTCATATGGAAAAATTAGACCGTCAAACCTATGCCATTGAATTCGTGACATCCAGACGAAGCAAACTGACTACTTGCGCCCTTTTTATATTTGTCCATGTGCCATTCGCTATTTTTGCAGGTCTCGTTTAGTGGGGGTTTAAAACCCCCGCTATTTGTTTATATTACAGGCAGAAAGATGAAGACGAAGCTGGCGTGTCAAGACATGACTGGGGGATTCAAACACTGGCGTGCAAATTTTTGTTAATACCACTAACTAACATTTTTTGTATATTATATTTCCCATGCATTAAGTTAACAAAGAAACGCAATAGCCTGGTTGGTTGTTGAGGTGTCCTGCAGGTACTGGGACCTGGGTTCGATTCCCAGGCCCCCCCAAAACGCTTAATAATTTTTGTTGCAAGGTATTCCAACGTAGCACATCCTCAAAGGTCCACCATATGCCCTCACGCTCAGGCTTGCCACATAATCAGGATGATCAATCCAGTGGCCACAAAAGAGGTTTACCATATGCCTCAGTCAATGGATGAACACTCAAACTGGAAAGTCAACAAAGGCCTTGTATCCAGTGGGCCTGAATTTCTCAATTTACCTCCAAAAAGGGCCTGATACCCCCCATGGTTTGTATCAATTTTTAATTTTTATTTGTTTTTTCTTTCTTAATTCTATTAATTGTTTTAATTGTTTTCTTTAATTTCCTAAAATAATTTTCATAATAAAAATAAAATACAGAAAAATCAAAAAAATGTTTATTGTTATTAATATTAATTTCACCATTATTTTCTTGTAAATAAACTTTAATAATTAATTTATTTAATTTAGGTTTTAAAAACTTTAATCTTTTTCTTAAATAAATTAAAATATGTAGAAATTAGGTTTTTTAACATTTTCATTTTTTTTAAATAAATAATTTTCTCTCCTCATTATTATTATTAATTACTACTTTTGTAAATAAATATGTAAAATAATTAATTAGTGTAAATTAGGTTTTAAACTTTAACTTTTTCATTAATAATTAAAAATAATTTAGAGTTAGGGTTTCGTTAAACTATAATTTTAATCCTTTTCTTTATTTTCATTAAATACCAAAAACATAAAAAACATTTCGTTTCTTTTAATTAAATAACTTTAGTTTCAATTTAATTTCAATTTAATTTCAAAAGGGTCCAACGCCCTCGAACGTTCAACTTTAATTCTTTCGCGCATTTATTCTTATTTTATTGTGAATATTATGTAATTGCTCAAGCCATGTAATAGTAACTAGGTTTTACTTTCCGCATCTTTTATTAAAACGGGTCTTTGTATTTTGGCGATGTATAGACCCGCGCCTTGTAATAGCATAGGATTTTACTTTCCGCATTTAAATTTCCGCACTTTTAAATTATAATTGCATGAAAGAATGTATGGCCTAAATTAAAAACAAGCGTAGATCACCATGATACATGTACAAGATAACATAACATGAAAACAACACACAAATTCACACACCACTTCTAGGGTACGCCTCACTGTTGCCTTGCCTTCGAAACGTGGTCATCAAGTATAGGACGTCTTAGAGGTCACTCTTTGTCTAAAGATCCAATTGCCTCGAAACGGTTGCCTCGGAATTAAAAAGGATCAACGGCATAAGGGTAGCTTCTAAGGTGTCCTACTGTTGCTCTGGTGACCACACTGTCCCTTAACGAATTGACCCGAACACCTCCAACGGTGGTACTACCTACCTCTCAATGGTGGGATGGCGCTACCTTAAGGACATTTACACAGCCTAATTCCTTAGGGTAGGTAGATGACTCATAGATACTTGCTCTAAAAAACAAACAAAACTCTTTTCACACAGACACTTTCAAAAAGCTTTCAAAAAACAATTTTTCAAACACTCTTGAGGACTGATACAAGAGCCGATCTGAAATCTTTAAACGAAACTTTTTCAAACCCGCATACACTTGAAAAGCAAACACTTTTGAAAACACAATGAGCAAGTATCTAAGAGCCCATGGATAACCATGGATAGAAAGGATGCTAACACCTTCCCCTTCTATAAATCTACCTCCTGAACCGAGAAACTATCTCATAAGGAATTTTGCTGTGCTTTTGTCCTGTCCATGTTGGAGAAAATAAAAGACGGTGGCGACTCTTGCTTCCGCGACATTTCGCGAACCAGCGTTAAACAGTCAGTTCCAGATCCACCGATCACAGAACTGGCGACTCTGCTGGGGATACTTAAAGTGAGGTGTACCTTAGGATAGCTCAGACTTGTGTTTTCAATTGCTGTGTTTGTTTGCTTTATTATTGTGGGTTGTTTCGAAGTTACATAGATCCTAACCCGGATCTGGGGATACCCTGTTAGGTAGCATAAGCTGTGAGGGACCTGTCCGGCATAGACCGATATGGGTGAAGCAGTGGCTACGTTGGTGTGGCACCTTGGTCTGTATCGATATCCCTTGTGTCGCAACGAGGAGAATATGGGTCTTCTTAGGAGTCATTAAGCACCAACCGACCTTAGAACCTTAAATGACCCAACTTGGCCAATAGAACAGTAGCAGTATGCTACGCCCATTGAGGCTAAACTCTCGTGATGGTTCTGGCCGCAAGAAAAGATTGCGATGCTGGAGTTATGACCGATTGAGGGTAGTCAGTGATATTGGGATCCTCTAGAACCTGGTTACTTCTGGCAGGACAGGTTTGAGCCCACCAACTTCAAGAGGGTAGTACCCCAAACTTCATGTTGGCCTAAACTTTAAGGGTTGTCTTGTGTGACTTGTGTGCCTTCCAACTTGACTATTTGCATGCTTGTTATCTGACACTTGAGTTTCTTGCAGGTTTTGTTTACAGTCCTTAATTGGGACTCATAACAGGGTTTACCTACATTACTCCATGCATAACATGACATCATACCATTGCATACATCCTACATAAAGACTAATCCATTTCAAGGATCTCAAGGGCTTGTGATGCAGGTCATAATGAATCAACTATCTAGCAAGGGGTAAAGGGGATTTATTTTCCTCTAGCCAAGGTTGTCAGGGGCTATGACCCACTCGATATGGTGAGCCTTGACTCTTGAAGAAGGACTCTCAACAATATGCAGTTCCTTCCATCAAGCTACAAAATGCAGATTCTAACAAATTTTCTTGTCTACCCCACGAGATCCTTGAAAACATTGCATGCATACATACACATCATTGCATTACAGGTACCCTTGTTGCAGGTCACTCACCCTTTTTCGCTGTTTATTTCAGCAATGGCTTCCCAACAAGATAACCAGGGTCCTCATGCTCAAGAGACTCAGTTCAGGGAGATCTTCTTAAGCCTATCCAAGGGGCAAGAAGAGTTGAGGACACTCCTCATGGGGAATTTGGCCAAGAAAAGTTCCAAAGATGACAAGGACGAACAGCTGAAACGTCTGCAAGCTGAGGTAGACACAATGAAAACCCAGATGCTGGGGCAAAGGGCTCTCATCCAAGGTTTAGCTCGGGAGCAAGAAGAGTTGAGGACCATGATCAGTCAACTCCACCAAGACAGATCCAACATGAAGCAACCAGTCCAAGTCAGGGACCAGGTCTTTGATCAGCTTCCAAGAGGACAAGGGTCTGGTGTGGTGAAGAGTAGACCTCTCCAAATTGCTACCACTTCACAAGCCCAGCATCAACCTCTCCTAGAGCAACAGGGTGATCAGAGTAAGCTAAGCAGGTCCAAGAGGCAGTTCACCCAGCTCAACATGCCGTTGTTTCAAGCTCTACAACACCTGCTGAGTTTGAATCTGATTACACTAAGGGCTCCTCCCCGGAATCCCAACATCTCTGCTCCTAACTATCATCCCAATAAAAGATGTGTATACCACTCTGATAGTTCTGGACATGACACTGCCGACTGCTGGGCTCTGAAGAACAAAGTCCAGGATCTGATTAATGAAGGAGTAGTGGATTTCACCCAAGTGGGTCAGGCTGAGTGCTTTTACCATCCTTACAGGGTTCACCATTTGAAATAACAAGCCCTGAGATGAGAAGACTTTTGTTTATTAGAAATTTCAAGTTGTGATTTTTCTTTTGATTGTTCAAACATTTATTCATGTTAAACGTTGTTGTTTCATTAATGCATCGCATATGTCTGTTTTGAATCAATATATTCGCATTCGCTATATTCAAACTGCTTTCATTTTCTGATGTCAACTCTCAATTAATAATTCTAAGCCTCTTGAGGGAGGATGACGAAAACGATACCACAATCTACAGTATGCTTTTGAACAGACCCCGCTGATGAGGTACAGGCATTGTTTCAATTCCTAAACAGTGGAGTTATAAGGAAGTTAATCCCTCGTCAACCCCTCTGATCCAAAGAAGTAGGAGTTTTTCTTTTTGAAAATTAAAACCCTTAATCATAACCTGGGGCAGGGTAGTCTTCTCAGTTAATCCAAGTGCATAACAAATGGCACCAAAGAAGTCCTTATAAAGCAAAAGACAGTGATGGTTCCGAATGACCATAAAGACAGGCAGTCATTATATATAAAATAAAAACCCAGTAAGTCAAAACCTATGAAGGAGACTTACAAAACTGGGGCATCCCGCTGACTGTAATCGCAAAAGAAACAGTTCATGCAAAAAAAAATAGGGATAACGAAATCAAAAAAAGAAAGAGGTCCTACAAACCCTCAACCAAAAAAAAAGAAATGACTGCCTACCCAAAATAAACTGTCAATATCCGAACCATCACTGGTATATCAGGACAAAGACTCAAACAAGGTCCAACGCACGATCAGCTGAGTTTAGGTTTGAAGAACATCACGAAGAGCGGGAGGGTACAAATAATTTGAGCCTTTATCCTTTGTTTCTTAAACCGTGAACCAGACCACGTTATAACCCTCAAAAGTCCTAGCTGAAGCATGGGTTAGTTCGAAGGCATACTGTTACGAAAGGTATCCTGACTCCTTAAGGCTTGCTGTAAAATACTGAGTTGACATCACAGTCTATAAAATTCATTTGTTTTTATTAAAAAGGATGCATTTTCAAAAACTTCAAAATAGACATAAGTTTTGCATTTTAAATAACATTGTTTTCATATGATTATTTGTTTGAACATCAGAGAAATTTGCACGACGAATATCCAGTGAACAAGAGTCTTCTCAACAAAAAGGTCATCCCAAATGGGAGAAACACTTCCAATCAAGGGGCACGGCATGGTCATTATCCACCATCTGGGGCAGTTAAGTCAAGATTCGGAGAATCTCTCAAAGGCCAAACAACCAAGGGCAAATCTCCCTCTGAATCACCTGGGGTATTGGACACAAATTCCAGCTACGAACCTTGCTTGATCAAACGAAGATCTTCTGGTCACATGGCAACACAACAACAGGGGCACCTCCCTACATCCGGAGAGCGTGGACATAGTCGAAAAAATACTACACACAATCAAAGACCCGCTAGGTTGACACACCTAGGCAAAAATAAGGGCTTCCCGGCGAACCAAAAGGGTTCGGGCAAAATAAGGGATGAAAATGAAAAATCTGTACACCCGGCAAGTCAAAAACCTGAAAAGGCGGCTTGGGCAAAAATGGGTATCCCGGTGGACCGAAAACCCGAAAGGGCGGTCCAGGCAAAAATTAGGGATCCAAGCATACGACTATGTCCCGTCATCTCGTCACTCGCCTACCAGAAGAAGATTTGTCAATCGGCAGTCATCAAGCACCTCCACAGGTATCTTCTCCCATAGAAACAGGGGCAATAAGAATTATCTAAGCGATCTAATTGCTCTGTCCACCAAGGTACCAAGGTAAGTTCGGCTGAAGAATGCAACCAAGATATCTTAATTCCCCAGAGAGTAAGACAAGATTCAACCATATTCTCCCCAAGCAGTTAGTCTCCCATCAACCCTAACAAGGCACGGTATCTCTAGCAAGTCAGCAATACTAACCCAAGCAGAGTTAGTCTACTGTCAGCCTCAAGGAAGTTGGGTATCCCCAGCAGATCTCAACATTCCTCATCAGTATACAAACATTCTTAACAAGCATCCCCGACAGTCTTGATCTAAGATTGTTCCCCGACGGTATACCAGACGTCCAATGGAGCCATTCCCCAGTACATCTCAAAAAATTTCCCCAGGAGAGTCCAGTCCAAAAGTTTCCCCAGGAAAGTGGAATCCATCTCCCCAACAGGAAGCTTATCCCCAGTAAATTCTGGAAGCTTATCCCCCGCAGAGCACGAACGCGTCTCCCGGTTTTTATTTAAAGGTTATTTCCCCACCAGGATATAACTGGGTTATCCTCAGCCAACTGTCACGGAAAGATCGTCCCCGACGAAGTCTCCCTATCCCCCAGCGGAGTTCATCAATTCCTTCAACATAACACAACAATGGTATCCCCAGCGGAGTTATCAACATCTCGAGCAAAGTACATCTCTTTCCCCACAGAGTTCACTCCCCGCAGAGCAATTTATTCGCCAAGTTTATTCCCCAACGGAGTCATCTTCTCCTACCGGTATTCTTACAACCATCATCCCCAGCGGAAACAATGAAGCTCTATTCCACATCAGCCCAGGATTTAACTTCCCGGCACCCGTCAAGGATTTACTTTCCTAGACAAAAACATACATTCATAAACATCGCATTTTCATACATTACAGCATGCATATACGCATCATGAACATACAATCTCATTCATTCTGAGAACATCACGCATGTCATACATCATGACATTTCATACAACTAACGTTTTGTCTTTTCAGGACAAAGGTTAATACAAAGATAATTACCATCAACGGTCGCAACTAAAGATCCGATTCCTGTATCTTGCCAGGGTGTATCTGTTGACGACTAATTCCAGACTCGATTCCTGTATCTTGCCAGGGCACGTCTGAAGAGTTCGAAGATCCGATTCCTGTATCTTTCCAGGGTGTATCTGTTGACGACTAACATTACCAGACTCGATTCATGTATCCGGCCAGGGCACGTCTGAAGAGTTCGAAGATCTGATTCCTGTATCTTGCCAGGGTGTATCTGTTGACGACTAACATTACCAAACTCGATTCCTGTATCCGGCCAGGGCACGTCTGAAGAGTTTGAAGATCCGATTCCTGTATCTTGCCAGGGTGTATCTGTTGACGACTAACATTACCATACTCTATTCTTGTATCCGGCCAGGGCACGTCTGAAGAGTTCGAAGATCCGATTCCTGTATCTTGCCAGGGTGTATCTGTTGACGACTAACATTACCAGACTCGATTCCTGTATCCTGCCAGGGCACGTCTGAAGAGTTCGAAGATCTGATTCCTGTATCTTGCCAGGGTGTATCTGTTGACGACTAAAATTCCAGACTCGATTCCTGTATCCTGCCAGGGCACGTCTGAAGAGTTCAAAGATCTGATTCCTGTATCTTGCCAGGGTGTATCTGTTGACGACTAACATTACCAGACTCGATTCCTGTATCCTGCCAGGGCACGTCTGAAGAGTTCGAAGATCCGATTCCTGTATCTTGCCAGGGTGTATCTGTTGACGACTAATTCCAGACTCGATTCCTGTATCCTGCCAGGGCACGTCTGAAGAGTTCGAAGATCCGATTCCTGTATCTCGCCAGGGTGTATCTGTTGACGATTAACATTACCAGACTCGATTCCTGTATCTTGCTAGGGCGCGTCTGAAGAGTTCGAAGATACGATTCTTGTATCCTGCCAGGGTGTATCTGTTGACGACTGTATTCTCCGGACTCGATTCCTGTACCTTGCCAGGGCACGTCTGAAGAGTTTAAAGATTCGATTCCTGTATCCAGCCAGGGCACATCTACATAAAGAGTTTGAAGATAAACTCCTGTAACAGGCCAGGTAATTATTTTCTGTCTCAGGTACGCAAGTTCTCGCTAAGGAATCTCTTACGCGATCGACACCTATATGGCATCTGTAAGCCCATCCACATACCAACAGTCTCCAAATGGCATTTGTAAGCCCATTCCCGACAAGGTACTGTCATACTTCCAGATGGCATCTATAAGTCCATCCTCATATCCATCAGTTTCCAAATGGCATCTGTAAGCCCATTCCCTGCATCACACTGCTAACATGTGAGTGCAAATTTCTGGGCACTCTAGTGTTCAATCATCTTCCACCTTCAGATTACAAAAGGCTCGTCAGCCAATCTACATCCTCAGGTCTAAGAAGATTGAACAGGGGCAACTGTTGTACCCCAAAATTTTCCCTCCTATATTCTTCAAGACTTGTCAAGATCAAGCTCCAAAAGATTCAAAATCTCTCCAAGGTTGCACAGTCTAATTGCCTCCTAACACAGTCAAAATTAGGGTTTTGGTTCTGGAAAAGAAAATAAGGTTTCCAAGGGTCCAAACAAGTCACATATGCCTATATATATTGTCAAGCATCCATATGCCAAGTTTCAAGACTCACAGCATCAAATTGCACAGTCAAAACCCCTAAATGCTTCACAGTCAACTACAGGGGCAAAATGGTCATTTGACAGTCAAAAGTCAAAAATTTTGGTCGACATCTTATTTTGAAGCCACAAACATCATTTGGTCAATTCTTGATCATGATTCTCAAAGCATGGCTCAAAAAGCCTCAAGATGCAAAAGTTTCTATTTTTTGACAGCTGAAAAAGTCAACTGCAAATTGACCAAGGCATAACTTCTTCATGGTTCATCAGAAAAATCCCATCCAATGCTAATTTTGAAGGGGAGGACATTTCCTACAATTCATCTTCACACTCCAAGTCCAAGAAATGCTCTCACAAAAAGTTATCAATTTCAACATTATAGGTCATTTTCAAAAGTCAACAAAAAGGCACTTTAAGTCAAAGACCATAACTTGAGATTGGTAAATCAAAACGACATGGGACCAAAGACATTGGTTAGAGGACTTCAAGACCTTTCCAAAATGTCCAAGAACATGATCATATCTTCAAAATTGAGCAAGATATGCCTTGTAGAAGTTGGGAAATTTTTGGGAATTTTGAAAAGTCAACTTTGCTTCAAAAGCTTCAAAAATGCTAATGGGCCTCAATTTCTTTCATGAATCATTACCCAAAGGCTATGCATGACCCATTTACCTCAAAGGGATTTATTTCCTTATTTTTGATTAATTATTTGAATTTTTATTATTATTAATTCATTTAATTAAATTTAAATATGAGAAAAATATCAAATCATGGTTTTAAATCTTTTTTGTGCAGCAAATATATTCATGATATGCAAAAGATCTCGTGCACCATCTCAAGGGGACAAAATCATCCATATTTGGCATGATTGGCATGGAAAAAGATTGAAAAAAGATGTGGAAAAATCAAAGATTGAAATCATTAATTCAATGGATTATGGGCTTGTTTCTTGACCTAATTCCATTCACCTACAAAGGCATAACATAACCTAATGCTCATGGACACGAAGGCTGCTCAGAAAACATAGAACCAATTTGCAATTTTTCACTAAAAACTTGAACACTGAAATCATAGTCACAAGGCGATTCAAGGTCTAAAAGCTTGTCCATTACGTTCCTGACATTGCTGGGAATGTGTTGCAATCAAGAACCAGTCTCCAGACCTCAAGAATCAGTAGAACAAAGTCACACTTTTCTTGAACATGTCCATAATCGTTTTTTAATTTACATGCATTATTCATGAGTTTTAATTGTTGATTCTTACTAACAATGATATTCTGAAGCTGTTGGTACCATTCAATTGAACTATGGCTGCCTAAATAAGAATCCACCATTGTTGAAACCTAGGGTTTCAGAAGCTTCGAATTAGGGATTTCCTCATATGGAAAAATTAGACCATCAAACCTATGCCATTGAATTCGTGACATCCAGACGAAGCAAACTGACTACTCGCGCCCTTTTTATATTTGTCCATGTGCCATTCGCTATTTTTGCAGGTCTCATTTAGTGGGGGTTTAAAACCCCCGCTATTTGTTTATATTACAGGCAGAAAGATGAAGACGAAGCTGGCGTGTCAAGACATGACTGGGGGATTCAAACACTGGCGCGCAAATTTTTGTTAATACCACTAACTAACATTTTTTGTATATTATATTTCCCATGCATTAAGTTAACAAAGAAACGCAATAGCCTGGTTGGTTGTTGAGGCGTCCTGCAGGTACTGGGACCTGGGTTCGATTCCCAGGCCCCCCCAAAACGCTTAATAATTTTTGTTGCAAGGTATTCCAATGTAGCACATCCTCAAAGGTCCACCATATGCCCTCACGCTCAGGCTTGCCACATAATCAGGATGATCAATCCAGTGGCCACAAAAGAGGTTTACCATATGCCTCAGTCAATGGATGAACACTCAAACTGGAAAGTCAACAAAGGCCTTGTATCCAGTGGGCCTGAATTTCTCAATTTACCTCCAAAAAGGGCCTGATACCCCCCATGGTTTGCATCAATTTTTAATTTTTATTTGTTTTTTCTTTCTTAATTCTATTAATTGTTTTAATTGTTTTCTTTAATTTCCTAAAATAATTTTCATAATAAAAATAAAATACAGAAAAATCAAAAAAATGTTTATTGTTATTAATATTAATTTCACCATTATTTTCTTGTAAATAAACTTTAATAATTAATTTAGTTAATTTAGGTTTTAAAAACTTTAATCTTTTTCTTAAATAAATTAAAATATGTAGAAATTAGGTTTTTTAACATTTTCATCTTTTTTTAAATAAATAATTTTCTCTCCTCATTATTATTATTAATTACTACTTTTGTAAATAAATATGTAAAATAATTAATTAGTATAAATTAGGTTTTAAACTTTAACTTTTTCATTAATAATTAAAAATAATTTAGAATTAGGGTTTCGTTAAACTATAATTTTAATCTTTTTCTTTATTTTCATTAAATACCAAAAACATAAAAAACATTTCGTTTCTTTTAATTAAATAACTTTAGTTTCAATTTAATTTCAATTTAATTTCAAAAGGGTCCAACGCCCTCGAACGTTCAACTTTAATTCTTTCGCGCATTTATTCTTATTTTATTGTGAATATTATGTAATTGCTCAAGCCATGTAATAGTAACTAGGTTTTACTTTCCGCATCTTTTATTAAAACGGGTCTTTGTATTTTGGCGATGTATAGACCTGCGCCTTGTAATAGCGTAGGATTTTACTTTCCGCATTTAAATTTCCGCACTTTTAAATTATAATTGCATGAAAGAATGTATGGCCTAAATTAAAAACAAGCGTAGATCACCATGATACATGTACAAGATAACATAACATGAAAACAACACACAAATTCACACACCACTTCTAGGGTACGCCTCACTGTTGCCTTGCCTTCGAAACGTGGTCATCAAGTATAGGACGTCTTAGAGGTCACTCTTTGTCTAAAGATCCAATTGCCTCGAAACGGTTGCCTCGGAATTAAAAAGGATCAACGGTATAAGGGTAGCTTCTAAGGTGTCCTACTGTTGCTCTGGTGACCACATTGTCCCTTAACGAATTGACCCGAACACCTCCAACGGTGGTACTACCTACCTCTCAATGGTGGGATGGCGCTACCTTAAGGACATTTACACAGCCTAATTCCTTAGGGTAGGTAGATGACTCATAGATACTTGCTCTAAAAAACAAACAAAACTCTTTTCACACAGACACTTTCAAAAAGCTTTCAAAAAACAATTTTTCAAACACTTTTGAGGACTGATACAAGAGTTGATCTGAAATCTTTAAACGAAACTTTTTCAAACCCGCATACACTTGAAAAGCAAACACTTTTGAAAACACAATGAGCAGGTATCTAAGAGCCCATGGATAACCATGGATAGAAAGGGTGCTAACACCTTCCCCTTCTATAAATCTACCTCCCGAACCGAGAAACTATCTCATAAGGAATTTTGCTGTGCTTTTGTCCTGTCCATGTTGGAGAAAATAAAAGACGGTGGCGACTCTTGCTTCCGCGACATTTTACGAACCAGCGTTAAACAGTCAGTTCCAGATCTACCGATCACACTTGTCATAATTCCACTTGTCAACTAAATTGACTGTTGACATGAAGTAACTCTGGTCTGCTTCGATGTTTTCCACGATCCCATATTCTCTCCATAGAACTAATCGTTGGTGCATTGACGAAGGAACTGCCCCTACGCCATGGATCCACTCCCTTCCCAGCAACAAGTTGTTGTTGGCCTTGGCTTCGATCACCATGAACATGGTGGGCCTGCAACTTGAGCCTATTGTCAAGTCCAATTGAACCACCCCCAGTGTTTTGCCCACTTTTCCTTCATAATTAGATAGAACCATATTGTGGGGCTTGATGTCCCCTTTGCGTATTTCTAACCTTTTCAGCATGAAGTGGGGTATCAAGTTGACTGCAGCACCCCCATCCACTAGAACCTTATTCACGCCATGGGCACCAACTTTTGCCCGAATAAATAGTGGCTTAAGATGGTTCTTCATAGCTGGTTCTGGACGTTCGAAGAACGGATTTTTCTCCTCGACAGCCCCATTGTCCATCACATAGTAGCACACAGGCCTATGCTTCATCAAGTCTATGGTATCTTCTTCCTCATATTCATCAATTTCAGTTTCCTGTCCAAATTCACAGGGAAGCACAGATACCACGTTGCAGTTTAGGTTGAACGAAGACTCCCCCTCTGATTCGAAGTTATCCGTTATCATATCTTCGTCTTCTTCTGGGCCTGGAGTGTATTCCTTTGGTTCATCTAGTTGTACTTCAGAGAAAAGCCTCCTATTAACGGGGGGTTTGTCTTCAGTTTGATTTTTTGGTGTGGGTTTGTTGGTGCTAGATTCACCTTGGTTCTTTGTTGAAGTTGCCCCTTTATTTGCCACAGCTTCCCTCTCAGCCTTTCGAATCCTCTGTTGCCTTCGCCACTGGGATCTTCACATGGGGTTCCTTCCTTTGTAGTTCTCTAATCTCACCTCTTCCCTCTTCGCTATGTTGAATTGCCTTCTATATGTCATAGCATGGCGTGCATTTTGTTCGGTGTTCCTCCATCTGTCTTTGCCTTTGTCATTTCTGACTTGCAGCCATCTGTCTGTTGGCACTTCAGCAGGGAGTTTGAACGTCACTCTTCGAGCACCCTTGGGATGAGGGCTATCAGGCCTTCGTTGTTTGTATTTGCTATTGAAACGTGGGCCCATCTGAACAGTTTCTTGATGGTTCCAGCAAGGGGCAAAGGGAATTGTTTCGAAGGCTCTGGCCATGCTTTGATCATACACAGCAGAACACCTTGGGCATATCAAGCACTTGGTTTCCCCTTTGTAGCAGCGAAACACAAATTCCAGCAAACTTTCTCCAGCCTTAGGATAACACTTAAATAGGTGGTTATCCTGGCGCCAGTTGTTGCCAGTTCGCGCCCTCTGTACCCTTTCGAAGTTCGCAGCGATTCTCTGATTGCAGAGGATGCTGCACCTAGGGCATAGTATCATTCCTGTATCTCCCTTGTGGCACGTCATGAGGTAATCCTTGAGACTAGCATCTCCAACATGATTATCCTCCATTTTATACTTCTCTTTTTCTAAGTATCTTTCTACCTCCTCCATCTCAGAGCGAGGTCTCTCCATATCCACCATGTTTACCTCAACATCCTCCCCCTTAACTTCATCATCTCCCCATCCTGTGGGTTTTATATCTTCAATGTGGACCTTTGAACTCTTTGGGGCGGAATATTTGACCAAATAGTCAAAATTTCCACTGGGTTCCCCTAAAGTGTCCCATATTTCTTTCTGAGGGGAGGTTGGCTTCGTGATTTGGACTTTCTCCAATTCCAGCCTCAGGCCTTCAGTGACCTGTGTCAATTCTTGGTTTTGGTTTTCCTGGCCTTCAGTAGCCTGGATTTCTTTTGCAACAGCTAAAGGTGCTGCTTCAATCGAAGTCTCTGGTTGCTTGTGGACGTCTTCAGTGACCTCCTTATTGACTTCGACTATCACCCAACTTTCGTTTTCAGTACCTTTCTCTCCTATTGGGGCATCACTTTGGTCAGCTTCCACCATGTTAATCTCTCCAATGCATGCAGGCTCGGAGTAATTGGTGTCTGCGACGTCCAAAGGATCTTCGTCCACTTTCATTTTTGCTTTATCAGCAAACTTCAGTCTGCCATCTTTAATTGCATTCTGAATTAGGTCCCTGAAAAGAAAACACTGTGAGGTTTTGTGGCCTAGGAAACTATGATATTTGCAAAATCCTCTTTTCTTTCTTTGATC
Organism: Vicia faba; assembly: GCA_948472305.1. Taxonomy (NCBI): domain Eukaryota; kingdom Viridiplantae; phylum Streptophyta; class Magnoliopsida; order Fabales; family Fabaceae; genus Vicia; species Vicia faba. The sequence goes on along the minus strand of OX451735.1, from coordinate 1,109,529,301 downwards.
TAAAGGAGGTATTTTGACATTTGATGGCACAATGAGTTGGCCATCTTTGACAAGTAAATCAAAAATCTCGTCACATTTAGTGACATCGAAGGTATAAACCTTCTTTAGGAATTTGTCACTTTTCTCATTTTCAACAATCTCTTTCCCTTTTGTGGGAACTAATAGTTTGCAGGAGTAAGGTGGTGCCTGTTTTAATTCAGCGAGGTCGATTTCGACCTCTTCGAATTCGAATTCAGGATAATCTTCTGCTTCCTCAGTTCCAACATATGAGATCCTTTCCTTCTTGTTATTTTTAAAGACTCTGGCCTTTTCGGCCTTTAGCCTTTCGACCTGTCGAACCCTATCAGCTAACTGAGCCATATCCCTCAAATATTGAGTGTCTAGTTTCTTTCGAATAGAGTAATCCAAGCCACCAGCGGCCATTTCGACTAACTGATGTTCAGGCACTACTGTGTAACATCTGGATTTCAAAAGCCTGAATCTATTTAGATAATCATCTATGGGTTCATTGAACTTTCTCTTGACACTGGCTAATTCCTTCAAACTTATTTTTGACTGTCCCATGTAAAACTGTTCATGGAATAACCTCTCCAAAAGAGCCCAAGTATCAATGGACCCAGGAGGAAAAATGGTGAACCATATGAAGGCGTTTTTAGTCAGGGAACTTGGGAAATATTTGATCCTGAGGTCCTCATTATTGGCTATATCTCCCGCTTCGGTTAGATATCTGGCTATATGCTCGACTGTTGACTCATTGGTATCCCCAGCAAACTTTGTAAACTTAGGGACTTTATATCCCCTTGGTAAGTCAGTGTGCATTATGTAATCTAATATAGGGGAAGCATAATTTGGCCTTCTAATTCCTGTGTTGAGGCCATTCTGGGCCATGACTCTCTCTATCATGGTGGTAAAATTGTTTTCTGCCAAGATGTTATCGTTTCGAATTCTATGAACGACCGTATCAGCATCTTGATTTCGACCCACCATGACAACCCCCCTAGGTTGTTCTTCTCGAAACTCTGGGACTTCCAGCCTTTCGACCCTTGCCCCTGGTTCCATAATTTCTCTTTGTGGGCCTTGGATCATTGGAGCTTCTAGCCTTTGTGCCCTTTCCCCCAAGTTAACTTCTTCTCTGGGTAGTCTATAGGTTGGGTCATTAGCAACTTGTTCCATAATAGGTACGTTCGCTCGAACCCCCGCTTGATTCTGCCTACGCCTCTCTGGGGGAGTAAAGAAATCTGCTATTCGACTCATGTTATCTGTATTTTCTCTATTTGTCACAGTCACATTTTGTACTATTGGGGCAAATATTTCCTGCATAGTTTGTGCTAACACCCCTATCATATTATGGTTACTGTCATCCATCAATTGCCTAAAAGCCAACTGGTTTTCCGTGGTTAAAATAAGCATTGCGCTATAACCCACTGACCCTTGGTTATTTGTCATAAACTGATTTGCCCCAGACCCAGACCCTAATTATGGTGATTAATTCGATGTGGAATTGTGTAAGCCTGCCATAAAAGATGTTGGCATTCCATAAGAGGAGTTTCTGGTTCTATTACCATCGAAACCGGGTGGTCTAGTTAGTGGGGTGGCGAAATGGGTTTGTGTCCCTGATGGTGGGACGAATCCCCCGGGATAACCAATGGTTCCAGTATTTCCTAGGATCGAACTATTAGTTTATATGCCACTTATTCCATTAGTGGCTATACTACTAGTAGATGATGCAACAGACTGTGCATTCGAAGGGATCACATTGGATGTTCCCATCGAAGCGGACATATTAGTGCCTGTTGTATGTGGGACATTTTGTTCCCCTTGTTGATTGTCAGAATTAGACATCTTGTTCAAACGTTTTCTTCTGGATAAGGGTTGGTTGCTATTGGTTATTCTACCAATTCTAAGGTTCATAAAACAACAAACTTAACACTCAGAGTATTCTTACAATGGTTACGTCTCAACAATCTTTATTTTTGTTCTAAATTCAGTAATGGCCAACGATTGGTCCCACCGGGTGTGCCAATTTGTTTCCAGTGATTTCTGGTAAACAACCGCTAGTCCTCCAAACTATCGAATAATCTTACTGATTGTTATTCAATTTCTCTGGTAACTCGCAGGATCGACTAGATTGATCCTAGGACGTGTTGGTCATTAGGGTAACTCTCATGATCGAACTGGTATTCATGGTTGGTATTTAGAATGTTGTGTAGGTGTTTAACTTATTTCAATTTCTCTATTAAAATCTAAAGGCATGATCAAGTAAATGTGCACGAAACTAAATTGCATGAATAAAGGTTAATTGTAAAGACATGTAAAAACTGCATAAAAGACAAGTAAATGACTTCGAAGCATAAAAACAGTTAATGTAAAAGATTCTCTGGAATGTAAAAGATTCGAAATATGAAAAAGCGTTTAAATGCAAGAAAACTGTAAAATGACTTTAAGTAAAAAAGGTGTTCGAATGATAAAAGCTTAAAAATAAAGGCATGAAATGTATAACAGTTTCTGAAATGTAAAGTATTTGAAATGGAAAGAAAGCATTTAAATGTAAGGCATCAATAAAAAGACTTCGAATGAAAACATTTTAAATGCAAAAGCTTGTAAATGGTATTGACATGAAGATAAAGGAAAGTACTAGAAATGATAAAGAGTTTTCATTAAATCATAAACATGTGGTGTTATCATACGTACATTGCTCGTGCATTTGTTTCCCTAGCCATGTGGTATTTTGAATGTTTACTGAGTTTTTTGTACAATAGATATGACACACGAAATCCTAATGCTAAGACTTCTATTTATACTACTTCGACTATAACGGTCTTGCTATAAGATTCTGCCACGTTCAGAACATGCAGAGCAATGCCTCTCTCCTGCTTCCACGCGTCTTTGAATGCTTCAGCGCATATATTTCAAATTTCGAACATCCCGCCTGCATTTGAATTTCAAATGTTTTGGCACTTCTTCGCTTCGAACGCATTTCTTAGACACAACCTTGTTATCATTTCGAGACTTCTTTGAATATATTCTCATAACTGTCACTCGAAGCTCCAAGCTTTGATATGCCCATTCGAAGCACTGCTTCTACCATTTCGAAACATGACGTTTTGTTTCATTTCAATCGAAACGTCCAATTTACTTTGCTTCTAATAATGTCATCAAAATCTTCAGCCAACGGTATGATTTTGATTTCACACTTTTTAGTGAATTTTGCAACTTTTGTATTGCCTGTTCTTGCAGCCTCCAACCCTTATTTCGTTCCTTGTGGCTTGCTTATGTATCATACAATGTGCTAGGGTAGGAATTGTGGATCCAATCTTCTCCCATCAATGCTTTGGGATTTGATTTGATTCACCCTTTAAACCTTTCCAAATTTTCCAAATCTCCATCTTTTTGTACATGATATGCTTGATACGAATTTTGATGATGATAATGATGAGAATCAAATCCTGAAATAGCAAAGAAATCTCATGTTATCAAGGTTTTAGATTTTATATGATTTAATTTTGATTTAAAATGAATAAATTCAATAAAAATAAAATATGAGCTCATGTCTGAAGCTAGGACACGTGGACAATGATGCAAGCTAAAATCAAGTGGAAAAGAATGGGCCCATTTGACAAAATTTGAAGTTTTGGGGATAGTTGACTTTTGGCAATTTTCCAAAAATGCCCAACTTCAACAATGCATAACTTCCTCAATTTTGAACTTTTAGAGGTGTTCTTGGACTTTTTAGAAAGCTTGAGATGTCCTCTAACCAACCCGTTTGGTCTAATCGCATTTTGATATTCCATGATCAAGTTATAAGCTTTGGAAAAAAGGTGTTTTTGTTGACTTTCAAAAATGACCTATAATGTCCAAATTTGTAACTTCTTGTGAGTTAATTTCTTGATCTTGGGTTATGAATATGGATTGTAGGGAATTTCATCATCTTTAAAATGAGTTTTGGATGGGTCATTTCTCATAAAGTATGAGAAAGTTATGCTTGGTCAAAGTTCAGTTGACTTTTCCTACAAAACCCTAATTTAGCAACTTTTGAGTCTTGATGAATTTTGAGCAATCCTTGGTGAATCATGATCAACCCTTTATCAAATGATGAAATATCCTTCAAAATGAGTATGTTGACAAAAAATCTTGAAGTTTGACTGTTTGTAAGTCACAGTTGACTTTTGCCCTAGCACAATCGATTTTTGGACCTTTTAGCAATTGACTGAGCAAACTTCCTCTTCAAGGCTTGAAATTTGACATGAATGACATTGAGAAACCTATTAGGACATTGGGAGAACTTTAGGTCATTTGGATTCAAAGATATTGATGCAACCCAAAACCCTAATTTGGGGTTGACTTCCTTAGGAGATGACTTGTCTGACCCACTCTTGAGCAACCTTGAGCCACTTTGGGACTTTTCTTGCAATGTTCTGAGGAATATGAGAGGGAAAATGTTGGGGTACAACACCATGACTGTTATCTTCTATACCTGTTGTTTTTTATCATGACATCATGCATCATTACATGGCATTCATGTTTCATTACACTAACCATTTTAAAGACCAAGGGAATTTATCTTTGTTCTGTTTTGCAGATTATGGATTTTGTGTGCAGAAATACCATTCGAGTCAACTTTGTGCAAATACCTGCTCAACATAAAGAGTTAGCCTCAAGAGTTTCTGAGGATTATATGTTCATTAAGAGACACGGTCAACTTCTCAGCCTGGTTACTTCAAATCTTGACGAACAGATGATGAGCATACTATTTCAGTTCTTCGATCTCATGCATCATTGCTTCACCTTTCCAGATTACCAGCTGGTACCCACCTTGGAAGAGTTCTCTCATCTATTGGGCATATCCATCCTTGAACAGGTACCCTTCACAGGTATGGAAGAAGTTCCTAGGCTAGAAGACATTGCCTCAGCTCTGGATTTGAAACGGGTTGATGTAGTATCCAATTGGGAAACACGAAGCGGGGTTGAAGGTTTTCTAGCCAAATTTCTGATAGACCAGGCTCAACTATTCTGGGATAATTTGGATTTTCAAGCTTTCGAAGATATCTTGGCTCTCCTTATCTATGGGTTGGTTCTCTTCCCGAATCCGGATTCCTTTATAGATGTGAATGATGTCAAGATTTTCCTTTCTCGCAATCCTGTGCCTACCCTGTTGGGTGATATCTTGCATGCCCTTTATACTCGTACCCTGCGAAGAAGAGGGACTCTTATGTGTTGCATGCAGCTGCTATCGAGGTGGTTTATTTTGCACCTCCCTAAGTCTGTGTTGAAGAACGAAGAAGGTTTGGGTTGGTCCTACAAGATAATGTCACTTGCCCAAACATATATTCTTTAGAGCTCCCGGACTATGGAAGATACTACTGTTATTGACCGTTATGGGGGATACCCTAATGTCCCATTGCTTGGAATCAGAGGGGGTATAACTTACAATCCTTGTCTAGCTTTGCGACAATTTGGTCGTGCTCGGAGAGATGGTCCCCATGAGCTACTTCTTGAGGACATTTTATTTGACTACAAGGAAGATGTTAAGGAGCACCGCCGAAGGTTTATACGAGCTTGGGGCATGGTGAACAGATCTGACCCCCAAGAGTTGGGACCAAGGACTTCCCTTCCTATGCAGCCTTACCTCCAATGGGTCCTAGCTCGTGCCCAGAAACTTGGGATGCCCTATGAAGCCGTATTGCCAGTGATTGTGGAGCCCACTAATGAAGAAGGTGTTCCTTACACGGTTCTTTATTTTTACATGCCCATTGATCCCGGGGAGTTGCAGAGGTCTTGGATTCAGCTGAAAAATGAGCGGGATACTTACCGGGAAAAGTACCATGAGCAAGAAAGGAAGATTTTGAAGCTCACCAGGAATCTCGAGGAAGAAATAGTGATCAATGACTACATCGGAACAAATAGGAAGCATCCATGGGACTTTTGATTTTGTTTTTCTAGTTTTTAGAGTGTGTTTTATTTACTTCTTTGTAACGCCTTAAAGGCATTGTTGAACCTTTCAAAGTTAATCTAATAAAGTTTGTTTATTTTTGGTTTGCAAATTTAAATCTCCCAAAGTCTTTGAAATCATTACATGCGCATTCCATTATCATGCACACCATTACATGTACCATTACAGGTTTCTCATCTTCTTCGTTGTTTATTTCAGCATAAATGTCTTCCGATTAAGCTATCAAATATCTTCAGGCACAGAATGCCCAATTCCAACAGATGTTCTTAAGTTTTGTTGAAGGGCAAGAGGATCTGAAGACCCTTATTATGAAAGAGAAGAAGAAGAAGAAGAAGAAGGTTGGTATTCTGAACATGGGTAGAAGATTCGGAGAAAGGTTGAGACAACCAGCTGATCTGACCTCCTCATCCAAATACGGGGAGAACCAAGAAAGGGTAAAGGACCCTAGTCCAGCAGTTTCTGATAACGATACGGATTACAACGACGAGCAATATCCTCCTGCTGAGGATAGATACAAGCAGCTAGAAGACCGTCTGAGTGTTATGGAGATTTAGAAGATCCCTGGTTTGGATTTTAGAGAACTGGGACTAGTATCGGGAGTGGTGATCCCTCAGAAGTTCAAAGCTCCGGTTTTCGCTAAATATGATGGAGTATCCTGCCCAAAACTCCATCTCAGCTCGTATGTCCAAAAAATCCAACCTCACACTGCTGACAGGAATTTATGGGTGCACTTCTTTCAAGATAGTCTATCAGGGACTCAGCTTGAATGGTTTTATCAGTTGGAAGGAGCCAGTGTCTGAAACTGGGAAGACCTTGCTGCTGCCTTTTACAGGCAGTATCAGTATAACACCGACCTTGCTCCCACTCGTACTCAGCTCCAGGGTATGTCCATGGGTGCAAGTGAAGGTTTTAAGGACTATGCTCAAAAGTGGAGAGACCTGGCTGGAAGAGTCCAACCCCCTTTTTCTGATAGGGAGTTGGTGGACATGTTTTTGGGGATGCTATCTGGTCCATTTTTCAATCACTTGATTGGTAGTTCATCATCTGGGTTTACTGAATTAATTCTGACTAGAGAGAGAGTGGAAGCTGGTATCCTAAGTGGTAAGATACAAAAGGACGCTTCATCAAGTGCAGTAAAGAAGCCTTTCACCGATAAGAAGGAAACTAGTGCAGTCTACGGCCCGAGGGGCCAAAGCAGACCTGAACACCGTCAAGCAGTAAATGCTGTAGTGATACCAAGAGCCACGGTGGCTCCACAACACAATAATCAGCAAAGGGTGGAAAGACCACAACGGAAGTTTACCCGCATCAATATGACTTTGGCTGAAGTTCTGCCTCATCTGTTAAAGTACAACTTAGCAACCTTGAAAGAGGCTCCCAAGAATCCAAACACTGCTTCTCCCAGATACAATCCCAACGCGCGGTGCGCCTACCATTCGGAAATCCCAGGCCATGATACAAACGATTGCTGGGCTCTAAGGAATAACGTGCAAAATTTGCTAGAGGCTAAAGAGATTGAGTTTGATGCTCCGGAAAAGCCAAACGTTATAACTGCTCCTATGCCCAAACATGGTCGTGGAGTCAATATTGTGGATACCGATTCATTTGTGACCTCTGTGGAAGATATCTCTACTCCTTTGATGATGGTTAAGAAGAATTTGTTGTTGGCCGATTTATTTCCGGGTTGTGGTGAAGGTTGCCACATGTGTTCCATTCTGCTTTCCAGTTGTTGCTTATTGAAGTCAGGTGTTCAGCGCCTGATGGATAATAAAGAAATTTTGTTTGAGAAGACTATGATTCTGTTTGAAGATGTTGCCATTATCACTATTTCCGCCAAACCTTCCAAGGTTTCCTCGAGAAAACCTGTTAGGGTTACACCTGTTCCAAGAATTACTCCATTAATAATCACCGCTCCGAGTCCCATCCCATATACCTCAGATAAGGCTATCCCATGGCATTACGGTGTTGATGTATATTACCATGGTGTTAAACAAGATCTGAGGACTGAAGAAGCCGGTATGGATATCAGTAATATTGTTGGGACAAGCAAGGTCACCAGAAGTGGAAGACTCTTTTCTCTCGAGATTTCCCCTCCGACTGTCCACAAACCTGTTGTCACTCCGTCTGCTAGTACATCAATTACTGTCCCATTTTCTACTTCAGTTATCACCGCTGTCGCTGAGCCATCTGGGACTCGGGGCAAAGAAATCATAGGTGAGCATGCCCGAACGGAGGCACCTAAAAAGATCATTGTAGAAACCTCGAAATAAGAGATAGAGGAAATATTGAAAATTATCAAGAAGAGCGACTACAATATGGTCGAGCAACTGGGGCAGACCCCGTCGAAGATCTCTGTGTTGTCCTTGTTGTTATGTTCTGAAGCCCGTGCGAAGGCTTTGATTTCGTTTCTCAAGACTGCGCATGTGCCGCAGGAAACTTCTGCAGAACAATTCAAAGATTGTGTGGCTAGCCTAACTGTTGACAACGGGTTAGGATTTTCAGATGCAGATCTGACTGCTAAGGGGAGAAATCATAATGATGCTTTGCATGTCTCGATCGAGTGCAGGGGCACCACTATGGCCCGTGTGCTAGTAGATATCGGGTCCTCACTTAATGTTCTACCAAAGAAAGCGCTAGACCGTCTGGATTGTGAAGGTTTGATTCTAAAGCCGAGTAACATTGTGGTAAGGGCTTTTGATGGGTCAAAAAGGACAGTGCATGGGGAGGTGTACATCCCTGTCAAGGTGGGTTATCAGACCTTTGGGTCCATCTTCTATGTAATGGATATCAGACCATCATATTCTTGCTTGCTGGGTTATCCTTGGATTCATAAGGCTGGGGCAGTGACTTCCTCGCTCCATCAAATGCTGAAATACCCAGTGAAGGGAAAGATTGTCATGGTACAAGGTGAAGAGGAGTATATGGTGAGCCATCTCAATTCCTTACGCTATGTGGAGATGGACGGGGAATTCATAGAAACACCTTATCAAAATTTCGAAGAGGTCCCTCAGTTCTCAGCATCAACTGAAGTTACCACCAGCAAACCTCCATTGAAGGTAACTTCTCTCAAAGACGCCAGGGCTGTAATTGAAGAAGGTGGGTGTACCAATTGGGGCCAGCTCCCTGATTTCACTCACAAAACTGACAAATTTGGTTTGGGCTTTACTACAGGGGCTCAGAAGGCTGTTAGGCGCGCACGGGTCGGAAGACCTCCTCTACACATCAGCAATCGGAGAGTTAATGCAATTGAAGACAGTGAAGAGGATTCAGACATCGACAACTGGATCTACCCTACAACCAATGGCGGACTGAACAACTGGACGGCGAAAGACTTCATACCTGTTTCTTTTATTCCACAGAAAAATGACTTTTTGTTTTAAGATTTGTAATAAACAGTTTGAAACTTCATGGCCTGGTGTCTTGCCCAAGGCACCTTGGCTTTGCTTGTGAGGGCTTATTATTTGTCATTTCATATATCATTAATAAAACGTTGGATGTTTCTTGCATTACAAATTTTGCGCTCCCTGTTTTTCTTTTGTCTCTCACTTTATCAAAATAGCTATTCTCTTACACACACTCACGTATCATAATGCAGATCCATATCCACTCTGGATCCCATTGATAACAACTCTGCTACTGCCAGTTATGACTTCGAAAATCTGATCAACCAAGCTGAGGACGAAGGTGAGGATGATTGTGAGGTGCCTGGAGAACTTGCTAGACTGTCACAGCAGGAAGAAAGGGTCATACAACCTCATGAAGAGCCAGTTGAATTAGTGAATTTAGGTATAGAGGAAGACAGGAAAGAGGTCAAGATAGGTGTGAATCTGGAGCCTAGTGTCAAGCAGCGAATGATACAAATGCTACGCGACTATGTTGAGATCTTCGCCTGGTCCTACAAATATATGCCTGGTTTGGACACTGATATTGTGGTTCATCGCTTGCCGGCTAAAGAAGACTGCCCTCCGGTAAAACAGAAAGTCCGTCGAATGCGCCCTGAAATGTCAGAGAAAATCAAAGCAGAAGTCATGAAACAGTTCGACGCAGGGTTCCTAGCTGTTACTTCTTATCCTTAGTAGGTTGCCAATGTTGTTCCGGTACCTAAGAAGGACGGTAAGGTACGAATGTGTGTGGACTACAGAGATCTGAACAGGGCGAGCCCCAAAGATGACTTCCCGCTTCCTCACATTGACATTCTGGTCGACAACACCGCGCAGCATAAAATCTTCTCCTTCATGGATGGTTTTTCTGGCTACAACCAGATCAAGATGGCTCCTGGGGACATGGAGAAGACAACCTTCGTTACACAGTGGGGCACTTTCTGTTACAAGGTAATGCCTTTTGGATTGAAGAATGTTGAGGCAACTTATCAGCGCGCCATGGTCGCTTTGTTCCACGACATGATTCACCATGAGATCGAGGTTTATGTTAACGACATGATAGCCATGTCCCAGACTGAGGGAGAGCACCTTGATCATCTCCAGAAACTGTTTGACAGGTTGAAAACGTACAAGCTGAGATTGAATCCGAACAAGTGTACCTTCGGGGTAAGGTCTGGTAAGCTTCTGGGTTTCGTCGTCAGTGATAAAGGTATTCAGGTGGACCCTGCAAAGGTAAAAGCCATACAAGAGATACCGGCTCCCCGCATAGAAAAAGAAGTTATAGGTTTCTTAGGACGTCTGAATTACATCTCCAGGTTCATTTCACATCTGACTGCTACTTGTGAGCCAATCTTCAAGTTGCTGAAGAAAGATCAAGTGGTAAAGTGGAATGAGGAATTCCAGACTTCTTTCAAAAGAATCAAGGAATACCTTTAAGAGCCACCAATTCTGATGCCTCTAGTTGAAGGAAGACCTTTGATTTTATACTTGACAGTGCTAGATGATTCAATGGGGTGTGTGTTGGGGAAGCATGACGAGTTTGGCTGAAAAGAGCATGCTATTTACTACCTTAGCAAAAAGTTTACCGACTGTGAGACCCGATACTCATTGCTCGAGAAAACTTGCTTCACTTTGGCATGGGCTGCTCGCCGGCTGAGACAGTATATGTTGACTCACACCACTTTGTTGATATCAAAAATGGATCTGATCAAGTATATTTTCGAGAAGTCTGCCTTGTCCAGAAGAATAGCGAGATGGCAGATGATCCTATCCGAGTACGACATCCAATACACAACCCAAAAAGCAATCAGAGGGAGTGTATTGGCGGATCATCGGGCACATCAGGCCGTGGATGACTACCAGTCCATGAATTTCGAGTTCCCGGATGAGAATATTATGTTGGTAATCGACTGCGAAGAACCTGGACCGGATGAAGGACCCGAGGAGGGATCCCGATGGTCTATGTATTTTGATGAAGCCTCGAACGCATTAGGTAATAGCATCGGCACTATAATTATATCTCCTGAGGGCTGTCATACTCCGTTCATCGCCCGATTATGTTTCAACTGCACCAACAATATGGCGGAGTATAAAGCGTGTATCATGGGTCTTCAAGCTGCTATTGACCTGAGGATTAAGTTCTTGAGTGTATTCGGAGATTCTGCTCTGGTGATCAGTTAGATCAAAGGCGAGTGGGATACGAAGCACCCAAATCTTATTCCTTACAAAGAATATGTACTGACATTGCTCCCACACTTTGAGGAGATAACCTTTGAACACTTCCCGAGAAAGGAGAATCAGCTGGCGGACGCGTTAGCTACCATGTCTTCTATGTTCAAAGTCAGGTGGGACAATGAAGCTCCCCAGATTACCATCGAGAGATTGGACAAACCCGCATATTGTTGTTACATTGAGACTGAAGAAGTAGCAGATAAACCTTGGTTTCACGAGGTAAAGAGGTATCTTGAGGCTCAAGAATATCCCGAGGGGGCATCTGTTAATGATAAGAAGTTTCTAAGAAGGTTCGCTGTGAAATTCTTCATCAGCAACGGGATCCTCTATAAGCGTAACCATGATTCAACCTTACTACGATGTGTGGACAAGAGCGAGGCCGGAAGGATCATGGCAGAGTTACATGAAGGTACCTTCGAAACTCATTCCAGTGGACATACCATGGCGAAGAAAATCCTACGGGCAGGATATTACTGGTCTACTATGGAAGCCGATTGTTATCAATATTCTCGAACCTGTCATAAGTGCCAAGTCTATGCTGATAAGGTGCATGTACCTCCGGTTCCCTTGAATGTTTTGACAGCTCCTTGGCCCTTTGCAATGTGGGGCATTGACATGATCGGCGAGATCAGACCTACTGCGTCCAACGGGCATCATTTCATTCTGGTGGCTATTTATTACTTTACAAAGTGGGTTGAGGCAGCTTCCTTTGCTACAATAACCAAGGACATTGGGGCGTGGTTTATCCGACACAATTTGATCTATCGATATGGTGTACCAGAGAGGATCATTACAGACAATGGTACAAATCTCAACAATACAATGATCACCGAGCTCTGCAAACAGTTCAAGATACAACATCACAACTCTTCTCCCTACTAGCCGAAGATGAATGGGGTTGTTGAAGCGGCTAATAAGAACATCAAGAAGATTGTGTAGAAGATGACAGTGACATACAAAGACTGGCACGAGATGTTACCATTCGCTCTTCATGGGTACCGTACCTCAACACGGACGTCGACAGGGGCAACACCCTACTCTCTGGTGTATGGCATGGAGGCAGTCCTACCCATCGAAGTCCAGATACCCTCTCTCAAGATCATGAAGGATGCAGGTTTGAACAAAGATGACTGGATCCAACCCCGACTTGACCAGCTGAATCTAATTGATGAAAAGAGACTTACTGCTATCTGCCATGGTCAGGCGTATCAAAAGCGAATGATCAAGGCTTTTAACAAGAAAGTCAGACGTCAAGAATATCGAGTCGAGGATCTAGTGATCAAACGCATCATACTGACGTAAGGTGATCCCAGGGGCAAATGGACCCCCACATACGAAGGGCCATTTGTGGTTAAGAACATTTTCTTGGGTGGAGCTATGATTTTAACCACCATGGATGGTGACGACCTTCCTCACCCCGTCAATGCAGACATAGTGAAAAGATACTACGCATAATCAAAGACCCGCTAGGTTGACTGGCCTAGGAAAAAGTAAGGGCTTCCCGGTGAACCAAAAGGGTTCGGGCAAAAGTAAGGGATAAAAAAAATTGTACACCCGGCAAATCGAAAACCTGAAAAGGCGACTTGGGCAAAAAAGGGTATCCCGGTGGACTGAAAACCCGAAAGGGCGGTCCAGGCAAAAATTAGGGATCAAAGCGTAACACTATGTCTCATTGGATCATCTCGTAGCCGGACTTCGGTATCGACTATCAAGCTCAGATGGCGCCAATCAATCTGATCCACCTTCGACCAAGTAGCAGAGTGATGAGACGCTTGGAGATATAAAGGCAATAGCAGAGTTGAAACTCGATGGGATTGTTTCACATAGCTGTTTTTCTTTCTTTTACACAAATTGTAATATCTATCTTTCGGCGGAGTTCTCTTACTGGGACGTCAGCCTCCTTGTACAAAATGCATATTGCAGGCTAACTTCAAAAATCAATACAATTCATTTTCACAAGAAATCTCAAATTATTTTTCCTTTTTGTTTTGCAAGAACGTCCAATGATTCATTCTTGATATATGCATTCGAAATAATTGTTGCTCATAAATATTTACATGAAAAACAAAAGACGATTACTCGTAATTCCATGAATAAGAGAGAAAAAAAGAAGTGCCCAGACCTTACAGTTTCTCTGCCCATCAGGTACAGGGATAAAGCCAGCTGGAGAACATGATAAGTGGTACATACACTCCCCACAGAGTAAGAAGTATCCAAAGACAGTGGTGTTAGCTTTCCCGAATAGGACACAACTCTCCCCAGCTGAGGTTCACAATCGCGAGTGAGTCGGCAAAACTTTCCCCAAGCAGAGTGATAACGAGAAAACATATCGTATAATTAACATACTTCTTACCGATTTTATATTCCATTAAGTCGTCTAACCCTCGATTATTCCGAGATTATTTGTCTTTTTTGTAGGTATGACACTTGTCGACTCAAATCAATGAAAAAGGACAACATGAAGAAAGCTAGACGAAAAACAAAGAGAAAAAGAATTAAAAAAATACAAAGTGTGAACTTATGGATAGGTGACGATCGTCACGCCCCTGTGACGGGTGTAACACCCCACAACATAAGGAAACGGTCGTCACTCCCCTGTGACGAGCGTAAGACACCACTTCAGCGTGTGACGACCGTCACCCACCTGTGACGACCGTCACGCGCATGAAGGAGGACGTTGCGCATAATTGAAGACGTGGGCGTGAAGGGCAGAATAATTCTTCCTGTTTCTACTGAATCTCCTATTTTATTGCCACAACCATTACTGCTCCTAGAATTTCTCCACGAAGACTTCATCAAGAATTCAAAATTAAAACTGCTGATTTTTCCTGCTATATATATGAGTACCAAGGCACAGTCCAAGGGTCGAAGAATTTTACTCAGAGCAATATTTACTTTATTTTTACAGTTATTTCCAAATTGTTTTGTTTTGCAATTCTGCTTTCATTTCCTTGTGATTTTCATTCAAGCCTTAGTTTCTATTTTTAAGTGTTAATCCTTCTTACAAGAATTAACACGAATTTCTACTGCAAGTCAAGCTTGAAGATTTGGATTACTGTATTACCTCAAGATTACTATAGCATCTGTAATTCCAGGTTTTTATATTGCAATTATTATTTATTCGTTTTCTATAATATGCCAATTATTGCCATGAATTGTATTTTGAACTTATTTACTGTTAAGTTAATTATGTCTGGCTAAATTATTAATACCGGTATGTGACCGTAAGAACTGAAAGAATTCAATAAGACCTTGGCCAAAAATATTTATAAAACAATTTCTGGTTTCCAATTTCCAATATTAATTTAACTATCCTTGTCACGAGAGTGAGAGGTTAATTAACACGATTTTGCCACGAGAGTGGGAAATTAATTAAGGCAAGAACCTGCACGCGAGAGCTGGGGTTCAACCCAGATAGTGGTAACGAAGCATTGATTTTTAAATACACGAGAGTGTTTTAATAAATTAATTAAATTCAAATTGTTTTCAAAAAGTGTTATTAAATTTAAAGTGCATCCACTAGGTTTAGTAGCATGACTTATTTCATAAACACGAGAGTGTATGTCTCAGGTTTTTAAACAATTAGCTTTTACCAAAATACTTTATAGGCCAAGCGATTCATCGAATTCGCTAAGTTCGATTATCACATACCGGTATAATTAGTACTATTACTTTTAAAACTAAACTGTCTACCCCAAATATCGAATATTCATCGCTTAGTTAAACAAAACTGTAGCATTAGATCGTATGCGATTGATACACAGTCTCTGTGGGTTCGATAATCTTTTAAAACTAGAACGACTAAACTGTATACTTGCAGTTAATATCCCGACAGACTCATAAAGTCCCAATCAAGTTTTTGGCGTCGTTGCCGGGGACTGGTAGTCAATTAATTACGATTCTTCTGTTGCGCGTTTAGACTAAGCAACAGACACCCTTTGTCGATTTGTATGCCAAGGACTCGCTCACAAGGCGAACCACTTGACAAACCGACGGACGAACCTGAACGCATTCTTTCCGTAAGACGTGCAGTCAGGGATTACTGTTTAACTCACGCTATTCCTTTACCCAAACCAGAAATCAAGATTGATTCTGAAACTGATTCTAATTCTTCCTCTGAAACCGAAACCAATCCAGAATTAGACATGGCCGAAGAACAAAGGACCTGTCCACTGAAGGAGTACGCAGCTCCATCACAACAAGAGCCTCATAACAGCATTGCTGCTCCAGCAATAAACCGAAACGATTTCGAGTTAAAGCCGTCATTGATATCAGCTATCCAACAACGCCAATTCTCTGGAGATCCTTCTGAGGATCCGAATGAACACCTTACGAAATTCGTTCAATTTGCCGACATAATTATAGCGAATGGTGTTAGTAAAGATGCTATTAGATTACGTATTTTCCCTTTCTCACTAAGAGATAGAGCTTGGACTTGGTTGCAATCCTTGCCATCAAATTCCGTCACTACATGGGAAGGACTGAAGATCGTATTCTTAGCACGATACTTTCCCCCAAGCAAGACCGCTGCACTAAGAGCCCAAATCAACGGATTTAGGCAGAAGGATACTGAATCACTATTCGATGCATGGGAGCGCTACAAAGATATGATGCGAATGTGCCCACATCACGGACTAGAAAAATGGCTGATAATCCACACGTTTTATAATGGACTCTTGTACAACACAAGACTATCTATAGATGCCGCCGCAGGTGGTACACTGATGGACAAGCCTTATGACGAAGCTAACCAACTCATTGAAAACATGGCTCAAAACCACTATCAGTGGGGAGGAGAAAGAACATCTGTGGAGAAAACTCAAACCAAAGGCGGGATGTACGAGATTAGTAGCCTAGATAAAGTTAATGCTAAGGTAGATGCTCTTACCCAAAAGATAGAAAGCTTGACCTTACCTCCTGCAGCTACCGTAGCTGCAGTTACCCCAAGCTGCGAAGTTTGTGGAGTACCTGGTCATGTTGGAACCGAGTGTCAAATCTTAGCAGGAATAACGGCTGATCAGGTAAATTACGCTCAAGGAAATCCTTATGCCAATACCTATAACCCTGGTTGGAAGAACCATCCTAACTTCTCGTACAAGAGCAATAACGCTTTATATGCACCTGGCCAAGCACCTGCTGTACCTCCAGGTTATCAAAAACCCGCCGGTAATGTTCCTAACATTCCTAAGAAATCTAACCTTGAAATCCTAATGGAAAATTTTATCGCTAATCAAGCCCAACAAAACAAAGAATTCCTCAATCAAAACGTTCACACCGGTGAAGAACTAAAGCTATTAGCAAACAAGGTAGATGCCCTAGCCACTCACAACAAAATGTTAGAAACCCAAATCTCCCAAGTAGCACAACACCAAGCTAGTTCTTCCGCACCTGCTGGTACATTTCCTGGACAGCCATAGCCCAATCCCAAAGGACATGCAAATGCTATTACATTAAGAAGTGGGACAGCCCTTGATGGACCGATAGATCCTAGACTCCAAAACCCGACCATGTATCAAAAGCCCGAAAAGGAAATAGAGAAGTCGAAAGATCAATCTGAAAATGTAGAGGAAGACGCGAATGAGGATAGAGAGGCCTCAGAAAAACTATATGTGCCTCCACCACCATACAAACCACCAATTCCATACCCTCAAAGACTTGAAAAATCTAAGAATGAGGGACAATTCAAGAAATTTGTAGAACTTCTGAAACAACTAAACGTCACTATTCCATTTACGGAAGCTATAACCCAAATGTCGTCATATGCTAAATTCCTAAAAGAAATATTGGCTAATAAGAAAAAAATCGTTGAAAATGAAACTATTATGTTAACTGCCGAATGTAGCGCCATAATTCAAAATAACATGCCTCCGAAGCTAAAAGATCCTGGTAGTTTCTCCATACCATGTGTAATTGGAAAATCTGTCATAGACAAAGCTCTATGCGATTTAGGAGCCAGTGTCAGTCTAATGCCATTATCTATTTGCGAAAAGCTCAAATTAGGCGACATGAGACCTACCAAGATGTCCTTACAACTAGCCGATAGATCAGTTAAATTTCCTGTTGGAATGCTAGAAAACATTCATGTCCGAATAGGACAATTTTACATACCGACTGACTTTATAATAATGGACATCAAGGAAGATTCAAACATTCCCATCATACTAGGAAGACCATTTTTAGCGACTGTAGGAGCCATCATTGACGTCAAGAAAGGAAAACTTACCTTCGAGGTAGGAGAAGAAAAAGTAGAATTCATTCTTTCCCAATTCTTTAAAGCCCCTGCTATAGACGACTCATGTTGTCTCCTAGATATCATTGATGAATGTGTCAAAGAACTTGAATGCCAAGAGGACACCTACTCTGAGATGCTGAAAATTCAGACACCGACTGTCCTCAAGAACGAAGACTGGAAACAGGAACACTTAGATGCCAACCTAAGCGAATGTTTAGCCCTAACACCTGATCCTGACTCAACTAATAAGAAACCCGGTATAGAACTTAAAACATTACCCAAAGATCTTAGGTATGAGTTCTTAGATAAAGAACTCGAACGACCAGTTATAGTCAATGCCGAATTAGGAGAGATCGAAACCGAAAAACTTCTTAGTGTGTTAAGGAAATATCCAACCGCGTTAGGCTATAATATCTCAGATCTCAAAAGAATAAGCCCTTCTCTCTGTATGCACCGCATAATGCTGGAGGAGGACTGCAAGACTTCTAGAGAACATCAGAGACGAATAAATCCTATCCTAAGTGAAGTCGTTAAGAAGGAAGTGCAAAAAATACTAGAGGCAGGCATCATATACCCAATATCAGATAGCAACTGGGTCAGTCCAGTTCATGTGGTGCCTAAGAAAGGAGGTGTTACAGTTATAACAAACACAAAAGGCGAATCGGTAGCGCAACGTACGCAAACAGGATGGAGAATGTGTATCGATTATAGGAAACTAAACAAAGCTACACGCAAAGACCATTTCCCATTACCATTCATTGATCAAATGCTCGAGCGTTTAGCCAAACATTCCCATTTCTGCTATCTTGATGGATACTCAGGATTCTTTCAAATTCCCATTCATCCTGACGATCAAGAGAAAACTAAGTTCACATGTCCCTATGGTACCTTTGCATACCGGAGAATGCCATTTGGACTATGTAATGCACCTGCAACCTTCCAACGATGCATGATGGCGATCTTCACAGATTTTTTAGACGGAATCATGGAGGTATTCATGGACGATTTCTCTGTCTGTGGAGAGAGTTTTAACGGATGTTTAACAAATCTTGAATTAGTACTGAAACGCTGTGTTAATGTCAACCTAGTGCTCAACTGGGAAAAATGTCACTTCATGGTGAGACAAGGAATTGTGTTGGGTCACATTGTATCAAACAGGGGGATTGAAGTTGACAAAGCAAAGATCGAAATTATCAAAAACCTTCAACCACCCAAAACAGTTAGAGAAATACGAAGTTTTCTAGGACACGCAGGTTTTTACCGACGTTTCATAAAAGATTTCTCTAAAATCACCAAGCCACTAACTGAGTTACTAATGAAAGAGGCTGAGTTCATTTTCGACGATAAATGCTTGAACGCATTCGAGACACTAAAAGAGGCCTTAATATCGACACCTATTATGCAACCTCCTGATTGGAATTTACCATTTGAAATCATGTGCGATGCGAGCGATTATGCTGTAGGCGCAGTCCTAGGACAACGCAAGGAAAAGAAGCTTCACGCTATCTACTATGCGAGCAGAACACTTGATCCCGCACAAATGAATTACGCCACTACGGAGAAGGAACTCTTAGTTGTGGTATTCGCATTGGACAAATTTCGTTCCTACTTAGTAGGCGCTAAAATCATTATTTATATGGATCATGCTGCGATCCGATACCTACTAAGCAAGAAGGACGTCAAACCGCGATTACTCAGATGGATCTTACTCTTACAAGAGTTTGACTTAGAAATAAAAGACAAAAGAGGAACTGAGAACGTGGTAGCTGACCATTTATCGAGATTAGATGGAATCCAAACCGAGAGTGTTCCCATGAATGAAGATTTCCCTTATGAACGCCTCATTGCCAAACTAGAGACAAACCCTACCGACAGTTCAGATCCACATAATGAAACTTTCACAACTGCGGTAGTAGAATCCATTTGTACTAATACCACATTACCATGGTACGCTGACTTCGTCAACTATTTAGCTGCCGGTGTTTTACCACCTGATTTGACGTACCAACAGCGGAAGAAATTTTTCCATGACCTTAAACACTACTTTTGGGATGAACCACTACTCTTTAAAAGAGGCGCCAATGGTATCTACCGTCGCTGCGTTCCTAATTATGAAATAAACCACGTCATTTCCCATTGTCATTCCGCCCCTTATGGTGGACACGCTAGTACATCGAAAACATGTGCAAAAATACTTCAAGCTGGCTTCTTTTGGCCTACCTTATGGAAAGACGTCCACGTAGCAATTATGAACTGCGATAGATGTCAACGCACAGGAAATATATCTAGACGTGACGAAATTCCGTTAAAAGGAATCCTCAAAGTAGAAGTTTTCGATGTGTGGGGAATTGATTTCATGGGACCTTTCCCCACATCCTTTGGAAATAAATATATTTTGGTCGCCGTCGACTATGTATCAAAATGGATTGAAGCCATCGCCGCACCCACAAATGACACACGTGTGGTACTAAAACTATTCAAGAATATTATCTTCCCACGATTCGGTGTACCAAGACTAGTGATCAGCGATGGTGGCTCCCATTTTATCTCCAGAATCTTCGAAAGGTTACTTTCCAAATATGGCGTTAAACACCGCATAGCCACACCTTACCATCCTCAAACAAGTGGACAAGTGGAAGTGTCGAATAGGGAGATCAAACAGATACTTGAGAAAACCGTAGCCACATCCAGAAAAGACTGGTCCTCCAAGCTCAACGATGCTCTTTGGGCATATCGGACAGCTTTCAAAACTCCTATCGGAACGACGCTGTTCAAGTTAGTTTATGGAAAATCTTGTCATTCGCCAGTAGAATTAGAACATAAAGCTTATTGGGCGATAAAAACCCTTAACTTAAACTATAAGAGTGCTGGCGAGAAACGAGTGTTAGATATCCATGAGCTAGAAGAACTGCGTTTAGACGCTTATGAAAATGCTAATATCTATAAAGAACGAACAAAAAAATGGCACGATAAGCGTATCTCGCGGAAAGACTTTAAGGAAGGAGACATCGTACTCCTATTCAACTCTAGACTAAAACTTTTCCCGGGAAAATTACGTTCCAGATGGTCCGGACCGTTCGAAATTAGCAAAGTTTTCCCAAGTGGCGCGATAGAAATTAAAGGTAGTTCTATCGAACCATTCATTGTTAATGGCCAGCGCTTAAAGCACTATTTTAATGTCGAAAATGTCGACTTCTCGACTTATCTTCAGTTAAGTGAGCCGCCTATCCCATTACCTAACTGAATAGGTACTTACTGTCGAGCCGTCGACATAAAATAAAGGCGCTTCGTGGGAGGCAACCCATGTTTTATTTTAATTATTTTTTTTCTGCTTTAATGTGCTTTTATTTTTCTTTTCTTTTTCTTAATCTTTAAAACATTTTCATGCTTGCATTTCTTACTCTTTTTCTATTTTTCTTCTGTTTTTATTTCTCCCTTTTATTTTTCTTTTTAATTTAACTTTGGCAATTTCCTAACCCGAAAATACTTACTTAATTTCCTTTTCTTTCAAACATTTATCAAATATTTTCAGGGGGGTATTTATTTTTCCTTCGTATCTCACGCTATGGATTGTGCTAACTTCATGAATGTCAAATTGCGAAGCCGACACCAGAGAAGACGGTTTGCAGATCTGGGTGCACGGGAGATGTGTCCTACTATATATGCAGATGATCATGTTATGGCTGCCCTTGGCATTCGCGAGAGTGTCATGTACTTGCTGCACCAGATAGGGTGGGACACCGCTCCTATCTGTCGAAGGTTCTGTACCTACAAAAGGCTGACTTTGGAGTTTCTCAGCACCTTGAGTTTCATTCCAAATCATGGAATGGGATTCAACCGTGGGTTGATTACATTCAGAATGTTTAACATGGATTACACTTACAACCTACGGGAGTTTAACTAGCTGCTTGGGTTCCCTTTTGGACCCGATGTTATTACCATGACACAAGAGAACCTTTTACCTGTATCCGAGCTTGACTTTTTCTGGGGGAGCATTGCTGCTGTTAACCATCCTGAGCCGTCGGATCTGTATTCTGAATGCATTCATAACCCGGCCATCAGATATTTCCACAAGATCATAGCTCACACTATCTTTGGCAAAGAGCAAAATGTCACGTCTGTATCACGCGACGAGCTGTTTATTATGTATTGTGCTTCCCAGAACCGTCCTGTGAACGGTGCAGCTTATATGCTCGCGAACATGGAGCGGATCATACAGACCCCAAATGCACCGATTTTGTTAGGTGGGTTAGTTACCATGCTGTCTAACGCCATTGGACTCCGCCGGCCTATGCTCGGTTCTACTCCGCTTTATGGCATAAAGCCGATGGACATTGCTTTTTGTTTCAACACTAGCATGATTGGAAACCTTGGACCAGATTCATTTGACTTGCTAGTTAATCATCAGATCGTCCATCGTTTTAAGCTGCCTGACCCAAGAACCAGTGTGCACAACCGGGATAACTGGCTGTTTGATCTTCACTACCCTGCTTCACCACCCTCTTACCATCTACAGTTGACATTTATGAGGTTCCAAACAATGCTAATACTGAAGAAGATCCTGCTACACCGCCAGGCTACCATGATCTCCCTGATCCTTGGGAACAAGAGGCTACTTCCGCCGAGACCGCGCCTCAAGCTCCTGAGACTACTCCACCTCCACCTGCTGTTACCCTGGACTCCCTACATGCGGCCATTACGGACATGCGGGGCGAGCTGACTTCCCTTAGGGTGGATTTCATTACCTTCATGGACTTGGTGACTGATCAGTTGGATTATATGCATCAGCATTTGTTTCCACCTCCCCGTGGCTAGATTGCCATTGTTATCTCATTTCCTTCTCTCTTGCATTTTTACATACAGTGAGGACACTGTAAATTTCTGTGTGGGAGGGATTTTTAGTTTAGTTATTATTTCAACATTATTTCAACATTATCATCATTTTTACTTTGAAACAATTTGTTATGCATTTATTAAATTGAAGTTTATTTTTATTTCTTTCCCAATTTACTGTTTACTGTTTACTGTCTATGTTTTATTTACTGTTGTTATTTACTGTCTATTTTTGTTAGTTTTAAAACTTTAATTACTTAAAATAATTAATTACAACAAACATTTCAAATAAACCAAATATATATATATATATATATATATATATATATATATATATATATATATATATATATATATATATATATATATATATATATATATATATATATATATATATATATATATATATATATATATATATATATATATATATATATATATATATATATATATAAATTCTTCAAAATAAAATTCCAATTACCAAGAAAAAAATAATAATAAACTCATCAACGGTCCTGTAACGGATCTTTCATTTAAGACTCTGTCCGCGTTACGACCGTCACACCCCTATGACAAGTGTAACGCGCCTCTTACTTCATGACGAGCGTCACAACCCTGTGACGACCGTCACACAGACAGAAACCAACGGCTGTTACAGAGAACCGTTCCAACCTTCTTCCTTATAAACCCATTTTTCCTTCCTCCATTATCACCACACCACACGAAAAACCACCTAGTCAATCCATTTTCCTTCCAATTTCTAAACTCCCAACACCAAATTAACATCCTCACAATCTCCCATTCTCACATTCCCAAATCAAATCCTTTATCACCATGGCAAACAACCCAAACGCTCAAGTTATCAATTTCAGAATCGGCGAACCTGGGGAGAATCAACGAGCAAAGTATCAAAAATTCCAACGTCGAGGTCTCTAACCCACAAGGTACGTTGACATTGACTGCCTACGAAGTTTGAGACTACTCGACAGTGTCCGCCGATTACTACAAAGCGTGGATTTGTGGAACCTCTGCCGCGAACCAAGACCAATCTACGAAACTCTTACTCTTGAGTTCTTGAGTTCGTTCGCTTACCTCACTCCGTCGGGTGTCACAAACCAATTATTAGGCGTGGCAAAATTTCGCATGTTCGGAGTTGAGCATCAGTTGCCTCAATCCGACATCGCGAGGCTTATGGGATTTTGTTCGGACGAAGGTGCTCATTTTCGGGTACCGGACAGTTTTAATGAGGAGGCTTTCAACTTGTGGCACAGTTTAACGAACATCTGTGCCGGGTCCTACGACCACCTAAACGCTACCCATATCCACAATCCGGCCATCCGCTACTTTCATCGCATTCTTAGTAACACCATTTTCGCCCGCGATAGTAACCATAAGCTTAACTCCAAGGAGCTCTTCTTTCTACATTGTGCGTTCACTGGGCAAAAGATAAATGCCGCCTTGTTCCTACTCGCCCACATCCACTCTATTTGTGCTAGAGGTGGAAAACCTTTCTATTTCGGAGGGCTGGTTAATTCTATTGCCATTGGTCTGAATTATGGTGCTGCTCTTGCAACCTTGCCTTCTATGGCACCGGCTTTGCTAACCTTGGATCACTGCAAAGCCGCACACCTCATCTACGAGCGGGAAGACGGCAGATTCCACCCTGTAATTAGGAATACTGTCTATCAGAATATCATCTTGCCGAACAGGGACCGAATCGATCCAAGTAACCGAGCAAACTGGTTGTTCGACCCTGAAGTTCCCGCAGAGCCTGCACCTGCCCACGAAGACCAAGCTGCAGCCGCCGCAGACGATATACAAAAAGAGCTGGATAGTGCTTCACATGTCCACGACATCCATGGATCCTCATCTGCACCTCCTCCTATCAATCTTGAAGACATCCTCCGCGCCCTCCATATGCAAAATCAAATGAATGCGGCGCTTGAAAGGAGGCAAGCTGAGCAGTTTGAGTCTCTGTGCGCCCAAAACGCTCAGATCTTGACTGGGCAGCGAAACATGAATGAAAGGTTCAATGAGGCGCTGTCCGAGCTTAACGCCTTGAGGATAGATATGAACATATATGGTTTCCAAGACACTGACGCTGAAGCCACTCCTACCAGACGCTCTCGCACCAGGAGCAGAGGGCGTGGTCACCAGTAGTTTGTCTTTCTTTAATTTCTTTATAATTTGTTATTTTTCTGTTTCATTTCTTTTCCTTTTCGTCTTTGTAATTGTACTTCCCCGCATATATACCGCAACATTGAGGACAATGTCGGATTTTATGTGGGAGAGGTACCTTTCAATCTTTAATAAAACTAGCAAATTCTTGCGATATGTCTCGATTCAAATTCTTCGCTTTACTTTGCCATACCGAAAAAAATTTTATTTTTTATTAGCCCGACATACCTACTTTAATGAAATCCCAGTTGAGGAAGCCAAAAATGACATAACAAGATCGATACGGTTCTGTCACCGTGGACTTCCTACTTACGCGATCCGTTTCAATAACCATTATACCGATATTCGGAGTTTCAAGTTCTAGAAGTAACCCCTAGTAGTTTATACTAGCAGTCAGCACCGTCTTGACACAAACCACGTGGAGAATCGATGAATATAAGTGTTTGATGCCTGATTCTAAAGATATCCTTCATATCTCGCTGCAAAAAGAAAGGAAAATTTGTGTACCAAAATATACGGGCACATATAAGAGCTGAGAAAATAATGAAGAAATCCAATGTTGGTTGGTTCAGAGGTATCTGGTTCTGAACTCGGCAGGGCGTGCTACGGCTCGATCCCCCACAACCTCCAATTTGGATAAAATATGTAGGGTTGCCACATTCATGTACCAGACCCCGTGCTAAAGGATCAAAGTCACTAACCGATTACTCCACTACGTGCATGCTAAGGCAAAGGGCTTAATGTGATTGCGCCAGAACGAAACCGGGTGAAATAGATACGAGGAACTCCGGGTAGAGTTATAACGGAACTGTTGGATAGCTCGTTTAAAATGGAAGTCTACGGGTAAGCTTATTGCTTGCGTCATTAGCGTATCTTTAGTGTTTTACTCAAGTATTGGCCGAACCAACGAGGATTTCCCGAAACCACTTTAAAAATCCAAAGGTATGTCATGCTTATGCGCTTGACGAAAACTTGTCCGACCTTTCGAATGACTATTTGCTTGAGGACAAGCAAAGGTTTAAATATGGGGGAATTTGATAACGAGAAAACATATCGTATAATTAACATACTTCTTACCGATTTTATATTCCATTAAGTCGTCTAACCCTCGATTATTCCGAGATTATTTGTCTTTTTTGCAGGTATGACACTTGTCGACTCAAATCAATGAAAAAGGACAACATGAAGAAAGCTAGAGGAAAAACAAAGAGAAAAAGAATTAAAAAAATACAAAGTGTGGACTTCTGGATAGGTGACGATCGTCACGCCCCTGTGACGGGCGTAACACCCCACAACATAAGGAAACGGTCGTCACGCCCCTGTGACGAGCGTAAGATACCACTTCAGCGTGTGACGACCGTCACCCACCTGTGACGTCCGTCACGCGCGTGAAGGAGGACGTTGCGCATAATTGAAGACGTGGGCGTGAAGGGCAGAATAATTCTTCCTGTTTCTACTGAATCTCCTATTTTATTGCCACAATTATTACTACTCCTAGAATTTCTCCACGAAGACTTCATCAAGAATTCAAAATTAAAACTGCTGATTTTTCCTGCTATATATATGAGTACCAAGGCACAGTCCAAGGGTCGAAGAATTTTACTCAGAGCAATATTTACTTTATTTTTACAGTTATTTCCAAATTGTTTTGTTTTGCAATTCTGCTTTCATTTCCTTGTGATTTTCATTCAAGCCTTAGTTTCTATTTTTAAGTGTTAATCCTTCTTACAAGAATTAACACGAATTTCTACTGCAAGTCAAGCTTGAAGATTTGGATTACTGTATTACCTCAAGATTACTATAGCATCTGTAATTCCAGGTTTTTATATTGCAATTATTATTTATTCGTTTTCTATAATATGCCAATTATTGCCATGAATTGTATTTTGAACTTATTTACTGTTAAGTTAATTATGTCTGGCTAAATTATTAATACCGGTATGTGACTGTAAGAACTGAAAGAATTCAATAAGACCTTGGCCAAAAATATTTATAAAACAATTTCTGGTTTCCAATTTCCAATATTAATTTAACTATCCTTGTCACGAGAGTGAGAGGTTAATTAACACGATTTTGCCACGAGAGTGGGAAATTAATTAAGGCAAGAACCTGCACGCGAGAGCTGGGGTTCAACCCAGATAGTGGTAACGAAGCATTGATTTTTAAATACACGAGAGTGTTTTAATAAATTAATTAAATTCAAATTGTTTTCAAAAAGTGTTATTAAATTTAAAGTGCATCCACTAGGTTTAGTAGCATGACTTATTTCATAAACACGAGAGTGTATGTCTCAGGTTTTTAAACAATTAGCTTTTACTGAAATACTTTATAGGCCAAGCGATTCATCGAATTCCCTAAGTCCGATTATCACATACCGGTATAATTAGTACTATTACTTTTAAAACTAAACTGTCTACCCCAAATATCGAATATTCATCGCTTAGTTAGACAAAACTGTAGCATTAGATCGTATGCGATTGATACACAGTCTCTGTGGGTTCGATAATCTTTTAAAACTAGAACGACTAAACTGTATACTTGCAGTTAATATCCCGACAGACTCATAAAGTCCCGATCACAGAGTTTGTTTATCACCAGCAACAGAAATTCATCCTCAATTGAGTTATTTCTCCAAGTCGGAAGATCTATCAACAAAGTATCTCGTCTCCAATAGAGTTATTCCCCACAGAGTTATCCTCAGACAAAGTCTCGTTCGGCCGAATATTTACCGGCCAAGGGGCAAATCCCCAGCACGATCATCTTTGTTCACCATCCCCGACAGAGGTGGAGGAACTATGGTTTTCATAGCAATCGTGGATTTATTTTCCCAGATTCAGATTATCACGTCAACATTAAATGTTCATACATCATGACATATGCATACATCACATATAACATAGTCTCATTTATTTCGAGAACGTCAACATATAATGCATCTAATGTATCGCACATAACTAACCCTGTATTTCTTTCAAGAAAGACAGTTATTATCAGCAACTTCTAGCAGGTCCATGACCAACGCTCGAAGCTAAACAGAGTAATCATCGGCGCGACAAGAATAACCTTACTCAGGTTTCCTCTGCAGTTGTACTCAAACTCATCTCGAAGTAACCCTATTATTCAGGTTCCTTCTCACAGCCCTACTATTCAGGCTTTCATATCGAAGTAACCCTACTATCCAAGTTCCTTCTCACAGCCCTACTATCCAGGATTTCATATCGAAGTAACCCTACTATCTAGGTTCCTTCTCACAGACTTACTATCCAGGCTTTCACATCGAAGTAACCCTACTATCCAGGTTCCTTCTTACAGCCCTATTATCCAGGCTTTCACATCGAAGTAACCCTACTATCCAGGTTCCTTCTCACAACCCTACTATCCAGGCTTTCATATCGAAGTAACCCTACTATCCAGGTTCCTTCTCACAACTCTACTATCCAGGCTTTCACATCGAAGTAACCCTACTATCCAGGTTCCTTCTCACAACCCTACTATCCAGGCTTTCACATCAAAGTAACCCTACTATCCAGGTTCCTTCTCACAACCCTACTATCCAGACTTTCATATCGAAGTAACCATACTATCCAGGTTCCTTCTCACAGCCCTACTACCCAGGCTTTCACATCGAAGTAACCCTACTATCCAGGTTTCTTCTTACAGCCCTACTACCCAGGCTTTCATATCGAAGTAACCATACTATCCAGGTTCCTTCTCATAACCCTACTACCGCTTTCATCTCGAAGTAACCCTACTATCCAAGTTCCTTCTCAAAACCTTACTATCCAGGTTTTTCCTCTATTATCCCCAGACAGCAGTCAACAACACTGTAAAACCTGGACCCGATCAAACACAATTAATTTCACATTTCCCCAGTAAGTCACGGTGCAACATATACCCCGACCAAACACAAGATCACTCCCGCTTCCCAAACCAGAATCCTTTCCCAGTAGAGTAACGGACAACTGAAGATCCTAAAACTCTATTTCTCTCTCAAGACAAGGACCAACATTCCCCGGCGAAGTCCTCCTCAACAATAGGTGTACGGGTTCTCGCAAAGGAATCTCTTATGCAATCGACACTCCTCCAAATGGAATCTGCAAGCCCATTCCCGATATCGCAAGACAAGTATCACTTCATGCGAGTGCAAATTTCTGGGCACTCTAGTGTTCAATCATCTTCCACCTTCAGATCACGAAAGGCAGACAAGCCAATCTACATCCTCAGGTTTAAGAAGATTGAACAGGGTCAGTTGTTGTACCCCAAAATTTTCCATCCCATATTTCTCAATACATGCCAAGTGAGGTCCTCAAATTGCTCAAGGAGGTCCCTGAGTTGACCAGACAAACTCTCTCCTAAGGCAGTCTACCTCAAATTAGGGTTTCATTTTGCATCAAGATGCTTGAGTACAAAGGATCCCAAATGCTCACCATTGTCCTAATATGTTCTCAATATCATCCATGTCAAGTTTCAAGCCTTGCGGAGGAAGTTTGCTCAGTCAATTGCTCAAATACCTAGAAATCGACTATGCTAGGCCAAAAGTCAATTGTGGCCCATATACAGTCAAACCTCAAGATTTTTGGTCAACATCCTAATTTTTAAGTATCATTCATCATTTGATCAAGTTTTGATCATTATTCCTCAAGGATTGCTCACAATTCATCAAAACACAAAAGTTGCTAAATTAGGGTTTTGCAGAAAAAGTCAACTCAACTTTGACCAAGCATAACTTTGTCATACTTTATCAAAAATGACTCATCTAAAGCTCATTTTGAAAAGGATGCAATTCCCTACAATTAATCTTCATCTCCCAAGTTCAAAATATGCACTTACAAGAAGATATGAATTTGGACATTATAGGTCATTTTGAAAAGTCAACAAAAACACCTTTTGGGTCAAAGCTTCATACATGAACATGGAAGACTCAATTGAGATGAGACCAAGAGGGTTTCTTAGAGGACATCCTAATATTTCTAAAAAGTCCAAGAACACCTATCTAGGGTCAAAATTGAGAGAGTTATGCATTGGCCAAGTTGACCTTTTTTGCAAAATTGCCAAAAGTCAAACATGCTCAAATTTGCATCTTTTGCCAAATGGGCCCAACTTTTTATGCTTGCATCTCATTCCTAACATAGTAAATGACCTATGGGACCCTACATGATTTATTTATTCATTTATTTAATTTATTTTGATTTTTATTCATTTAAAATTCAAATAAAATCAAATAAATCCTAATGAATTATATATTGTATTTTAGGGATGATTTGTGCATTGAAAAAAGATCTTATAGGCTGTCAAATGAAGATCAAATTGTGCAAGGCCAATTTGTTTAAAAAGATTGGATTTGAGCCAAATTTGGAAGGTTTACATATGCCATGAAAACAAAATCAAATCTTGAAAAACTTTCAAAGATGTGATCAGTTTTACAACCCTAATGCATTCTCTAATATATATTGAACATTCCCAAAGCAAGCATAAGGGTTAAGCATCCGTGCAGAGGTGAAAGAATAACTCAAAAATTGCAAGAAAAGTGGTGATCCAATTTCTGTGTTAGAGGTCAATTCATGCCATTCTCAAGTTGCCAATAGGTTGTTGGACATTCCAGGAGCATTTTCCAATCAGATTCAAGCCTTTCCACGCCTGGAATTGCAAGATAGAGGTATCACGATATGCCTCCAAATTCGAATTCAGTTTCATCGATTCACTCACCCATTGCATATTTTAATGATATATTTGTGTTTGTCTTTGAGTTTGCAAGCTTTTGATACCATTTAATTGTATTTCTAACGCTTGTACATGAAGATACCATTGTTAGGGTTTGCTCTTATGTTTTAGGGTTTCTCTGTATCAGTAAAATTGGTCCAAGAAAGTAGTACCATAGTGTTTGTGGGTTCAAGATAAACATAACCATGTAATTAGAATTCATTTAGCATGCGTTTTCTTGATGATTGAAAGTTACAGGTTTGTAGCTATAGTGACATGTCTGTAGGTAAATGTGTATATCCTAAAGCGGCGGTGGGGAGGAAGAAGATGGAGGCGTGGCACCCCCTGGTTGGGCAGTTTGAAATTCTGCGCGTTTTTCATACTTAACCATAGTGTTTAATATTTTGTTTATTATTATTATTATTATTATTATTATTATTATTATTATTATTATTATTATTATTATTATTATTATTATTATTATTATTATTATTATTATATATACAAGTAACACATGCAGCTCAGATGGTAAACGTGTCTTGGAAAATGCCTAAGGACCCGGGTTCGATCCCCAAGTCCCATATTTGCTTCATGTTATTTTTCAATAAAGGATTAGGTATGTCTCACGCCCAAGTATCCACCATGTGCTATCAGGATCTGACCATCCAATCCACCAATGCTTCAGATCTAACGCCTTTCCCTTGGAGGACCACTGTGCGCCTCAGTTAAGAATGCGCACTGGATGGGAGTAAAGTCAAACGGGCCTTTGTCCACTTGGGCCCAGAAATTCAGTTTTCACCCCCCTTTTCAGCAACAACATCCAGGCCCAATTCTCTTTTTCTTTTCTTATTTTTTTATTTTACATTTTAATTTGTTTGATTATTTTATTTCTTTTAAAATCAATTTTTTTTATAAAATCATAAAATCAAGAATTCACAAAAAAATTAGAATTAGTTTTTTTTATTATCAAATTTAATTTAATTTATGGCAACTTTAATTTGTTTCTCACAATTAAAATCAACTAGAAAATTAGGTTTACTTCTTTGATTTAATTGTTTCCCTTTTGAAAATAAAATAAAAATACAAAAAATAGGTTAATTTAATTATTTCTCTTAATTAAAATTAATTAGTAATTAGGTTCTTTTTTAAATTCAATAAAGCCTTATTTTCTCAAATAACAAAAACGACAAAAAAATGATTTTTCTTTAATCAATTACAATTAGGTTTAGTCAAGGGTCAAAACCCTAATCGCCTCGCATTTAATTCATCGCGCGTGTTTTTTCATTTATTTTTACAATACTGATGTAATTGTTCACGGTATGTAATAGTTTAATTTAGGACTTTCTTTTATTTATCGTCTTTTACGGGTTTTTTGGCTATGTAATTAATCTCCCTCCCCGAAGCCTTATAATAGCGTAGATTTACTTTCTCGCATTTTAATTCTCGCAAATATTTAACTGTTTAGATGTATGCTAATAGGATTGTATGACAAGAATGCATGACAACTTAATCCAGTTAGACAACCCTAATATGCAAAGATAAATAATTGAAATAAATCACTCGCACATATCACTCTTAGGGTATACTCTCACTTCAGTTGTCTTCGGTAAACAATCATTAAGTATAGGGTGTCTTAGTGGTTACCCTTCTGTCTAAAAAAGATCAAATGTCCCGTTCAGATGTTGCCTCGGAAAGGTTGCCTCGGAAATGTTGCCTCGAATATGATCTTAAGACTTTAGGGTTATTACTAAAGTGTCCTAACATTGCTTTAGTGAATCTGCGTCCCTTTTAAATTGACCCTCACAACTCCAACGACAGTGCTACCTATTTCTCAATGGTAGGATATCGCTTTCTAAAGGAAACGAGAATAGAAACAATCTTTTTTCGAGTAGGTAGATGCTAGTAGATACTTGCTCAAATCAAACTTTTCACACTTACACTTTTTAAAACAACTTTCAAAACAACTTCGTCACACCTTTGAGGAATGATACAAGGGTTATCACGAAGTCAAACTTTTCAAAATAAAGCACATACACAAGCAATTTAAAAAGATGAGCAAGTACCTAAGAGCCCATAGAAAACCATGGATAGAAAGGGTGCTAACACCTTCCCTTTCTATAATCTACCCCCCGTACTCAGAAACATCTCGAAAAAGGTTTTTTCTGTTCTTTTTCCTTTTCCTTTGTTGGATGAAATAAAAGTCGGTGGCGACTCTTGCTTACCGCGACATTTTGCAAATAAAAAACACAAAACACAAACCAGTAAAAACAGTCGGTTCTGCCACCGTATCACAATGTGTATTCAGATTTTAGACATGTTTAGTATTTGTACTGTTCGATTTGGTTGAGAATCGAGGCTTTCAAAAATCTTAACATGGTGATATACATCCTTGTGCTCAAAGGAATGAGATGACGCCCTGAGCTCATTTTATTTTTAGTGCAAGTTGTATAACCAACAGATGAAACAGACCATCCCAGTGGTACAAACAGCGTGCGCAAAAGGCATTTATGTGTAGGGTCCTGAGTTCAAACATTCTTTCTCTTTTTAAACAAATTTCAAACATTCTTCCAACCAATCAAAATAACTCCTTTTTAGTTGATTTTTTACATACTATTTATTTACAAGTTTTATTTTACGAATGCATAAAAATATTACAAAAATGTTTTATTTTCATAATTATTTTAATTAATCAAAACCTTTCTTTAACAAAAATCAAAACAAAGTTCATTTTCTTTTCATTCCAATTCTTGTACATTTATTCACATTTGTGATACGGTGGGAGAACTGACTTGAGGTTTTGCGTTTGTGTTCGCAAATGTTTTGATTTAGCAAGAGTCGCCACCGACTTTTTATTTTATCCTAAGGAAAGGTCAAAAAGCACAGGAAAGACCTTTGAGATGTTTTCTTGGGTCCGGGGAGTAGATTATAGAAAGGGAAGGTATTAGCACCCTTTTATCCATGGTTATCCATGGGCTCTTAGTTACTTGCTTAGATCACTTGCTTTGCTTTTCAATTGTTTGAAATGGTGCTTTGTGTGTGATTTTGAAAGATGTTTTGAAAAGAGGCCATCGTTGTGGCAACCTTTGTAATGATTCTTGTTTGAATGTATACAAAGGTGTTTTTGTCTTTTGAAAAGTTTTCAATGCTTGAAAGTAGGGTTTTGAAATTGTATGGTGAAGTATGTTTTTGAAGATAGCAAGGATGTTTTTGCAAGCTTTGATCAAGTAACTAAGAGTTATATACCCTATTTTACTCAAAGATCTTTCTTATGTTTTTAACCCTTTTAACAGTGTTGTTTCACCATTGTATTTGGTGAGCAACCTTGTGTTAGGATGTTAAACGGGACAGGCGCGGGTCATCGTATAGACCATGATAGCAATTGTGTCAAGTATTTTGGCAATTTTCTTGAGGGACTTGATCATTTTGTTTAGGCAACTCAGATAGCGTCATCGAGGGACTATGATCTTTTGTTTTGTTTTTGTTTTGCCAAAGTACTTGACATGCATACCATGGCCCATTTTTGAAGACAACAAGTAAATTGTAACCCTAGGGGTGCAAGTGTGCATTGTGTTTGTTTTTCATGCATTTTGTCTTTGATTAGGTCAAATTATTTGTTGGTTTTGATTTTGCATACAAACCCTAATTCTCTAATCATGGCATAATTGAAAGCTTAAAGGTGCGAGAATTTAAATTCTACACTATTACAACATGATATAGGGAGGGGGTACAAATTTGAATTGGGGATTATTTTGCAAGAAATTAAACCCTAAATTATTACAACCATATTGAATTTGAAAGACATAATATTTAAATGTACAATATTTAAATAAATACAATAAATAAATATTAGATAAAGTGTATTATGCAAAAAAAAAAGAGTTTTTATTTATTCATGTATGCAAAAAGTATTTTTAATGTAAAAGATATAAAGAAAATAAATAAAGATTAATTTTATTTGTTTTTAGGGCAAAAACCCTAATTTCTAAAGAAAATGGTATTATTTAATATTTATGTACAAAAATGTGTTAACATGTATAAAAATGAAATATATCCAAAAAAGGTATTTTTTAGTATAAAATATCAATAAAAATAAAAATGTATTATTTTTGTGTTTTTTATTCTAATTATTTAATAAAACATAGTATTAAATATATTAAGTGTGTGAAAAAATAAAATAAATTATTTACAAAAATGTATATGTTTCAAGAAAATATTCTCAAATGTGAATAAAAATAATAAATGAAAATATAAGTATTTTTTTTACATTATTTTTAAGTTTAAACAAAATAGTATAAAGTATTTAAATATATTAATGTTAGAACTAATTAAAATAAATATCAAATAAATATAAAAATTTATGAAAATATTTTTTAGGCATTTTTTATGTTTGAAAATAAAATAATAAAATCAGAAATGAAATTAAAATGCAAAAATAATAAATATACAAGAAATGGGCCAGGGGGGTATGAAACTGAAAAAGAGGGTGTTAGAAGCAAAACAAGCCAGCCCAGCCCATCAGCTTCATCTTCTTCCTCCAGACTTTGAAAAAACGCGCGTTTTCCACATAAACTTGTATCTCCTGTATTTGTGATCTTTTGACAAAACTCAAAACATGAAACTTGTAGAGCATCAAACAACGAATCTAACCATATAAAAAACTTAAGCTAACTCTCAAAGACCAGAGAGAATTTCTCTGGCCCTAATTTCTAACCTAGTTTTTTCAGAAAGTTCATGGATGAAATTCTCCTAGCACGATTAATATAAATGAAAACTAAGCACATGTATGGTTTCAGGGCTATGAATACAACATCTTTCATTCACAAACCTAAGTCTAAATGTTCCTAAATAGAGAGATAGAAGTTCATGAAATACTTGTTTCAGTTGAATTCGAGTTGGACAATGCAGCAACTTCCAATGGTGCCTGAGGTTCTTTTGAGCTTGCTTGATGTCCCCTGAACCTTTCCCAATGCTTAGTTTGTTTTGAAGTGGCCTGAATCGTGCTACATAACTCAACCTGTAAAGCTTCCAAACAAAAATTGTGATGTGTGTTAATGGAGTTACAGCAACTTGTGAATGGTCTGGATAGCTTAGGTATATTGATTGGAATGTGTTTGAAGTGAATTTGGACAAAACGCACGAGGGAATTTGATGGTAGCTTGTAATCTGCAGAACTGGCCCTGTTTTGCAAGAAAATGAGGTTTTTGAGTATAAGGGTGATTTAGGGGTGAAAGGCTCGTGCTTCTGGCTTGTGAGGATGTTACAAACTTGTTTCAAAACTTTGCTTGAGTTGGTTTTATCAGATATGTGTGTTATGAGCTTTTTGCCCTTTGACTTGTTTTGAAAGCAAAGTTGGAAGTGAAGTGAGATAGGCCTGTACAGGCTATCTCCAAGCATGCACCAACTTCTTGTACTATGCCTGAGATTGTGGATTGTGTTTGCTGCAAGGAAAAAGGTCCAAGGCTCAAGAAAAATGCAATTTGACATAAAGTGGCCTTTATGAAAATGGAAGTGTAACCTTTATGCTCAAAATGGAAATGCTCATTGTACAAAGCTCTCTTGATTAGAACAATGCCAATGTCCAATGTATTTGTATTCAATTTTCGAGTGTAAATTGGTTTAGAGGCCTGTAATCATGTACTAAGCTAGTTTGGTCAGATTTGCAACTTGGTATGAACATGTATTGGCCATGGTTACAAAGTGAGTTTTTGCCAACTTCAAGCATTCGATTCTCCCTAACCACAAAGGTGTTTGAGGAGTTCTTGGACAATTTGGAAAGCTTGCAACATGTAATATAATCCATCTTTGAAATGCAACTTAAGAATCCAAGTGTAACTATGTGAAAAATGGCCATGAAGATGGGTCAAAATCCTGCCTAAACTAGGGCAAAATTTCTCTAAGTTAAAAGTTTTAGGTACCCTTGTTCCAAAAATCATAACTTGAGATACAAGCTTATTTTGAGAAAAATTTGTGAATCAAAGTTGTAGACTTTGTGATGGAATACAACTTTCATGTTGTAAGTTTTGTTTGAATCCATTTGCATCTTGGTGAAAAAATGGGACAAAGTTAGGAAAAAATAAGAAAATTTTATAACTTAGAAAATTTCTAAGTTATGAAATTTTTCCATTTTAAACTCTAATTTGCAATTTTGGGTTTCTTGATGAACAAGTTTCATAATTTGACATGTCTTGATGGAAAATGACTCTTGGCACTTGATTTTCACCAAAAAGTCAAAGTTTGACTTTTCGGTGTACAGTCAAATTTTGATCAGTTGACTGGAAAATTCATATGTCAATCCTATGCATTTGAGACCTTTTGAACTTGTTGAATAGGTCAAGACAATGTAATTGAGTCATTGAGTCCATGGTTGAGCTTGATTTGCCATTGGCTAGGTCAAACAGTCAAAAATTGCCTTTGTACAATCAAAACCCTAAAAATGACCATTTTGCCCTTTTGGTGATCTGATCAAATTTCTTGTGGAATTATGATCCAAACTTTATCAAATGGTTCATATGAGTTCATAATGTTTACGTGAGTCAAAATTCATGAGATTTGACTGTCAATTGGCCACAATTGACTTTTTCCCCAATACAGCTGATTTCTAGGTCAATTGTCCAATTGACTGGGCAAAAATTTGAATCAAGGCTTGAAACTTGGTATGGACAAACTTATGAGTCCAACATGAAGTATGAAAGTCACTTTGGGCATTGTAGGTCAAAACATCCCTGTGCAAACTCAAACCCTAATTTAGGTCAACAGTGCAAGGAGGTGTCTTGAGCAGAGCAAACCCTAGCTTGATCTTGAGTTCCAAGAGTCTTGTGATGAGAAAATGTTGATGAAATGGGAGGGAAAATTTTGGGGTACAACAACATTCAATATGGTTGTAATAATTAATTAGGATTTAATTTCTTGCAACCCCCATTTGAAAATTTGTATCCCCATCCCCAAGTGATGTAATAGTGTAGTAAATTTACTTTTTGCAATTTACCGCTTTCATATAAATGTAACTAATTAGGTTGTGTATGGCAAGATTAAAACCAATGCTTAGAAAATCCCAATTCAAGACAAAATGCATACAATCCAACACACTTTGCACACATGCACCTCTAGGTTAATCTCACTTGTTGCCTCGAAAAATAGTCATATCCCTCGAATATGGGCGTTTTAGCAAAGACCCTCGATAAAAGATCGTAGTCCCTCGATGACCCTCGATGTTGCCTTCGGTAGACGATCTAGTCCCTAATGAAAATTGCTAAAACATCTCATAGGTTGCCTTCTATGACTATACAAATGACCCACACCCGTCCCTTCACATCCAACGACGGGGCTTCTTATCAATTAATAGTAAGATAGCAACATTTAAAGGAGGAGGAAAAGAACAAAGACCTTTTTAGTAGGTAGGACGCTCATAGTTGCTTGCTTGCTCACGACTAAAAAACCATTTTCACACCAAAAATTTCAATTGAAATATTTTCAAAAGTCAAAACACTTTGTACTCATTCTTATAGAGACGAGAATCATTACAAAGGCACTTTTCAAAATCACTTTCAAAAACATCTTCCACAATCTCTTTGAACTACTTTCAAAACCAACACTTTGTACGCATTCTTATGGAGACGAGAATCATTACAAAGACGCTTTCAAAATATTTTCAAACCCATACCACAAGCATATTTTCAAACAAAGCAAGTGATCTAGCAAGCAACTAAGAGCCCGTAGAAAACTACGAATGAAAAGGGTGCTAATACCTTCCCTTTTCATAACCTACCCCCCAAACTCAAGAAAACATATCTAAAGGTATTTCTTGTTCTTTTCACCCTTTCTTTTGTTGGATAAAAGAAAAGTCGGTGGCGACTCTTGCTATCCGCAACAATTGAAATCAAACACAAAACAACCAAGTCAGTTCTCTCACCGTATTACAACACCTAAGTATTTACCAAGCATACGAGTTTCACCAAAACCAGACAGACACACCAGATTATCCTGAGTGGCCTGATTAATATTGTGTGAAAAAAATATTCTCGTTTTTCTTTGCTAACTTGTTGACCAGACATCCTGCAAAACTTATCCAATATTTGAACTACACAAATCATTTGGTTAATAGTTGCTTCACTAAATAAAATAAGTTCACTCACAAACATGAAATTGGATACAATCAGAACTTCTCTCCCCATCTTGAGATCTTTTCACTGCTCTCTATCCACCATTTGTGTAATAAGATACAAAATATTGTCCATACAAAGCATGAATAAATACAGTGATATTTGATCCCCTTGACAAATTCCTATATTGGTCCAGAAGTAATTTGATTTAGCATCATTGCATTTGATGTTAGTTTCCATGTTGGTCACCACATGCATTATATTATTGCCCATGTTTACTAGAATGTTTATCTCCTCAATGGTTCTCCATATGAACTCCCAACTAAGTTTATCGTATGCCTTAAAAAGATCGAACTTTATAGAAAATAGCCCTCTCTTCCTTGTCCATTTGTCCATACTATGAACCATTTATTGTGCCAAAATAATACTCTTGCAAATGCTTCTTCATGGCATAAACCAGGTTTGATACAAAGACACAAGTTTATGGATACGTTCTTTAAGCCCATCGACTATTACTTTGCTAACAATCTTATATATCATATTACACAGTGAGATTGGTCTGAATTGATTCACATACTCCGAATGATTAACCTTGGGGATTAGATAAATATTTGTTTTTTTAACCACTACCAACTCACTAGGATTATCCCAGACCTTTCTCACAAAATTAATAACGCTCTTTCCCATCAATTCCCATGATTTCTAATAAAACCTAATTGGAAAGCCATTTGGACCTGACATCTTCCACTGGTTCATATTAAAAAGAGCATGCTTGACATCTTCGTCAATGATAACCCTGGATAATCTCTCCCTATAATCTTTCTCTATAAGCGGGTATGTGTGATCAGTTTGGAACCAATCTTGCATAGTATCATTTAAAGAAAAAAACTCCTTATAATGATAGTTGAAAATATTACAGACACTCTCTCGATCCTCGATTTAATCTCTGTTATCATCTTCTATCATGGTAACTTTATTTCTTCTGCTTTTATGCAAAAAATTTAAATGGTAATACTTTGTATTTTGATCACCATCTATAAACAATTTGGCCATCTACCGTTGAAACCACGTGAGACACTCTTGCTTTAAAATCTCATCTAATTCACTCTAAAGCTTGTTTTCCAGAAATTTTAATCCACCCACATTATTTCTAGCATGCATGCGATGTAAAATCCCTTCCAATTTTTTTAACTAACTATTTTTTCTTTCTTAACAATACATCTAACATATGAAACTTCCACTCCTTTGTTCCCGTCTTCACATTCTCTAGATTGTCTTCTATTGGCATATTTTTATTCTAGTTTTATTTCAGCATTCTACAATACGAGTCACTTAGCATCCAAGCACTTTCAAACCAAAATTGGGGAATGGCTATCAGATGCGACATACCAAAATGACAAATTAGCCAAGGATGGTGATATGAAAAATCCAACCTTGCTAGCACTTTAACATAATCATTAGGGAAATTAAACTTCCACTTATCATTACTCAAATCTCTATCTAATATTTCATATATCCCCTGATAACCATTATACATTGGCCCCCTCCATGCAAATATAACACCAACCGAACCAAGATCTATCTAATTACACTCTTCTAATCGATCTTTAAAAAGGCTACATTTACAACAAAAAAAATAATTGGCACCCATCTTTTTTCTCATGGCTATAATCAATGTCATTAAAATCTCCCGCCAATGGCCACGAGGCTTGCATATTATAGCTAATATTCTTAAGATCTTCCCATATTATTCATTTGTTATCTATGTTAGGGCTTGCATAAACAGAAGAAAATTATCAGACATTGCCTTGGTAGTATTGCACTCACACATGCATATACTTGAATTTCTTGACCTCCAAATTAACAGACATGTCTTTCTCCTTCCAGACAACCATAATACCTCCTAAATACTCATTCACTTACGACACAAGGAACCCACAAAATCCTTGCTTAATGAAAGCTCTCTTCAACTTTAATGGGTCACAACGAGTTTCTACAATAATTAGCATGCCATGATTGCTCATTTATACATATAATTTTCAATACTTGTAAAATACAGTATTGGCCGCACCTCTGCAGTTCTAGACAAAAACATATTTTGACTTACTCATCATAGTTATGTCAGCAAAAAGTATGAATTCTACCAACTCCATTATTGTTCCTAACTTAATGTTTCATTAACTACCTCCATTCCAGTCTTGGATGTCTCCATAAGTTATTATTCCCTTGAACCAATGATGTCATCACTCCTTTGTTCCCATGTTACATTCAAAGCTTCCTGGTATGTACAGTCTTTATATGATTTATCGTGTCCATCTTTGGTCTAGGAACGTTTGGCACTACCATCTTCTTTTTAATGCCCACTGTTGTACCCCAAAATTTGCCCTCCCATATTTCTCAAAACATTTCAAGAAAGATCCTCAAGTTGCTCAAGGAAGTCCAAGGGTTGACCAGACAAGCCCTCTCATAAGGCAGTCTACCTCAAATTAGGGTTTCATGTTGCATCAAGATACTTGAGTCCAAGGGATACAAAATTCTCACCATTGTCCTAATATGTTCTCAAGATCATCCATGTCAAGTCTCAAGCCTTGCAGAGGAAGTTTGCTCAGTCAATTGCTCAAAGGCCTGAAAATCGACTATGCTAGGGCAAAAGTCAATTGTGGCCTACATACTGTCAAACTTCATGATTTTTGGTCAACATCCTCATTTTTAAGTATCATTCATCATTTTATAAAGGGTTGATCATGATTCATCAAGGATTGCTCATAATTCCTCGAGAACCAAAAGTTGCTAAATTAGGGTTTTGCAGGAAAAGTCAACTCAACTTTGACCAAGCATAACTTTCTCATACTTTATAAGAAATGACCCATAAAAAGCTCATTTTGAAGAGGATGACATGCCCTACAATCCATCTTCAGCTCCCAAGTTAAAAATATGCACTCACAAGAAGTTATGAATTTGGACATTATAGGTCATTTTGAAAAGTCAACAAAAACACCTTTTTTGTCAAAGCTTCATACATAAACATGGAATACCAAATTGATATGAGAACAAAAGGGTTGCTTAGAGGACAACTCAAGCTTTCTAAAAAGTCAAATAATACCTTCAAAGAGTCAAAATTGAGGAAGTTATGCATTGGTGAAGTTGACCCTTTTTGCAAAATTGTCAAAAGTCAAATATGCCTAAAATTGCAATTTTTGCCAAATGGGCCCAATCTTTTGCACCTGTTTTGAGTTGGTAGCAGGCCCATGATCCCTAGCCCTTGCCACTTGTCATTATATTGTTTTTATTATTTATTTTGATTTTGATTTTGAATTAAATCAATTTTAATCAAAACAAATCATGGAAAAATCCAAAACATTGAAATCCAAAGATCTTGTACATGTTTCAGGTCCTACATCCAGCTAGCAATTGATTGAATTCGTGCAAGGACTTTGAGTGCATAAAAAGGTTGAATTTGGCCTATTTTTGGAAAGATGTTCAAAGGAATCAAACCAAGATCAAAAGCAATGATGGAGGAAGATTGAGATCAGGTTTTCAACCCTAATCCAATCCTTGATATATATTGAACATGTGCAGACCTAAAACAAGGCTAGAGAGAGGCGCATAAGGTCAAAACAAACTTGCAAAAAACAAAGAAAAGTGGTGATTCGAATTCATAGTTACAGGCTATTCCAAAGCCTCCTGACCATCCTAATCGCTTAATGGGGTCACCAGCAAGCAAAACCAATCAAGAGCAAGCACTCTCAAGCCCTGAAACTCACTGTAAGTCAGCCACGACTTTGATGTGTTTTTGAAATTGATTTGCATAATTCCGGCATCTATAGCATGAAATAATGGTATATTCTTGTTCATTATCACATTTGCAAGCTATCTGGCATATTTAATTGCATTTTTTTTTGGACTGTATGAGATTTCACCATTGTTAGGGTTTGTAGGTTCGATTTGGGATCTTTGTGTACAGGTGAAATTGGGCCATGAAAGGGGCACCATTGTGCTCAGCAGGTCCATACGAATCTATCCATGGCCTTATTTTTTATTTATCATGCTTGTATTAGATTTTGAGAATTGCAGGACCTGTAGCTATGGACAAACATCCGTAGGTAAAAGTCCGAGACTTTTAACAACGGTGCAAGGAGGAAGACAACTAGCGTGGCAGCCTCCCATTCGTGCATTTGAATTCGCGCGCGTGTTTACAGCTAACGTTACTTTATTCCTTTTGTTATTTTTGTTTCATTTAATAATCAACTGAATCAATTGGCCCAGTGGTGGCTAGGCAAGCGATAAGGCGTTGGGGAGCTTGAGGTCAGGGGTTCGACCCCTGCCTCCAACATTTGCATTTTTCTAGATTTTTCTCTACAGATCTAATGTTCCACAAGGCATAAAGGCCACCATGGGGCATCATCTCCTAACCATCAGATCACCAACCATCCAGATCTGAAGGCCATCATTGAAAGTCCACCAAAGCCCTCAGTCAACGCATGGCAAGAGATCATAGAGGTCAACATGGGTCACCTTCTTTTGGGCCCAAAATCTGATATACACACCCCCCAAATTACTTTCAGGCCCAATTTTCTTTTATCTTTTCTTTTTATATTTTATTTTATTTTATTTATTTATTTATTTTACTAACAAATTAATTATTTCTTTTATAAAAAAAATCACAAAATAAATATTTTCATCCAATTAAATTCAGGATATTTATTTTTTATACAAAAAATTAATTAATTTAATTAGGTTGTTAATTTTAGGTAACTTTAGTTGTTTTGTAAATAAATTAAAATTAACTAGAACAATTAGGTTTTTTTGTTCCTAATTAAATTCTATTTTCTTTTCTTAAAAATAACAAAAACACAAGATTAGGTTAAATAATTATTTTCTTTAATCAATTTAATTAGTTAATTAATTTTGTATTCATTTTTAAAAACCTAATTCTTTTTCTTGAAAATAATTAAAAACAACAAAAACAATTTTTTTCTTCTAATTAGGTTAGAATGGGGTCAAAACCCTAATTTCTTATCGTCCTTAATTTCCTCGCGCGCGCTTTATTATATTATTTTTCTATATTAATGTAATTTGCTCACAAGTTGTAATAGATTAATTAGGTTTTTTTTTACTTTTATCGCTTTATTTTTAAGGGTTTCTTTTTGGCTATGTAAATACCCGAAGCCTTGTAATAACGTAGCTTTACTTTCCGCACTTTAAATTCCACAAAATATTAAATTGTTAGATGTATGATATTAGGGATGCATGACAAGAATGTATGTAAAACTTTAAAACGGTTAGCTAACCCTAAATGTGCAAAGATGATAAACTTGAAATTGAATCACTCGCACATGCGCACTCCTAGGGTACACTCCCACTTCGGTTGCCTTCGGTAAGCGGTCATTAAGTATAGGATATTTTAGTGGTCGCTCTCTTGTCTAAACAAAGATCAAAGTCTCGTTCGGAAAGGTCGCCTCAGATACGTTGCCTCGAATATTGATCTTAAGACATTAAAGTTATTACTAAGACGTTCTAACATTGCTTTAGTGATCGTACGTCCCTTTTGAATTGACCCTCAAAACTCCAACGATGGTGCTACCTACTCACTAATAGTGGGATAGTGCTGTCTAAAGGACACAAACATAGAACAATTCTTTTTTCGAGTAGGTAGATTAGCTCTTAAGTACTTGCTCAAAACAAATAAACTTTTTTCATACTTACACTCCTTTTCAAAC
The DNA here is from genome assembly GCA_948472305.1 of Vicia faba. NCBI lineage: Eukaryota > Viridiplantae > Streptophyta > Magnoliopsida > Fabales > Fabaceae > Vicia > Vicia faba. The sequence continues at coordinate 1,109,484,977 of OX451735.1, read as the reverse complement.
AAAGTTTTCAAAAACACTTCGTAACACTCTTGAAGACAGAAGCAAGAGTTAAATCAAAGTCAAAACAAAAACTTTTCAAATCACAAAAACACACAGAAGCAATTTTGAAAATGATGACCAAGTACCTAAGAGCCCGTGGAAAACCACGGATAGAAAGGGTGTTAATACCTTCCCTTTCTATAATCTACCCCCATACTCAAAATCTCGAAAAGAGGAATTTTTTTGTGCTTTTTTACTTTCCTGTTGGATAAAATAAAAGTCACTGGCGACTCTTGCTTACCGCGACATTTTGCAAACATAAACGCAAAATGCAAACCAACAATTCCTAAAAATAGTCCCGGTTCTGGCCACCGTATCACACCCACATTCTTAGAAACCTTTATTCTACCATCTTTTATTTTTCACGTATGCTTTTCCACTTCATTATTCATGTGTTTCCCACTTATAATCTGTTACCCTCCCATCTTCTTTTTTATATTCGCCAATGAGTTCATAATATTATTCACATTGGTTTCCTTCAAGATCTCTATCAAGTTTTCATTAATTTTCTTTTGATGCCCCACATACTTCTCTTTGAAGCTTGTACTTCTAACACGTGTTGCCATTCTACAATTCTTACTTGCTTTTTCCTTTATCATTTGTGTTTTATTATGTCTCTGATAATTAATTCTCATAGCCTGGATTTTATGTAATTCAGGCCCATTCGTAATCTTTTATGTTATTATTCATCACCTCATGATTGTACTCCTTGGTCTTCAAACTTTATTTTGTCTGATCTCTTATTGATTCCCTATTTGATTCTCTATTATTTCTCATCCAGAATTAGATCTTTAATCAAACTAGAGTTAGAAACTTCATCCAGATTCGTCATTTTACTGATGCCAAAAGTAGAATCGATGACGAGTACATTTTTACCAGAGGAGAATGAGAGATATTTGTGCTTACTCAACATGATGAAGGAGAGATATTTGTTCGCGTTACAAGTTCACTGATTTATGGGCAAGCTGGCGATTCCATCGGCATACCGTCTCAAACACCCCCTCAAAGAAAAATATCTAAACAAGAGAATTAATAAATAATATAACTAATTCCAGATATCTAATATGCATATATCAACTAACACAAGACTCACAATTTTAAAAAGAGATTTAAAAATAAAATAAAAAGAAGAAGACAAAGATGTAAAAGAATAATAATATAAAGGCAAATTAATATTATGAAGTAGAGGAAAAGTGCATAAAACTCAACAAAAAATACAATAAAATTACATTAGTTTTTAAAATGATAGAAGTTTTTTAAATTTGTTAACTTATGACTTTTTTCTGCTAAGTTTACATTTACGTGAATTGTTGATTCTGTTTTATTTATTTCAAAGTGTAGGTATTAGGAAAAAAATGATGGATCTCGAGATACATATCTAAACAATCAATCAAAAAGAAAGAAAATTTAAACACTCGAATATTTGTTGCTACTATATTAGTAGTATGTTTGCTGACTCTGAATACAATGCCACACTTTTTTGATCTCTCTTAACAAAATTTTCCAAATAAATTAATATAAATTAAGATAGATGTTGTTTTGTAGTTTGAAGAATGTCACAATATTTTTAACTTGTTTAAATTTTGAAGTTGATGCTCTAATTACAGGGTGTTTTATAATTGAGTTTTAAGTCAATTTAATTTAATTGGCTTAAAATTAGAAATGTCACGGTGTTGTACACTTGTACTGCGTGTAATTTGAGGAAATTTCCAATTAATATATTAGGTAATTACTTAAAAGCCATATTGTTCAATTTTGATAAAATTATTTTTAAATATTATAATTTAAAATTATCTTAATTAATAATTTTATTAGCAATAATTAAGCAAATTTAATCTAATATTTTATAGAACCAAATGTTTCCAAATTCTCATTAGTATAGTTCAACACATATTAATGGAAACTTAAATCTTTACAATTGAATTTCAATTTCAAAAAAATCCTCTAAAGCATCATGGGTTGCATATATAAGATGTTCAGATGAAATTTTCATAATTCAAGTCTTGTAACAGGGTAATACGGAGTGGTAACCGGTTATAAAGTGGAGAAAAATACTTTTGCAGACGAGAAAAATTGTTTATAAAATACGTTAACCGATTACATCTGTGCTGATTTTGTTTTTACGTTTATGTGGTAACTGGTTAACGATTTGTGTTAACCGGTTATCAGCTCAATTTTTTTAGCTTTTCAGGTTGTTTAGTGGTTTGTTTTTGTTCTCACTTGTTGGACATCACTTGTATAAATATCTTGGAGGCATTTCATGTGAAGGTTATTGCAAAAAATAATTGTCACCCTGAAAAACTCTCTCTAATTCTCTTAATCTCTCACTATCTTCTTCTCCATAATCAATAAACCTCCATTGATTTACCAATTTTGTAATTTTACGCTCTAATATTTAACATCAATGACCTAGTTATTATCCAATCCGCTATGCAAACATGACTACCGTCTCCAATGATAGAGACCATACAAACCTATCAACCCTTGAATCGTAGAATTACGACAAATGGTCCAAGCAAATAAAGGTGTTGTTTGGGTACCAAGATATTCTTGAAGTGATCAAGAATATAGTAACTCCTTTTGTTGCAGAGGAAACCGAGGCACAAAAGGTTGCATTCAATGAAGAAAAGAAAAAATATTACAAGGTACTATTCTTGATCCATTCTTGTGTGAATGGTGACAACTTTGAGAAAGTTGGCGATTACGAATCCACAGAGCAAGCGTGAAAGATCTTGAAAAAGGCATATGAAGGGTCTAATAAGGAAAATGTGGTAAGGTTACAAACTCACAAATGATAATTTAAATTGATTCAAATGGAGGATAAAGAGACAATCAATGATTACATAATGTGAATTACGCGATCGGTGAACCAAATTAATTCTTGCAGAGAAGTTGTTTCAGAGCAGAATGTTGTATTGAAAATCTTGAGTTCTTTGACACCAATATTTGACAACATTATAGTGGTGATTGAAGAGTTAAAGGATCTTCTGACGTTGAGTAAAGAGGAGCTTCAAAGCTCTCTTGAGGCTCATGAACAAATGATGGATGATATGAGTAATAACAAGGCAAAGACGAAGATCAATTCTCAAGCACAATTACTGAGAAGAGCAAGAAGCCGAAAGGAAAATGGCACATGAAAGGAAAGGAGAATTTTCAAAATTTTCATTGGAAAATATTCACAAAATTCAAAGAGCTTGACGAATCAAAGTGGTGAAAGCAACAAAAAAATGGTGGTCAAGGCAACTATGCCGAGAATTTTGACAAGAGTAAAGAACAATGATTTAATTGTAAAAAACTTGGTTATTTTGCAAGAGATTGCAATACAAAACAGAGGGAATCTCAAGGAGATGAGGCTAAGGTTGCTAGACAAGAGGTGAATTAGGAGAACACACTCTTGGTAAGGATCACGCAAGGAGGATGCATCGTTATTAAGCTTTTGGGCATCAACAACACTAATTATATGAACGTTGCAGAAACATGTGCGAAAGAAAATGTTAAGGTGACTATGAGAGAAGGAGTCCAATGCAGTGAAGAGTGATGCTTGGATTTTGGTTGTTCTACACATATGAAAATTATGAAGGATTTGTTTGTCAAAATCAATCAAGCCACGAATAATAATGTGAAATTTGCGGATGTCACCACTTTAGTGGCCGACATGGTCAATGACGTTTTGATCATGAGAAGGGTTGATGGGCATTCCTTGACCAAAGATGTGTTGTACATTCCTGGAATCAAATGTAACATTCTAAGTATTGTCCAATTGCTTGAGAAGGGTTACAAGATTTACATGGAAGACAAGACTTTGCACCTTATGGATGCAAACAAGACTTTGGTCCTTAAAGCTCCTATGTCTTCCAATAGAACTTTCAAGATTGAGTTGAATGTGATGGAACATAGGTGTCTTGCTACAGTGGCAAGTCAAGATGAGTGGTTGTGTCACTACCGTCTTGGGCATCTCAATTTTAGATATATCAACGTGTTGCAAAGGAAAAATATGGTAACTGGGTTGCCATCCATCAACATTTCACTTGAGATCTATGAAGAGTGTGTGCAAGGGAAGTGACATAAGACTAAATTCAATAAGGATGCATGTTATAGAACCAAGCATCACCTTGAAGTGGTATATTCTGGTGTGTGTGGGCCTATACAAGTTGATTTGTGTGGTGGAAATATGTACTTATCACTTTTACCAATGATTTTAGTAGAAATACGTGGACATACCTAAACAAGAGAATGACGAGGTATTTGAAGTGTTCAAGAAGTTTAAGTACATGGTTGAAAGACAAAGTGGTCACCAGCTCACAGTTCTTAAAACATATAGTGGATGTGAGTATGTCTCAAATGACTTTAGGAAGTATTATGACGAAGAGGGGACAATACTTGAGGTAGCACCACCCCGTACACCGCAGTAAAACAATGTTACCGAGAGGAAAAATCGATCAATTATGAACATGGTGAGAAACACATTAAAGGGAAAAAACTTGTCGAAAGAGCTATGGGGAGAAGTGGTTTCCGCAACTACCTATTTGTTGAATCAGTGTCCTACAAAGAAGCTCGAGAAGATAACTTCAGAAGAGACATGGTATGGATTCAAGCCGAATCTAAACCATTTGAGAGTTTTCAGTTTTGTGGTGTATCAACACGTTTCTCATTTAACTTACAAAGAAGTTGGATGACAAGGGTGAGATGATGATACTTGTTGGGTATCACCTTACTAAGGGTTATAAACTATTTGATGTTGAAAATAGGAGAATCATGGTCAGTCGAGACGTCGTAATCGACAAATTGAGGCATGTCAAACAACTTGTAACTGATTACCAGCAGGTGTTAATCAGTTAGAGGAAATCAATAACCGATTACACACATGATTTTCTGGATTTGGCGAAACGGAAAATGCTGAATAGGCGCGCGTCGAAGTCAAAACAAAGGAAAATGTTATACGATCAACTAGGAAAAGAGGTTTGTCTCAAAGACTCCAAGATTGTGAGATATTCTGAATAATGAGATCAATGATGATCGTGATTTTGTTCACTTTGTGCTTATGGCCGAATCTGAGCCTGTTAACACGAAAGAGGCCTTGAGTGATCCAAAGTGGGTTTGTACAATGAAAGAGGAACTGAAATTGATTGAAAAAAACAATACTTGGGAGTTAGTTGATCTATTAAAAGGTAAGAAGATGATTGGTGTAAGATGAGTCTATAAGGTGAAGGCAAATCCCAAAGATGAGATAATCAAGCACAAGGCTAGGCTAGTTGCGAATGGATTCTTGCACAGAGAAGACAAAACCTATGATGAAGTATTTGCACCAGTTGCCAGGATAAAAATCATAGGGCTAGTTTTTGATATTGAGAATAACAATAATTTGTCTATATATCAAATGAATGTGAAGTCCGTGTTTTTGAAAGGTCCGCTTGAGGAAGAAGTGTATGTAGAACAACCCCTAGTTTTGTTGTAAAGAATCAAGAGGGTAGATTTTACAAGTTGAGAAAAACACTATATGATTTGAAACAAGATCTAGGAGTTTGGAACAAACATTTAGATGATTTCCTAGTTGATGCTGACTTCAAGAAATGTGTGTCCGAGCATGAAGTTTATGTGAAGACGGATGCAAGTGAAGGTGCGATCATACTTTATCTATATGTGAACATTTTGTTGATCACATGCAGCAATGATAAGAGTATTTCTAAGTTCAAAAGCGAGCTTATAAAAGAATTCGAGATGAGCGACCTTGGAATTATGACATACTTCCTTTGCATAGAGTTTCACAAGTAAAAAAGGGGCTGCTTATGCATCAAAGGAGATATGCTCTTGAGATATTAAAGAGGTGTGATATGGAGCATTATAATGCTTCCATCACACCAGCTGAAGCATGGTTGCAGCTGTCCAAGAGTCAAGAGGAGCAAAACTTGGATCCTACTCAACATATGAGGTTGATTTGATCATTATGTTACTTGTGCAATACACGGCCAAATTTGGAGTTTAGTATCGATATTATAAGTAGATTCATGGAGAGACCGGATGTGTCTCACTTGGCAGCAGTCAAGAGAATCCTAAGATACGTCAAAGGGTTTATTGGCTACAAATTTCTCTTTCTCGCAGCGGATACGGGCAGAAAATGCAATTTACTTAATCTTATTGATTCCAATTGGTGGGGAGATAAAGATGATCATAAGTCTACAACCGGATACATTTTATGTTATGAGGAGCACCAATCTCATGATGGTCTAAAAAGTAACTAGTAGTTGCACCCACATCTTGTGGGGAAGAGTATATTATCGCTTCGTTATGTGCATGCCAAGCCGTATGGTTAATGAATATATTGGAAGAGTTAGGCAACAATGAAGGTGAGACTATCACACTTTTGGTTGATAATATTTCAGTTGTTAATCTTGCTAAGAACCCAATTGCACTTGGGAGAAACATGCACATTGAGATTAGGTTTCACTACTTGAGGGAGCTTGTGAGTGAAGGCAAGTTAAGATTGAGATATTGTAGAAATGAAGACCAAGTTGCTGATTTGTTGACTAAGGGAGTCACAAATAATGTGTTCAAGAGGTTGAAGATGAGAATGAACATGGAAGACTTGGAGCACTTGAATTAAAGTGGTGTGTTGGATGAAATTTCTATAATTTAAGTGTTGTAACCGGTTAACACAGGGTGGTAATCAATTACAAGGTAGAGAAAAACACTTATGCATAAGAGAAAAGTTGTTTTTAAGTTGTGGTAACCGGTTACACAAATGCGTTAACCGGTTACACAAATGCATTAACCGGTTACACCTATGCTGATTCTGTATTTATGTTTCAGTGGTAACCGATTTAATGATTTGTGTTAACCAGTTACCAACCTGATTTTTAGCTTTTCAGGTTGCTTAGTTGTTTGTTTTTGTTTCCAATTGTCGGACATCACTTGTATAAATGTCTTGGAGACATTTCATCTCAAGGTTAATGAAGAAAACACTTGTAACCCTCAAACACTCTTTAATTCTCTTCATCTCTCACTACCTTCTTTTCCAAAATCACAAAACCTCTATTGAATTACCAATTGAGTAATTGTATATTATAACATAAGAGTCACGAAAATACAACATGAATTATTGAACCGTGTTTAATTACAACTCTAAAATACTCACTAGTTTTCACCGTGTATTCAATTTCAACTAAAATACTGACCAGTTTTTTTATTTATTTTTACTTTCGCACCGATTCCAACCTATATAGTAGATTGACTAACTGATTGCTTTAAAATATACTTCAAAATAAAAATTTTAAATGATTTTTTATTGTAGTCAATTAAAGAAATCAGAAGTAATTCACAATTAATATACATAAAATTTAATAGACATACATCGAGTGTAACATTTTGTTACACGATTGTCCAATAAAAAATCACCAATATACCATTTCATGCAAGTCATTTTAAAACATAAAATATAATTTGGTGGGGGTGAAAATGTTTATTGATCACGGTGTAAAAAATGACTCTTATTTGTGAAAAAATTTCATCCGTTTTCTAAATAATATTGGCCCAATTTAAAAAAAAGCCCAAAATAAAGAGATTAGAAACCCAAAACAAGTTGGGCCAAATACACCTAGGGTTTGTATAAGTATTTAATTCTGCTTTTAGGGTTTAAGTTCTTCCTATCGCCGATACAGACGCATAGCAAACACAGCAGCCGGAGTTTGCTCATTCTTCAGGTAAGGTATGGTTCCGATTCCCATTTTCCGATTAGGTTATAAGTTATCGTTTTTATAAGGGATTAGGTTATTAATAATTGTTGTTTTAAATTAATTTTTTTCACTTAATTAACGAATCAGTGAATGATTCAGTTTAGTGCAAATTATAAATTCCTTGAATCGTTAGGGTTTGTTGTTATTTTGTATATAATGAACCGTCATTGTTAGATGTTTGTGAATGATTTTAATTTTTAATTTTTGGTGGATGTTAATAAACTCATACAGTTGTCAAGATGTTCACTTCAAGGAAGAAAATCAGCAAAGATAAGGGTGCTGAGCCAACTGAATTTGAAGAATCAGTTGGACAGGTTATATATATTGATTCTTTTTTTTGTGTTTGCTTGTCAGTTTCAATTACGGAATGTAAACTAATTATTGTTTAAGATTTGTTGTTGTAGGCGTTGTTCGATTTAGAGAACACCAACCACGAGCTTAAAAGTGAGCTAAAAGATTTATACATCAATTCAGCCGTGTAAGGATGTGTTTATTTGTTGTTTGTTAGAAGATACATATGTTTTTGTCCTTATATCAATTTCTACATTGTTTTCATTCTACAGTCAAATTGATGTGTCTGGCAATCGCAAGGCTGTGCTTATCAATGTCCCCTACAGACTCAGGAAAGGTTTCCGCAAGATTCATGTCAGGCTTGTTCGGGAGCTTGAGAAGAAATTCAGCGGCAAGGTATACAATATCATTTACTTAGATTGGCAAATATTTTTTCTATCTATTTCCTATGCATTATTTGTCGCCCATTTATTTTAAACCACTCTAAATTTTGGTCCTTAAACTTGTGGGACATGAAGAAGATATAAGCATCCTAATTTATTGTATACTAACGAACATGTAACTTTTAGGATGTAATCCTGATTGCCACAAGGAGGATTGTAAGGCCTCCTAAGAAGGGTTCAGCTGCTCAGCGCCCCCGCAGCCGCACACTCACTGCTGTGCACGAGGCAATGCTCGAGGATGTTGTATTACCAGCTGAGATTGTTGGAAAGCGCATCAGGTACCGCGTTGATGGGTCAAAGATTATGAAGGTAAGATAATTAAATAGTTGTATTTAGTCAAGTTTATGTGTAATTCATCATGTATATTATACTTTGATTAAAACACAGATGAATAAAAACAATCATCACTTTTATTATATAAAACAAATAACAAACTATTGTCCTTAATTTTAACTTAATTCTTGTGTTTTTCTATGGATATAGGTGTTTTTGGACCCAAAGGAAAGAAACAACACTGAATACAAGTTGGAGACCTTTGCCGCAGTTTACAGGAAGCTTTCAGGCAAAGATGTTGTTTTTGAGTACCCTGTTACTGAAGCTTAGGTTCTAGTATTTCCAGTTTTGTATTTTTTTTATCATGAATTGCATATGGTGAATTCTTGTTAAATTTTGTTGAAGTTGGCTATGACTCTGGGTTTTGTTTGGTGACATTTGAAAAACAACTTCAGTTTATTTTATCAATGTAGCCTATGATATACTATTTATTATAGCACCCAATGACTCTTATTTCTAAATTTCATTCTTTTTCTTGATCTGGAATGGATAGTTGATGAGCTCATATTTAGTGGGAAGTCAACTGATGATTGATAGTAAATATGTTAGCTGATTGCACTTACACTGCTGAGTAGTAGTATTAGTGGTTAACTGGTGTTTTATTAAGTTAGATGACTTGAAAAAAATCAACTAATATTGACATTTTTTTTTCCTTGTAAGATACAAGGGCAAAAGTTGATTAAAAAAAGCCATATAAACTAAATCTATAGATTATTGATAAAACTAGGTAAATTAAGTCATAAGTTTGTGAGAGGGAGCATCTTGATCTTTAGCTTTTTGATGTTGTCAGTTTCACTGAGGGAAACGAATAATATTTGTTTCCTTAGCTGTCTTATTAAGATCAGATTACCCAAAGGTTACCCAAATTTCTCCATATTTATGGAGGTAGGAAATACATATTTAAGAGAATTTGAACATTTTGCAAAGAGGTGTAAATTCATGATGATATCACATTACAGATCTTGAATATTTTGTAAAGAGGTGTAAATTCATGATGATATCACATTACAGAGATTTTGAATATTTTGTAAAGAGGTGTAAATTCATGATGAGATCACAACACTTGGATTTGTCATCATAATGTTCTTGATGAGAGTAGGAATGTGATTTGTCATCATAATGTGATATTCTTGTAGATTACAATCCTGTATGGTGATAGAAGCTTTACAATCGATAACCCTGTGGGTTGTTGCAAGCAGAGATTTTACAATAAATGAAGCACGGGTTGATACAAACTTTATGATCGATAAATAGGATTGTTGCAAACAAAAATGTTATAATTAATGAGCATAAATGTCGTGGTTGACAAAGTCAAGATGTTGACTCATTTTTCTTTTGTTGGAAAAAAAGAGGACTAAAAGATCAAAGAGAAAAAACTACATTGCAATCAACATAAAAAATGTTGATAAGGGAAGCAAGGAGATGTTGACAAGGGAAGCAAGGAAAATACTTACATAAATACGAACATAACACGTAATCTTATAAAGAATCAATCACAATTTTTTCATTAATTAAAAAACAAAAATAAATATTTATATCTCTTTCATTATCACAACTACCTCACGATTACAATTAAAAAAAAGTTTCAAATAAAATTTAAATTTTGTCTTATTGATTGTTTATAAGAATATGAATTTAGGTGCGTTTTGATATGAGTATTTCTCTCTTGACAAGTGCATCAGCACAAGTATTCAACTCATGGTAAATATGATAAACTCACACCTCCAATTTAGTTCGAGTAACTCTTGAATTTGTTGTACCAATTGCATTTCAATTATCTATATGAAACTCAATAGTTCTAAGTTCAAACTATTTCCTAATTTTAATCCTTTTAACACACCCCAAAGTTCAATAATATATGCCAATAAAAAATTCAAATATCTTTCAAAGCCTCTAAGCCACTCACTCATACAATCTCTTAAAGGACCACTACATCCAACTATCAAGTCATTCTTACTAGCTCCATTCATTTTCAATCTCATACAACCTGAAGGAGGAGAAGTCCACCTTATTTACTTAGCCTCTCGAGCCATCTCCATCTTACTACCATGCAACTATACATGAGCAACTTTAGCAACATTGCCACCATAAAATTCTATCTAAATTTTTTTCACCACATCATTCCTTATTCCTCCACATCTAAAGTATAAGACAAGGAGATTGCTCAAAGTTCCATCCATGACGTATCTCCAATAATATCAAAATCCAAATACAAATTAGTATTTACCCACTCTTTGATATTATTAGTGAAAAATATCTTCTCATATCCAACTTAATCACATTAGTCCAATTAGTAAAAGTCAAAGGACAATCACATAAGACATGTATAATGAATTCTACATCTGTTCCACAATAACTACAAAAAGGCCTTTCTAGTTGTATTTTATTTTTTTCTCTCACTGGTAATTATCCTACTATGATACACCAACCAAATAAAGAACCTTATTTGTTCAGGAACTTTAATCTTTCATATTAACCTCCAACTATCCTCGCCATTTTTCCTACCAAAATTACACATTAATTTATAATTTGATGAATTTTAGTTACCACATTTTGAGGAAACACATGCTTTAAAATATACACATTCCGTTGATCATGTTGATCCAATAAGACCTCTAAATGCTAATGATAAGTTGTATTGACACCATTGTATTATTATCGACCAACTTTATACACGGTTCAACCCAATAATGAGACCAAATATCTATATTGACACCTTCTCCTACAGACCAATACACAAATTGAGCAAACTTAGGTCACAAGTAACCGAGATTCTTCCACAAATTAGAATCATTTGCATTAATAATCATGTCCTGATAAGCAATATAGTCCTGATATTTTTGCCACACATAACTTCACAACAAAGAGATTGTTCATTACTTTCAATAACCCAACCAAGCTTCAAAAGAAAAGCATGTTAAAGCTCCATGATGATCAGAATGAGCATCATATACATAAATAAGGTTTTGTACAATTAGAGCAAGCAAGAAATTTAAGAGGATCGAATTCCCAATTTGACTTTTGCAAGATTATGATGTCATTCCAGGCTTGATGATCTCAATAGAAGGAATGTTACTGCACCTAGCCTTATTTATTAAGGCACAATCGCTAATCTATAGAGAAATAACTATATCCTCTATGTGGATTATCATCATGGAGGAAGTTAAAGTTGCATGTCTCTGCTACCTCAAGGGTTATAATTTTGTTGCCCATCTTTTAAGCTTTTGGTTGTCATTAAGTCTCCTTATAAATTGCACATTTCTGAATTGAGTTTTTGATCCATATTTTAGCATGCATAAATCAAACTATGATTTAAGTCATTTTGTCGAGTTTTTGGATCAAGAACCATATTTGAGGTTGATTAAAGTCATAACATTGGTAGAATCTCAAAACCTCTTTAAAATTGCAAAAAAAGAAAGATTCTAAGAGTATAATTCATATCACACATTCCATGACTCGAATAAAATGAAATAGAAACTTTCATGAAATATTTGAAGCTATCATGACTCAAATAACAACTTGTACTTGATTTGAATCATAACACCCTTGATTCAAATCACAACTTGCACTTGATTCGAATCATGCAAGACTTCATTTTTATAGTTTGCCACTGTCTCATTTGATTCGAATCACATGTTTCATGACTCGAATCACACATCATGTGACTTAAGTCACTTAGATGGGTTTCTCATATATTTTAGATCTTAATTCAAATCACATTGCCATCTGACTCAAATCATATTTTTTTGCTTATGGCTTGAATCAAATATCATTTTCACTAATTTTTGTGCTAAATCTCTAACACCTATGAAAATATTTTTCTCTTAAAACCATTACAATGTTAGAAAATATACACTTTCAATATTGATTTGAAAACTCACAAAACATCTGTTCTCTCATATTTTCAAAAGACTTTCGAATCTGTTTGAATACTTGGAAATACTCTATTTCATCTTCTACCTCACTCTTTCTCTATTATTTCATGGATCTGAATCTCATCTTTGGAGATTTGTGATTGTTAAGGAGTTTCATTTTAGAATTTAGTTTCGTAGAAGTTTTGGTTAAGATTCCAGAGGTTCGCAAGGTGTGTAAGGTTGTTGCTAGTTTTAACAATTCTAATAGAAAAGAATGAGATTCTTCTCTCTAGGTTCATCTTATTAATGTTGTGTGGAAGTCTACATACAAGGTGAGAGTTTTTTCTCAATCTTTGGATAGACCAACATTTAAGATACTAGTAGGATCAAGTAAAGATCACTATAGAACGAAGATTTAAGAGTGGGTTATAACAACCTAATCCTAAAACTTATATAAAAAGCATTATACGCTGATTAAAGTGTTAACAACTTCAAATTATCTCAACTTTATTCAAATAGCAACATAAAATCAATTTAAAATACTTGACAAAATCATGTTTGTTCCCCCTTCAAAATAAACGTCATAAAAACTCCTCAAAAAAATTAATTCGAATTCAACAATTAAAACAAGCCTCTCAACCCCGATGTTACATGATCAGAGCATAGCCATTAGTAAACAACGAAATAAATGGAAATAACTTTAAAAGCTATCTGTAACACGGTGGGAGAACTGACTTGGGTGTTTTACGTTTGATCGCAATTGTTGCGGATAGCAAGAGCCGCCACCGAATTTTCTTTTATCCAATAAGGAAAGGTTGAAAAGAACAGGAAAGACCTTTCGAGATTATTTCTTGAGTTCGGGGGGTAGGTTATGAAAAAGGAATGTATTAATACCTTTTTCATCCGTAGTTATCTACAGGCTCTTAGTTGCTTGCTAGATCACTTGCTTTTGTTTGAAAATGTGCTTGTGGTGTGGGTTTTGAAAGTATTTTTTTAAAACGTCTTTGTAATGGCTCTCGTTTCTATAAAAACGCGTACAAAATGTTGTTTTGAGAATAGTTCAAAGAGGTGTTTGTGGAATGTGTTTTTGAAAGTGACTTTGAAAAGTGTCTTTGTAATGGTTCTCGTCTCTATAAGAACACGTACAGAAATCTTCGTCTTTTGAAAATGTTTCAAAATGAAAGTGTGGGTGTATAAAAATGTTTTTGTTGTGAGCAAGCGAGCAACTAGGATCATTCTACCTACTCAAAAGGTCTTAATGTTCTTTTCCTCCTCCTTTAGATGTTGTTATCTTAACATTGTTTTGGTAAGACGCCCGATCATTGGATGTGAAGGGACTGACGTGGGACGTTTGTATAGTCATAGAAGGCAACCTATGAGAAGTTTTAGCAATGTCGTTTAGGGACTAGATCGTTTACCGAAGGCAACATTAAGGGTCATCGAGGGACTACGATATTTTATCGAGGGTCTTTGCTAAAACGCCCATATTCGAGGGACATGACTATTTTTCCGAGGCAACAAGTGGGATTATCCTAGGGGTGCATGTGTGTGAATAATGTGTTTGATTGCATGTATTTTGTCTTTTGCACTTTTGGTTATCTACTTGTTGTTTTTATCTTGCCGTACATCCTAGTTACTAACATTTATACAAAAACAATAAAAATGCAAAAGAAAATAAACCCTACACTATTACAACCTTATTGAAATAGTAAGAAAATATAAAGACAAAATAAAATAAAAAGGAGAAAAAATGAGCTCTTTCGATTCAGACAGAAGCATCTTTCGATTTTGCACTTTTTGACCTCTTTCGATTTGAGCCTAGAGTCAGCGAGGTCATGACCTTCGATTTGGGCTTAACCTAAGGCATGAGGTGCAACCTTCGATTCTGCCTTTCTGTCTCCTTCGACTGGGGGTTGGAATCAGTGTGGGCGTGTCTTTCGACTGTGCCTAGAATTAGTGTGGGCATGCCAATTAATTATGTCAATACTCCTTATGGATTAAGAACATGTCAGTTATTTGAAAAGTTGAGTTTTAAATAGATTATATAAAATATATTATTTGAAAAAAATTAATAATATAAAAAATATAAAAAAAAATATGATAGTAGAGAATAAATATTTAAATATAATATTTATAAAAAAATATTGTAAATCAATTAATTAAATTAAACCAAATTAAATTAAATCAATTAGTTTAATTCGATTCATTTTTAAAAACAATGAAAATTAAATTAAACCGAACTGTTTAACCCCTATAAATAAAACACATTATGTATATTTCAGTTTTATTTAAAAAATGGATAGTATACTTAGTGTCCCTAATTTATAGGTAGGTATGTCTCTTTTTTATTTATTTTTAATGGTCTAGTAGAAATTCAATCAAATATTTATGAGAATGAAAATTTTGATGAATCTAACTCGAAATTCCACATTAATGTTCAGTCATTCAAATCATTGGTGTAACAATAAGTATATATATATATATATATATATATATATATATATATATATATATATATATATATATATATATATATATATATATATATATATATATATATATATATATATATATATATATATATATATATATATATATATATATATATATATATATATATATATATTACCGGTTGGTCATAACTTGTAAATGGGTCGAAGGATGACGTCTGATTTACTGAAAAGTTGAGAAGAAAGGGAGTTGTACCTCCTAGACATTCCGACGATCAAGTAAGAATGGGTGCAAAGAGATACAAAGAAGATATTAAAGTTTTAAGTTTGAATATTGGATATCAGGACTCACATGTGTGAGGGTTTATATAATGTCTCCGACAATTGGTCATTGGTCTCTATTTTGGGACTAGATATGAGGATCTGCAAAAATAGGTAAATGTCATGACTTGGTCAAAACGAGCAGTCGTGCCCGTAACTAGCCGTTGCATCGAGCAAGGATGAGATGTCGGGCAAAAGTGTTTATGAGCGTCTCCTGGGTGTCTGTTCTTCGTGCGTCGAGCAGACTGGGAGTTTGTTTCCTATGAGGGCGGGTGTGCGTATCAGGCATCGTTGGTCGTGCCTCTTGAGAGCGTCGTCGACCAGGGATGCTAGACCAGCGTTATTTGGGTCGTGCCAAGGATAGAAGCGGATTGGGCTAATTCTAGTTATTGGATCAGTCCAGAACAGGAGCCCCCCCCCAGGTCGTTGCTCCTAAGCGTATGAGTGATAACTTAGAGTAAGCCCGCGAGGAGTCGAGGATGCTTCTAGATGTGCTCGGGGAAACTTCGTCGAGGAGCTCAAACATGGTCTTTTGTGTTCGGCGCGCTGGGAGCCGAATATGTGTTTGGACCTTTGAGAGGTGGCGTGCCATGTGTGCTTCGAGTCACATGCTGTCATAAAGGTGTAATGTTGGCAAGTCTAGGGACTAAGGCTTAATGATGATTACCTTTAGGTTTCCTTAGGCGTGTGTCCGCCCACGCGCTAGCGAAGTCAGTCTATAAAAGGGAGAGAGGAAGCTTCATTTGCACTTTTCGCTTTCTCTCTTTCTGTCTGTTTCTAGTCTTTGCTCGACGCAGTTCTTCTTCGTTGTAGTTTTTATCCTTTCCGTCGTTTGTCGCCGTGCTCTCTGCTTGCTCCGCCACTAGTCTTCTCTAACTTGGTAAGTTTACTGTTTTTCTTCTGTTTTTGCCAAAATGTTTCTTGTTTTAGGTTCGATTTTGGTTGTGATCATAGAGATGCATGTGGTTAGGGATAAATTAGTTTTAGGCAAGAATAATTTCGGTGGTTCTGTCTCCTGGGAATGCGGACTCCGCCATGAGTTTGTTTGACATTCCCTGGCGGTAGAGCAGGTAGTAGCAGTTTATGATGATTTTTTCGACGATATTGGACCATTTCCTGGTTTTTTTTTTGCTTTGAACAACCTGCGTTTTTTGATGCATCTCTGTGTGAGGTTGAAAATAATTTATCAGGGAAGGAAATCTCCTCGCTGGAGCTAGGGCTTATCCCGATGGTCGGGCACCTAATGCGTTAGAGGCGAGCTCCTCGTTTTCCTTTCAGCTGTTTTGAGTGAGGGCTCTGGTTGGGGACGGTCCCCATTCACTCCCTTTCACTTGATTAACAGTGAAAGGATGGATTTAATTTGATATCAAATTCACTTTTGTCCTTAGCTTTTCAGGTACGATGGCCAGCAACACCGAAGTCGACATAATGGCCGAGCATACTGATTCTACAATGACTTCGTCAGGGGATACCTCAACTGAGGAGAGTACCTCGGGGACACGTGATCCTGGTCCAGGCGTGCTCGAATAGGGCACAGCCACGCAGGCTGAGCCCATGGCTGAGGATCCTTTAGCTTGGGTTGCATCGAATCTCATGGAAATCGTTTCTCATTTTGTCGAGCATCTTGATGAGGTGTTTACATTGGTGGCTTTGGGGATGGAGTCGGATGAAGCAGAGGAGGAATGGGCAATTTAACTCCCCGATAAGGATCATCAGATATGTTCTAAGTTCGAAGCGAACCATATCCCTGTGTACAAAATTTTCTTTTTGGAGCTGGGTCTTCGACTTCCTTTCTCTGATATGCATGTGGTCGTTTTTCGACATCTCCGTCTTGCTCCTTCTCAGCTTTATCCCAATTCAATCGCCTTTATGCGGGATTTTGAAATAATATGTGATTATTTGTAGATAAGGGCCACTATCCCTTTGTTCTTTTATTGCTTCAGCTTCCAACGGGAACAACTTGGACAATAGTAGGGATGGGTCTCCTTGAAACAAGTCAACGGGAAGTTGTTCAAGGCTTACCTTGAATCTGTTTGTAACTTTAAGGAGAGGTATATGCTAGTCCATCTCGTGTCGGAGGTGGCATTATTGAATATTTTCAGGAGTGTCCCGTTGGTTGACGAGGAGGGGAACCCCGAGCAGAATGAGGAATAAGGGAACCCGATGATGAAGCTGGTGCCAAAGTTTCATTTCCATTGGTCGAAGAAACATTTTGATTGGGGACAAATAGTTACATATGGAAGAGGGAGCAGTTGTGTCCCGAGGATCTAGTCATCCATGACCGCTTGTCGGCCTTTGTTGTGGGTATACCTCCTTTGTCCAGCATGTGGGAAAAGGTGGGAGGGCCTTGACAGACAAGGATGGGGAGCCCATGTTTGAACCGAGGCTTATAAACGTGAAAGAGCTCCTCGAATTTGGGGATCCCGTGGCGTACTTGGGTAGTTTATCTTGTATTTTAGATTTGTCTTATGCACATATTTCTTTATCCTCGTTCACTGAACCTTGTTTGTTTTTTGTTTCTGGGGGATGAATGCTTCCCGGGAGTGTTTGATCAAGACACTCGCTGCTGCTCAAAAATCGAAGAAGAGGCATAAGTAAGGAAAAGGTCCTCAGGGCGATGTAGGGACGGTCCCCCAAGCGGGTTCAGGGACATCGTCGTCTGGTCCTTTAGTCGAACATCCTTATCCTTAACCGGTGTCTTCGAGGTTCAAGAGAGCGTGCGTTGAGGGTGTAGTCGATTTTACGGGTGAGCAAGACAAGGGTAAATTCGAGCAGCCTAATTGCTTCATGATAAGAAATTCTTCGAGAGCTCCTCCTCGCATCTTCCTTGAGCTGAATCGCTGAGCTTGAGGGCATGGACCGCCTGAGCAAGAGGGGGATGCTATCCCGTGATGCTAGTGCAATAATGAGGGTTTTGGGAATAGTTGTGGTGTATATCGAGGAGGGTTCCCCCTGTAACTTGAGCTCAAGAAGACTTAGGCCAAGGTGGCACCTCTCGAGGAGAAGTTTGTCTTGGCGAGCAATGTGTCCAAGAAGAAATTGGCCAAGATGATCGGGGAGCGTGACACCTTCTTGCAGGAGAAGAAGTCCCTAGAGGAATCGGTCGGTACTTTGAGGGCAGAAGAAATCCCTGCTGAGGATGAGTCAGAAGAGGCCAAGGGTCTAAAAACCCATGCAGAGTTGGTTGCCCGCCTTCAGTTTTCCGTAGATGACGGTGTGGCTAACACTGTGGGGGCTTTCCAGAATGCTATGGTGTAACTCAGAGTTCTGAACCCAGGTGTGAAATTTAACACGGGCGGGATGTGATTCCTCTACTATGTGGCAGATGGGAAGATTGTTGTGCTCGACTCCCACAAGGTTGGAGAAGATGAACCAACTGAGGAGCCTGTCCCCAAGGATAATGTAAACAAGGAGGGATTTCAGCCCGACATTTAATCGGTTTATTATTGCTCTTTTTGTTTCAGACTGTGTGTCATATTGTTGTAATTTGTCCTGTAGGCTCTACCCGTTTTGATGTAAGTTCCAAACTGATCTGACCTGATCAGACTTGGACCGTCACGGCTGGCTCCGAGCTGAAGTTTTGAACGAGGTGGGGGGGGGGGGGGGGTACCTGCAAGACACTCCGATGCTGAAGTGAGTAAGAGCACGAGCAGGCGATAGTAAGAGTATGGGTAGAATGATGAATACCTGACCCTCTGGGAACAAAGGGTATTTATAGCCCCCAGCGCTGGGCCAAGGTTCCTTCATTGGGCCGGGCAGGTTTGGCCCAATGGAGGAACTGCCAGGTTCTACGTGTGTAGTGGGGACCTGTACGTGGTCCCCTCCCTGGATGTTCTGCGTGAAGTGCGGGCGGACGGAGACGCGGTCTTTTCAGAGTCCCGTTGAGAGTGCAGTGGACTGAGTCTGCCCTAGGAGGGGTGCTCGAGCTGAGGTCGAGCTGGACAGTAGGAGGTCGAGCAAGTAGCCCCAGGGAGTACGTCGGGCACGACTATGATCCTTTGGTCGGCGTGACCCTCAGCAAGTCCGTTTGGATTGGGCCTTATCAAAGCTATTGGGCCAGTCGGGCCCAGTCCAGAACAGGAGCCCCCCAAGTCGTGGTTCCTTGGGTTAGGAGCCATGGCTTGATCTTAGGTTGCTTCCGTTTCGGGGCCTCGTGCCCGGGCCAGAGACGCAGCTCCTCGTGGGGGTACTCGAGGGCTTCCCCGTATCGTTCTCGGGGACAAGTCCTTCGCGGGGAATGCTCGGGGATTCCTCAACGGCACACATCTGTCGAGAACACGAGGTATCTCTTGGGAACTGTGCCGCCACCCTATGAGGATAGGGTCATTATTTCCTAGGGAGCCGTGCGTCGAGGAGAGAAACTCTGTGGTTGCCCGAGGTGACGTTTGGTATTCCACGTTATCACTATAAATAGGATCCTTGGGCCCCATAACGCGTTATTACTCTTCACGCTTCTGCTGCTGTTGTTCTTCCCATATTCTCATAGCATCGCCGCGATCTCCGTCATCGATTCCTTTCCTCCGTTGTCGAATCTACTCCTTGATTCCAAGTAAGTGACTTGTCTTCTCTGTTTTTTTGTTGTGATGCATGATTTTCATCGTTTTAGACGTTTTTAGAGGCTGTGCGCGTGGGACTAGCCCGGTAAATTCATGTTTAGCTCGACAAATTCATGCTTGAGGTCGGCAAACACATGCTCGTGGCCAGTAGATACATGGTTTAGGTTATAATCTGCAGCGCTGCCCGGGGTCTTCATGATCCGGGGCGCCTAATTCGTGATCGTGCCCGGTATGCTCATGGCTCTGGCTTTAGGCTTTATGATGTTGCTCGCCATGTTCATACCCCGGATCGGCGTATTCATGAGTGACCGCGTTGTCGGTTTGTTTAGGCGGCTTGCAGAAGGACCCGTCGAGGTATCTGGAAGTCGGGGAGGCGACTGCTATTTTTGTTTCAAACCAACTTTGTGGTCGTGCATGGAGCGACGTGGTTTGTCGCGCACTCCATCTTGTTCGTTACGACGAGCGTATGGTTTCGTGCCCAATTGACTGGTTTCCCGTGCTCTGTAGGTAACCATGGCGGACGAGCCGTGCTCTTCTGGACGCCCCGAAAGGGAGGAACAAAGTGCCGATGAGACTGTGAGTTTGATCGACACCGTAGAAGACCCTCTGTTGGACTGGGTGGGCGCCGAGCCTAGAGGAATCGCCTCGGTCTATAGTCGGCGCAGCCGAAGGCCATACGCTGTCCTTGAGGCAGGCCACGGCCATCCTGATTTTCAAAAGAATTTCGTCGTTACTAGACCGACCTTCACTGCTCGGATTTGCTCGGTGTTCCCCGAATACAGTTTCCCCATGTACGAAATTGCATTCAAAGACCTTGGGTTGCAGCTGCCCTTCAGCGACTTTAAGGCGGGGGTCTTCGCCCATTTGGGGCTGGCCCCGTCACAGCTACACCCGAATTCGCTCGCCTTTATCCGGGCGTTTGAGCTGACCTGTCGTTTTCTGAGGATTGGGGCGACTATACCTATCTTCTTCAGAATCTTTCATCTGTAGCGCCAGTCCTGGGGAGGAAAGCACAACTGGGTCTCCCTGAAACAGTCGAAGAGACTCTTCAGGATGTACATGGACTCCGTGCGGGGGTTTAAAGACAAGTGGTATATCGTGAGGCCGGTTACCACATCCGCTTTAGAGTCCCTGTACGAGGAGGAGGCGGCGATAAGCGACGATGATGGGGAGGCACTTTTAGACAACGACGGGTATCCGGTGTTGGGACGCACGACCAAGTTCCCCGTGCATTGGATTTCCAGGCATTATGAGCACGGTACTGGGTATTATCATACTTCTTCAGGCGACATGGGTTCCGAGGATGAGAAAGCTTATGACACTCTTTGTCGGTACGTTGATAGCTTCCACCTCGCCAGATGGGCTACGAGGGAGGGGGAAGATGTCCTGGACGAGGAGGGTTATCCGACCTTTGAGGCCCGACCGATTGACACGAAGGCACTCGTGGAGTGCCAATCGTTCGGGCAGGCTGCGCGTCTGCTAGGTCGTTTATTGTTTGAATTTCTTTGCTTGTCATTTGTTTACGTATTTGCTCGGTCCTAACCCGGTTTTTATTTTGTGCAGGTTCGATGGCCGGGCGACGGGAGAGACTCTTGAAGCTGTCTTGTGACCGGAGGCCGAGCAAGAGGGTGGTGAAGGCTCCTCAAGCAACGAGGATGGGCCCGCCGCATAGTCCGGGCGCTCCTCATGTGGTGAGGGTGGATTCGTCGCCTAGCTCGGGGGCTGCTTCAGAAGAGACCCCAGAGGTCCAGGAGGTCGAGCCACATGCCGACCTGATACCAAGAAAAAGGAACCGTGTGGAAAGTGGGCCGGAGGTCGGCGAGGATTCCAGCGCCGTAAGGTCCTTCGGGTTGCCCCCTTGCTTCAAAGAGGAGGGTTTCTTCGAGGGGTTCCCTTTGTCCGTGACTGCCGATGAGGCTGAGGCTATCAGGAGGATGAGCAAGGAGGACCGGAGGAGGCACCTGGCTGCCAATATGGCCGGGCTAGTAAAAATGGCTGAAATGGCCGTTGTGCTGTCCGAGGAAGGGGAGGATCCTGTCCGCATTGAAGAATTGGAACAGGAGAAAGCGGCCCTCACCTCGAGTTCGCGAAAGTTAAGGACTGCCCTGGAGCGCTCCGAGGAGATGTTCCGCGAGCAAGCATCGCTGCTGGCTGCCGAGAGAGAGATGTTGACTCTGGAGAAGGAGAACTCGGGGAAGCTAGCCGAGGAGAGAGAGCTTCTCCGTGCGGACCGGGAGCATCTGGAAACTGACATCGGGCGCCTAACCCAAGAGATCGAGGACCTGAAAGTCGCCATGCTTCCTTCCGAGGATGAGCCGGAGGATATAGCCGCTTTGAAGAGTCGATTGGAGCTGGTCGCCCACATCCGGCTCCTCGAAGCGGATTGTGTCGGCGCTATGGAGGAGGGGTTCGATTCCGCGGTCAGCCAGCTTTCCTTGCTGAATCCCGGTTTGATCACTGAAGGGACGGACTACATGTCTCAGATCGTAGATGGCGCGATCGTGCCCCCGCCCGACTCTCCTGTTGTCGATGATGATGGCTCCGGGGAAACTGGATTGTAAGATGATGATGGGCCTGCGTGCCTTGTTGATATTTGTTTTGGGCCTGCGTGCCCGTTCGTATTTTTTGGGCCCGCGTACCCGTTGGTTGTACTTCCTGAACATCGCCGGCCTTCTTGGTCGGCTTATTTTTATTTGCTTTGTTGCCTACGGGCGTATTGAATGAATTTGTTTCCATTTGACTGTTTGCCCGTGTATGTATTTCATGTATTTTGCGATATAATTGGCCCGAGTTATGTGCCCGGGTCGTGCCCGTGTATGGCTGTGACTTTGTTGGCAAACTTGCCTAAGTCTTTCGTTCGGGCCCCACTCGATGACCAAATTTATCAGAGTGATGACCTCGAGAGGAGAGATTTGTTTTCGACCCTTTTTTAGATGGCCTGAGTTTCTTCGAGATTCTCAGGCGTGCGGAACGAGCCGCTCGTTCAGGTATATCGCCCGGATCAGGGTTATTTGCCCGCGGCGTGAACTGCCCATCGCGAGCTGGGTGTTCTGCCCTACAGGTACTACGACGGTGGATCTCGGTGGAGGTGTCCACGTCGGGCACTATTGATTGGTCTCGTTTGTTGAACGATGTTGTGCGGTTTAGACGTAGGTCGGGCCTGTACCTCAGCCTCTCTACGGAGTCGGACGTATTTTCCTCGTTGACCGAGCGCGGGTGTCGACGGTCGAGGGTCCTAGGTGTCGTTGGTAGTTTTTAACTATAGTACTGCTTTAATTTAGCAGCGTTCCAGGGTCGTGGTAATGGCTCTCCGTCTAATTGCTCGAGGTAGTATGCCCCGGTACCGGTGGTGCCGTGGACTCGATAAGGTCCTTCCCAGTTCGCGGCCAGCTTCCCTTCGTGGGAATCTTTCTGGTTCTTTCGTAATACCAGGCTGCCGATTTCGAACTCGCGCTTGATGACCTTGTCGTTGTGGCGCAGAGCCACTCGTTGTTTCAGGGTGGCTTCATGCAGGGCCGTGCCAGATCGGATTTCCTCGACTAGGTCGAGCTCGTCCCTCAGCACCTCGTCGTTCATTTCTTCGTCGAGGGGGCTCTCTGTCCGTCTGGATGGTTCCATGATTTCTACCGGGATGACGGCCTCAGTCCCGTATGTTAGTCGGAATGGGGTCTCGCTGGTCGTTGAGTGGGGCGTTGTGCGGTAAGCCCACAAGACGTTGTGGAGCTCCTCGACCCATCCCCTCTTCGCTTCACCGAGTCGGCGTTTGAGTCCCCGGAGGATGACCCTATTCGCGGCCTCGGCCTGCCCGTTGGTTTGAGGGTGCTCGACCGAAGTGAAGTGTTGTTTTGTCCCTAGTTTGGTGATGAAGTCTTGGAACCCGTGGTCGGTAAATTGGGTGCCGTTGTCGGTCACCAGCGCACTCGGAATCCCAAATCTGGCGAGGATGTTTCTTTTGTAGAAGCGGAGGATATTGTGCGAGGTGATCTTCGCGAGGGCCTCGGCCTCGATCCACTTCGTGAAGTAATCGACCGCCACGATTAGGAACTTGTTTTGATAAGTCCCTTGCACGAAGGGTCCGAGGATATCCATACCCAACCACGCGAACGACCACGGGGACGATAGTATGCTCAGCTCGTGAGGAGGGGCGAGGTGCATGTCGCCGTGTTTCTGGCACTTGTCGCATTTCTTAACGTGCTCCTTGGCATCCTGCTGCATTGTCGGCCAGTAATATCCTGCTCGAAGGGCTTTCCTCGCCAAGGACTTACCTCCCATGTGCTGGGCATTGATCCCTTTGTGTATCTCCCGCAGTACCTCGGGGACTGTGGATTCGTCTATGCATTTTAGGAGGGGGATGGAGAATCCCCTGCGGTACAGTTTGTGCTCGAGCACCACGTAGGAGCATACCCTCCGTTTTGTGACGGTCGCCTCAGATTGGTTTGACGGAAGTTCGCCCTTTGTCAAGAAATTGTAAATCGGGGTCATCCAGGACGAGGCGTCTCCAATGGCGTGGACTTCGACCGGTGTCGAGGATCTTTCGATACTCGGGCGTGCCAGAGATTCTTGGATGACGGATTTGTTCCCGCCTTTCTTTCTCGTGCTCGCGAGTTTGGACAATATGTCTGCCCTCGTGTTTTGCTCGCGGGGAACATGTGAGATTTCCGCCCATACAAACTTTGTCATGTGTTTTTTGACCAAGTTCAAGTACTCGATGAGGTTGTCGTTTTTGGCTTGGTAATTCCCCTGGACTTGGGAGGCGACGAGTTGGGAGTCGGTGTAGATCTGTACCTCGCGGGCTCCCAGGTCCTCGGCTAACCTCAATCCTGCGAGCAGGGCCTCATACTCTGCTTGGTTGTTTGATGTCGGGAAGGAAAGAGCTAGGGAGTGCTCGATCACTACGCCCTCTTCATTTTCCAAAAGGATCCCTACGCCACTTCCGGACGAGCTGGATGCTCCGTCGACGAAGATGGTCCACTTGTGTTCCTTCCCTGGGGGTGGGCATGAGTGGTCATTTCCGCGACGAAGTCGGCCAGGGCCTGCGCTTTCAAGGCTTTCCTACTCTCGTATTGAATGTCAAATTCGGAGAGTTCCAGGGACCATTTCAACATCCTGCCCGCCATATCAGGTCGTCCCAGGAGTTGCCTCACCGGTTGGTCGGTTCGCACGACGATCGTGTGGGCCAAAAAATAGTGTCTGAGCCTCCTCTCCGCATTGACGAGGGCCAGGGCCACCTTCTCTATCTGTTGGTATCTGCTTTCGGGTCCTTGCAAGGCTTTGCTCGTGAAGTAAACGAGTTTCTGTCCGTCGGGGGTCTCGCGGACAAGAGCCGCGCTGATGGCTTCGTTCGAAACGACCAAGTACAAGTACAGTGGCTCTCCGTCAGCAGTTCGGGATAACACGGGCGGTTGAGATAGGCTTTGCTTTAGGTGGCGTAGTGCCTGCTAGCATTCGTCATTCCATTCGAAGGCCGCTTCCTTTCGAAGGAGTTTGAAGAAGGGGAGGGCGTGCTGAGCGGATCTCGCGACGAAGCGGGATAGCGACGTGAGCATGCCGTTCATGATTTGTATCGACTTCTTCGACGTCGGTGTTGGGAGGTCGGAGAACGCGCGGCATTTGTCGGGGTTGGCTTCGATTCCCCGTTCTGTTAGATAGAATCCAAGGAATTTTCCTGCCTTAACCCCGAACGTACATTTCTCGGGGTTGAACCTCATTTTACATTGTCTTGCTTGGGCAAAGACTGTCTTGAGGTATGCTGCATGGTCGGTGTCTGCTCGGGACTTAACGATCATGTCGTCCATATATACCTCGAGCATGTCGTCGATTTGTTTGTTGAAAACTCTATTCATCATGCGCTGGTAAGTTGCCCCGACATTTTTCAGTCCGAAGGGCATTACGTTGTAGTAATAGTTGCCCGAGCTGGTCATGAATGCCGTGCAGTGTTTGTCGCCCAGGGTCATCGGGATTTGGTTATAGCCCGAGTAGGCGTCCATGAACGACAATGTTTTGTAGCCGGCCGAGTTGTCGACCAACATGTCTATGTTAGGCAAAGGAAAAGCATCTTTCGGGCAAGCCCGGTTGAGATCGGTATAATCAACGCACATCCTCCATTTTCCATTATTCTTTTTCACGAGTACAACATTTGACAGCCAGGTGGAATACCGGGCTTCAGAAATAAAATTTGCCTCTATGAGGTCTTTTACAGCTTTTTCAGCAGCCTCCATTTTTTCTAGAGACTGCCTACGCCTATGTTGTACTACGGCCCTAGCGGCTGGATCAATGGCGAGGTGGTGACAGGCGACCTCAGGGTCGAGTCCGGGCATCTCCGCGGCGCTCCAGGCGAACAGATCAACATTCTCGCGCAAACAGGCCTTGATTTGCTTCCTGGCCAAGTCGGGGAGGTCTTTGCCAATCTTCACTCCCTTGGTCGGATCTGTGCCGAGGGGGACGAGTTCAAAATCCCCGTCCGGTATTGGTCGGAGTGGGATTTGCTCGCCGCTGGATGGCTCGTCCTGGTCGAAGCGGGTGTCCAGAGCTATGGAATCGACTTTTGGCGGAGCTTTCTGGACTTCTTCCTCGGGGGATGCTTTCCTGTCGGGCTCCTGTCTTGTCCTTTTGGAGGGTCTGGTCCCTATGTAGACAATATCACGTCCCTTGGAAGCGGCGTTGAAGCACCTACGGGCAGCGGCTAGGTCTCCTTGGATAGTAGCTACCCGTGCCCTCTTGGTGTAGAACTTCATCTTCAGGTGGACGGTCGAGGGTACCGCCGTCAGTTCTGCCAGTGTCGGTCTCCCCAAGATGCAGTTGTATAGAGACGGGCAGTCGATAACAAGGAAGCGTACTTTGACTTATCTTGTGGCCGTCCCTTCCCCGAACGTAACCAGAAGCTCGACATATCCCTAGGGTTTGGAGGTCGAGCCGTTTAAACCTTGTAAGTCCGAACCCACATATGGCGAAAGATGTGAGTCGTCCAGCTGAAGGGTCTGGAACAGTTGGTTGTACATGACGTCGACGGAACTCCCTTCGTCGACCAGGATGCGATGTACATCAAAATTGGCCATTCTTGCCCTTATTAGTAAGGGGATGACCGCGTTCGGGGCTCCGCCGGGGAGTTCTTCCAGGTAGAAGGTGATGGGCTCTGACCTGCCATTCACCCTTTCGAACGTCACTGTTTGCGGGGGAGCCGCGTCGACCAGTTCGTCCAGCTTCCTTTTGGATGAATTGATGGTCAAGTCGTTGAACCCGCCGCCGTTGATGACCAGGGCAGAGGGGAAGTATTCCCACCTGCTGTGCGTTGTAAGTGGCTTTTGCAGGTGCTCGGGGAAGTCGAAATCCTCGGGCCTGGTCACGAAGAAGGCAGTTTGGATGGGCACTGTGATCGGTGGATCTGGAACTGACTGTTTTAAAGCTGGTTCGCGAAATGTCGCGGAAGCAAGAGTCGCCACCGTCTTTTATTTTCTCCAACATGGACAGGACAAAAGCACAGCAAAATTCCTTATGAGATAGTTTCTCGGTTCGGGAGGTAGATTTATAGAAAGGGAAGGTGTTAGCACCCTTTCTATCCATGGTTATCCATGGGCTCTTAGATACTTGCTCATTTGTGTTTTCAAAAGTGTTTGCTTTTCAAAATGTGAGTGGGTTTGAAAAAGTTTCGTTTAAGATTTCTGAATAACTCTTGTATCAGTCCTCAAGAGTGTTTGAAAAATTGTTTTGAAAGCTTTTTTTGAAAGTGTCGGTGTGAAAAGAGTTTTTGATTTGTTTTTTGAAATAGAGCAAGTATCTACGAGTCATCTACCTACCCTAAGGAATTAGGCTGTGTAAATATCCTTAAGATAGTGCCATCCCACCATTGAGAGGTAGGTAGCACCACCGTTGGAGGTGTTCGGGTCAATTCGAATGTAGGGACAGTATGGTCACCGAAGCAACAGTAGGACACCTTAGAAGCTACCCTTATGTCCTTGATCCTTTTTTAATCCGAGGCAACCGTTTCGAGGCAACTATTTCGAGGCAACTGGATCATGTCATGGACATAAGGACTTACTAAAACGTCCTATACTCGACGACCACGTTTCGAGGGCAAGGCAACAGTGAGGCGTACCCTAAGAGTGGTGTGTGAATTTGTGTGTTATTTTCATGTTTAGCAATTATCTTTGATCAGGCATTGGTGAGCTACGCATTGTTTTTAATTAGCCATACATTCTTTCATGCAATTAGAATTTAAAAGTGCGGAAATTTAAACGCGGAAAGTAAAATCCTACGCTATTACAAGGCGCGGGTCTGTACATCGCCAAATTACAAAGACCCGTTTGGTAAAAAATGCGGAAAGTAAAACCTAGTTACTATTACATGGCTTGAGCAGTTACATAATATTGAAAAAAGAAAAATAAGAATAAATGCGCGAAAGAATTAAAGTTGAACGTTCGAGGGCGTTGGACCCTTTTGAAATTAAATTGAATTAAAAGTCTAGTTATTATTTAATTAAAAGAAAAGATTTTTTTTTTAAGTTTTTGGTATTTATTGAAAATAAAGAAAAGGAGTAAAATTATAGTTTAACGAAACCCTAATTCTAAATTATTTTTAATTATTAATGAAAGAGTTAAAGTTTAAAACCTAATTTACACTAATTAATTATTTTACATATTTATTTACAAAAGTAGTAATTAATAATAATGATGAGGAGAGAAAATTATTTATTTAAAAGAAAGATGAAAATGTTAAAAAACCTAATTTCTACATATTTTAATTTATTAAGAAAAAGATTGAAGTTTTAAAACTTAAATTAACTAAGTTAATTATTAAAGTTTATTCACAAAAAATAATAGTGAAATTAATATTAATAATAATAAACATTTTTTGATTTTTCTGTATTTTATTTTTATTATGAAAATTATTTTAGGAAATTAAAGAAAACAATTAAAACAATTAATAGAATTAGAAAGAAAAACAAATAAAAATAAAAAATTGATGCAAACCATGGGAGGTGTCTGGCCCTTTTTGGAGGTTAATTGAGAAATTCAGACCCAAGAATGCAAAGCCTGCGTTGACTTTCCAGCTTGAATGTTCATCCATTGACTGAGGTGTATGGTAGACATCCTATTGTAGCCTTTGGATTGAAGCTCATGGGCGCGTGGCAGGCTCGGATGTGGAGTTGTATGATGAACCCTGGAGGAGGCGCTGCATATAAACACGTTAAGAGGAAAAATATGAAATATGTGGGGGGGACCTGGGAATCGAACCCAGGTCCCAAGGCTTGAAGGATACGTTGCCAGCAACCTGCGCTGTTGAGTTTCTTTGTTAACATAATGCATGAAAAATATAATATACAAAAAAGGTTAGTTAGTGGTGTAAACAAAGAATTGCGCGCCAGTATTTGAATCCTCCACTCACGCTTGGACACCTATGCTTCTTCTTCATCTTTCTGCAAAAACACAAAGCAAGTAGCGGGGGTTTTAAACCCCCACTAAATGGCACAGTGGATAATAGCGATTAGACGATGCCTGAATATAAAAAAGGCGCGAGGTCATCATTCCATTCGTCTCGTTGCCACGAATTCAATGGTACCAGTTTGAAGGTCTAATTTTACCATATGAAGAAACCCCTAATTCTAAGCTTCTGAAACCCTAGAAAACATTAATGGCAAATCTCGTTTCAAGCATTGTTAGGACAATTAACTGGTACCATTCGCTTCAGAACATCAATATTAGCAAGAATCAACATTTAAAACATATGAATAATGCATGAGAATTAAAAAACGATAATGGACAAGTTTGTGAAGAAGACGATTCTGTTCTACCAATTCTTGGGGTATGGAGACCTGGTTTTGATTGTAATCGACTCCTGGATGCTTTGGCAACGTATTGGAATGTTTTTGGAGCTTTGAATTGTGCAGTAACTAGGATTTCAGTTTCCAACTTTTGGTGAAAATTTGGCAATTTGGTTCTCTCTTTTCTCAGCAGCTTTCGTGTCTAATGCATTAGGTTTTAGTTGTGCATAAGTACATGGATGAAATTAGGTTAAAACCAAGCCCATGGATTCATGCATTCATGTTTTGAATATTTGATTTTTCCCATATCTTTTCCAATCTTTTTGCCATGAAAATCATGCCAATTATGGAAGATTTGGCCTTGTTGATTGATGCACGAAATCTCTTACATGTGTGGAAGATATTTGCTGCATAAAAAAGATTTAAAAACATGATTTGGTATTTTTCTTATATTTAAATTTAATTAAATGAATTAATGATAATAAAAATTCAAATAATTAATCAAAAATAAGAAAATAACTCCCTTTTAGCTTAATGGGTCGTGCATAGCCTTTGGGTAATGACTCATGGAAGAATTTGTCGCCCATTAGCAATTTTGAAGTCTTTTGTGCAAAGTTGACTTTTCAAAATTCCCAAAAATTTCCCAACTTCTACAAGGCATATCTTGCTCAATTTTGAAGTTATGATCATGTTCTTGGACATTTTGGAAAGGTCTTGAAGTCCTCTAACCAATGTCTTTGGTCCCATGTCATTTTAATTTACCAATCTCAAGTTATGGTCTTTGACTTAAAGTGCCTTTTTGTTGACTTTTGAAAATGACCTATAATGTTGAGATTGATAACTTTTTGTGAGAGCATTTCTTGGACTTGAAGTGTGAAGATGAGTTGTAGGAAATGTCATCCTCTTCAAAATGAGATTTGGATGGAATTTTTCTGATAAACCATGAGGAAGTTATGCCCTGGTCAATTTGCAGTTGACTTTTTCAGCTGTCCAAAAATAGAAACTTTTGCATCTTGAGACTTTTTGAGCCATGCTTGTGAAATCATGATCAAGAATTGATCAAATTATGTTTGTGGCTTCAAAATAAGATGTTGACCAAAAATTTTGACTTTTGACTGTCAAATGACCATTTTGCCCCTACAGTTGACTGTGAAGCATTTAGGGTTTTTGACTGTGCAATTTGATGTTGTGAGTCTTGAAACTTGGCATATGGATGCTTGACAATATTTATGAGCATATGGGACTTGATTGGACCCTTGGAAACTTCAATTTCTTTGCCAGAACCAAAACCCTAATTTTGACTGTGTTAGGAGGCATTTGGACTGTGCAACCCTTGAGAGATTTTGAATCATCTGGAGATTGATTTTGGTAAATCTTGAAGAATATGGGAGGGCAAATTTTGGGGTACAAAAGTTGCCCCTGTTCAATCTTCTTAGACCTGAGGATGTAGATTGGCTGACGTGCCTTTCGTAATCCGAGGGTAGAAGATGATTGAACACTAGAGTGCCCCGAAATTTGCACTCACATAGTAGAGTGGTGGGAATGGGCTTACAGATGCCATTTGGAGACTGTTGGTATATGGATGGGCTTATAGATGCCATCGGGAGGTTGTCGATCGCGTAAGAGATTCCTTAGCGAGAACCTGCGTACCTGAGAAAGAAAATAATTACCTGGCCTATTACAGGAGTTGATCTTCAAACTCTTTATGTAGATGTGCCCTGGCTAGATACAGGAATCGAATATTTAAACTCTTCAGACGTGCCCTGGCAAGATACAGGAATCGAGTCCGGAGAATATAGTCGTCAACAGATACATCCTGGCAAGATACAAGAATCGGATCTTCGAACTCTTCAGACGTGCCCTGGCTGGATACAGGAGTCGAGTCTGGTAATGTAGTCATCAACAGATACACCCTGGCAAGATACAGGAATCAGATCTTCGAACTCTTCAGACGTGCCCTGGCAAGATACAGGAATCGAGTCCGGTAATGTTTAGTCGTTAACAGATACACCCTGGCAAGATACAGGAATCGGATCTTCGAACTCTTCAGACGTGCCCTAGCAAGATACAGGAATCGAGTCTGGTAATGTTAGTCGTCAACAGATACACCCTGGAAAGATACAGTAATCAGATCTTCGAACTCTTCAGACGTGCCCTGGCAAGATACAGGAATCGAGTCTGGTAATGTTAGTCGTCAACAGATACACCCTGGCAAGATACAGGAATCGGATCTTCAAACTCTTCAGACGTGCCCTGGCAAGATACAGGAATCGAGTCTGGTAATGTTAGTCGTCAACAGATACACCCTGGCAAGATACATGAATCAGATCTTCGAACTCTTCAGACGTGCCCTGGCAAGATACAGGAATCGAGTCTGGTAATGTTAGTCGTCAACAGATACACCCTGGCAAGATACAGGAATCAGATCTTTAGTTGCGACTGTTGATAGCAATTGTCTTGGTATTGACTTTTGTCCTGAAAAGACTAAACGTTAGTTGTATGCAATGTCATGATGTATGACACGCGTGATGTTCTTAGAATAAATGAGATTGTATGTTCATGATGCGTATATGCATGCTATAATATACGATGATGCGATGTTTATGAATGTATGTTTTTGTCTAGGAAAGTAAATCCTTGACGGATGTCGGGGAATTAATTCCTGGGCTGCCGTTGAAGAGTAGAGCTTTTTGTTTCCGCTGGGGATGATGGTTGCAAGAATACCGGTAGGAGAAGAGGACTCCATTAGGGAATAAACTTGGCGAATAGAATACTCTGCGGGGAATGCTCTGTGGGGAAAGAGGCACTTTTCTGAGATTGATGATAACTCCGCTGGGGGATAGGAAGACTCCGTCGGGGACGATCTTTCCGTGGCAGTTGGCTGAGGATAACCCAGTTATATCCTGGTGGGGAAATAACCTTCTGAATAAAGCCGGGGGACCCGTTCGTGCTCTGCAGGGGATAAGCCTTCCAGAATCTACTGGGGATAAGTTTCCTACTGGGGAGATGGATTCCACTTTCCTGGGGAAACTTCCGGACTGGACTCTCCTGGGGAAATTTTTTTTTGAGATGCACTGGGGAAGTGGCTCCACTGAATGTCTGGTATACCGCCGGGGAACAATCTTAGATCAAGACTGCCGGGGATGCTTGTTAAGAATGTTTGTATACTCCACTGAGGAATATTGAGATCTGCTAGGGATACCCAATTTCCATAAGGCTGACTGAGTAGGCTAACTCTGCTCGGGGAGAGTATCGTTGACTTGCTGGAGATATTGTTCCTTGTAGGGCTGATTGGAGACCAACTGCTTGGGAGAGAATTGTTGAATCTTGGCTCACTCTCTGGGGAATTAAGGCATCTTGGTTACATTCTTCAGCCGAACTTACCTTGGTACCTTGGTGGACAGAGCAATTAGATCGCTTAGACAACTCATTATTGCCCCTGTTTCTGATGTTACCTGTAATTAATCCTTTGTTTCGTATGCAAATATTTATGAGTTAGCAATTAGTGTCAAATGCATATATCACAAATTGAACCTTGGACGTTCTTCGCAAAACAAAACAGAAAAAGGAAAACAATTGGCAATTTGTCTGAAAAGTGAATTTGTATTGATTTTTGAATTTGCCTGTAAATAGGCGTTTATGTACAAGAGGCTGACGTCCTAGTAAGAGAACGCCGCCGAACAAAAGAGTTTATACAATTTGTGAAAAGGGAAAACAAAACAGCTATGTGAAAAGAATAATCCCACTGGGTTCCAACTCTGCTATCGCCTTTATATCTTCGAGCGTCTCATCACTTTGCTGCTCAGTTGACGATGAAGCTGATTGATCGATGTCGTCTGAACCTGACAGTTGATACCGAATTCTGGATGCAAGGTGATCCAATGAGACATAGTATTACGCTTTAATCCCTAACTTTTGCCTGGACCGCCCTTTCGGGTTTTCAGTCCACCGGGATACCCATTTTTGCCCAAGCCGCCTTTTCAGGTTTTCGACTTGCCGGGTGTACAGATTTTTTTCATTTCATCCCTCATTTTGCCCGAACCCTTTTGGTTCGCCGGGAAGACCTAATTTTTGCCTAGGTATGTCAACCTAGCGGGTCTTTTATCATGCGTAGTATCTTTTTACTATGTATGCATTGGCGGGGTGAGGAAGGTCGTCACCATCCATGGTAGTTAGAATCATGGCTCCTCCTGAGAACACATGTTTAACCACAAATGGCCCTTCGTACGTGGGGGTCCATTTGCCCCTGGGATCACTTTGAGGAAGAATGATGCGTTTGATTACCAGGTCTCCAACTTGATACTCTTGTGGTCTGACTTTCTTGTTAAATGCCCTGATCATCTGTTTCTGGTCTGTTTGACCATGGCAAATAGCAGTGAGTCTCTTTTCGTCAATTAGATTTAATTGATCAAGTCGTGTCTGGATCCAGTCATCTTAGCTCAGATCCGCATCCTTCATTATCCGGAGAGAGGGTATCTGGACTTCAATTGGTAAGACTGCCTCCATGCCGTAGACCAAGGAAAAGGGAGTTGCCCCGGTTGACGTTCTTGCTGAGGTACGATACCCATGGAGAGCAAACGGTAACATCTCGTGCCAATCTTTATAGGTCACTGTCATCTTCTGCACAATCTTTTTGATATTCTTATTCGCTGCTTCTACAACCCCATTCATCTTCGGTCGGTAAGGAGAAGAGTTGTGGTGCTGTATCTTGAATTGCTCGCAGAGCTCAGTGATCATCTTGTTATTGAGATTGGTACCATTGTCCGTAATGATTCTTTCTGGGACGCCGTATCGACAGACCAAGTTATGCCGAATGAACCGTGCCACAACGTTCTTGGTTACTGTAGCGTAGGAAGCTGCTTCAACCCACTTTGTAAAGTAATCAATCGCCACCAGGATGAAGCGATGCCCGTTGGATGCCGTAGGTTTAATCTCGCCGATCATATCTATGCCCCACATTGCAAAAGGCCAAGGTGCTGTCAAGACGTTCAGAGGAACTGGAGGAAC
This sequence comes from Vicia faba, assembly GCA_948472305.1. NCBI lineage: Eukaryota > Viridiplantae > Streptophyta > Magnoliopsida > Fabales > Fabaceae > Vicia > Vicia faba. The sequence goes on along the minus strand of OX451735.1, from coordinate 1,109,450,196 downwards.
GTGCACCTTATCTGCATATATCTGGCACTTATGACATGTCCGAGAATGTTGGTAACAGTCAGCTTCCATTGTGGAACATAAATATCCTGCTTGAAGGATTTTCTTTGCCATGGTGTGTCCACTGGAATGTGTTCCAAAGGTACCTTCTTGTAGTTCTGCCATGATCCTTTCTGCTTCAGTCTTATCCACACAACGCAGTAAGGTCGAATCATGGTTTTGCTTGTACAGAATGCCATTGCTGAGGAAGAACTTCGCTGCGAATCTTCTCAGAAACTTCTTGTCATTGACAGATGCACCTTCAGGGTATTCTTGAGCTTCCAAGTACCTTTTTACCTCGTGATACCAGGGTTTCTCAGTTACTACCTCAGCCTCAAGATCACAACAGTATGCCGGTTCTTCCAGTTTCCAGATAATGATCCGGGGAGCCTCATTGTCCCACTTGACTTTGAACATGGAAGACATCGTAGCTAACGCGTCCGCCAACTGATTCTCCTCTCTTGGGAAGTGTTCAAAAGTTATCTATGTGAAATGGGGGATCAATGTCAACACACATTCTCTATAAGGAATAAGATTCGGATGTTTCGTATCCCACTCGCCTTTGATCTGATTGATCACGAGAGAGGAATCTCCGAAGACACTCAGAAACTTGATCCTTAAGTCAATTGCAGCTTGAAGACCCATGATGCATGCCTCATACTCCGCCATGTTGTTGGTGCAGTTGAAACATAGCCGGGCAGTAAGTGGAGTATGAGTGCCTTGGCGAGATATGATCACAGCGCCGATACCGTTACCCAAAGCGTTGGAGGCTCCGTAAAAGTGCATAGACAATCGAGATCCTTCCTTAGGTCCTTCATCCGGTCCAGGTACTTCACAATCAGTCACTATCATGATGCTCTCGTCAGGAAATTCAAAGTTCATTGATTGGTAGTCATCTACTGCCTGGTGTGCCAAGTGGTCTGCCAATACACTTCCTTTGATAGCTTTCTGAGTCGTGTACTGGATGTCGTATTCCGTCAAGATCATTTGCCATCTTTCTATTCTCCCAGACAGAGCAGGCTTTTCGAATATGTACTTTATCGGATCCATCTTTGAAATCAACAAGGTAGTGTGAGTCAGCATATACTGTCTCAGCCGGCGAGCAGCCCATACCAAAGCGCAGCAAGTTTTCTCGAGCAGTGAGTATCGGGTCTCACAGTCGGTAAACTTTTTGCTAAGGTAATAAATGGCATGCTCTTTTCGGCCAGACTCGTCATGCTGCCCCAGCACACACCCCATTGAGCTGTCAAGTACTGTCAGGTATAGTATTAGAGGTATCCCTTCAACCGGTGGCATAAGGATGGGTGGTTCTTGGAGATACTCTTTGATTCTGTCAAAAGCGGCCTGACATTCATTGTTCCAACGTACTACCTGATCTTTCTTCAGCAGCTTGAAGATTGGTTCACAAGTAGCAGTTAGGTGCGAGATGAACCGGGCAATATAATTCAGACGTCCTAGAAAGCCTCTGACTTCTTTCTCTGTCTTAGGAACTGGCATCTCTTGAATGGCTTTAACCTTGGCAGGGCCCACTTGAATACCCTTGTCGCTTACGACGAAGCCTAGCAATTTTCCAGATCTTACCCCAAAGGTGCACTTGTTCGGGTTCAATCTCAGCTTGTACAACTTCAGACGGTCAAATAACTTCTGTAGATGGTCAAGGTGTTCCTCCTTAGTTTGGGACCTTGCAATCATGTCGTCGACATACACTTCTATCTCATGATGAATCATGTCATGAAATAAAGCAACCATGGCACGTTGGTAGGTTGCCCCAGCATTTTTCAGTCCAAATGGCATGACCTTATAGCAAAAGGTGCCCCACTGAGTAACAAAGGTAGTCTTCTCCATGTCTTCAGGAGCCATCTTAATCTGATTATAACCTGAAAAGCCGTCCATGAAGGAGAACACCTTGTGTTGAGCAGTATTGTCAACCAGAACGTCGATGTGAGGTAGAGGGAAGTCATCCTTGGGGCTCTCCCTGTTCAGATCCCTGTAATCAACACACATTCTGACCTTACCATCTTTCTTTGGCACTAGCACCACATTGGCAACCCACTGAGGGTAAGAAGTCACTGCAAGAAACCCGGCATCGAATTGCTTCATAACCTCGGCTTTGATCTTCTCGGACATCTCTGGACGCATACGGCGGACCTTTTGCTTAACCGGAGGGCATTCTTCCTTGGTAGGCAGGTGATGGACCACAATGTCGGTATCTGTGATCGGTGGATCTGGAACTGACTGTTTAACGCTGGTTCGCGAAATGTCGCGGTAAGCAAGAGTCGCCACCGTCTTTTATTTTCTCCAAATGGAAAGGACAAAAGCACAGAAAAATTCCTTAAAGAGATTGCTCTCGGTTCGGGAGGTAGGTTATAGAAAGGGAAGGTGTTAGCACCCTTTCTATCCATGGTTATCCATGGGCTCTTAGATACTTGCTCATTTGTGTTTTCAAAAATGGTTTGTTTGCTTTTCAACTGTGGGTTTTAAAAAAGTTTCTTTGAAAAATTTCAGATCGACTCGTACGTCAGAGTGTTTGAAAAGTTTGCTTTGAAAGCTTTTGAAAATGTGTTGGTGAAAAGATGTTTTGATTTGTTTGAAATTAGAGCAAGTATCTAGAGTCGTCTACCTACCCTAAGGAATTCGTCTGTGTAGATGTCCTTTAAAGTAGTGCCACCCCACCATTGAGAGGTAGGTAGCACCACCGTTGGAGGTGTTCGGGTCAATTCGAGTTTTAGGGACGTGGTGATCACCGGAGCAATGGGAAGACACCTTAGAAGCTACCCTCATGCCAGGTTCCCGGATCATGAGGACTTACTAAGACGTCCTCTACTCGACGATCACCTTTCGAAAGGCAACAGTGAGGCGTACCCTAGGGGTGGTGTGTGCGAATGGTGTGTCATGTTTCAGTTTATTTGTCTTGTCATGTTTGTCGTGTTCTACGCTTGATTTTAATTTATCCATTCATTCTTTCATGCTTGGTTAACAGTTATAAGTTTACGAAAAAATAAATCTAAGGCTATTACAAATGGCGCGGGTCCACATCGCCAAAATTAAACCGGACCCGATTTAGCGGAAAATAAATAAAGCGAAGTAAATAAAAGTGCGAAAAGTAAAATTACATGGCCTTGGGAGAGATACAGAATTATGATAAGCAATAAAGTAAATACGCAAAGAAAATAATTAAAACAAAACTAGGGCGTTGGACCCTTTTGCAAATAATTAAAGTTAATGAGAATTAAAAAATTAAATGATCAAATGCTTTTTTGATATTTTTTGTATTTTTTAGATTTAATAAGGAAAAGAAATTAATTGAAGTTAAATTAAAAGACAAACCCTAATTCTAGTATTTTTTTATTTATTATGAAAGAATTAAAATATGATCTAAATTAAACCTAAAATTTATTATGTACATTTAATTATGAAAATAACTAAATAATATTATTATTCTAAAAAAAAGGAAAATATTAAAAGGAATAAAAATATCAATTAACCTAATTCTATTTTTTTGGATTTTTTTGTTATGAAAAAAAATATAAATTAAACCTAATTTGAAACTAGTTTATTTACATGTTAATAAAAATGATTATAATAAAATAGATATTATTTTTGGTCTTTTTCTGATTTTTATAATGTTTTTATATTTTATAGAAAAAATAAATTAATTGAATTAAGACAATAAAATAAATAAATAAAACAACAAAAATAAAAGTGAGAAGAAAAATATAAAATGCAAACCAAGGTGGGGTGTTGCCCCAAATAAGGAGGTATAGGCCTGGAAATTCTGGCCCAACAAGATTTGAATTTGTTGACTTTTCATGATTCCATATGATGCGTTTGACCAGGCGTAGGTGTTCTTCAGCTTCCAACCTTTAGATTGACCTCCAAGCAGACGTGGCATGTTGATGATGGAGGGACTATGGTGTACCAATTCAAGGCGTCTGAGTTGATGCCAATGGTTGGAATATGTCCAGGAATGCCTGAGAATGCTAATGGGATCAAGATTGAAGCTTGAATCGACCTAAAACCTTGATTTCAGTATTTGAGTTTTATGAGAATTTTTCAATATGCAAAAGCTTGTTTATGCGCAACTTGCAGTCTCTTTGGCTTAGGGTTGTGTTCTCATACTTGTATGGAAGCAATTAGGTTAAAAAGATTGAATAAAATCCATGTCCATAATTGTTTTCAATCTTTGATTTGTTAAGGATCTTTTACAATCTTTTTTTCATGGTTCTTGTGTCAATTAGGTTTCAATCAAGCCAAAACCTTCTATATCAGCATGTGCACGAAATCTCAAGTCCAAATCATGCATAAAAAGATTTGTTTAGGTTAAGGTTATATTTTTCATGAATTAAAATGATTTAAGTGAATATAAATTAATATAAATTCAAATAAATAATTAAAAAATATGAAAATACTTCCCTTTGGGCCTAGTGGTCGTGTATAGGCTTGGCATGAAGAATCTTGGAGGGAAAATGGGCCCATTTGCATTTTTAGGCCTTTTGCATCAATGTTGACTTTTCAAAATTCCTAAAAATTTCCCAACTTCCACAAGGCATAACTTGGTCAATTTTTAAGCTTTTCACATGTTCTTGGACATTTTGGAAAGGTCTTTGAGTCCTTTAACCAATGCCTTTGGTCCCATGTCATTTTGATTTACCAATCTCAAGTTATGGCCTTTGACTTAAAGTCACTTTTTGTTGACTTTTGAAAATGACCTATAATGTTGAAATTGATAACTTTTTGTGAGAGCATTTCTTGGACTTGGAACATGAAGATGAATTGTAGGAAATGTCTTTCTCTTCAAAATGAGCTTTGGATGGAATTTTTCTGATAATCCATGTGAAAGTTATGCCCTGGTCAATTTCAGTTGACTTTTTCAGCTGTCCAAATATAGCAACTTTTGCATCTTTGATGATTTCTGAGCCAAATTTTGAGAATCATGATCAAGCATTGATCAAATGATGTTTGTGGCTTCAAAATGATATGTTGACCAAAAATTTGAACTTTTGACTGTCAAATGACCATTTTGCCCCTACAGTTGACTGTAGTGCAATCTAGGGTTTTGACTGTGCAATTTTGAGCTGAATGTCTTGAAACTTGATATGAGGATACTTGACCATCTTTGTAGGCATATGAGACTTGATTGAGCCTTTGAAAAGTTCATTTTCTTGACCAGAACTCAAACCCTAGTTTTGACTGTATAGGAGACAGTTGAACTGCACAAACCCTTGGGGCATTTTGTGACCTTGACTTGGCAATTTCTTGATGAATATGGGAGGGCAAATTTTGGGGTACAACAGTTGCCCCTGTTCAATCTTCTTAGACCTGAGGGTGCAGATTGGCTGACGTGCCTTTCGTAATCCGAGGGTAGAAGATGATTGAACACTAAAGTGCCCAGAAATTTGCGCTCACATAGTAGCAGTGATGATGAGGGAATGGGCTTATAGATGCCATTTTAGAGGTTGCTGGATAGGATGATGGGCTTATAGATGCCATCTGGACGTTGATCGCGTAGGAGATTCCTTAGCGAGAACCTGCATACCTGCAAGAGAGAAAATGAGTACCTGACACGCTGCAGGAGCTGATTTTAGATGCTTGATATAGATATGTTCTGACTGGTTACAGGAGCTGAGTCTGGAGCTTCAAACGCTGATGAATGAACCAGGGATGGTTACTGCCTTAGCATGAATGGTAAGAGAATCCTGAATGATTTCAACCTCAACAACGCTCGTTGAGAAAATCTTGGTGAGGATTACCATCTTCGTAGTGTTAGGAAGAGAACCAAAGGATATTATAATCTCAAAGGGAGTCACCTAACTCACCGTTGGGGAGGGAACTATAGGAAATTATAATCTGAAAAAGGAATTACCACCTCACACGCCGTTGGAGAGGGGACCATAAGAGAATATCACCTCACGCTCATGCCGGAGAGGGAAACATCTGAAGAAGGAATTACCACCTCACACGCCGTTGGAGAGGGGACCATAAGAGAATATCACCTCACGCTCATGCCGGAGAGGGAAACATCTGAAAAAGGAATTACCACCTCACACGCCGTTGGAGAGGGGACCATAAGAGAATATCACCTCACGCTCATGCCGGAGAGGGAAACATCTGAAAAAGGAATTACCACCTCACACGCCGTTGGAGAGGGGACCATAAGAGAATATCACCTCACGCTCATGCCGGAGAGGGAAACATCTGAAAAAGGAATTACCACCTCACACGCCGTTGGAGAGGGGACCATAAGAGAATATCACCTCACGCTCATGCCGGAGAGGGAAACATCTGAAAAAGGAATTACCACCTCACACGCCGTTGGAGAGGGGACCATAAGAGAATATCACCTCACGCTCATGCCGGAGAGGGGAACATCTGAAGAAGGAATTACCACCTCACACGCCGTTGGAGAGGGGACCATAAGAGAATATCACCTCACGCTCATGCCGGAGAGGGGAACATCTGAAGAAGGAATTACCACCTCACACGCCGTTGGAGAGGGGACCATAAGAGAATATCACCTCACGCTCATGCCGGAGAGGAAAACATCTGAAGAAGGAATTACCACCTCACACGCCGTTGGAGAGGGGACCATAAGAGAATATCACCTCACGCTCATGCCGGAGAGGGAAACATCTGAAGAAGGAATTACCACCTCACACGCCGTTGGAGAGGGTACCATAAGAGAATATCACCTCACGCTCATGCCGGAGAGGGAAACATCTGAAGAAGGAATTACCACCTCACACGCCGTTGGAGAGGGTACCATAAGAGAATATCACCTCACGCTCATGCCGAAGAGGAAAACATCTGAAGAAGGAATTACCACCTCACACGCCGTTGGAGAGGGGACCATAAGAGAATATCACCTCACGCTCATGCCGGAGAGGGAAACATCTGAAGAAGGAATTACCACCTCACACGCCGTTGGAGAGGGTACCATAAGAGAATATCACCTCACGCTCATGCCGGAGAGGGAAACATCTGAAGAAGGAATTTTTGAAGAAGGAATTACCACCTCACACGCCGTTGGAGAGGGGACCATAAGAGAACTTCTACTGAGTCTTTATCAGAAAAATCTGTTTGGAGTCGATTTAACTGGACTGGAGAAGTCCTTGAAATATGTTTGAGAATTTCAACTGCATCTTTCCTGAAAGGTAAAGGTCAGTTATATGCAATGCATGATATGGATCCAGCAAACATGGATACGATTTATATGATATGATGTGTACATGCATGCTATAATGATGTATGTGATGATTCATGTATGTTTTCGTCTAGGAAAATAAATCCTTGACGGGTGCCGGGAAGTCATATCCTGGGCTGATGTTGAGGAAGAGATTTTGCTTCCGCTGGGGATGATAGTTGCAAGTATACCGGCAGGGGAAGATAACTCCGTTGGGGGAATAAACTTGGCGAATGGAGGATTCTGCGGGGAGAAAAAGATATTCTAACGACCATGCTGGGAAGTGCTACTCTGTGGGGATAGCTATGCTTTGCTGAGTTGATGAAGATAACTCCGCTGGGGATATTGTTGATGAGTTATGCTGGGGATATCCTTGTTGTGCTGGAAGTGTTGATAGACTTCGCTGGGGGTAGGAAGATACTTTGCCGAGGACGCTCTTTCCGTGGCTTTTGGCTGAGGATAACCCAGTTATATCCCGTTACGGAAATAACTCTTTAAATCAAGCCGGGACGACTCGTTCGTGCTCTGAGGATAAGCTTCCAGAATCTACTGGGGATAAGCTTACTGCTTGGGGGTATGAACTCCAAATTTCTTGGGGGACTGGATTGGACTCTCATGGGGAGTTTTGATATGCTGGAGGATGATCCCTTAGAATGTTGATATACCGCCGGGGAACAATCTTTAGACCAAGACTGTCGGGGATGCTTTATGTATACTGCTGGGGAAGTATTGAGATCTACGGGGGGATACTCAATTTCCTTGATAATTGTAATTTTGCTTGGAGAAGAATGTATTGTTTTGCTGAACTACTCTCTGGGGAATTTAAGATCCTCGGTCATGTTCTTTAGCTGAACCTACCTTGGTACCTTGGAGGGCAGAACCATTAGGTTGCTTAGACAACTCTTTATTGCCCCTGTTTCTGTGGGAGGAGGCCCCTGTGAAAATGTTTGATAGTTGTTGATGGACAAACTTTCTTCTGGTAGACAGGTGACAAGATGACAGGACATAGTCGTACGCTTTGATCCCTAACTTCTGCCTGGACCGCCCTTTCGGGTTTTCAGTCCACCGGGATACCCATTTTTGCCCAAGCCGCCTCTTCAGGTTTTCGACTTGCCGGGTGTACAGATTTTTTCATTTCATCCCTCATTTTGCCCGAACCCTTTTGGTTCGCCGGGAAGCCCTTATTTTTGCCTAGGTGTGTCAACCTAGCGGGTCTTTGATTATGCGTAGTATTTTTTCGACTATGTCCGTGATTTCAGAATGTAAGGAGTTGCTCCTGTTATAAGTGCTTTGTCATGCCACCAGAAGGTGTTTGATCAGGTCAGATTCGTTGTTGGAGTGCCCCAGGTGGCTCATGCGGAGATTTGCCCCAGGCTATTTGACTTTTGAGAGATTCTCCGAATCTTGACTGGATTGCCCCAGATAACGGACCATGATTAGGTCGTGCCCCTTGATTGGAGATGCTCTTGTTCACTAGGTATTTCTCGTGCGAATTTCCCTGCTGTTCAAACAGAAAGTCATATGCAAACAAAGTTATGTCAAAAACGCAAAGCTTATGTCTGTCTCGAAGATTTTGGAAATGCCTTTTTTTTCATAAAACATGTGAATGTTTGTAAAACATGATGTCAACTCTGTATTTACCGTAGCCTTAAGGAGTCAGGATACCTTCGTAACAGTATGCTTTCGAACTAACCCATGCTTCAGCTAGGACTTTTTAAGGGTTATAACGTGGCCTGGTTCACGGTTTAAGAAACAAAGGATAAAGGCTCAAATTTTATTTGTACCCACCCGCTCTTCGTGATGTTCTCCAAACCTAAACTCAGTTGATCGTGCGTTAGATCTTGTTTGAGTCTTTGCTCTGATTTTCCAGTGATGGTTCGGACGTTTGACAATTTATTTTGAATAGGCAGTCATTCCTTTTTTTGTTGAGGGTTTGTGAGACCTCTTGCTTTTTGATTTTTGTTATCCCTTTCTTTTTTTGCCTGAACTGTTTCCCTTTTTTGGAATTACAGTCAGCGGGATGCCCCGGTTTCATAAGTCCCCTTTGTAGGTTTAGACTTTTTGGGCTTTTCATTTATGAATTTTGATGATGACTGCCTGTCCTTTTGATTGTTCTGAACCATCACTGTCTTTGTTCGTTTTGTAAAGATGCACTTGGATCAACTGAGAGAACTACCCTGCCCCAGGTTATGATTAAGGGTTTTGATTTTCGAAAATAAAAACTCCTACTTCTTTGGCTCTGATGGGTTGACGAGGGATTATCATCCTTATAACTCCAGTGTTTAGGGGTTGAAACAATGCCTGTACCTCATCAGCGGGGTTTGTTCAAAAGCATACTGTAATGATCGCGGTATCGTTTTCGTCATCCTCCCTCAAGAGGCTTAGAATTATTTAAGATCAAGAGTTGACATCAGAAAAAATATGAAAACAGTTTGCATATAGTGAATGCGAATATATTGATTTAAAACAGACATAAGCGATGCATTAATGAAATAACAACGTTTGACATGAATAAATGTTTAAACAATCAAAGAAAAATGCAACTTGAACATTCGAATGAACAAAAGTTTTCTAGTTTGACTTAGTCCCTTCAGATGGGAGATTCTCAACAGAAGCATTTCATTTGGCCACCCGGCATGAACTCCAGCACCCTTCCGTCGATCAAGTCTTGGATCTTGTTCTTCAAGCTCCAACAGTCATTGGTGCCATGTCCAGGACTGTCAGAATGGTAGGCACATCTTTTATCAGGGTTATAAGTAGGAGCAGAGATGTCAGGATTCTGGGGAGGACCCTTTAAAGTAATCAGATTGACCTCTAACAAGTGTTCCAGCATTAGAGATGGTGGTATGCCAGTCTCAGTGAAATGTCTTCCAGGCGTGTATCGCTTGCGTCGATTACCCCGTTGATACTGGGCTTGTGAAGTAGTAGCAATTTGGAGAGGTTCATTCTTCACCATACAAGACTTTGGTCCTCTTGGTGGCTGATCAACGACTTGGTCCCTGACTTGGGCTGGTTGCTTCATGTCTTGATGAAGCTGACTGATCATGGCTCTCAACTCTCCTTGCTCCTGAGCTAAACCTTGAATGAGGGCCCTTTGCCCCAGCATCTGAGTTTTTAATGTGTCTACCTCAGCTTGTAGACGTTTCAACTGTTCGTCCTTGTCCTCTTCAGGACTTTTTCTGATCAGATTCCCTATGAGGAGTGCCCTCAACTCTTCCTGCCCCTTGGATAGACCTAAGAAGATTTCCTTGAACTGAGACTCTTGAGCGTGAAGGTCCTGGTTATCTTGTTGTGAGGCCATTGCTGAAATAAACAGCGAGAAAGGTAAGTGACCTGCAAAAAGGGATACCTGTAATGCGATGATGTGTATGATATGCATGCAATGTTTTCAAGGACCTCGCAGGGTAAACAGAGAAACTTGTTAGAGTTGAGAACCAGTAACTTGATTGAAAGAACTTCCTGTTGTTGAGAGTCCTTCTTCAAGGGTCAAAGGCTCACCATATCTAGTGGGTCATAGCCCCTGACAACCTTGGCTAGAGGAAAATAAATCCTCTTTGCCCCTTGCTAGATGTTTGATTTATCATGACCTGCATCACCAGCCCTTGAGGTCCTTGAAATGGATTAGGATGTATGCAATGGTATGATGTTATGCTATGCATGGGGTAATGGGGGTAACCCTGTTATGAGCCCCTATTAAGGACTGCAAACCCAAAACCTGCAAGACATTTAATAAACCCGTCAGGAGTCCCAATTAAGGACTAAGACAAACCCTGCAAGAAACTTGGTACACCTTGTTATGAGTCCTGGTTAAGGACTAAAACAAAAACCTGTAAGAAAATTCAGTAGACCCTGTTATGAGTCCTAGTTAAGGACTATAAACAAACCCTGCAAGTACACTCAATAACCCTGTCATGAGCCCTAATTAAGGACTATGAACAAGACCTGCAAGAAACAAGTGTCAGGTAACAAGTAGGCAAGTATGAAGGCACACAAGTCACACCAGAGAAGCCCTTAGAGTTTAGGGCCAGCATGGAGTTTGGGGTAATACCCTCTTGAAGTTGGTGGGCTCAACCTGTCCTATCAAAGTAACCGGGTTCTAAGGTTCCCAATATCACGGGATTGCTTTCATTGTTCATCGTTTCGATTTAGCCACTGAACTGGCGACCGAAATATTCCAGGAAAGCAACCCTCAATTGAGCGTAGTATCGAGTATCAACCAACCTCGGACTGCACCAAAGTCAGTTATCTCACTACCCTAAAGAGGCCAAGATAGTTCAATTAAGGTTCCTAAGGTCTGTTGATGCTTCACGACACCACGCGGAGGCCCCGTACTCTCCTTGACTGAACTCAAGGGTTACCGGTACACACCAAAGTGCCACATCAACGTAGCAGACTGTTTCAACCATGTCGGTATACCCCGCACAGTTCCCTCACAGCCTTGTTGCTACTTTCTAAGAAGGTATTTCCCAGATCCGGGTTAGGATCTATAGAACTCCCAAGCAACCCACAATTTAAAGCACACAAGGAAAACAATTGAAAACATAGTTATGAACTAGCCCTAAGGTACACCCCACTTTAAGTATTATCCCCAGCAGAGTCGCCAGTTCTGTGATCGGTGGATCTGGAACTGACTGTTTAACGCTGGTTCGCGAAATGTCGCGGTAAGCAAGAGTCGCCACCGTCTTTTATTTTCTCCAAATGGAAAGGACAAAAGCACAGAAAAATTCCTTAAAGAGATTGCTCTCGGTTCGGGAGGTAGGTTATAGAAAGGGAAGGTGTTAGCACCCTTTCTATCCATGGTTATCCATGGGCTCTTAGATACTTGCTCATTTGTGTTTTCAAAAATGGTTTGTTTGCTTTTCAACTGTGGGTTTTAAAAAAGTTTCTTTGAAAAATTTCAGATCGACTCGTACGTCAGAGTGTTTGAAAAGTTTGCTTTGAAAGCTTTTGAAAATGTGTTGGTGAAAAGATGTTTTGATTTGTTTGAAATTAGAGCAAGTATCTAGAGTCGTCTACCTACCCTAAGGAATTCGTCTGTGTAGATGTCCTTTAAAGTAGTGCCACCCCACCATTGAGAGGTAGGTAGCACCACCGTTGGAGGTGTTCGGGTCAATTCGAGTTTTAGGGACGTGGTGATCACCGGAGCAATGGGAAGACACCTTAGAAGCTACCCTCATGCCAGGTTCCCGGATCATGAGGACTTACTAAGACGTCCTCTACTCGACGATCACCTTTCGAAAGGCAACAGTGAGGCGTACCCTAGGGGTGGTGTGTGCGAATGGTGTGTCATGTTTCAGTTTATTTGTCTTGTCATGTTTGTCGTGTTCTACGCTTGATTTTAATTTATCCATTCATTCTTTCATGCTTGGTTAACAGTTATAAGTTTACGAAAAAATAAATCTAAGGCTATTACAAATGGCGCGGGTCCACATCGCCAAAATTAAACCGGACCCGATTTAGCGGAAAATAAATAAAGCGAAGTAAATAAAAGTGCGAAAAGTAAAATTACATGGCCTTGGGAGAGATACAGAATTATGATAAGCAATAAAGTAAATACGCAAAGAAAATAATTAAAACAAAACTAGGGCGTTGGACCCTTTTGCAAATAATTAAAGTTAATGAGAATTAAAAAATTAAATGATCAAATGCTTTTTTGATATTTTTTGTATTTTTTAGATTTAATAAGGAAAAGAAATTAATTGAAGTTAAATTAAAAGACAAACCCTAATTCTAGTATTTTTTTATTTATTATGAAAGAATTAAAATATGATCTAAATTAAACCTAAAATTTATTATGTACATTTAATTATGAAAATAACTAAATAATATTATTATTCTAAAAAAAAGGAAAATATTAAAAGGAATAAAAATATCAATTAACCTAATTCTATTTTTTTGGATTTTTTTGTTATGAAAAAAAATATAAATTAAACCTAATTTGAAACTAGTTTATTTACATGTTAATAAAAATGATTATAATAAAATAGATATTATTTTTGGTCTTTTTCTGATTTTTATAATGTTTTTATATTTTATAGAAAAAATAAATTAATTGAATTAAGACAATAAAATAAATAAATAAAACAACAAAAATAAAAGTGAGAAGAAAAATATAAAATGCAAACCAAGGTGGGGTGTTGCCCCAAATAAGGAGGTATAGGCCTGGAAATTCTGGCCCAACAAGATTTGAATTTGTTGACTTTTCATGATTCCATATGATGCGTTTGACCAGGCGTAGGTGTTCTTCAGCTTCCAACCTTTAGATTGACCTCCAAGCAGACGTGGCATGTTGATGATGGAGGGACTATGGTGTACCAATTCAAGGCGTCTGAGTTGATGCCAATGGTTGGAATATGTCCAGGAATGCCTGAGAATGCTAATGGGATCAAGATTGAAGCTTGAATCGACCTAAAACCTTGATTTCAGTATTTGAGTTTTATGAGAATTTTTCAATATGCAAAAGCTTGTTTATGCGCAGCTTGCAGTCTCTCTGGCTTAGGGTTGTGTTCTCATACTTGTATGGAAGCAATTAGGTTAAAAAGATTGAATAAAATCCATGTCCATAATTGTTTTCAATCTTTGATTTGTTAAGGATCTTTTACAATCTTTTTTTCATGGTTCTTGTGTCAATTAGGTTTCAATCAAGCCAAAACCTTCTATATCAGCATGTGCACGAAATCTCAAGTCCAAATCATGCATAAAAAGATTTGTTTAGGTTAAGGTTATATTTTTCATGAATTAAAATGATTTAAGTGAATATAAATTAATATAAATTCAAATAAATAATTAAAAAATATGAAAATACTTCCCTTTGGGCCTAGTGGTCGTGTATAGGCTTGGCATGAAGAATCTTGGAGGGAAAATGGGCCCATTTGCATTTTTAGGCCTTTTGCATCAATGTTGACTTTTCAAAATTCCTAAAAATTTCCCAACTTCCACAAGGCATAACTTGGTCAATTTTTAAGCTTTTCACATGTTCTTGGACATTTTGGAAAGGTCTTTGAGTCCTTTAACCAATGCCTTTGGTCCCATGTCATTTTGATTTACCAATCTCAAGTTATGGCCTTTGACTTAAAGTCACTTTTTGTTGACTTTTGAAAATGACCTATAATGTTGAAATTGATAACTTTTTGTGAGAGCATTTCTTGGACTTGGAACATGAAGATGAATTGTAGGAAATGTCTTTCTCTTCAAAATGAGCTTTGGATGGAATTTTTCTGATAATCCATGTGAAAGTTATGCCCTGGTCAATTTCAGTTGACTTTTTCAGCTGTCCAAATATAGCAACTTTTGCATCTTTGATGATTTCTGAGCCAAATTTTGAGAATCATGATCAAGCATTGATCAAATGATGTTTGTGGCTTCAAAATGATATGTTGACCAAAAATTTGAACTTTTGACTGTCAAATGACCATTTTGCCCCTACAGTTGACTGTAGTGCAATCTAGGGTGTTGACTGTGCAATTTTGAGCTGAATGTCTTGAAACTTGATATGAGGATACTTGACCATCTTTGTAGGCATATGAGACTTGATTGAGCCTTTGAAAAGTTCATTTTCTTGACCAGAACTCAAACCCTAGTTTTGACTGTATAGGAGACAGTTGAACTGCACAAACCCTTGGGGCATTTTGTGACCTTGACTTGGCAATTTCTTGATGAATATGGGAGGGCAAATTTTGGGGTACAACAGTATCCAACCCAGGCATGTCTTTGTAGGACCAGGCAAAGATCTCCACATAATCATGCAACATCTGAATCAACCGTTGTTTCACGCTGAGCTCCAGATTGGCACCAATCTTAACTTCCCTTCTGTCTGTCTCAGTACCCAGATTCACCGTTTCCACTGGCTCTTCATGTGGCTGAATGGCCCTCTCTTCCTGGAGTAACAGTCTTGCAAGCTTGCCAGGCACTTCGCAATCATCTTCACCTTCGTCTTCGGCTAAGTTGATCGGATTTTCGAAGTCATAATTGGTAGTAGCAGATTCGTTACCAGTGAGATCTAGAGTGGATTGAAACCTGTATGAGTGAGTGTGTGTAAATATAGCTGTTTTGCAATAAATAAAGGAAGAAAGAAAAGGAGCACAATATTTGCAATGCGAAAAAACGTCCAATGTCTTTATTCATGATATATGGAAATGACAAGTAATATGCCCTCACAAATGAAGCCACGGTGCCCTGGGTAAGACACCGGGCCATAAAGTTTCAATTTATTGTTTATTACAAATTAAAAAACAAAGGAATTCATTACTGCGTAACAAAAGTAACAGGTATGTGGTCTTTTGCAGTCCAATTGCTAGGTCCACTGTCGGTCGTCGGGCAGATCCAGCTGTTGAACTCAGACTCATCCACTTCGTCACCATCCCTGATAGCATTCACCCCATGGTCAGGTAGGGGAGCTGTCACCACATTAGGTTTCTCAGGCGCCTCGAACTGTACTTCCTTCGCATCAATAAGGTCTTGAACCTTATTCCTCAAGGCCCAAAAATCATCAGTAGAATGCCCCTGGCTATCGGAGTGATAAGCACAGCGGGCATTGGGATTATACTTCGGAGAGGTCGTGTTCACAACCTTCGGAGCCTCTCTGACGGTTACCAAGTTGGTCGATAGCAGTTGTGGCAAGATTTGTGACAAGGTCATACTCAGCCGAGTGTATTCTCTTCTGGGTCTCTCACCCCTTGGTTGGTTGGGTTGCCGAGGAGCGGCAGCAGGCTTTGCAATTACCACCGCGTTGACAGCTTGGCGGCGTTCTGGTTTGTCCTGCCTCCTAGGCCCATACACAGCACTGGCCTCCTTCTTAAAAGGCTTCTTCTCAGAACTTGAGGACGCACTTTTCTGAATCTTCCCTGATTTCATGCCAGCCTCTATCCTTTCCCCAGTCAGAATGAGATCTGTAAACCCTGCAGACGAATTTCCAATGAGATGATTGAAGAATGGCCCAGATAGGGTCCCTAAGAACATGTCCACTAGCTCACGGTCGGTTAATGGTGGCTGCACCCTGCCAGCCAGGTCCCTCCACTTCTGTGCATACTCTTTAAAAACTTCTCCCGATCCTAGCGACATACCCTGGAGTTGGGTATGTGTAGGAGCGAGGTCGGCATTATACTGATACTGCTTGTAAAAAGCAGTAGCCAACTCCTCCCAGTTACGAACCTTGGTTCCATCCAGCTGATAGAACCATTCGAGATGAGTCCCTGAAAGACTCTCCTGGAAGAAGTGGATCCACAAGTTCTTGTCCATAGTGTATGGCTGAATCTTCCACACGTAAGATCTGAGATGTAGCTTTGGGCAGGACGCCCCGTCATACTTTACGAAAGATGGTGCTTTGAACTTGTGTGGGATGACCACACCAGAAGATAGACCCAAGTCTCCGAAATCCAACCCAGGCACTTGTTGAATTTCCATGGCATTCAGACGGTCTTCCAACTGCTTGTACCTGTCTTCAGCTTGAGGATACTGCTCCTCATTAAAATCAGTCTCATTGTCAGAGACCACCGGACTAGGAACTCTTCCCCCCTGGGGACTGCCTTTTCCCACAGAAGAACCAGCTTGATCAACCTCATTCTGCAGTGTGTTACCAAACCTCCGACCCGTGTTGAATAGTACAGTTCTCTTCTTCTTCTTCTTGACCAGCAGAGCCTTCAACTCCTCTTGAACTTGGGCCAAACTCATAATCAGCTCTTGGAATTGGGCGTTTTGAGCCTGAAGGGCCTTGATGGACTGCTCGATAGATGATTCAGGGTTCATGATGCTGAAATAAACAGCGAAGAACATTAAGCAACCTGAAAAGAAGAGTACCTGTGATGCACATGATGAATGGAATGCGTATGATTTATGTTTTCAAAGACAATCGGGAATCAACTTTGTAAAAAAAAAGGAAAACACTTCATTAGATTCAACTTTGAAATTCAAATTGTTCAACAGATTGCCCTTAGGCGTTACATAAAAGTGAAAATACTGAAAAGGGAAATAAAAGCTGTAAAAGAATATCCAAAGTTCATCATTGATCCCAGGGTCTCCTCTTCTCAGTACGGATGTAGTCATTCAAGGCTCGCTCGTTCTCCAACTGCTTTGTCAGCTTTTGGATTTTCAATTCCTGCTCGTTGAACTTTTCCCGATAAGAATCTCGTTCTTCTCGCAGTTGCGCCCAAGATCTCTTTAGTGTATCAATATCAGTAGGTATCTGAGGAGGGAGAATAGTTGGAGGAACCCCATCTCTATCAGGATACTCAAGAATGATGGGTCTGACAGCTTCGTACGGCATACCTAACTTCTGAGCACGGATGCAGACCCATTTGTAGTAGGCTTCCATAGGCAGAGAAGTCTTTGGTCCCAACTCTTGTGGGTCAGCTTTGTGAATTCTGTCCCAAGCCTTGATGAACCTACGACGCAGTTCGTCACTATCTACCTGAAACTCAAAACTGATGTGAGGCACCAACATCTCATGAGGCCCTGCTCTTCTAGCTCTTCCAAACTGACGGAGAGCTAGACATGGATTATAAGAGATTCCTCATTAGGTACCAATCAGAGGAACATTAGGGTATTCTCCGCAACGATCGATAACAGCTACCTCATCCAAACCTCTGAGAGTCCAAGTGATGTCATTATCAGTGAGAGACATTAGCCTATGAGCCCACCCTCTTCCTTCTTTGTTCTTCAGCACGAACTTAGGGAGGTGCGAAATAAACCACCTCACTAACAAAGGAATACAACACCACAGAGTTCCTCGTCTTTGGGCAGTACGAGCATAAAGTTGTTGCAGGATATCACCCAAGAGAGTAGGCACAGGGTTCCGAGACATGAAGATCCTTATGGCAGTGACGTTAATGAAGTTATCAGGATTAGGAAACAAGACTAGACCATAGATTAAGAGAGCCAGAATGTCTTCATATGCCCTAAATTCCAGGTCATTCCAGAAACTGTTAGCCTTAACAATCAGAAACTTGGCCAAGAAACCCTTAACTTTGCTTCTAGTTACCCAGTTGTCCATTACCTCCTTGTGGGTCAAGGGAAGAGCTGCAGCAATCTCCTCAAGCCTAAAAGTCTTCTCCCAACCAGTGTAGGGAGTCTGATCCAAGATAGGGATACCAAGCAGATCAGAGAACTCTTCCAGGATAGGGACCAGCTGGAAGTCTTGAAAGGTGAAGCACTGGTACAGAGGGTCATAAAACTGTGTCAGGACACTCATCAGTTGTTGGTCCCACTTTGCCGTGACTAAACTGAGAAGAGAACCATGCCTCTGGATGAAGGAAGTAGTATTTGTAATTCTGTTAACCAATTCTTCAAGCAACTCAGGTGGGTGAACAAAATTGAACCGGATAGTGTTCCTTCGCATAGGCATCATGATGTCCTACAAAACAGAGCAAAGGTGAAACCCTCTTGTCTTTGAAATGGTCAGTCCTTATGCATGATACATGCAATGTTTATGATGGCATGATGTTATGATAAAGCACACCACAAATATTCACAAAGGCAAACATGATAAGGCACACAAGTCACACAAGACAAGCCCTTAGAGTTTAGGCCAGCATGGGGTCTAGGTATTACCCTCTTTCAGTTTGTTGGTTAAAACCTGTCCTATCAAAAGTAACCGGGTTCTAGAGGATCCCAATATCACTGACTACCCTCAATCGGTCATAACTCCAGCATCGCAATCTTTTCTTGCGGCCAGAACCATCACGAGAGTTTAGCCTCAATGGGCGTAGCATACTGCTATTGTTCTATTGGCCAAGTTGGGTCATTTAAGGTTCTAAGGTCGGTTGGTGCTTAATGACTCCTCAGAAGACCCATATTCTCCTCGTTGCGACACATGGGATATCGGTACAGACCAAGGTGCCACACCAACGTAGCCACTGCTTCACCCATGTCGGTCTGCGCCAGACAGGTCCCTCACAGCTTATGCTACCTAACAGGGTATCCCCAGATCCGGGTTAGGATCTATGTAACTCCGAAACAACCCACAATAATAAAGCAAACATACACAACAATTGAAAACACAAGTGATCTTAGTCCTAAGGTACACCTCACTTTATAAGAGTCCCCAGCAGAGTCGCCAGTTCTGTGATCGGTGGATCTGGAACTGACTGTTTTAAAGCTGGTTCACGAAATTTCGCGGAAGCAATAGTCGCCACCGTCTTTTATTTTCTCCAACATGGACAGGACAAAAGCACAGCAAAATTCCTTATGAGATAGTTTCTCGATTCGGGAGGTAGATTTATAGAAAGGGAAGGTGTTAACACCCTTTCTATCCATGGTTATCCATGGGCTCTTAGATACTTGCTCATTTGTGTTTTCAAAAGTGTTTGCTTTTCAAAGTGTGAGTGGGTTTGAAAAAGTTTCGTTTAAGATTTCTGAATAACTCTTGTATCAGTCCTCAAGAGTGTTTGAAAAATTGTTTTGAAAGCTTTTTTTGAAAGTGTCGGTGTGAAAAGAGTTTTTGATTTGTTTTTTGAAATAGAGCAAGTATCTACGAGTCATCTACCTACCCTAAGGAATTAGGCTGTGTAAATATCCTTAAGATAGTGCCATCCCACCATTGAGAGGTAGGTAGCACCACCGTTGGAGGTGTTCGGGTCAATTCGAATGTAGGGACAGTGTGGTCACCGAAGCAACAGTAGGACACCTTAGAAGCTACCCTTATGTCCTTGATCCTTTTTTAATCCGAGGCAACCGTTTCGAGGCAACTATTTCGAGGCAACTGGATCATGTCATGGACATAAGGACTTACTAAAACGTCCTATACTCGACGACCACGTTTCGAGGGCAAGGCAACAGTGAGGCGTACCCTAAGAGTGGTGTGTGAATTTGTGTGTTATTTTCATGTTTAGCAATTATCTTTGATCAGGCATTGGTGAGCTACGCATTGTTTTTAATTAGCCATACATTCTTTCATGCAATTAGAATTTAAAAGTGCGGAAATTTAAATGCGGAAAGTAAAATCCTACACTATTACAAGACGCGGGTCTGTACATCGCCAAATTACAAAGACCCGTTTGGTAAAAAATGCGGAAAGTAAAACCTAGTTACTATTACATGGCTTGAGCAGTTACATAATATTGAAAAAAGAAAAATAAGAATAAATGCGTGAAAGAATTAAAGTTGAACGTTCGAGGGCGTTGGACCCTTTTGAAATTAAATTGAATTAAAAGTCTAGTTATTATTTAATTAAAAGAAAAGTTTTTTTTTTAAGTTTTTGGTATTTATTGAAAATAAAGAAAAGGATTAAAATTATAGTTTAACGAAACCCTAATTCTAAATTATTTTTAATTATTAATGAAAGAGTTAAAGTTTAAAACCTAATTTACACTAATTAATTATTTTACATATTTATTTACAAAAGTAGTAATTAATAATAATGATGAGGAGAGAAAATTATTTATTTAAAAGAAAGATGAAAATGTTAAAAAACCTAATTTCTACATATTTTAATTTATTAAGAAAAAGATTGAAGTTTTAAAACTTAAATTAACTAAGTTAATTATTAAAGTTTATTCACAAAAAATAATAGTGAAATTAATATTAATAATAATAAACATTTTTTGATTTTTCTGTATTTTATTTTTATTATGAAAATTATTTTAGGAAATTAAAGAAAACAATTAAAACAATTAATAGAATTAGAAAGAAAAACAAATAAAAATCAAAAATTGATGCAAACCATGGGGGGTGTCTGGCCCTTTTTGGAGGTTAATTGAGAAATTCAGGCCCAAGAATGCAAAGCCTGCGTTGACTTTTCAACTTGAATGTTCATCCATTGACTGAGGTGTATGGTAGATATCCTATTGTAGCCTTTGGATTGAAGCTCATGGGCGCGTGGCAGGCTCGGATGTAGAGTTGTATGATGAACCCTGGGGGAGGCGCTGCATATAAACACGTTAAGAGGAAAAATATGAAATATGTGGGGGGGACCTGGGAATCGAACCCAGGTCCCAAGGCTTGAAGGATACGTTGCCAACCAACTGCGCTGTTGAGTTTCTTTGTTAACATAATGCATGAAAAATATAATATACAAAAAAGGTTAGTTAGTGGTGTAAACAAAAAATTGCGCGCCAGTATTTGAATCCTCCACTCACGCTTGGACACCTATGCTTCTTCTTCATCTTTCTGCAAAAACACAAAGCAAGTAGCAGGGGTTTTAAACCCCCACTAAATGGCACAGTGAATAATAGCGATTAGACGATGCCTGAATATAAAAAAGGCGCGAGGTCATCATTCCATTCGTCTCGTTGCCACGAATTCAATGGTACCAGTTTGAAGGTCTAATTTTTCCATATGAAGAAACCCCTAATTCGAAGCTTCTAAAACCCTAGAAAAAATTAATGGCAAATCTCGTTTCAAGCATTGTTAGGACAATTAACTGGTACCATTCGCTTCAGAACATCAATATTAGCAAGAATCAACATTTAAAACATATGAATAATGCATGAGAATTAAAAAACGATAATGGACAAGTTTGTGAAGAAGACGATTCTGTTCTACCAATTCTTGGGGTATGGAGACCTGGTTTTGATTGTAATCGACTCCTGGATGCTTTGGCAACATATTAGAATGCTTTTGGAGCTTTGAATTGTGCAGTAACTAGGATTTCAGTTTCCAACTTTCGTGTCTAATGCATTAGGTTTTAGTTGTGCATAAGTACATGGATGAAATTAGGTTAAAACCAAGCCCATGGATTCATGCATTCATGTTTTGAATATTTGATTTTCCCATATCTTTTCCAATCTTTTTGCCATGAAAATCATGCCAATTATGGAAGATTTGGCCTTGTTGATTGATGCACGAAATCTCTTACATGTGTGGAAGATATTTGCTGCATAAAAAAGATTTAAAAACATGATTTGGTATTTTTCTTATATTTAAATTTAATTAAATGAATTAATGATAATAAAAATTCAAATAATCAATCAAAAATAAGAAAATAACTCCCTTTTAGCTTAATGGGTCGTGCATAGCCTTTGGGTAATGACTCATGGAAGAATTTGTGGCCCATTAGCAATTTTGAAGTCTTTTGTGCAAAGTTGACTTTTCAAAATTCCCAAAAATTTCCCAACTTCTACAAGGCATATCTTGCTCAATTTTAAAGCTATGATCATGTTCTTGGACATTTTGGAAAGGTCTTGAAGTCCTCTAACCAATGTCTTTGGTACCATGTCATTTTTATTTACCAATATCAAGTTATAGTCTTTGACTTAAAGTGCCTTTTTGTTGACTTTTGAAAATGACCTATAATGTTGAGATTGATAACTTTTTGTGAGAGCATTTCTTGGACTTGAAGTGTGAAGATGAGTTGTATGAAATGTCATCCTCTTCAAAATGAGCTTTGGATGGATTTTTTCTGATAAACCATGAGGAAGTTATGCCCTGGTCAATTTGCAGTTGACTTTTTCAACTGTCCAAAAATAGAAACTTTTGCATCTTGAGACTTTTTGAGCCATGCTTGTGAAATCATGATCAAGAATTGATCAAATGATGTTTGTGGCTTCAAAATAAGATGTTGACCAAATTTTTTGACTTTTGACTGTCAAATGACCATTTTGCCCCTGCAGTTGACTGTGAAGCATTTAGGGTTTTTGACTGTGCAATTTGATGCTGTGAGTCTTGAAACTTGGCATATGGATGCTTGACAATATTTATGAGCATATGGGACTTGATTGGACCCTTGGAAACTTCAATTTCTTTGCCAGAACCAAAACCCTAATTTTGACTGTGTTAGGAGGCATTTGGACTGTGCAACCCTTGAGAGATTTTGAATCATCTGGAGATTGATTTTGGTAAATCTTGAAGAATATGGGATGGCAAATTTTGGGGTACAACAGGCACCGACTCATCAGATGGTCGGGCGTCTTCTTCTGGCTCCCTGGCTTCTTGGGCGTCACGACGGGGAGCGTCACTTCGCCGGTACTGCGCGAGCCTCCCTCCCTTGATGAGGGTTTCAATGGCGTCCTTGAGGTGGACGCAATCCTCAGTCAGGTGACCATGGCTCCTATGGTACTGACAATATTTGTTTTTGTCTGCTCCGGGCTTGGCGGGAGTAGGTCGGGGACGTTTGACACCGCCGTCCTTGAAATCAGTGCTGACACACTCCGCCAGAATGCGCTCGCGGGAAGCCGTGAGCGGAGTGTACTCGGTGAAACGCCCCGAAGGTCCTCTTTGTTCCCGGACTTCCCGGGGTCAGTCTTCTTTCCTTTTCTCCCCGGTTCGTCGAGGAGGAGCCTCTTGGCGTGAGCTGCTGTTGGGACCACGAGTCCTGGAATCTCGGGCTCTGTTGGCCGCCTCTCTCTCTTCGTAGTCCATGTATGCTCGGGCCTTTTCGAGGAGGGCATCAAATGTCCGAGGTGGTTCGATACCCACGGCCTTTCTAAATTCCGTGCCGGGGAGGAGCCCTCTCTCCAGCAATTATCTTTTCATATGGTCCGCGCAGGGGACCTGTATTGCTTCCCGGTTGAAGCGGTTGATGAATTCCCTCAAGGTTTCATCCTGTCTTTGGATGATGGCCTCAAGGGCCGCCTCGGTCTTCGGATGGCGCCGAGAAGCTGTGAAGGAACTGATGAACTGGTTCTTCAGGTTCCGCCACGAGGTGATTGAGCCCGGGGCGAGTCCTTTGTACCAGTCCATTGCCGCCTTCCTGAGAGTCGTGGGGAATAGACGGCACTTGATGGGGCCCCCGACATTGTGATAATGAAGCATAGCCTCAAACCCGTCTATATGTTCGACCGGGTCCGCGACTCCATCGTACTCCTTCAAGTGAGGGGGCTTCTCCATGCCCGGGGGGATGGGTGCCTCCATAATAGCCTGTGACAGGGGACCGCAGGGGTCGTCCTCGTCGCTTCTCTCCGGAGACAGAGATGGGGACCTGTAATATTGTCTGGCACGACGGTCCAGGTCGTGCTGAGTTTCTCTCGAGCGGGATGCTCGGTTGTTGAATTTCACACGCCCATCTCCGGAGTGCCTTCTTTCTAGTATCGCCGGGTCACGACTGGATTCTCCGGCCTGAATGATGGGCTGCCTCTCCAGATAAGGCCGTTTCTGTTTTGCCCGGGGAGATGGGCTTCGAGAGGTCTCCCTGTAATGTCTCCGCGGAGGAGAAGGGTGTCGAGCTTCAGTCGCTCGAGGAGGGGGAGTATGTGGTCTCCGATGCCTCCTCGGGGGTCTTCGCTCGTCTTCAAGCGCCTTTAGTCTCTCTCCTTGGGCGAAGATGAGATAGTTCGTTTGATTAATTGCTGCGAACAATGCTTGTGTTGTGGCATCCGCCCCGGAGGGGACGGGGACTTCCTGGAACCGGGCGGCTCTGTAGTGCGCGAGGGCCGCCGGGTCGTCCTCGAGTGGTGGCGGGAGCGAGGAGGATGATGCAGTAGCTCCGTCCCTGTAGGAGGAAGTTCCGGGGGTGGTCGTCGCAGGAATGGTGTTGTGGCCGGGATTGCCGGCGTTGTCGAGATGTCCGTTTTTGTCCGCGGTGCTGTTATTAGTGTCGGCGACACGGACGTTCTGCTCGTCGCGAGCTTGATCAGCCATGACAGGTAGTTGAATTTGAGGTTTGGTCTTTGAGTTTGCAAGACGGGGAAGCTAGTTTCCCACAGACGGCGCCACTGATCTGACCTGATCAGACTTGGACCATCACGGCTGGCTCCGAGCTGAAGTTTTGAACGAGGTGGGGGGGGGGGGGGGGTACCTGCAAGACACTCTGATGCTGAAGTGAGTAAGAGCACGAGCAGGCGATAGTAAGAGTATGGGTAGAACGATGAATACCTGACCCTCTGGGAACATAGGGTATTTATAGCCCCCAGCGGTGGGCCAAGGTTCCTTCATTGGGCCGGGCAGGTTTGGCCCAATGGAGGAACTGCCAGGTTCTACGTGCGTAGTGGGGACCTACACGTGGTCCCCTCCCTGGATGTTCTGAGTGAAGTGCGGGCGGACGGAGACGCGGTCTTTTCGGAGTCCCGTTGAGAGTGCAGTGGACTGAGTCTGCCCTAGGAGGGGTGCTCGAGCTGAGGTCGAGCTGGACAGTAGGAGGTCGAGCAAGTAGCCCCAGGGAGTACGTCGGGCACGACTGTGATCCTTTGGTCGGCGTGACCGCCAGCAAGTCCGTTTGGATTGGGCCTTATCAAAGCTATTGGGCCAGTCGGGCCCAGTCCAGAACACAAACAATTACCTCTAAAGACCCGTATGACTTTGGATGCCGGTAGGAAGCTGTGAAGTTCCTGGAAAATTGTCTTCCCAGGTTCTTCTAAGACATGATGGATTCATATGGAAGGCTCTTATACCAGGTCATGGCTCATTTCCTGGGTGTTATAGAAAAGAGTCGACATTTAATTGCTCCACAAACCCCCTCTAGTCGAGTAGCGCATCTATGTTTTTGATGTGCTCATCAGGGTCAGTGGTTTCGTCGTATGTTCCCAATGGGAGAGGTTTCTCCAGACCGATGGGGAGCACGGTCTCCATGATCTCTCTTGATAGCGGGACGCTGGGCTCGTCATCGTCGCTTCCTTCGGGAGATGGTGGTGGGGAATGATGGTTCCTTCCCCGTCGGGGGCTGTTGTCCCTTCGAGGAGAATTTCTTCTTCGTTGTTGCCTTGGCTTGGGCGACGGTGAGCGGTCGCGGTCAAGTCGACGGTCGCTCTTTGTCTTCTTAGAAGATGGAGAGCCTTGATCTTTCCGGGGAGGTGTTCGATCGCGTTTCATGAGAAAAGAAACGTCTTTCTTCTCCCTTCTGGTTGGACGACCACGCCTAGGTGGAGATAACCTGGGGGAGTCGTATCGTCAGTGTCTCCGACGAGGAGTCTTTGACTGTTTCTTCTCCCAGGCCCCCATCCTCTTGCTCTACTGTAGGATAAGGGCGTTGGTCTGGTTGAGGGAAGCTAGTAGTGCTTCCATGGTCAGATCAGCTTTCTGAAGAATATGAACTGGTTGTAGGATTTCTGGCAGCTCCTCGGTAGGGTTTTTGGATCTCTACTCGTCCAAGAACTGGAGATTGTCGCGCTCGATGTCGACTGAATCTGGGGACGCAGTTTGTCCATCTCTTACATCGAGGTCATCCTCAAGGTGAAGATGCTCGTAGATTTCGTCGGTCATGTGGACAGGAGAGAGTACAACCTTTCCAGTGAGGTGACAGTCATCATGGTCGCCCATGATTGAAGTAATGAAGGTATCTTTAGTCTTCGGTTTTGAGGAAAAGGAAGACGGGGAAGATAGGTTTCCACAGAAGGCGCCAATGATCTTACCGGTTGATCAGAACCTGCAAATGGATCAAAGGATAACGTCTGGTTTGCTGGAAAGTTGAGGAGAAAAGGGAGTTGTACCTGCAAAGCACTCTGACGATCAAGTAAGAATGAGTGCAAAGAGATACAAAGAAGATATTAGGGTTTTAAGTTTGAATATTAGATACCTGACCCTCACATGTGTGAGGGTTTATATAATACCCACGGCGTTTGGCCATTGGTCCCTATTTTTGGGCCTAGATATGAGGGTCCGCAAAAATAGATAACTGTCAAGATTTGGTCAAAACGAACAGTCGTGCTCGTAACTAGTCGTTACGTCGAGCAAGGACGAGATGAAGGACATAAGTATTTATGAGCGTCTCCTGAGTGTCTGCTCTTTGTGCATCGAGCATACTGGCAGTTTGTTGCCCTTGAGGACATGTGTGTGTTATCAGACATCATTGATCATGCCTCTTGAGGGCGTTGTCGATCAGGGATGCTGGGCCACTATTATTTGAGTCATGCCAAGGATAGAAGCAGATTGATTTAATTCTAGTTATTGGACAAGTCCGAAAATATATATATATATATATATATATATATATATATATATATATATATATATATATATATATATATATATATATATATATATATATATATATATATATATATATATATATTAAGTAGAAAGATTTTATAGTAAAACATGATAGAAATAATTATCAATCATTAGATATTAGAAGAGACTAGAGAAATACATGGTTTTGTTTGAATGAACTAATAAATAATAGCTTTAATTGTAACTTTGATATTTTTATTTTTAATATATTTTTTATTTTAATCCTCCATTTTAAAGTTTAGTTTTATTGATCTTTTTATTTTAATTTTTTCAAAATTTTAGTCGCTCATTTCATTTGAGTGTTATTTTTTATGATGTGACATAACTTATAACTTAAGTGAAATAAATGAAATAAATAAAATGTTAGATTAGTTTTAATTAATTTTTATTCTAATAATAATAATATAAATTAATATATTTAAAAATAAAAGATTTGAAAATTAATTAAATTTCATTAAAATTTTAGATTATTTATTTTTATTTGAATAATTTTTTTAATTAAATTTTATTATTTTGAAGAATTAAATATTCATAAATTTAGAAAATAATAATTTATAAATTTAAAACATGATATTTAAGAGGTGGGTGGGGTTTGAACCCCAAACCTTTTGGTCAGAAAAATGAATACTAACTATCACTGAGGTTTTATATTTTTCTGATACATTTATAATTATAAGTAATAAAAATAATTTTCATGATTATTTAGAAATTAAATTAAACATAATTAATTTTATAAATTTTTATGAAAATGTTAATTAATTTATTATAATATCATCTTTATTAAATTTAATGGAATATTGAAAAATGAAATAAAAGAATACATTAAAAATTATATTATTAAATAATTTAAAAATAATTAATTTTTTTAATAATAATAAATAAAAAAATTAAAATATTTTTATTGTTTATAAATGAGTTCGAAGGATATATGTTTTAAATGAAATTATTTGTTTTGCATACAATTTAATATCATTTTATAATTGATGACCAGAACCAAGCATATTAAATCTAATTGCAGTAGATACTTTTCAATCAAACATTCAATTTTTTGATTTCGTTTTTTTTATAAACTCTCATCAACTTTATGAAATCTATTTATCAACAAATGGTCATTGATACTATTATATATTGGCTAATTTTATTGTATAGAAAGAAAATTAAATCAACCATGGATGCCGTTACTCTTTCCCGAGCTCTGAATTAATATTACTTATTTTTTTAAGAATCAGAATGTGAAAATAAAATTAAAAATTAAAAATACGATGTCAGGTCACTTGCCATGAGAAAATTATAAGTGTCATACCATTAATATTACTTATTTCAAAAATTTTAATAATTACAAAATAATTGAAAAATATCATTTATTTATTAATAAATATAAATATAATTTACATATTTTTAAGTCCAATTCAAAATATAACATAAAATATTAAATAATAATTTGAATAAAATAACTACTACATTATATTTCTTTATAGACTGCAATTCTAAAAACTTAACACTATGTTTATTTTAGAAGTAATTGAATCTAAAAAATAATAATTTAATTATAATAATGATAGGGGACTTTTTCACTTTCAACTATTAGCAAGTTGTCAACGATAGACTTTTGACCTTCAACTGCACAAATCATTGATTAAGACAGGTTGAATAAAAAAAATTCAAAATTCAAAAGACGTGAAGAACTTTCAATTACCTCTATAATCAAACAACCTGATTGAACAACCTATATTTTTCTGCAATACCTGATTGACACCACTACGAATAATAAATACCGTGTTTCTCTTTATAAACTTGCACTATGCACAAAAATATGAAACTGGCAGTTGAAAAAAATACAATAGCAAGATAAAAAACTAGAGCATTTCTCAAAGACTAATAGAAACTGTTAGAACATTATCTTTCATATTGCTATAAACTCACTAATTCTCATTCATTAAAAGTACAAACATATAAACTCTCTAAATATCCAATTTCCCTTTAAAACTTTAACAACACACAAAGTATTTTGTTCGTAAACTACAAAGAACAAAAGCTAACACGGATGCTCGAAACGACACTAATATATAGACACTAATAATAATTTTTAAAAATATACGAAATGGAATGTAACTTTATATATCAATGTCATCATCAGTGTCACACGTAAATTCAATTAGAATTTTGATGCTACATAGCTTATAACAACAACACAACACAAATACATGAAATTCATGAATCATGCGTGTATTCAAATGTAACTATAGTAAAGCTGAAAGAAATATTAAAAAAAACCAGACTTTGTGTTGATGAATGTCAAATGTGAACCCGCATCTATGTGTCATCCATATTATCATGCAAAATTGAGAGAACATAGATACCAAACAGACTAGTTGAATTCAAGTAAAGTCTTTATTCAAACTAAGTTGTACATTATAAATTAGTGAAGATATATTCAAATTAATTCAAAAACTACCAACACTGTCAACTACACCCTATCACTACGCCAAAAATAAGATTAGACAACACACCTAAGGCAGCGCTTCTTATCAAAAGCGCTGTTAAAAGTGCATTTTAAAAACACAGAAATTTTGTCCTATACCTTAAACAACGCTTTTTAAAAAAGCGTTGTCTAAGGGGGTGAATATTGTTTGATAAAACGTTGTTAAAAGGGGTAGGTCCTGAAGCGCTGCCTAAAGGGTGGACTTACAAAGCACTTTTTAGAAGCGATGCCTAAAGCGTGAACTTAAGCAGCGCTTTATGAAAGCGCTGCCTAAAGGGTGGACTTAAGCAGCGTTTTATGAAAGCGCTGTCTAAAGGGGATTAATGTGAATTTATAAAGCGCTGCTAAAGGGGTAGGTACTGTAGCGCTTTGGAGAAGCGCTGTCTAAAGGGGGGATTAAGCAGCGCTTTCTTAAAGCGCTGCCTAAAGAGGGGGATTAAGCAACGCTTTCTACTACAAGCGCTGCCTAAAGTCATGTATTAAAAAAAATGAAACACGCGCCCAACATAAAACACAGTAACGTTATTATTTTACAAAATCCATTTTCACAACACAGTACAGTTACGAACAAAATCCACTTTGACGCGATTTTTCGTTTGATTCTTGACAAAATCGTTGCATCCTTTCTTCAAGGTTCTCATCCTTCTTCCATTCAAGACCGTTTCATCCTTTCTTCCATTCACAATCAAGGTTCTCTTCTCCTCTAGGTATGATTTTTGATATATTTGATATATTTGATAATGTTGATATATAATGTTGTATTTGGTTTAGTTGATAGTGTTGTTTTAGTGTAGATTTAGTGTTGATAATGTTGCATTATGTTGTGTTTTGTGTGGCAAGTGGTTTTTGCATGTAAGATGTTTGTGAAAATGTCACAATGAGTTTTGCATGTAAGGTATTTGTGTAAATGTCACAATGAATATTGCATGTATTGAATGAGAGAAAAAAAAACATTGTAATTGAAATATGTATACATTACCATTGTGATTATTATTGTGAAAAGTTGATTTTTAGACAAGAGTCACGGACGAGACACAAGGATGAAATGTTTTATTAAAATTGGTGATTAGAAATTGATAAAGAAATAGTTTATATAGTGATAAAAATTCTAGAGAAAAGAGACATGTTACATAAAGTATTTATGAGTCAATAGAATTATAGAAACTTGGATTCTCTAATGTAAGAGTCATACTAACACATAAATTAAGATAGTTAAACAAATTATGATTGTTGGATTAAAATTTGAAGATCTCGATTTGAAGTTAGAATATAATTTGAAGGGAAAAAAATGAAAGTTACACTTTATGAGTCATTTGATTAATATAGAGTCACATGAATTGTTTGATTGATTTATATTTTCAATGTAGAATATTAAAATAGATCTTTATTAAACAAATATTTTTTATTTATTTTACCTAGGGATGTCAATGGGGCGGGGCGGGACCGGGGGACACTTCCCCATCTTTTTCCCCGCCATCAAATTCATTCCCCGTCCCCGTCCCCGATCTCCGTCACGGGGGAATTTCTATCCCCATCCCCGTTCCCCGCGGATCCCCGTTCCCCGCGGGGATCCCCATAGATCCTACATTTATTCATTAATATTTTATTTTTTTAAAATGTTTATATTTTCTATAAAAATAAAAAACACAAAGAATTCACATATTTATTATGTTATTAAAAAATACTAGTATTTGACATTTATTATTTTTTATTAAAAATACTAATGGAACACAAAATAATAATATTTTTTTTATAAATTTCTATAAAATGCTATAAAATTCAACAAAATGAACTATAATACTTTTTAAAGTAACAATATGCCTAAACAACTAAAAAAATCCAACAACATAATTATGCTTAAAAAACTATACTTCATCAAAACTAATAAGGGATAATTATAAAATTTAGCATCATGAGTATGCTTGAAAAGCTAAAAAATACTTCATAATAAGTCAACTAAAAGCAAAAGTCAACATATCTCTATTTGCTCAATTGATAACACACGTAAAGTAGAAATATCAAAATACTTAAAACAAAGTTACATATAAATAAACTAAAATATTAAGCAAAATATCCAAACAAGTAATGATCAATCATGTCTCTCTTTCCAACTTCTCCTTGCAAGGTCTTCTTCCTCATTCCACAATTAGATATGACTTTCTTTTTCCTACGAAAAGTAAACAATCAATAATTATATTTACTTAAAAAAATACTTTAAAAACTAAAAGGTAATCAACACTAATATGTAAATTACCTTATTATCATCATCATCATCATCATCATCATCATCATCATCCATATCTTCATCCACACATTCGAATTGAGTCAACGTTTTTGAATAACCTAAGAAACAAATAGCTAAATTAAAATTTAAAAATCCTTTTCAATTAATCTTGTAAAAGATAAAAATATATTACCTTTTATATCTTTTCGGATCCAATCTTGAGTGCACATCAAAGCCTCTAAAGTGTCTTCCTTCAACCTACTACGTTGTTGACTTAAAACACGACCACTAGTACTAAAGGCGGACTCTGAAGCAACGGTAGAGATAGGAATTGCTAAAAAGTCCCTTGCAATCTTTTGCAAAGTTGGAAATTTCAAACCATTTTGTTTCCACCATCCTAAGATGTCAAAATTTTCCTTTTTTTGTTTATCAAGCAAGACACCATCTTCCAAGTAGGAAGTAAATTCTGACTTGACATTTGTAGTTGAAGTATTTTCCATCACATATTCCGAATAAGCCTTCTCCCAATCTTGACTTGTGACATCAATGTCATCTACCAATGTTGATGCACCAACTTCACTACTTGTAGGAACCATATCATTATTTGGTTGATATTCTTCAACTAAATCTTCACACATTTGTATTACCTTTTCCAATTCTTTGGGAGCATTATTCCCATACATAAGTGGGAAGAAGTAATTCAACAAAGTTATTTTATATCTAGGATCCAAAACAGCCCCTATTGCCATCACCCCATTAATCAAACTCCAATATTTGTCAAACTTCACTATCATACTTCTTGCCATACTTTGTATAGTATCACTAGAAGAATCTTCCCACTTTCTTAAAGCTAATCTTATTTGACAAACTTTGGGAAAATAAATGTTTGATGTTGGATACTTAGTACCCGAGAACAACTCAGTGACACTAAAAAATAATTTCAACTTGTCACAAATTTCTCTTGCCATTTTCCAATCTTCTTCACTTGGTGCACACTTATATTGGAAATCACGGCGTTGTTTTAAACGTTTAAAAACTTGTTCGTAAGGCAATGCAGAAGCAAGCATTAAATAAGTAGAGTTCCATCTTGTTCTACAATCTTGTGCAAGCTTCTTTTCATAAGTCATGTTCAATTGATTACAAGTTTCTTTAAATTTCTCCTCCCTCTTTGGTGTTGCTACCCAAAAACCGACACTTTCCCTAATCTTTTCAATTGAACTAGAAATTGTTTGCATGCCATCTTTCACTATCAAGTTTAATATGTGGGCGCAACAACGCATATGAAACAATTTCCCTTTTAAAATAAAAGAAGAAGGTGACATCTTATCAATCAAATGGTCAATCAGAGCATCATTGGTGCTACAATTATCAACGGTTAATGTTGACAATTTTCTATCAATATTCCAATCCATCAAACAATCTACCAAAAAATCACAAATGACCTCAGCAGTATGTGGCGTAGGGACATAAATGAACCTAAAAATAAATTATAATAAATATCACATAAAATAACTATATTATAATAATAACGTAAATGGAAGGGAGAAGTTACCTGATGATCCGATTCTGCAAAATCCAATTTTCATCAATGTAATGAGCTGTAACAGACATATATCCTTTGTTCTGGTTGCTAGCAGTCCACATATCAGTAGTTATTGCAATGCGGCTTTTATTCTTTGCAAGTATTTTCATTTGCTTTGACTTCTCACTTTCATACAACTTCATTATATCATTCTTCATGGTGTTGCGAGAAACTATCTTGAACAAAGGTTGAAGAGAATGGCTATAATTTCTAAAACCAATATGGTTAACCATCATGATGGGATATTCATGCAATATAATCATCTTCGCGAGTTCATTCCTAGAAACATCTTGATTAAATGTATAATTTCCAACCACAAATGATTCATGTCTGTTTCCGGATTTTTTTTCTGTCACTTTAAGCATGGCTTGTTTTGGACCTCTCTCTGTGCGTTTTGGACATATGCTAATATGATCAAATAAATGTTTAGTACCATTTTTTGTATCACCACCAATTTTCTTATCACAAGATTTGCATATAGCCTTTCAAATGCCTCCTATTTTTTGCCTTTTAAAATAGGGCCAAGCATCTGATTTTAATCCCCTTTTGTTAGGACTTGTAGTGGGTTCAACGGGAGCTTCAGGATCTTGATTTTCTATATTTATTTCATTTGGAGTAGATTGAACTTCCTGTGTGAGTGAAACTCCACTACTTTCTATAGGAACTTCATTCCCTTCCAAAGCAACATTAGGACTATTAGATGATTGAACTTCACCAACCATTCTTTTACCAAAAACCTGGCACACACAAACACAAATTTTAAAAGGCTACATGGAAGTAGAACAAAAATAATAAATATATGAAAAAATAATAAATAAATGAAATAGTAAATACATGAAATTCACACAAAAAATAATTAATAAGAAAAATCTTATATTTCTAAATATATGATGCATTACACATATTTCTAAATATGCCTTATTTACTGTAACTTTTCAATTAGAAATAATAACATATATTAATTAATTATATACATTGAGAATACATTTATTTACCTATATACATGATATATTTACTCGTGTAAAAAGTTATATGTTATTATTTCACTTAATGGCTTTGGTTTTATAATTAGAAATATAAGATATATATTTTTTTTATGGGTGATAGCATGATATATTATTGTTTATATGTTATTATTTCATTAATAATTAGAAATATAAGATATTTAGTTTTTTTTATGGGTGATACCGTGATAGCATGATGTTGTACCCCAAATTTTGACCTAAGATACCGTCTCCCATCTGCATTACTCGCATTGCAAGGGTTTTCACATATTTTATCAAATTTTCAAAGCAGTTTAAAAATTCATAACTTTTTCGAGTCGGAAGCTGTTTATTTGTTGAACGCTAAATTTATTAACTGATCAAGACTTAAACAACGTTCATTTATTATTTATTATCTCAAATTCAAATAACTGGAATTCATTTTCGATTATTATGTAATTTAAAGATTTATAAATAATAAAACAAATATTTGAGAAGAGGTTTATTAATGGGTCAAATAATGTTTATTAATTATTCATTATCCTAAATTTAAATAATGGGAACCTGTTTTCCGTTATTATATAATTTAAAGGTTTACGAATAATGAAATAAACATTTGAAAAGGAGTATATTAATTGATCAAGCAATGTTTATTTGATTATTTATTGTTCTAAATTTAAATAGCTGAAATTCTATTTTTCAAGTTATTATAATTTAGAAGAATTAAAAATAATAATAAAATAAATAATTGAAGTTATTAATTGATCAATGATGTTTATTTATTTGTTTATCATTTTAAATTTAAATGATTGGATTTGATTTTCAATCATTATATAATTTAAGGAATTATAAACAATAAATAAATAATTGGAAAGAAAAAGAATTAATTGAGAAATAATAGAATTTTTATTCACTTTATTCTATTTATTACAATTGTCATTTAAATGTTGTGTTATTACAAAATATTTATAAAGACAATTACACAAATGCTTAAAGTAAAATAAAAAGCTATTTTTCTAAATTCTAATTCTAATCTTCTATCCAATGCTCTTGTCTGCTCATTTTAAATTTTACCTGCAAAAAAACGATTAAAAGAAAAGTCAGAATTGAATAAATAATTAAAATGCAGAAAATAAATTTAATGTTCATCATTAAAAGCAAACGGCCGGAATCAGTTTGCCCTTTTTGCAAATCGCGGGATTTCTCCCGGTTCACAAAAAGAGAGGAATTTTTATGAATGCATAATTAAAAAATAGCACATTTCAAAATCAATTGCATTTTTTATCAAAAAGCCCACTGCATATTTTAAATATGCATAAATTCAATTTTGGTCAAAACTGCATAAACCATACAAAACAGCATATGCAAGTTCACAAACAAAAGCTAACGTTAACCTGCATCCTTATAGGAGAATAACATAGGCTCCCATGCAAGACAAAAGAAGAGATATGCAATTTTAAAACAATGTATGCAAGCAATATATGTTTCCCTTTTTCATCATATTCCAGCCTGTTTGCCATTTCAGAATATAAAGTACATATCACATTTATGTATCATTTATGTACTTGAGAGAGAAGAGAGAAGAGGTTCAGTTTTGCAGGTTTGGATTTAAGCTTGAAATAGGAATAAAGTCAAAATCACATGTAGCAGCATAGGTGCAAGCATCAGGAAAATATATTAAGATACTCAAACCTGAGCCATCAAGGAGGCAACGGCTATATGAGAAGAAAATCCCTTCAAAGGAAGTCTTAACTTGCATAGCATATCTCTACATAACCATCACTGCATAGCATATCTCTAAAAAAAAAAAAACGTCACTGCATCTACACTATTCCAAAACCATAGCATATGGTTAAATCACATAACCTATTGCCAAACCATAACCCAGAGCATATCTCTACACAACCATCATTGCAAAACCATTCAAAACCGTAACACAAGGCAAAAATCACATAACCTGCTTCATATAACCTGCTTCACATAACCTGCTTCATATAACCTGCTTCATATAACCTGCTTCATATAACCTGCATACGGTATCAAAACCATAGACAAAACAGTATAATCCAAAACCACCAAAAAACCATTTATTCAATATTTCCAACCAGTTTTTTAGACGGAGAAGAAGAGAAGAATTAGTAGCAGAAAGCAAAGAGCGAGAAGTCTTCGGAGCTTACCTGACTTCGCCGGAATTGTACCGTCGGACTAGCTCCGACCATGTGAGTTTCTTCAGTTTTTCGCATAAGTATTTATACCGTTGTGTTGCCTTTGTCTCACGGGATAATAATACTCTCTTTAATTTCTTGAAATCATGTTAAAAGGCCATTTACAATCATTGCTGGTCTTAACGTCTTTGCCTTCGTCAATCTTACCCCTGCCCTGTTACAGCAACACATTAAATCCCTATTTTAACACAGGCAATAATTTGATCGATAAATTTCAAGATTCATAATGTTGCAAAACCGGCACAATCATAACATACTGTTAATTTAAAGCCAACTTGTAAAAAATACAGAAAATTCGCAAACCTTTTTCAACTACCCAATTCGACTTTACGATTCATCACTATCATCTTCATTCAATTCTTCTGCCACTCTCAAATCCGCAACTGATACAACAATATCCTCCTTCCGCTTTCAATTCACTACTTCCACTCTTCCTCATTTCTTCTTCTCCTTCCTCGGCCGTGTTCTCTTTGCTTCCCTCTTCATCCTCTCCGCATGGCAGATGTTTAATGAATTTGATTCCACTGGTGGACCATTTTCAAAGGAGTTGATTCCCAAACTCACGATTGTGAGGAAAATTTATCCTCCAAATTAGGAGTAGCGATACCAGATTTTAGTGCAACTTATGTTCGTCAAGTTGTTGCCACTATCATATTTCTAAAGGGAGTTGGAGGAATTCTATTCGTGTTCGGCAACACATTTGGATCCTTTCTTTTGCTTTCGCATTTGGCGCTTACTACTCCAATTCTATATGACTTCTACAACTACAGACCTACTAAGCTCGAATACGGTTTACTTCTAAATGAATTCATTCTGAAAGCGACACTTTTGGTGCATTGCTATTTTTCATAGGGATGAAGAACTCTATTCCCAGGAAACAGTTCAGGAAGAAGACGACCCCTAAAACAAAACCAAAAACAAAAGCAGTTTAGAAATTAGAAAGATATGTATCTGTTTACTATGAACAGGCCGTTGAATCGCTGTGTTGCCGGGTTTTGGAATAGTTAGTTAAGCTTTTTTACAATGTTGTTTTTTTGTTAATTGGCGCATAACTTGATTATGGATGTACCTGAGGTTTGTTCACAGTTCTGTTGTAATTGCGGCTAAGAATAGCTATTAGCAAAAGATTTGGTAAAAAAAAAAAACAACAAAAACAAATAACAACTAACCGTGCCAACAGTATCCATCGTTTTCCTCTTCCTCTTCATGCAGCTTCCTCTTCTCTCCCCAACCATCTCGCCTCAATTCCGCGACCAACACCTTTAAACCACTGTTCATCACCGTCCCGCTTCCCTTCTTTATCTCCACCGTCCCCAAGCCATTTCCAATCGAAGATCCTTTACATTAACCCAACTTAAATCGTCTACCGAGTATGAATAGGTCATCAAATTCATACGAAAACAAACCACAAGACTGAATTGAAAAGCTCAAGTTTGAAACCCTAGATCCATAATCTTCAAGAATTCTAAGCTTGGCTCGATGCCTCAGGAACCTCAGTACGATTGATAACGCGTGAAAGGAGGGTGAACATTGAGAGAAGAAGGAAAGGAACGCGTGGAATAATCTAGCGTTTTAGACAGCCACCAGCGGCGGCTACGGCACAGCATTCTTAGGTTTTTTTTCACAACACTGTGTTCTTCTTCCTGGGTCCTCCCACGACCCGACCCATTTCCCTCAACCCAGCTCATTTCTTTTTTCAGCTTAAGCCCATTCTATTTGATATCCACACCCCATCTTTCATTTGCTATTTAGTTAATTCTATTCATTTTCTTAACTTATTTTAATTTAGATTAATTAGTTTCTTAGAAATAACATATGGTTTTAATTAAACAATTTTTAATATTTTACCCAAATCTTATTAGTTTAAGTTTTAATTTAGTAAATCAAAAATAAGAGATGTAACTTAAAACATTTTTTAATCATTGACTAATTTTATTAATTTAAACTCTTAGGATTTAATTTAGTAATCTTAGTATCTTTTTTAAATTAGACTTAAGTTAGTAGCATTAAGTTTTAATTTAATTTAAAGAATTCTTAAAAGTAATACTTTTTATTTATATTACAAAAGAGACATAAAAAAATAGAAACATACAAAACCTAAAAAAACATTTCTATTAATTCTCGTTACTTTTTATCTATGTTAAAATGCGTCACCAATTAAAACATTTTTCTCTTCATATATTAAACAAAAATCTAAAAATGCATGTTCACACACTCAGTCTTTTATTTAATTTGTTGTATATCATTTATCTCATAATTTTCTGTTTAAATATCTCGCATTTACTTGATTATTCGGTTTGCGTTAATCCAAAGGGAATTGTCTAATTTTTGTTGACTTCATGTCCTCAAAAACGATCGAGCGAATACTCTCATTCATTAAAAACTTAGGTTAATTTTCCTCAAATATTCACCTTTCTTCAAAATTTCAACCTTTTCAAGACTTATACCTTTTAAGCCAAAACTTCGACATTAGGTCGTCGTATTTTCAAAAACCCGTCCGTATCCCTTTTTCGGCCAAAACGATTTATTTTCAATCAAGCGATCAATTTTAAATAAAACAGATATTTCAAAAGGTTCCTATAGAGTACTATAGATGCATTGGGTGCTAATACCTTCCCATTGTATAACCAACCCCCGAACCATAAGATCTCTTTTCAAAAACGCTTTGTATTTGTATTTTTATTTACATTGCATATTTAGGGTTTTATTTTGCTCTTTTCCCTTTTCCTTTGGAAACAATAAAGCGCGGTGGCGACTCTTGCTTTTGCGAGACGAATTAATCAATAATTCGATCTCCGATTTACCCCGCTACATTTTTATCGCTACACATGATATATTGATTCATTTAAAAAGTAATATTTTTTTGTTTAATATAGAAAATTAAATTATAGTGTGATATATTAATAAAAAATAGGAAAAGTATATTTTAATATTTTTTAAGGAAAAACTGACGACATTATTTTAATTACAAATGCATAGTATAGATAAAAAATGAACACAAAAATATTTAAAAGGAGATAAAAATGAGTAATTTTTTGATTATTTTATATTTTTTTAATATGCAAATGATTTGATAACTCTAAAATTTCTAAACAATTTAATTTAAATTTAATCAAAATAATCAACTTTTCCTATAAGCAATTACATGAACAAGTTTATGAGAATCAAGGAGAAACAATCTACTTTTTTCTATAAACAATAATATAAACAGATTTATGAGAATCAAAGAGAAATAATCTATTTTTTCCTATAAATAATTACATGAACAAATTTATGAAAATCAAACCTTATTGATGAAATTGTAAGAGCTGTGAATAATGGAAGCACACCAAATAGAGAAGATGGAATTGGAAGAGGAAGATGAATGGAGATTTGACTGGAGAAGAAAAAAAGGAGTCTAACGTGTGAGACTCTAAATGTCTGGCAGAAGAAAATGAAACGCTTCAACTTTTTTAGGGTCTAATATTTACATTTCTCTCTCTTAATAAATACATGAATATTTATTTATTTATTTTTATAAATAAACATAAAGGAAATGACTAAAAAACCTAATCTAAAATATATATATATATATTAAATTAACTATATTAAAATAATAGGCGGGGCGGGGTCCCCGCGGGGTGGGGGGTGTATTCCCCGTCCCCGTCCCCGAAATGCTCTCGGGGGAATTTTTCTCCCCATCCCCGCCCCCACGGGGAAAAATTCCCCATCTTTGGGGCCCCGAATGGGGCGTTCCCCGCGGGGATCCCCATTAACAGGTCCAAACTGACATCCCTAATTTTACCTTCATATTTTAAAATCAAATATTTATATTTATAAAAAAAATTAAAACAGTAAAATATATGTTAAAAAGAATATTAGTGATTATTTAATGGTATATATATATGTTTAATGTTGTATAAATATTCTAATGCAATTCTTATTCTATAGATTTTTTATTATAATGAAATTAATTGGTCATTTATATAGGTTACTTGTGAAGAGTGGAGTTTCTGAGCGTTTCGAAAAATATTACACTGTGGTTTTAGAAGTTGCTGACTTCTCTACAGGTATTTAGTTGTTCTTTTAATTTGATATAGTTGCTTGAATAATTATAGTATTTTTATTTTCGATGAATATGCTTAATTGGTATTAAGCTTTTTAGTCTTTGTCCTTTCTTTTTAAGTATTGTTTTTGTTTAGCTTACTTAATAGTAAGACCATGGATAAAAAATGAACATCTGCCAATCGATTGTCTAAAGAGTACGAGAATGGGGTATTTGAATTTGTTAAGTTTATTGTTGAACACGCCGAAGACGCCAATCGAATGAAATATCCTTGCTTAAGTTTTTATTTTATGGGTCGGGTTGACGCAGTTGGGTTGCAATCGCATTTATTGAGGCGTGAAATTGATCGGAGTTACACATGTTGGATATTCCATGGTGAGAAAAGTTACAAGAATATTGAACCAGGGGATAGTACGACATATGTTGTAGACGACAATGACACAGATACATACGGTTGTGATCGAGTCGAAGAGATTGCAGAAGCACTTGAAGAAGATCTTCAGGATTGTCCCAAAATGTTTGAGCGGTTGGTAAGCGATGCAGAGAAACCGTTGTATAAAGGTTTCACTAAATTCACAAGACTGTCTGCGGTATTAAAGTTGTACAACTTAAAGGCGGGCAATGGATGGTCGGATAAAAGTTTCAGAGTTATTAGCCATTATGAGAGATGTGCTTCCGGAGGATAATGTTCTTCCTAATCGAACCTATGAGGCCAAAAAAATGTTGTGCTCTATTGGCACGAGCTATGATAAGATACATGTTTGTCCAAATTATTGCATTTTGTTTTGAAACGAATATGCATCATTAAATGAGTGCCCTAAATGCGGTTTATCTCGATATAAGAACAAATTGTCTCCAACAAAAGTCTTATGGTATTTTCCTATAATTTCGAGATTTAGATGCATGTTTCATAGTGAAACCGATGCAAGAAACTTGACTTGGCATGCATATGAAAGAATTATTGGTGGAAAGTTTCGACATCCGGCAGATTCACCATAATGGTCGAAAATTGATAATGATTATCCTGATTTTAGAGGAGAAGCAAGAAACCTTCGCTTGGCATTATCTACTGATGGAATAAACCCGCATGGTCTTCAAAGTATCTCACATACCACATGGCCTGTGATTATTATGATTTATAACCTACCTCCATAGCTATGTATGAAGCGCAAGTACATGATGTTATCTATGTTAATTTCTGGACCTAAACAACCAGGGAATGACATAGACGTTTACTTGAAACCGTTAATCGAAGATTTAAAGATTTTGTGGGAGAATGGTGTGGAGGTTTATGATGGATATAGGAAAGAAAGTTTCAATTTGAGGGCGATGTTATTTGGCACAATTAATGATTTTCTGGCATACGGAAATCTATCAGGGTATAACACTAAAGGTCAAAAAGCGTGTCCTATTTGTGAAGAACACACAAATTGGAAGCGATTGGAATTTTGTCAAAAAAATGTATTTCTCAGTCATCGTAGATTCTTAAATTCTAATCATCACTACCGTGGATGGAGAAAGGCATTCAATAGAAATCCAGAATATGATAGAGCTCCACCTATGTTGACAGGTGACCAAGTTTTTGAAAAGGTGAAAGATATGAGTACCCAGTTTGACAACCCTTTTGCACATATGCTTGTCAAAGGTGGGTGGAAGAAGAGGTCTTTTTTTTTTAAATTTCCGTATTGGAAGTCATTGCATGTAAGACATTTTATTGATGTTATGCATATTGAAAAATGTATTTGAAAGTTTTATTGGTACGTTACTCAATATACAAGGAAAGTCTAAGGATGACCTTAAAGCAAGAAAGGACTTGATACAAATGGGAATAAGAACTAAATTAGGACCCATGAAGAAAGGAACACGAACATATCTGACACCTGCTTCTTATACTTTATCTAGAAAGGAGAGAAAAATATTGTGTAAGTTTCTAAGTGAAGTAAAAGTTTCAGAAGGTTACTCTTCAGATATTAGAAGACTTGTGTTTATGAAATACCTCAAGTTAAAGAGTTTAAAGACACATGATTGCCATGTTATAATGGAGCATTTTCTACCAATAGGTATACGTTCTATTTTTCCAGAAAAAATAAAAAGCGCCATAACTAAATTGTGTTTTTTCTTTAGGTCAATTTGTAGTAAGGTGATTGATCCTGAGATCTTATCAATATTGAAAAAAGAAATAATTATTACTTTGTGTGAGCTTGAAATATATTTTCCTTCCTCATTTTTTGATATTGTGGTACATCTTGTTGTTCATCTTGTGAAAGAGACATAATTGTGTGGACCAGCTTATATGAGATGTGTAACACCCCTTCTAAATAACCCGCGAATATATTAATTAAATCAGAGTAACATGGAAAACAGGGATGTCACAATTCAAGATAAATATAAAAACCTCAAATCTACAGTTATCATGCTTTACTGAAGGAATTATTAAGATAAATATTCAAATCAACATCATGTTCTACACAGCGGAAATGTCTCAAAACCGGAATAACTTCACTTCATAAGTATTCCCAACATAAATTAAACCATAGAGTATAAAATAAAACTCATCATTCAAACGTTTCCCCAGTGTTACAACCTATCAGAGCACGACACTGACACGCGGACTTAAAGTAACATAGATCTAGAGCCATCCTCACCAACTCCTGAGCTGCTAACTTTAATCTGAAATTGTTAAAGTAAGGGTGAGATTTCTCATAATTAACATGCATTATAATCTTCTCAATCAACATTATATCACAAGCATATTATTTCACCCATTTTAGCATAAATCCAGATTCAACACACAGTTTCAATCATACAAGTCATTATGCACAAATCAATAATCAACCAAAGAATCGTAACACTGGAAGACATCCTAACATGTTACAATTCCATGCAAACACAAATGCAGACACAATGCATGTGGTACCAATCACGTGACCAAGTCACCCAACACTGATCCATCATCAACTGGATACAGCAACCATCGATTCGTCTATAAACACTCGGACACGAATCCAGCCTAACCACCCATCATCACCCGAGTATCGGTTAACGGCAATACAAGTCAAATTCCACACAATGGGAATTAACTTCACCAAAACAATGCATATGCATGCACATCACCAACATGCAACATCAAATCAACGAAATATGATCACAACATAATTCCAAATAATGCCAAAACCAATATATCACATGATCACATCTCAATCATAATGGATAGAAGGCACAACACATAAGTATCAGTTCT
Organism: Vicia faba; assembly: GCA_948472305.1. Taxonomy (NCBI): domain Eukaryota; kingdom Viridiplantae; phylum Streptophyta; class Magnoliopsida; order Fabales; family Fabaceae; genus Vicia; species Vicia faba. The sequence continues at coordinate 1,109,406,386 of OX451735.1, read as the reverse complement.
CATTCACCAAATCAGAACAATTTACAAACAATTCTACATCATTCTTAAAATACCAAAGTTTACAAAAATCGGGAATTCGACTCTTTTAAAATAATTTTCATAAAATAATATTTTTCTTATTTTATAAGATAGTATTTTTAATTTAAGAAATACTGCCGAAAACGGCACTCAAATCGGACTTACGGTTTGAAAGTTATGAATTTTCAAAGTTTAATATTTTTCAAAAAGTTACAGCAGAACCCAGTTCCTACATATACAGGAACCGGTTCCTGCGAAGGTCAAAAATCACCCTTCTGGAAAATGTATGAGAACCCGATTCCTACCTATACAGGAACCGGTTCCTACGTGCAATTTTGCTAGTTTTCATAACTTAACACAGTGGAACCTGGTTCCTCCCCACTGGGAACCGATTCCCACGACCTGCAGAGCCAAAAACTGCTATTTTGACAGCATTTTGTATCTCAATCCATTCCTTTTCATTCCCATACGAATGACCACATCAATTAACACCAGAATCACCCAAGTAACATCAACATAATGTCAAATAACACAATTCAACCATTCCTAACAATCATATATCATGCAATTGGTTCAATTCCACACAATTTGACAACATTAGGGACAAATCCTACAAACCTAGAAAATCCTAAATTGAGATTCCTAACATGCTTAATCAATTCTATTGATCCCAAAATCTATAAGGCATATTAAATAATTGAAATCACCCCTTACCTCGCGATGATCCTTCGAATTCACGGCGTTTGGCTTTTTCCTCTCTTCTCTTCTCCAATTTCACGTACAATGAGTTTTCCAAATAACCTTGTTTTTCTTTTCCTTTTTATCCTTCTTTTTATATTCCTTTTATTATTTTCCAAATAATAATAATAAATTAGTTATTATTTAGTAGAGCTTTTTTACTTCACACACCTCTAATTCAACCTTACACCCCCCGGTCTTCCTTTTTAATTTTCATAATTAATTCATCCATTTAATCCAAAATATTATTAATTAAGCCTTTAATTAATTTAATAATTAAATTCCTAATTATTTAACACTTGAATAAATTTGGGGTGTCACAACTCTCCCCAACTAAAAGAGTTTTCGTCCTCGAAAACATACCTTAGACGAACAGTTCGGGATACGAGTCCTTCATCTGGCTCTCCAGCTCCCAAGTGACATTTCCATCTGCTGGTCCTCCCCAAGCCACTCTTACCAACGCGATCTCCTTGCCTCGCAACTGTTTCAACTTCTGATCCTCAATTCTCGCAGGTACCGCTTCCACAGTCAAATTCTCTCGTACCTGTATATCGTCTACCCGAATCTCATGAGACGGATCAACAATGTACTTCCTTAGCTGAGATACATGAAAAACATCATGCAAATTTGCAAGTGATGGCGGCAAAGCAATCTGATAAGCAACTTTCCCAACTCTCTTGGTAATCTGAAACGGACCAATAAAACATGGAGTCAACTTCTTTGACTTCAAAGCTCGACCAATACCAGTCATCGGAGTAACTCGCATAAAAACATGTTCTCCTTCGCTAAACTCAAGATCTTTCCTCCTCTTATCGTGATAACTTTTCTGACGACTCTGAGAAGTCCCCATCTTCTCCTGAATCATCTTAATCTTTTCCGAAGCCTGTTGGACAATTTCCGGTCCAATTACAACACTCTCTCCATATTCATACCAACACAACGGTGTCCGACACCTCCTACCTTACAATGCCTCAAACGGAGCCATACCAATGCTCGAATGAGAACTATTGTTGTAGGTAAACTCAATCAATGGTAGATAACTATCCCAAGCTCCACCTTTCTCCAACACACAAGCTCTTCACAAATCTTCCAACGATTGAATCGTTCTCTCCGTCTGACCATCTGTCTGTGGATGATAAGCGGAACTCAAACGCAACTTAGTACCCAAAGCTTCTTGCAATCCCGTCCAAAATTTAGATATAAACCTCGGATCTCGATCCGACACAATACTAGAAGGAATACCGTGCAAACTCACAATCTTCTCAACATACAATTCTGCCAACCTTTCCATCGGATAATCCATTCTTATCGGAATAAAGTGAGCAGATTTCGTCAACCGATCAACAATAACCCAGATAGAATCACAATTCTTCGATGTCCTTGGCAAACTAGACACAAAATCCATAGAGATTCCATCCCATTTCCATTCCGGAACAAACAACGGTTCCATCAATCCTGACGGTTTCTGATGCTCAATCTTCGACTTCTGACAAACCAAACAAGCATACACAAACTCAGCAATTTCCTTTTTCATTCCTGGACACCAAAACAACTTCTTCAAATCATGGTACATTTTAGTAGCACCAGGATGAATACTCAATCCACTATGATGTCCTTCTTCCAAAATACTCTTCCTAATCTCTGCAACATCCGGAACACACACCCTATTACCAAATCTCATAACACCATTCTCATCAATCCGGAACTCGCCTCCTTGACCTTGGTTGATCAATGTCAATTTATCAACTAACCCAACATCGGACTTCTTTCCATTCCAAATTTCTTCCAGAATACCACTAGTCAGTTTCAACATACCCAATTTCACACTATTCGGAGTAGTTTCACATACCAAACTTAAATCTCTGAACTGCTCAACCAAATCTAACTCACGGACCATTAACATCGACATATGCAAGGACTTCCTACTCAAGGCATCCGCAACAACGTTTGCCTTACCAGGATGGTAATTCAAACCGAAATCATAATCCTTTAGAAATTCTAACCATCTCCTCTGCCTCATATTCAACTCTTTCTGATCAAAGAGATACCTCAGACTTTTATGATCACTGAACACCTCAAACCGAGAACCATATAAATAATGCCTCCACAACTTCAAAACAAACACAACAGCTGCCAACTCCAAATCATGAGTCGGATAATTCCTTTCATGTACTTTCAATTGTCTCGAAGCATAAGCCACCACCTGCTTATCTTGCATCAACACACCACCTAATCCCATTAATGATGCGTCACAATACACAACAAAAGACTTAGTCGGATTTGGCAAAATCAAGATCGGAGCACTTGTCAACCTCCTCTTCAGCTCTTGAAATCCTTTCTCACATTCAACATCCCAAACAAACATCTGACCCTTCCTGGTCAACTTAGTCAACGGTAACGCTAATTTGGAAAATCCTTCTATAAACTTCCTGTAATAACCTGCAAGACCCAGAAAACTACGGATCTCAGAAGCATTCTTCGGCGCTTCCCACTGAGACACTGCTTCTACCTTCGTAGGATCTACAGCAATTCCATTCTTGGAAATTACATGGCCAAGAAAACTTACTTCACTTAACCAGAATTCACACTTGGACAACTTCGCATAAAGCTTCTTCTCTTTCAACAATTCCAACACAACTCTGAGATGTTATGCATGCTCTTCATCGCTCTTCGAATAAATTAGAATATCATCAATGAACACCACCACAAACTTATCAAGATACGGATGAAATATCCTTTTCATATACTCCATAAAAACACCAGGTGCATTAGTAACTCCAAACGGCATAACAGAATACTCGTAATGTCTATACCTCGTTCTAAATGCAGTTTTCTGAATATCTTCTGACTTCACACGAATATGATGATATCCAGATCTCAGATCAATCTTACTAAATACACAATCTCCAACTAGTGGATCCATCAAATTATCGATCCTTGGCAAAGGATACCGATTCTTGATTGTAACTTTATTCAGCTGTCTGTAATCAACACATAATCTCATTGAACCTTCTTTCTTCTTAACCAACAACACCGGAGCACCCCACGGCGAAACACTCGGACGAATAAAATTCTTCTCAAGTAAATCCTCCAACTGTTTCTTTAACTCCTCTAATTCAGATGCCGACATACGGTAAGGCGCCATCGACACCGGACTAGTTCCAGGAATCAAATCTATAGTAAATTCTACCTCCCTCTCAGGTGGCAATTCACTAACATCTTCCGGAAACACCTCTGGAAATTCATTCACCACTGGAAATCCATCACTCTTTGCTTTTCCCTCCGCTTCTATTGCATAATACAACATAAATACCACAACACCATCTTTCACAGCTAGGTTCATCTGTTTAACCGACATAGTCACATCTTCGACACCAACCTCTTCAGGAAAATTAACCGTCTTCACAAAACAGTTGATATGAACCTGATTGAATTCAAACCAGTTCATTCCAAGGATGATATCAAGTTGTTCTAACGGTAGGCACACTAAATCCATACCGAAACCCCTACCAAAAATCACAATAGGACAATTCCTACAAACATACGAAGTAGTCACTGAACCCGACGCAGGAGTATCAATAACCATACTTCCATCCATATTAGAAATTTCCAAATTCAATCTTTTATCACAATCCAAAGCAATAAAAGAATGCGTAGCTCTAGTATCAATAATCGCAATCAAAGGTATGTCATTAATAAAACATGTACCTTTAATCAGCCGATCATCTGGCTTAGTCTCTGACCCAGACAATGCAAACACTTTACCACCAGCTTGCTCCTTCTTGGGTTTTGTACATTGAGGACGAGTATGACCTTTTTCACCACAGTTGTAACAAGTCACCACTCTTACTCTGCAATCATTGGCCACATGGCCGAGTTTCCCACACTTGAAACACTTCTTATCATTACTTTTGCAATCCACCATACGATGTCCTGTCTCACCACACTTGTAGCACTTAATGGAAGAACTAGAATCTCCTCCACCAAAATTCTTCCAACCACCGGGTCTCTGATTACTTCTATCATAAGGCTTACCACGATCCATCTGTTGCTTACCCTTCCTATCAACATACCCTCGAGCATTCGACTTAGTGCTAGCAAGATCCTCCTCTAAAATCCTACTACAGTCAACTAGATCAGGAAATCTTCGGATACGCTGATACCGAATACCCTGCTTAATCTCATCACGAAGACCATTCTCAAACTTGATACATTTGGAAAATTCTCCATCTGCATCGTTAGTATAATGAGCATAATACTTTGCTAACTCAGTAAACTTCGAAGCATACTCACTGACAGTCTTGTTACCCTGCTTGAGTTCCAGAAACTCAATCTCCTTCTTGCCTCTGATGTCCTCAGGAAAGTACCTCCTCAGAAAAGCCCTCCTGAACACAGCCCAAGTCCACGCAATACCATCTTCTTCCATTTCAGTTCTGGTAGCAACCCACCAGTCATCAGCTTCCTCTGCTAACATGTGAGTTCCGTATCTCACCTCCAGCCCTTCAGCACAGTCAATTACTCTGAATATCCTCTCGATCTCCTTCAACCACTTCTGAGCACCTTCGGGATCATGTGCACCCTTGAACAACCGAGGATTATTCCTCTGAAAATTCCCCAATTGTCGGTCAGCACCAATCACAGCTTCCTGCTGGTTCCCCCCGAGTACTCCAGCCAACATTCCCAATGCTTCAACAATAGCATCGTCGTTTCTTCCGTTACCTCTTCCGGCCATTGTTCCGTAACATTACAAAACAACCTCATCAACATACAAGTATCGACAGTGTCATCTTACACTAGTCGCATACAAAAGGGATAACGACACAAGACAAGACCGACTATGCTCTGATACCACTATTGTAACACCCCTTCTAAATAACCCGCGAATATATTAATTAAATCAGAGTAACATGGAAAATAGGGATGTCACAATTCAAGATAAATATAAAAACCTCAAATCTACAGTTATCATGCTTTACTGAAGGAATTATTAAGATAAATATTCAAATCAACATCATGTTCTACACAGCGGAAATGTCTCAAAACTGGAATAACTTCACTTCATAAGTATTCCCAACATAAATTAAACAATAGAGTATAAAATAAAACTCATCATTCAAACGTTTCCCCCAGTGTTACAACCTATCAGAGCACGACACTGACACGCGGACTTAAAGTAACATAGCTCTAGAGCCATCCTCACCAACTCCTGAGCTGCTAACTTTAATCTGAAGTTGTTAAAGTAAGGGTGAGATTTCTCATAATTAACATGCATTATAAGCTTCTCAATCAACATTATATCACAAGCATATTATTTCACCCATTTTAGCATAAATCCAGATTCAACATACAGTTTCAATCATACAAGTCATTATGCACAAATCAATAATCAACCAAAGAATCGTAACATTGGAAAACATCCTAACATGTTACAATTCCATGCAAACACAAATGCAGACACAATGCATGTGGTACCAATCACGTGACCAAGTCACCCAACACTGATCCATCATCAACCGGATACAACAACCATCGATTCGTCCATAAACACTCGGACACGAATCTAGCCTAACCACCCATCATCACCCGGGTATCGGTTAACGGCAATACAAGTCAAATTCCACACAATGAGAATTAACTTCACCAAAACAATGCATATGCATGCACATCACCAGCATGCAACATCAAATCAACGGAATATAATCACAACATAATTCCAAATAATGCCAAAACCAATATATCACATGATCACATCTCAATCATAATGGATAGCAGGCACAACACATAAGTATCAGTTCTCATTCACCAAATCAGAACAATTTACAAACAATTCTACATCATTCTCAAAATACCAAAGTTTATAAAAATCGGGAATTCGACTCTTTTTAAAATAATTTTCATAAAATAATATTTTTCTTATTTTATAAGATAGTATTTTTAATTTAAGAAATACTGCCAAAAACGGCACTCAAATCGGACTTACGGTTTGAAAGTTATGAATTTTCAAAATTTAATATTTTTCAAAAAGTTACAGCAGAACCCGGTTCCTACATATACAGGAACCGGTTCCTGCGAAGCTCAAAAATCACCCTTCTAGAAAATGTATGGGAACCCGGTTCCTACCTATACAGGAACCGGTTCCTACGTGCAATTTTGCTAGTTTTCATAACTTAACACAGTGGAACCCGGTTCCTCCCCACTGGGAACCGGTTCCCACGACCTGCAGAGCCAAAAACTGCTATTTTGACAGCATTTTGTATCTCAATCCATTCCTTTTCATTCCCATACGAATGACGAAATCAATTAACACCATAATCACCCAAGTAACATCAACATAATGTTAAATAACACAATTCAACCATTCCTAACAATCCTATATCATGCAATTGGTTCAATTCCACACAATTTGACAACATTAGGGACAAATCCTACAAACCTAGAAAATCCTAAATTGAGATTCCTAACATGCTTAATCAATTTTATTGATCCCAAAATCTATAAGGCATATTAAATAATTGAAATCACCCCTTACCTCGCGATGATCCTTCGAATTCACAGCGTTTGGCTTTTTCCTCTCTTCTCTTCTCTTCTCCAATTTCACGTACAATGAGTTTTCCAAATAACCTTCTTTTCCTTTTCCTTTTTATCCTTCTTTTTATATTCCTTTTATTATTTGCCAAATAATAATAATAAATTAGTTATTATTTAGTAGAGTTTTTTACTTCACACACCTCTAATTCAACCTTACACCCCCCGGTCTTCCTTTTTAATTTTCATAATTAATTCATCCATTTAATCCAAAATATTATTAATTAAGCCTTTAATTAATTTAATAATTAAATTCCTAATTATTTAACACTTGAATAAATTTGGGGTGTCACAAGATGGATGTACCCTATTGAGTGTTATATGAAAATATTAAAAGGGTACGTGAAAAATCAAAGTTAGACAGAGGGTTGTATGGTTGAACGATGCATTGTTGAAGAAGCGGTTGAGTTTTGTACTGAATATTTGACCAATGTTCAATCGATTGGACTTCCCAAATCTCATATTATCAAAAGGAAGGAAGGAAAAAATTTAATCGGAAATAAAATTGTGACAGTATCAAGGGTTGAACGGGATCAAGTGCATTTATATGTTCTGCACAATGACAATGAGGTTGAGCCGTATGTTAAAATGCACAAGAATGTACTCCGGGGTTTAAATCCGAGTAGAAATGAAAATTGGATAGTACGAGAGCATAATCAAAGTTTTATACAATGGTTCAAAGACCATATTTATTCAAAGTTTGATTTAGATCCCGCTTCAATAACCGAAAGGTTGAGATGTTTAGCATATGGTCCAATTTTTCTCGTGTTTTCTTATAGCCATGCACAATTAATGGATACACATTTTATACCAAAGAATAAGATGATAAAAGTACTATGTAAAATAGTGGTGTCAATATTTTAGCTGAAGTAATGCACATTTCAAGTATGAATGACTTAAACCCCAAATATGAAAATATGTCATATTTTGGGGCTATCGAGCACATTTGGGTGTTTGATTATGAAAAGTTTCAGATGTCTATCTTTGGTTGCAAGTGGGTATATAATAGCTGCATACAGATGGATAAGTCGGGATTTTTACAATTGGATCTTAATAGGGTGGGGGTACAAAGATGAGCCTTTTATTCTAGCCTCTCAAGCTAAACAAGTGTTCTACATCACTGATCCGACAAGTTCCAAATGGTCTATAATGCTTTTATCTAACAAAGTGATTGATGATAATAATGTAAATCAAAGTGATGTTAATGTTGAGAATGAGTCATATGTTAGAGGCAATGAGTCGTATGTACGAAATGATCAAGATGAGAATATTATAGCGGATGAATCATATATTAGAAATGATTATAATGAGGGAATTTGGATCAATCCATCAGTCTGAGTTGTTAAGAGCCCAGTAATTCATATTCCAACCAAGAAATGAAAGAGATGTTAGTGGAAAAGGTAATAGTGAAATGTTATATGTTCTGTCATTCAATAAAATTGTGTTTTTATTTTTATATTGTGTTTATGGTTTTATATATTGTGTTTATGTTTTTATTTTTTGGCTATTCATTCAATGCTACTTGAATTTTATATGGTGTTTATGTTTTTATTTAATATTACAGGTGAAATGGCTTCTAATGAGGAAAAAGATCACCCCGCTTCTAATATTGATGGAAATGAATCAGCTCGTGATGTGGAGAGTGAGGTTAGACGAGGAATAACAATTATGAAGTCAATAATTCGTGCAAGAGATAAAGGTATCAAATTTTACGTACATTAGAATGAAGACAAATAACTAATTGAGCCTAATGGTTCAATGTTGATAAGTTACATTGGTTCCATTGTGAGGAGAGAAGTTCCAATCACTTGTGATGATCGGAGAAGGCGTGAGCTGAAACCCGTTAAAGAAAAAATATGGACTAAAATACATGTGCGATATGTGATGTCTTTCGTTTTTGTTGACGCTTATGTATATAAATTACTAACGCACTCTATGTATGTTTTTTTGTAGAGGTCTTTTAACATTGATGATGATCGAAAATCATATTGTCTTCAATTGGCCGGAAAAAGACTAAGAGGGTTTCGATATTTTTTGACAAACAAGTTTCTTAGGGATGCTGATAATAATTTTATCGATGCAGAACTTCCAAAGGCGTATGCAGGCATGATTTCACCTGAAGAATGGGAAACCTTCAAAGAAAAAAGAAGAACCTCATATTTTCAGGATGTGAGTGGCGTGAATCGCCAACGAGCATCAAGTCCCCCGTATCCATACAGAAAAGGGTGTATGGGATATACACGCTTGCAACAAAGATAGGTAAGTATATATAAATGATATGATATACTTGTTGATCAAGTGCTATTATTGATTTATTATTTCTCTTAATGTGTGGTTAGAAGAGGAGAAAAGTCAAGAAACATATCTTCCGGAACATGTTCTGTGGAAGGCGGCCCAGGTGGGTAAGGATGGAGTTGTTAAGGAAGATGTGCTTCAAATTTATGAGAAATGTATAAGTATATCAATATTACTATAATTAAATCAAAAGTTTATTAAAATACGAAATTTATGAGTTTAATCACCACTAATCTATTTCGCTATGCATATGAATTTCAGGAGAGTCTATCTCAAACTCAAGCTGAAGACCAGAATTACAGGAGCATACTTAGTCAAGCACTAAATGTTCCTGAGTATACCGTTCGTGTAAGGGGTAAGGGATTCGGGGTGACTCCAACATCTTTGGGTAGTCATCAATAGAAGAAAGGCCATAGCAATAAAGAAGTGATGGAAGAGTTAGAAAAATTAAAAGCTAAAGTTTGTGAGTTGGAAAAGGACAAAGAAAAATACATGTCAGAAAGGCAAGGGTCAGGGTTCAAGGATACTAGTGACAAATATAGTATCAATTGTGATTTCTAACAGAAAATTCCCGAGGTAACATATATTATTATGAATTAGCACAATTTTTTTTAATTGACATATATAAATATTAACAATTTCACATTTATTATTGGTTTAGGGCATTTCACCTTGTCAACTATATTTATCGTCACCGACTTATCGCATGGTTGGCAAGGGAAAAATGCATAATACCTTGGGAGAAGTACTTCACCATAAACCGCTCCCTGTTGGATTTTTGAAAGTATCAATTGAAATTGTAATAGAGAGGGATGCGCCATTACCGTTGTCTGGCGATATTTCAGATGCAACATTGGTCGGAGAGGCAATAGGATCTTATGTTGCATGGCCGTCAAGCCTCATTTGCATAGTTTATGAGGTATGTTAACATTTGCAGCGTTGAAAACTATTATGAAAACTATTATGACCATTTAAAGTATATTTTTTCATGGTAATGTTAGACTCCCACGAAATCCAAATCAAAAGATAAGGGAATTAAGCCACAGACCGAGTCAGTTGCATCCAAAAAGAAGGTAAATTAATATATATTTTGCATAGAAAAGGTTGATTCACGATCTTATACTTCACCTAACTTATTATATGAATTTGATTTTTAGATTCATGTTAAAGACATACAATAAGTCCCTATGAGTAATATGTCTGCACAAAAAAAGGATGTGGCAAAGTCTGCGGCTAGAAAAAAGCCTACTTCTCAGTATAGGTCATGCCTTCAGACATTAATGGGAATTTTAGATTTGGCCGACGGATGTGCTCGTAATATACCTATGGAGGAAGGTATTTTTGGTTTTTCCTATTACGAAACAATAAGTAGAGAGGATGTGGATCAAATTCTTAAACATGAAGAATTAGGCCTCAGTGTTTTCAATACATACATAAGATATTATCCAATCAACTTTGTTTCGTTTTTATTGAACAATTTATCTACTAATTCCATTGAATGGTCTTAATGTTAATGATGTATTTATTTAAGTTTCATGTATGCCAACTTGATGCGCCGCATCAATTGGACCAAAGATTCTCCCGCATCAATTGGACCAAAGATTCTCCTTCTTATCTCCAAGCAATATCAACGCACTATTAATCCAACAACGACCCGATGACATAAAAGAGTATTTTGTCTGTACATTTATGGCCAACATAGATACGGAAAAATTGTTTTTTTTCATTTAATACTGGAAATGGGTAAGATTTTTATTCAAACTTCATCTATTATAATTTTTTCGTGTTTTGACATTTTGTAGAAAGTTTCAATCTAAACTTTGTTAATCTTACAATGGACACTGGTTGTTGGTTGAGATCAATCCAATAAGAGAAGTTGTATATTACTTGGATTCGTTAGAAGGCGATTGGACAAAATACCCATACATGAAGGAGATGGTTGATACGTAAGTTAGATTGTTCTAAAACTTCATTTGTATACTTATTTTTTTTTTATGTGAGACTGTTCTAAATCTTCATTTATATTTTGTTAGGGTTATACAATTTTTTAGATCACAAAGAAATATTCAAGTACCAAAGAGTAAGGCAAACAACATTACATGGATTAAAGTGCAGGTATATTTTCATAATTTTGATTATATTAGTGATGCTACTTAATAAAATAAGTTAAATTATATGAGATGATATATATTTGTATATTTTTCCATGTGTAGTGTCCTCGTCAGTGTAATGGTATAGATTGCGGTTATTTCATGTTGAGGTTTATGAAAGAAATTATTCTTTTGAATCAAATAGAGATTTCATCCATGGTGTGAGTTTCTAACTTATGATTTATTCTAATATATTTAACACATTTAATCTAATTAATTTGTTTTAACTAAATCATATTATATTATATTATGTAGTACTTTGATTAATACAAGTGTTCTACTTATTCGAAAGATCATTTGGACGAAATTAAGGAGGATTGGTGTCAATTTATTATTGAGATGATAATTTTATAAGGTATTGTGATACTTTTATTGATCATAATTTGAGTATATATAAGTTTGAGTTAATGAGATACTATGTCGTTATAGTGTAGTAAATTGTTGCAATGTTGTTGTTGTTATTGAGATTAAAATTTTGTTTGTATTTGAAAGTGTATCGGGGAATTTTTAATGGTGGATTATAACGGAATCGGAGAATTTTGTTTGTATGTATGAATCGGGGAATTTTTAATGGTGGATTATAACGGAATTTTGTTTGTTTGTATGGACGAAATCGGGAAATTTTGTTTGTATGCATGGTATGAATCGGGGAATTTTGTTTCTATGTATGAATCGGAGAATTTTTAATGGTGGATTATAATAAAATTTTGTTTGTTTATATGGACGAAATCGGGTATTTTGTTTGTATGCATGGTATGAATCGGGGAATTTTGTTTGTATGTTGAATCGGGGAATTTTTAATGGTGGATTATAATGGAATTTTGTTTGTTTGTATGGACGAAATCGGTGAATTTTGTTTGTATGCATGGTATAAATCGGGGAATTTTGTTTGTATGAATCTTAATTTGTTTTTGTTACATTGATTTTTAAGTGTTATGTATATAGCTTGATTCTGATATATATGCCTTTGTTTGTTTTGTTTCAGGTAGGTGCATATATGTAGAAGATATATAGATTCATTTAGGATTCTTCATTGTTGTTGTTTGTAGAGAAGATAGTAGAATATTGCAGCTCTAGAAGATAACAATATTGAACACTTTAAGTTGTATTTATGTATATAAAAATTGTTAGATTAAAGTTGTATATATAAATATGTAAATTTAGTGCATATTTATTGGATTGAAGCTTCAAATTTATAAATTTTGATGCAACTTTGAAAGACAACGCTTAAATTTTAAGTGATTATGTGTACAGGGCGCTTAAAATATAAGCTGAATATATTAAAAAATCTGTTAATATTAGACAGCGCTTTAATCTAAAAAGCGCTGCCTATGAAATAACAAGCGCTGCCTAAAAGGGGACATTAGACAGCTCTTAACTAAAATATAAAAATAAATAAATAAATAAATAATACAACAGATAGCGCATTTTCTATAGTGTGCCTATAGCATCACTTTCACTTTAGACAGCGCTTGAGGAAGCGTTGTCTAAAGTGAAAGCGCTGTTATAGGCACACTATAGAAAGCGCTTACATTGTTAAAAGCGATGCCTATAGGGGCCTTTAGAAAGCGCTTATTCAATAAAGCGTTGTCTAAGATCTACATTAAGCAGCGCTTTCACATAGACTAAAAGCGCTGTCTAAGGTTACAGCAGCGCAGGAATAGGCAGCACTTCTAAGCGCTGTCTATGGCCAAAAAAAATACTGTCTATGTACTTGTTTGGCATGGTGTATAGTAACATATGTCAAACATGTTTAAACCAAATCTAAGATGATAGAGAATATTGTAACATAAAATAAAATATCTCGGTGATAAATTTCGTCAGGACAAACAATTTTCAAGTTGATCATCAATTGTTCTTGGCCACTTGATAAAAAACTTCCAACCACCACATGGTAAAAACCATGACAAATATAAGTGATTTTTATTTTGAGAAAGAAACACGGACACTTAAAATTAAAAGTGTGTTCGTTGGTTAACACTGACACACGTGGTTATAATCAATTGTTATACTTTTTCAAACTATTCCTAGTATTGATGTGTGTCAATATCGTATTCGTATTTGTGCTTCTTTGGTAAAAGTATGTTTTCACTTTCAATTATAAAAGTATCACATTATTTCATGTTTCAAAAGATTCATATAGGAAACCCTACAATCTATAGAAACACAAAATGGATAGGAAATCCTACAATCTATAGAAATACAAAATGGATTGAAAACAAAGTAGCAACTTCATAATTAAAAATGAAAATAAAAAATGTTTATTCGAACAAATCTGACAATGACCACTTCTAAAATTTCAATCCTATTTTACTTGACAAATATATGAAGAGAAAACAAAACATGTGGTTCTTTTTTACATTTTTGAACATGTCTTAAGTGTAAGAGAATAAAATAATTCTTACCTGCATAGGAGTTATAGCTATAAGAACACCAACAATGAGGACACCGAGGCTTTTCAACGAGAACATTTTTTACCGGGCATGCTACGACATTTGAGTAACCTTAATGAAAAAAGGAAACATAAATTTCTATCTTCTACAAGGGAATCCTGCAATTATTACAATAGAATTATGGTATGCATGTTTAAAAAATAAGTTGAGTCAAATTTGTGAATAGAAATAAATATATTGATTAATCTCTTACGTCTTTGTTTCTATTCATTTTGTAAACCATTAAGACATAATAATGAGACCTTGTAACCAAATATAAGACCCACTGGAATTCTAAATAGATAATAGCATGCAATATTCACATAGGCCACAACAGCTTTCCATTCAATTCCAAAGGCCACCCCTAAATAAAAATAAAATCATTCTCTAATTTTGTGGTTAAATATTAAAAACATGAAAATTTTAGTAAAGATAACAAAAAAATTGTGTTATCGAAAAAAAACAGGTTAAACATTATTAACGACAACGCAACACCATACAAAAATAAATTTTTCTAAGTCAGACTTTTGCATCAATGCAGTGCAAAGAAGAAGTAATACCATATTGCAATCATTGTTTTACAGAAAAATAAAGAATGAGACAACTAAATCTAAATCCCGAGTCACAATAGTTACCTTCGTGGTGCTCATAAGAAATAACATTATCAACCTTCATTGTTTGATATAGAAGCAGATTTAATATTTTCAAAAATAACATTATCATTAGTAACATCTCCTCCTATGAAACTTGTGATGCATCTAATTCACGATATCTTTGTCAACCTACTTCACTATCATGATGCTCAAATGAAATATTAACATTTGATGAAGAATATATGCTTAGACAACACATATTGATTGCAATTATGGTATTATTTCTTACCTTGTGGAACATGTCAATACAAATTAAAGCTTTCATGAGCATATTATATATAACTACACCAGGTTCATAAAGATTGTTTCTGTAAAACAAAAAGTAAATTATGAAATACACATTCCAGCAAAGATAATAGAAAATGAAACTAAATTATCATAAGATTGAATATTATGGTTCACTATAGACAATGGTAAATGATTGGATCATAAGAAAATTTAACTTCCCCTGCGCTTGTAATAAGCAGGACTCTTAGCATATCTCTACTCAGCAGTTTTCATTCCATCTGTTACATAAACCAAATAAAATCAAAATTAAAACAAAAACCCAATACATCAAATAAAATCAAAACTAAAACAAAAATTCATGAATCAACCAACCAACATAAAAGCACTCACAATAATTATTCTCGCAAACCAAAATTTCCAGAAGGTCTCAAAGAGCAGTAATATTAAGCACCTCAAACAAATGTCCCTGATTAGTAGTCCCGTCCCCATAAAAAAAAATTCACATTCAGATCCTTACAATACTTCTGCCCAAAAGCCAACCTAACCCCAGGCAGAATCTGCGGATTAGTTTCGCCTTGTAGAGTAAATCTCTAAGACTCTCTTCGCGGCAGGGGATTGTATTTTACGATTTCAGTTTAGTTTATTTTTGTTTGTGATTTTTTATTGAGTTGGTTCGATTTTGAACACCCATACCTGTATATAATTAATTGCTCGGACCAAACTTAGTCAATGTCTATTTATAAGAGAAAATATATGTCTTTTTAATTTGTGTATAATGTAGTTACTAAATAAAGAGGTAATATCATCTATTTATGTAAATTAAAGTGATCTTAGTCGATCCTCTAACAAAATACCTAGGAAGGAATTGATTTATGAACACATCGAGGGAAATTTAACTTAAACCAATTGAAACTAACAAGTGATGAAAACTCAACCTTTGTGATGGGAGATCCCATGAAAAATGGTCATATGTGTAAGAACAAATCACTTGTTAGCTCTGCTAGCACCAAAAATTATTTGATTAATTTTTGTTTGCGTCCTTTTCCTATGATGTAAGTGAGAAAATATTAGACACTATATTACAGAGAGGATATCTTATATAGTTTTTAATGAATTTCATATCCTTTATTGGTGGTGTATGATTTGCAGCACACACTTGATAAAATCATTTATATGAGTGTCGAGTGGGACCGCTTGTATGAAATCTTGGTGAAATCTCTAGAGCACTCATGAAATAATCAGGCATGCGTTCGGTCTATTAGCGCACCACAACGTCAACAACAAGAATTGAGGGTGTGATGTGAGTGGTAAACTTCTAACATATGCTAAGTGATCTTGATTCGTATATCTTGCGACACTAATCTCACTGTATATTAAGACTATTATTTTAGGATTAGTTCATATAACTTGCTACACTAGTTTGATGCATCATATTCATATTCATGATGTTAATCCAGGCATTTTTTTCTTACTTTTCTTTTGAACTTTTGAAATATGTGAGGGATTGTTGCAAATGGTGATTATATTTCAAAAATTTAAAATAATTTTGTTAAATATGAGAAGTTATTTTTTAATAATAATAATTCTTAACAATTATTATTATTCATTTTAATTAAGATTTATAAGTGTTTGACTTTACTTAGTCAAATATTCTCTTATTTTTTCTCTCTCTTCAATGTATAACAATTCTTTTACTTTTTATAAAACGAGAATATACATAAAGAAAATAATCTGGTAAATCCTTTCTTTCATTTCTTCTTCTTTTTAATTTTTCTTGGTTATGTCTTTCAGTCAAAATTTTTCTTGTTGTTCTGATATCTCAGATTCATAAATGAGAATCTGGAAAGAACTGGTTGAATCCGGAGAGATTTGCGCTGAGGCGGATAAATTCTTAAGTACAGTGTATTTATTTACACGTCTCGGATTTATTTAACTGTTTATTACTATCTTTATTCTTTTTTATAAAAGACAATTCACTTTTTAGATTCATTGAATAATCAATGTATCTAGTCTATAAAAAGACCAAAATACATTTAATTATTCAATAAACCTAAAAAATGATTTGTCTCTTATAAAATATTTTGTAGTAAGATGCTTAATACCTACTTATATTGTAGTAAGATGCTTAACAAACTATGATTAAAGCTTGTGTATAACTTATTCCACACGGTCGGTACATATAGCATTAAGCTCATAAGTTGATAAATTCAAAACTAAATGCATACTGGTTATGGAGGAAAACTAATTCCTCCTAAATGCATACTAAGTTGATAACCATTTCTTTTTCCTGTTTAGGTTTTTAAGCTTGCTATGATTTGTGTTGAAAGTTTCTACTCTATAATATTTTAATTGTTCGTCACATATTGCTATTTCCAAATTAAATATGTTTGAAATTTCAAATTTAGTCTTAGTAGGATTTAATTAAGTTTTTATAAAATTTTCGTTTTTGTGGTTAGTTTTTTTATCTGTGTTGGTTGGCTATGTTCGTAAGTTGCTGTTAGATTAAATTTGTTTTATTTGTGATTAATTTTTTTTCTGGGAAGATGATCAACAAGCTAAAAGCGTTTTGGATTGAATATGTATTTAATTTATAAATTAAATTATAAAAGGTAAAATGGTTTAATGGTAAAGTATTTAGTTTAATAAATAACGTGACCCTAGTTTGAATCTTAGCTCAATGAAAAGTTTTAGAATTTCTTTGAAATTTTATAACGTTGAGGATGAATGTATATCAAATCATATGTTACACGCACAAATAAATGTTATATTGAAATATATAAAAGATTATATTGATATTTTAAAAAATTAAAAGATCAAAATAACTCCAAATTAAAAATAAGAAATCAAAAATAATATTTTATTAATAAGATATTATATCCCATTTTTTAACGTAACATGAATATCATGCTATGCTATGACATCCACCACTATAAAAAATAATTTAATTGTGTTAGTTATTTTTAGTGTCACTATTTCTAAACCAATTCTCATATATTAAGTTAACAAAAATGTCATTCCAATTAATTATAAACTCAATATTTCATAAATTGTCAGCTCACTCCTCACCCTCTTCAACACTAATAACCACACACTCTGCTGATATATCCTTGCTAAATTAGGTGTTAATCGAAACTTTCTTGTCTCTCTTCAGTTATGGGAGTGTCATTTATTACCATATACTCTCTTCAATTATTATTATTATTATAATAAATATTTTTTTAATTTTATTAAATAATTAATATATCTAATCTACATAAAAATTAAATATATAAGTTATTTAATAAATTAAAAAAGAAATTATTTATAATAATAGTCGGAGGAAGTATTTTAACACTATTATCAAATGTTATAGGATTTTCATTTATTAACATATACTTGATGTTAATTTTTTGCTTTTCCTTTTTTGATGTTAATTTTTTGCTTTTCCTTTTTTTTCTTCTTCTTTCTCTCATGTAATAATGAAGTTTTATTTTTGAATGAACTCTTGAAAAAAATAGACACAACGGGAAAACTTTAAAATATAATAAAATAAATCATAGTTGTCAAATAACTCACATAAGTATCTTCAATCGCACAACAACCACTCATATACCTACACTAAAAAAATCTAACAACTCAAAAATACAAGAGAAAGGAAAAAAAATCAAATATAAATTTAAAATATTTTGGAATAGGACATTTTATATCAAAATATTAAAATACGTTTAATCAGTGTTAATTTTTCTTCTTTTTATAATATTAATTATTTTAAACTGCGCCTGCATTTGACCTAAATATCATACAAGACTCAATCCAATTATATCGTAAGAAAAAACTATCGGGAGAGAGTCTACCCTTGGCAATATCAGACAGTAATTTCACTCCTCTCGTCGACCAGGATATATCCTCTAGAGATAATCCCATGACTGACGAGGAGGACCAACGATACTCAGGAGGTCCTCGCGAGCATCCTTCACTCCTCTCGTCGATCAGGATATGTCCTCTGGGGATAACCTCACGACTGGCGAGGAGGATCAACGACACTCAGGAGGTTCTCGCGAGCACCCTCCTCGTAGGCAGACATCCAACACCCCTGAATGTCACAGAGTCTTCTTGACCCCGAAAAGACCGCATCCACGTCTTCTTGATAATTTGGAGGAGTCTCATCAGGTTGGGGACCACGTACTGGTGTCCACTACACACGTAGGACCTAACAACCTCTATTTTGGGCCTGCTTGGTCAATCCAACAATGAGGACCTTAGCCCAGTGCTGAGAGATATAAATATCCTCCCACTTGAGAGGGTTAGATATTCATTCATTCACCCATACTCTCACACTTACTTGCACTTACTCTGAATTTTACTTTGGCATCAGAGTGTCTTGCAGGTACCCCCTCCCACACTTCACATTCAACCGGTGCTTGACTTGCAGTTCGTGGGTCTTGATAATCCCTTATGATTAGGTACGATTAGTGGCAGCGTCTGTGAGAATCCAACTTCCCTGTCTTTCTCTCAAGACCAAAGCAACTCTTTATCAACTTTCTGATTGTCATGGCCGACCAAGTTGTCGATAATAACCAAAATGTCCATTTTTCCGACCCCAACAACAACAATGTTGGCGATAACAATGTTGGCAACAACACGGGAAACAATGACGACGGGGCCGGTCTCGAGCAAGACTACAGGGACGGACTGACTGCCTCTTCATCCACTAGCTCGCAATCCCGTGACGACGACTACCATCCTCCATAGAATTATGAATCCAATGCATATCAAGAGATCCCCGTTCCTACAGGTCTTGACGCCATGACCAGAGCTCTGTTTGCGGCAATCAACCAGACCAATTACATGATCTTCTTACAAGGTGAGCGACCAATGATGCTCGAGCAGACTCGTCGGGCCCCTAGAAAGCACAAAAGACCTGATTCTCGAAATCCTCCTCTTCGACGTAATGGGGAGCTCCCCCGATTTCCCCTGTAGAGACATAGATAAGACAACTCTCGAACCCCTTCTCTGCGCCGAACTGGGCAAGGCTCTGCATTTGAGAGGAGCCAACCCGAAGTTGTAAGGAAGCGCGGTCACCCCCCCCCCTCTGCGCAAAGAGCGACAATCTCCTGAACATAAAAGAAATAAGGGGAATGAAGAAAAGCAGTCTCGGCCAAGGGCCCCTCCCCGTGGACAAGGCCGACACAACGATACAACCGGTCCTCCTCTCGCTCTCAAGACAGAAGCGACGAAGACGACCCCCACGGTCCATTATCCCAAGCCATCATGGAGGCTCCCATTCCTAAATAAATGGAGAAGCCTCCCCTACTAAAGGAGTGTGACGACATTGCTGATCCTGTCGACTACATCGACAGGTTTGAAGCGATGCTCCACTACCACTATGTCGGGGGGCCAATTAAATGTAGGTTGTTCCCCATGATGCTGAGAAAAATAGCCATGGATTGGTACAAGAACCTCTCCCCCGGGTCGATCACCTCATGGAGGAGCCTCAAAAACCAGTTCATCAGCAGCTTCACTGCGTCTCGGCGACATCCAAAGAATGCAGTCACCCTCGAGGCAATCATCTAGAGAAGTGACGAGACCCTCAGGGAGTACACTGATCGGTTCAACCGCGAAGCCATTCAGGTCCCATGCACCGACCACGTGAAAAGATATTTGCTCGAGAGGGGACTCCTCTCGGGCACTAAATTTAGAAAGGTCGTCGATATTGAACCCCCCATGTCTTTTGATGCTCTCCTCAAAAAATCCTGGGCATACATGGACTACAAGGAGAAAGAGGCAGCCGACAGAACCCGCGATTCGAGGAATCGCGGACCAACTAACATCCCACGACACTACGATACATACCCTTCTCGACGAACTGGGGAGAAGAGAATGGAGGAGAAACCTCGCGAGCCCCACGAGCATAGAGGACCAGTCGGAAGGTTCATCGAGTACACCCTGTTGACTGCTTCCCATGAGCGTATCCTTGCAGAGTGCTCCAATTTCGAGTTCAAGGACGGCAGTGTCAGGCGTCCTCGACTCGCCCCTGTAAAGCCCGAGGCCGACAGAACAAAATACTATCAATACCACCGGAGCCATGGTCACTTGATTGAAGACTACGTCCACCTTAAGGATGCCATCGAGACTCTCATCAAGATAGGGAGAATCGGTCAATACATGCGAAATGACGCCCCTCGACGAGATACCCGCGAGGTTAAAGAAATTGAGGAGGATACATGACCATCCGATGAATAGGATCCCTTCTAGGTAGCCTCTCTGTCTCAAGGCCCGAGAACTTCCACATCCCCAACAACTTCGAAGATGAAGAATCCTTGTTCACCCACAACAGATGAGAGAAGTTCCCCTCCGCCATGGTCATACCTGGAGGGAGATTCAACGATATCTCAGTAAATTCAGAAAAGAGGAAACTCAACGAGTTGGTAGATGCAGCCCCGACCCAGGCAGTAACCCTAGAAAGGTTCAAGGGAAAATCTGAGTCGATCACCTTCTATCTTAAGGAGCTACCTGAAGGAGCCCCAAACTCCAGTATTTGTCTGCTAGTAAGGGCAAGGATGGTCAACTTTGATGTACATCACATCCTGGTCGATGAGGGGAGTTCTGTCGATGTCATGTACACCCACATGTTCCGCACCCTGCAGCTCGATGATACCCACCTGTCACCATATATGGGGTCCGACCTGCAAGGATTTAATGGTTCGACCTCCAAGCCGTGATGCTACGCCGAGCTCTTTGTCATTTTCAAGGAAGAAACTGCATCCCGATAGGTTAAAGTGCGGTTTCTAGTGATCGATTACCCGTCTCTCTACAATTGCATCCTGGGGAAACCAACCCTTACCGAGATGACCGTCATACCCTTTATGGTGCATTTAAAGATGAAATTCTACACCAAGAGGGCCCGTGTCAA
Organism: Vicia faba; assembly: GCA_948472305.1. Taxonomy (NCBI): domain Eukaryota; kingdom Viridiplantae; phylum Streptophyta; class Magnoliopsida; order Fabales; family Fabaceae; genus Vicia; species Vicia faba. The sequence goes on along the minus strand of OX451735.1, from coordinate 1,109,384,395 downwards.
CATCATCTATGGAGACATCTCAGCTGTCAGGAGATGTTCCAACGCGGCTTCCAAAGGGCAAAACATGGTCGACACTAGGGGACACCTACTAAAAGGGTAACCACCTCGACAATAGCGACTATCTATGCGGTCAAACCTGCTCGAGTCGAAGAACAACAGGCTCCACCAAAGGTCGACTCCATTGCACTTGACACCCACTTTGACATGAAGGCGAAGCCCCCAATGGCGAATAAAATCCTCTCTGACCCGTCCTTGATGGAGACTTCGAGTTCATCCCCATCGGGGAAGACCCGAACAAAGGCGTGAAGATTGGTGCCAGACTCCCCGACTTAGCAAGGAAACAACTCAAAGCCTGCTTGAGGGAGAACGCTGACATGTTTCCATTAAGCGCTGCAGAGATGCCCAGACTCGACCCTGAGGTCGCTTATCATAAACTTGTTGTTGATCCAGCCTCTAGGGAAGTAGTACAATGTAGGCGTAGGCAGTCTCCCGAAAAATCAGAGGCTGCTGAAAAAGTTGTAAAAGACCTCCTAGAGGCAAATTTTATTTCTAAGGCCTGGTATTTAACCTGTCTTTCAAACGTTGTAATTGTTAAGAAAAATAATGGAAAATGGTGTATGTGTGTTGACTATACTGATCTTGACCGGGCATGTCCCAAAAAAGCTTTTCCTTTACCTAACATCGACATGCTGGTCAACAACTCAGTCGACTACAAAATTTTGTCATTTATGGATGCCTACTCGGGCTATAATCAAATTCCCATGGTGATAAGCGAAAAACATTGCACCGCCTTCATAACTGGTTCGAGCAATTACTACTACAACGTAATTCCCTTTGGCCTAAAAAACACAGGAGCAACATACCAGTGGATGATGAACAAAGTCTTCTGCGAGGAGATCGGGGACATGCTCGAGGTATACATGGATGACATGATCGTCAAATATTGAGCAGAAACCGACCATTCTACCCACCTCAAAATATTTTTCGCCCAAGCAAGGCAATGCAAAATGAGACTCAACCCGGAGAAATGCACATTCGGGGTCAAGGCGGACAAATTCCTCGGTTTTTATCGGACTGAACGGGGAATTGAGGCCAACCCTGATAAATGTTGAGAATTCTACAAGCTCTCCATGCCAAGCTCGGAAAAATCTATACAAGTCCTAAACGGTATGCTCACCTTGCTTTCCCATTTCGTCACGAAGTCCACGCAACACGCACTCCCGTTTTTCAAACTCTTGCATAAAGAGGCAGCTTCTGAGTGGACCGAAGAGTTCAAGAAAGCCCTCATCCACCTCAAGTGAAGCCTCTCACAACCGCCTGTGTTATCACGACCAGAGAGCAGAGAAACTCTGTTCCTTTATCTGGCCGTCTCCATCGAGGCCGTGAGCACGAACCTCGTCTGCGAGACACCGGACGGGCATAAACCAGTATACTTTAGTAAAGTGTTATAAGGCCCTGAGGTCATATATCAACAAATAAAAAAAGTAGCCTTAACCCTCATCAACATGGCAAGGAGACTCAAATATTACTTCCTATCCCACACAATCTTCGTACGAACAGACCAACCCGTGAGACAGCTCCTAGGTCGACCAAACATGGTCGGTCAAATGCTGAAATGGTCCCTAGAGCTTTCAGAGTTTGACGTTCAGTACGAGATTAGGAAAGCCCTTAAAGCCCAAGCATTGGCTGACTTTGTTGCGAAGATGACCACCCACGAACCCCCTGTAGGCGGAAAACACAAGTGGACCATCTTTATAGACAGAGCTTCCAGCTCGACGAGAAGTGAAGCAGGAATCCTCCTTGAAAACGAAGAGGGCATCGTGATCGAACATTAACTCGGCCTTTCATTTCCCACGTCGAACAACCAGGCCGAGTATGAGGCCCTGCTCGCAGGATTAAGGCTGGAGAAGACCTAGATGTCCGAGAAGTACAACTATTCATGAACTCCCAACTCATCGTGTCTCAAGTTCGAGGAGAATATCAGGATAAGAACGATAGCCTCATCGAATACATGAAACTAGTCAAAGAATGAAATAAGAAGTTCGAATGGGCAGAAATCAAACATGTACCCTGCGAACAAAACACACGGGCCGACATACTTTCAAAACTCGCGAGCACAAAGAAAAAAGGTGGGAACAAATCCGTCATCCAAGAATCCCTTTCTCGTCCTAGCATTGAAAAACCCACTGCACCGCCCGAGTGAATACCATCGGGGACAATTTGTGTTGGATGACCCTGGTATTTAATTATCCCACAAAGAGAGAATTACCCGCTGACCAAAAAAAGGCCAATGCGACCAAACGACGAGCCTACTCTTACGTAGTGGTCGAGCACAAACTCTATCAGCGAGGATTCTCCATCCCACTCTTAAAATGCGTTGAGGAGTCCAAAATCCCTGATATATTACAAGAAATTTATGAGGGAATTAATGCCTAACACTTGGGCGGAAGATCTCTGGAATGAAAGACACTGCGAGTAGGCTATTACTGGCCCACCATGCAGCAATACGCGAAGGAGCATGTTAAAAAATGTAATAAATGTCAAAGACACGCAGACATGCACCTCACGCCCCCACACGAACTCAAAACATTGTCATCCCCATGGTCATTCGCTTGGTGGAGAATGGATATCCTCGGACCATTCGTACAAGGATCATATCAAAATAAATTCCTGACCGTAGCATCGACTATTTCACGAAGTGGATAGAGGCTGAAGACCTGGCTAGAATCACATCACACAATATCCTCTGTTTCTACAAACGGAATGTGCTTGCCCAATTCAGCATACCATAAGCGCTCGTCACCGACAATAGAGAGCAGTTCACCGACCAAAGTTTCCAAGAGTTCTTCGCCAAGCTCGTCACAAAACAACACTTCACATCCGTCGAACATCCTCAAACCAACGGGCAAGCCGAAGCCGCAAATAGAGTCATCTTACAAGAACTCAAGTGCAGGTTGGGCGAAGCCAAAAAGGGGTGGGTCGAAGATCTGTACAGAGTCTGGTGGACTTACCGAACAACACCATACTCAATGACCGGCGAAACCCCATTTCAAGTAACATATGGCACCGAACCCGTAATTCCCGTGGAAATCATGGAGCCATCTAGACGAACTGAAGTCCCTTTAGACGAGGAACTAAATGCTGAGGCTCTAAGGGAAGAGCTCGACCTGGCCAAAGAAATTCGATCAGGAGCGGATCTTCGCAGAGCCACACTGAAACAACAAGCCATAAAGATAATATTAGTCATGTAACGCCCCGATATTTAATTATTTATTTAATTGAATATTTTATATTAATTGAATTTTATCGTCAAGTCGGAATTATTTTATTAAGTTGGAATATTAGATAATCGGATTTAATTTGGTGGAATTAATTTGAGAATTGTCAGTATTATTCTAAGAAGCATAATTGGATAAATATGTTGAGTTGAGCGGTAAGTTGATGGTCGGATAAATTAGACGGTTTAGTCGGAGGACTATTATTAGAATATTATTGGAAATAATATTAGATTATATTATGTGACTAATTATTTAATTGGACTTAAATTGTGACAGTAGTAATAGTGGGGTGTGTATGTAGGTCCACTAAGAGAAACACTATTATTTGGATTAATAGAATAATATATATTATTATTAGAAAATAAGAAAAAGGAAGAGTGTTAGTGTTATCAGGAAAGAGAAGAGAAAGAGGAAAATATGGTTTTTGGAGAAGAAGAGAGCTACGTGAAGTTGAACCAAGAGGCCAAGAGGAAATTCAAATTGGAGGCACATAGAGTTGTCATCAAACCAAACTAGGTAAGGGTGGGGTTTCTTATCCTATAAAGGGGTATATGATATTTTGTATGTGGGAATTAGTTTGTGAGATTATTACTATCTGTTGATTTGTGTTGGTTTATATTATTGTGATAAACATTATTAATAATTGATGTGATTAAAGAATTTTCAAGGAATTAGTGCATTACTGTGTTATATACTTGTCTGGACTGGATTTGGAATAGTAGACACTAGCAGAAAATCCATTAAAACAGTACCGAGTGGATGAAAGAAGAAGAAAATAGAGAAGGGAAATTATGCCTGGAATGCTGCCGAACGGCAGCTTGTTGCTGGTTGGATGTTGCCGAACGACAGCTGGTTTATGGAGGGAGGTGTCGATCGGCACTTTGAGGAAGTGGGAGGGTGTGCCGTGAGGCACGCCTTTGGGCATGGGTACTTGTTCTGTTTTATGGCACTATGTTGTATAATATTTATATGGTATCAATATAGAGTTTATTAATAGAGAAGCCGTTGGGAAAAAATTAACTATTCCTATCAGTAGCAGGTTATAACAGAAGGAACATTAATAGAAGTAACATATTTTTGTAGAGTTATTTTATGTGATAGAGTATAATAGCAGAAATAATAATAAGTGGTAAATTTAGAGGAACAATAGAAGAAAGTAGCAGAGTTAATAATTAGTAGAATTATGTTAGTAGTAGATGTGGAAATTAAAATAGCAGTGATGGTTTTAGTTGTAGAGTTGGTAATAAATAATTTAACAAAGTAGTATATTAGTGGAAAATGTAATAATTTAGCAGAGAGTTATTGGTGGAAGTTGTGGATAGCGAACAAGTAGTTTTGGCAGAGACCAATAATGGCAGTGAGATAAATAGCGGAGGTAGCGTAATTTAGTAGAATAAATCGATTAGTAGCAGTATAAATAAAAGTAGTAATAACAGTATATTAAGCAATATCGATTAGCCAAATTTGTAGATTTGGGCGGTAAAATTGGTTAACCGGAATTAGTTGAAATTGTCGGAATAAGCATATATACATGTGGGTGTTTTTAGTTGATTTGCTTTGTTAGAATTATGTAGAATCAAGCCGATTTACAGGTGAAGTCGAATTAAGTTGAATGGTTCCGGTATATGGGATTGTGTTGTTGGTTATTGCTGTGAATAAGTTATTATCGAACAAATTGTGTGGTTGTCACATTACTAATTGTTGAATACATTGTTGTTGTTGAACATGTTGTGATTGGTAAGTTGATTAAGTTGTAGGCTTATGCCAACGTTGTTGAATACATTGTTGATGTTGAATATGTTGTGATTGATAAGTTGATTAAGTTGTAGGCTTGTGCCAACATTGTTGAATACATTGTTGATGTTGAATATGTTGTGATTGATAAGTTGATTTAGTTGTAGGCTTATGCCAACGTTGTCGAATACATTGTTGTGTTGTATGTGATTGTTGCATTCATTAAGTCACATACATTTGCATCATTAAGTTGGCCTGAATTGGCACCACGTTGGCCTGGATTGACAAAATATTAAGTTGAAGGCTTATGCCTTGTTGATGCCTCTATTTATTGGCAGATTTTCTAAGTTGGGAGTCCTGCTCCAATGGTACCACATGCATTTTCATGACATTGAGTCGTAATCTAAGTTGTACAACTGAGCTGTTGTGTTGATGACTTAATTGTTACATTTTGATGATATCTTATTGCGATTGTTGTTGTGAAGTGGTGATTTTTGCACGACCTGATTCTAATATATAATTTATCATGCACTCACTTATACGATTTAAGAATCCCACCCCTTACTGTTTGAATGTTGCCCTTTGTTGGTAACGTGCATGTATTAAAGAATGAAGATTTGCTTAGCCTTATTAGTTCAAAGTCAATTGGTCGCTCTGATACGTAGCACTCGGGGGGAAATGAACAAATAGTCGTTTACTTGTTGAAATTGTTTTAGTTGTGGAATCCTAAGTTTAATTATATGAAATAATATGTTGCCTCTCAAGTTGTTTTAATTGAATGAAACATATGATGCTACTTGAAGCTGTAATTATGATTCTGCTGAATTATTAATAAAAGAAGTGGTTTTGTTTTAAAAGCTGATGCAAGTTGTTATATGATCCTCCGAAAACTAAAGTGTTATATATCTGTTTATGTGTTGCAACATGTTGAATTGTGATATCCCAAATGTGTTGGAAAATTTTAATTACTCTGATTTTTCGTTATAACTACCGGGTAGAATTTGGGGTGTTACAAGTCACTCCTCAGAGTACCCTCTTCGGTCTCTGGCTCAGAAGATTCTGGAGGAGGGATTACCTTACCATTAACCACCTGAGACAAATCTCCAGCGCCTTCAGTATTAAGCCCCGAATTTAGCACGGCCAACTGAACCATCGCGGTCTCAAAACCGTCAGAAAATGCGTCCATGCAATCCGACTCAAGGACCTGAATTCGAGTAGCCAGTTTCACGCGAGTCTTCAAGTTGTCGATTCCCTCGGGCTCGTCTTCCACGGGCAGCATGACAACTTTCAAATCAGCAACCTCCTTCTCTAGGTTTTTCCTCTCGAGCATCAATGAGTCCCTCTCCTCGGAGGCTTTGGCCACCCTCTCTTTCTCTCTCACCAACTCATCAGCTTGCGCCTGAAACTTTTCCTCGCCTTACTCAAGAACGGCCTTCAACTTCTGTGTTTTTTCCTGAAGAACCGCTTTCTCCGACTCTAGTTTGCTCACCATTGCATAAGAACTGGAACCCTCACTTGCGAGGACGATGGTCATCTCCGCGACCTTCATTAGACCGACCATGTATGAGGCCATATGTTTCCTCCTTCCTTCATCATTGAGCCGCTTGATGACAATGGATTCACCATCAGACACAGCCAGGGAAAATCCATCGAAGAAATCCTTCTCGATAAAGCAAGGAGGAAGGGTAAAGGCCTGAGCACCTGACCCTTCGTCATTCAAATCCACAGGCTTGCCGTCAGGGCGACTCCTCTTTTTCCGGACACGGCCGCATGCTGAGCTAAATCACAAGGTCCCGATGAACCATTGGACATGTCCCTGACCTGCTTGATAATAGGGCCAAGGCGCGTGGGCTGGTTAGGCTTCACTAACCTCTTGTTGTTCTTCTTTTCCTGGGTCAACTTCAGCAAACATTCACGACACTCGACCATATTACCTGCAAAAACAAAAAAAAATGCTCGAGTCAATACCGCTAGAGGGACATACCCAAAACAAGTTAAAAATATAATACAATAAAGTCATATGGACAGAGACCCAGAAGAACCATGACGTCCTCGTATGTACGACATTTAACAAGCGCCTTGGTGTTGATCGGGCGGGCCTCAAATGTAGGTCCGCCATCTTCATCAAGAACGTTGTCTCCCTCCCCGTCACCCACCTGGAGGGGAAGAAACCATTGACAAACCTGTTGAGAATACTGAAGGCCCCCTCATCCTCGGCGCCCATGTTGTCAACAGGAGTAAGATAGTGGCCATGCCCATGGTCATAGTGAGCCCGACACCAATGGATAGGGAACTTAGAGAGTCTCCTGATCTCTTTGTTCCCCTATTCATCATAAAAAACCTCCCTGGTCTCATCAACAAGAGAAACTAGGTCGAACACTGCATCCACGACCTCTTGGGACGAAGGCTGCACGACATACCACTTGTCTCTAAAGTCACGGACAAAGTCCATATACATCCGGAATAACCTCTTGGATTGCTCAAAATAAACCCAACTATGTTTTCCTTCCTTAGACGGTCGTTGAAGATGGAAAACCCTAAAGAACAAAGGAATGGTCGCCCCAATCCTCAAGCATCAACAAGTAATCTCGAAAGTCCGTATAAAAGTAATCGCATTGGGGTGCAGTTGGGAGGGCACCAAGGACAATGATTAAAAACAAGCACTTGAAAGTCACTAAAAGGCAGACGAAGCTCTACATCCCTAAAGACAATCTCGTACATGGGGAAGCGATCTTCCCAGAAAGACGAGCATATCCTGGTCGTAGGTGTTAGGAGAAAGATCATGAAATTTCACCTGAAACCCTCTTGGTCGCCGCCATATTCAACGATGGTGTACGCCTCCCTCCTTGTATGGCTAAAGACCTAGGCTATCCCTCGAGGCGTTGGCTCAACCCAGGACAATGACGTATCACTGACGATGTCGATCAAATGGACACCCTCGTCGGCTCCACTCGTTTCTTCTATCTCGACCTGCTCGGGTGTCTCGACTGGTTCGACCATTTCACATGTAAAGCAGAGGAAACCAGTGAATTCGACAGCGAAATCAAATTCATCCTTCCACTACAACACAAGTTAAAGGGAGTTACCACGACCAAACCAGGTCGACAAACCCTCGTTCAGTAAAAGCAAACAAACTCGTAAACCCCACAGGGAGAGTACAGATCTCTCAAGCAACCTAGTAAAGGTGACAAGGATAAGATGAATCTCCCCAGAAATCCCATGAATATTGCGAGGAGGGGATGAATTGCCCGAGCAATTTCATGAGTTCTGCGGGGAGGGGATGAATTCCCCGAGCAATTTCATGAGTTTTGCAGGGACCAGATGAAATTTACGAGCCATTTTATGAGTATCACGAATAGAGTCATGAATATCCCGAGTAAAAGTCCCCCGGGTAGTGAAATTCATCAGGAAATCAATGAAATTTGTCAACAAACCAACAATAAAGAAGAATAATCACTGGGAAACACTTACTTGAGTGGGGTTGGTAGAGATTCTGCAAAGGAAGTTACGACGACGCTTACGGTTGGAGAAGGAAATTGAGGGCGGTAGAAAATGGAGGACACCAGGGAGAAAGGAGAGAGCGAGAGTTTGGAAATGTTACAAATGAGTCTTTAGGAACTATTTATAAGGCTAGCATGGAAGACGAAGTGTCGCGTCGAACAGCGTATCAAATATTCGTCTCTCTGCCGCCCACGCGCTCAGGATCATAATGACCCCTACTCCCTAGGCCATCATTCTATCCCAAAAGCTACACCGCGTGGCTTACAAAGTAAACATCCTGCGAACTTTCGTCTCCCCGCGAGTCGAGGAGCAGATAAATGTTCTCCGCGAGCAAACTTCAATCTCCGCTCGAGCAGTCGCGTATGAAAATAACCCTGTCCCTTAACGTGATATGAGACTCTGGCGAAACTATGCTCACTGTGATACGGTGGGAGAACTGACTAGTGTTTTGCATTCGTATTCGCACTTGTGCGGTTAAGCAAGAGTCGCCACCGACTTTTTATTTTATCCTAAAGGAAAGGTTAAAAAAAGCACAGCAAAAACCTTTTGAGATATTTCGTGGGTTCGGGGGGTAGATTATGAAAAGGGAAGGTATTAGCACCCTTTTCATCCATGGTTATCCATGGGCTCTTAGTTACTTGGTTTTTTAGATCACTTGCCTTGATTTTCGATTGCTTTGAAAATGGTGTGTGTGTGGGTGCTTTTGAAAATGTTTTGGAAAAAGATGCCTTGTCTTAGGCAACTAATGTATTTGACTCGTGATTGAGTGTTTTACAAAAGTGTGGATCTTTTTGAAAAGATGTTTCAAATGTTTTTGAGAGTTTGTTTGAAAGTGTTGTGGATTGTGGTTTTTGAAAATAAGGCAAGTGTTTTTGCAAGTTTGATCTCAAGTAACTAAGAGTTTTGTCTACCCTATTGTACTCAAAGGTTTTTGTCATGTTTTAACCCCTTTTTAACAATTTTGTTCCACCATTGAAATTGATGGACAATCTTGCGTTTAGGAAGTTTATTCGGGACGGGCGCGGGTCATCGTATGGACCATGAATGCAATGGTGCCAAGTGTCTTTGGAAATTATTTCGAAGGGGCTATGATCATTCCATTTAGGCAACACTTTGAGGGACTTGTGATCATTTGCTTTTGTTTTGCCAAAGATACTCGACGTGCAAGCATGGCCCATTTTGGAAGGCAACATGTGGGATTACCCTAGGGGGTGCAAGTGTGATTGTGTATTGATTACATGTATTTGTCTTGTATTAGGTTATCTAGCGTTTGATTTTATGTACATACAAACCCTAGGTCTAACCATGGTATAATTGGAAAGCTGTAAATTGCGGAATGTAAATCTACGCTATTACAAAATAGTGTCCGGGAGTGGGGGTATAAATGTACAAGAGGATGGGACTTGTAGTATCCAATAATTTACAACCAAATCGAATGTGCGATCAAAATGAATATCAAATATAAATGTAAGATAAACATGTGTATAGGGTAATGTGTTGCGTAAGTGTACAAGTGTATATGTATGTGAATTGTGTAATTATGTACAAGTGCGAAATGGAATTTGAATCGTATTAGGGTTTCGACCTAGATAAATGTTTTTTGAATGTATTTTTGATTTATATGTTAATTATGTACAAAAGAAAAGAAGAAGTGTTTTGATTAAATGTTAAGTTTTAATTGGAGAGTATTTTAGTCCAAGTGTTTGTGAATTTCGATATTAGAAAAAATGTATTGAATTGTTATGTATGAAAAAGAATGTTAATTAAAAGAAGAAAAAAAGTTTAATTTTAATTATGTATGAAAAATGGATAATATGTACAAATATATATTTCAATTAAAAAAGTATTTTTAATTTAATTATGTATATATAAAAAAAGAAAAGATAATATATACAAATTAATGTCTTAGAATGTATGTACAAAAAGTATTAAATTATGTCCAAAATTAAATTATGTGTGTTAAGAAAGGTATTTTATTTTTATGTACAAATATAATTAGAAAAAGGGATATTTTAACTCATATGATTTAAAATGTATTTTAAAGTGTATTTAGAAATTTAATTAAATTGCTATATACAAAATATATCTTTAGTTAGAAAAAAAGAGGGTCATTTTAATTTCAAGTCTATGATGTAAGAGTGTTTATTATTTACATGATTTTGTGACAAAAAGAGTTTATATATTACAAAGACAGTTGGTTAGTATTAAGTAAAATGTTTGGTTAGAAAATGTTAATGACTCCTTTGATGGGCTTTGGGGAAAGCAGAAACGGGTCGAGCCCACATCAAACCAAAGGCGAAATTAGGGTTTCACGTTGTTTGGCATTTTGACAGTAAGAACGAAGGGTTAGGGTTAACAGCGGCGTGCTTGTGTTCGTCGTCTCCGATGAGGCTTCCTGAACGTTAGATTGTCTCCGGCCACCAGCGCTATTCAACACCTTTCTTCCCTCCCTAACGCGAACTCAACGCCTTTGAAACATGGTTCGTTTTAATGCCTTATGCTTTTATCTCTTTTCTGGATTCGCGTATGTTGTTTTAAGTTCTTGTTTTTTTTCGTTTTTTATGAGGTGAAAGAGAAGAGATAGAAGGCGAAGATTCTACTACCTGATCTTTGGAGATGGAGGAAAGGTGGAGAAGTAGCGCTCAGGAGGCCGGGACGGCGAAGGGAGATGCTTGCTACGCTTCTGATTTTTCCTGGTATTTTCGTTCTTTGCTATATTAGGGTTTTGATGATGTTGCTAGATTTGCCTGAAAACCCTTCTTAAAATTCACTCTTTTTATCTTCTTCTTCCACTATGTGTTGATCTTGGGAATTTGCTTGAGTATTGTTGCCTGAGTATCTTTCTCTTCTTCGCTCGTCCCTTTGAATTGCTGAATGCTTTGGAATGATTGTGAACAGTTATTGCCTTGGACTGGATGCCTTTGTTGAGATTTATTGCCCAATGATGCTTGTTCTGAGGGCTTAGGAGTAGGTTTTGTCAAGTTACGCTTTTGAGTTGTTGTTCTGAACGATTTGAGTTGCTTGCTAGCTCTTCCTCTCCTTGAGAGGCTATATGCTTGTCTGATTATGCTTGAGAGGTTGGTATTTCTGGTATGTGTTTGGATGATGCAGGTTTATGGGGTACTGGTGATTCTGGTTATGACAGGTTGTATGTTCAGTGTTGGAGCTTGGCTTTGTGGCTTGAGATGTTCAGTTTTACAGGGTTGTAGGCTTGGGTTTGTGAGAGTGATGCAGGTTATGGTGATTTTGGACAAGGTTTAGGTTTTTTGATATTGGTTAGATCCAGTTTTGTGCAGCTACTGAGTTGTATATATCTCTCTTGCTATCTTGAACCGTTTTGTATATGCTTGGTCCTCTGTATATTATGCAGAGTTGTGAAGTTTGGACAGTAGTGGACTCTTTTACTTTGGTTATCACCTTTTTGCTTCTTATCCTTAACCTCTCTTCTGAACTGCCTGCTACTGAGTTTTGGATTTTGTATATCTTTTTCTGTCCTCCTGCTGCCTATTCTGAACTGCTCTGCTGAACTGAGTTGGCCTTTGTGTATTTTTGTTTTCTTCTATCTCTTCTGAACTGTCTTGGCCTGCTATGCTGGACTGCTGCTGAACTGTCTTGTAGATTTCCTTTTTATGCAGAGCTGATGAAGTTTGTATATATTCCTCTCTCTTCCTTTCCTACTGTCTATTCTGCCTGCTGAACCTGAACTAGGCTTGCTTTATCTCTCTTTTTTCTCACTTTATAGTACAATAAAGAATTTTATATGTTATTATTGTACTTGCTCTGAAGGGGCTCTATTTATACTGGGAAATGATGATTAGCTTGCATAATACGTTTTCTGCATTTCCTTTATCTCTCTTTTGACAGTTTGGATAGATTTTCTGCTTTGACAATACATTCCCTTTTTGCTTTTCTTTGATATCTTTGGCATTGGACTTTCAGTTTAGTTTTGAATGGGAAGTTTTGCAATTTAGTTTGAATTGGAAGCTGAGGTTCTATGCAGTCTTGAATTTGTAACTTATGCATTTTTGACATTTGCATTTCATGAAATAAAATATGGAATTCTTCCCTCTCTGTGAACCGGGAGAAATCCCGTGATTTGCAGAGAGGGTCAACTGATCCCAGTCAGTGGCCCCTAATGATGAGCACTTTTTATCTGTCCTTTCCAATTTAATGCTTTCTGACTTTTCTTGTTTCTTTTTGCAGATGAAAAATGGAATATCGGAGCGGAATGAAGAACGAAGAATATTAGAAAATAGGATAGTTTTTTTTTTTTCATTTTATGTAATATTTAAATTAAATGTAAATTATTGTCTGTAATAAACAACAATTTGTACAAATAATTCAAATAATTCAAATATCAATAAAAGTTTAAATTATCCAATTAATTCTAATTTCTTTATTGTTTATTTATTTATCTAAAATTCTTAGAATTAAAACAATTGAAAAATAAATTCAATCATTTAATTTCAGAATAATAAATAACCTAAATAAAACAACATTGATCAATTAAGTCTGTCTTATTCAACATCCAGAGCAAAGCAGCAGTCGATCCAAATAGACTGATCAAACGCATAAACACTGTGAATCCAACACTGTATCTTGTATCTGACTGGCTCAATCAAAACGTACTGAATTCAAACCACTGTCTCTTTTACTGATTAAACCAAGATAACGCGAATTTTAACTCGAATCTTGAAATAAACCGCAAAGTGCTGTGGAATTTAAATTCTTCTGAGAATATGCCCATAAAACCCTAATTCCCGATTAAATGCCAAATCATGCTTGCTTGATCAAAATTGAACCAAAAATCAACCAAACCCTAAGCCCACTGTATGAAACAATTCAGAGCTCTGAAAATCAGTAAAAACCCTAGTTTTGATTGACTGTCAAGAAAAGTCCGTTTGTCCGATTCTTGAGCCAGTTTGAAAAGTCAGGAAATGTTTGAAGCTGAGATTTCTTGGGGAAAAATGCGAGGGCAAATTTTGGGGTACAACAGTTGCCCCTGTCCAATCTTCTTTGACCTGAAGAGTTAGATTGGCAAGTTTGCCTTTCGCGACTTGAAGGTAAAAGGAAATTGGACACTAGTGTGCCCAGAAAATTTGCTCTCGTCGATATGACGGTGGAGGTGAATGGGCTTAAAGATGCCATTTGGTGATGGGCTTAAAGATGCCATCTGGTGCGAGAGAATTTTGTCGGGGGATGGGCTTAGAGATGCCATCAGAGAATGGGCTTACAGATGCCATTCGACGACTGCTGGTAGGAGGATGTGCTTACAGATGCCATATGGTGATGTTGAACTGTACGTCAATGGTGAGTGGACGAGTATCAGAAGGGCATCCCTGTCTTGGAATATCTCTGAATTGGGGTCTGAACAAGCAACAGATTGACGTCCATGTCTGGAGAATCTGTAAACTATTTTCAGGAGTTGGGACTGAACAAGCAATGGGGCAGCATCCGTTGTTGGGAAGCGTCCGTGACCTATTTTCAGAAATTTGTGAAGAGTCTGAATCAGTTGGTAGATTGACATCTGTTGTAGGGAAGAATCCGTAAACTATCTTCAAAAGTTTGAGAGGAGTCTGAACAAATCGGTAGATTGACATCCGTTGTAGGGAAGAATCCGTAAACTTGTTTCAGAAGTTGAGAAGTTGAAGAGGAAACGGTGTAAGGTTTCTGCTGATGTGTCTAAATGAATCTGGAATAAGTATCAGAATGTCGCCGTGTCCGGGTCACATCTGAACTATTTCTGGATGAATCTCAGGAGATAATCTGTGTCTGTCGACTGATTTTTTCCTGAAAAGGCAAAGGGTTAGTTGTATGTAATGTTATGATGCATGATGCAATGTATGTGACATCAATATTTATGAATGTGATGGATGCGCATGTAAGCTGATGAGCTAATCTTGCCAAGGATACATGATTCCGAAATGGCTGAAGATAAAAGCATCTTGACTGCTGCCGGGGAAAATAAATCCTTGGCTGTTGCTGGGGAAGAGAATTCCTGATGACCTCTACTGGGGAGTCCCAAACTAGCAGACTCATGCTGGAGAGGCCAGATTTGAGAATCTTTAGCTTGATGGGAAGTAACCCTGGAGACTTCGCTGGGGGACTCAAGATTTGCTTCCTAAAACTCTGTGGGGAGAAGGTTTAAAAGTCTGACTCCGCTGGGGATACTGAAGTTTATACTCTGAGGGGAATTGAATTCCGGAGGATTCCCTGGCTGGGGATTTGCGAAGATAAGTTACTGCTGGGGAATTTTGATGAACTCCGCTGGGGATGGGAAGAATATTTGATTGTCGTAGGCACTTGATCTCTGGAATGGGCTTACAGATGCCATTTGGAGGTAGGATGGATAATCACTAGAGATGTGTTGAATTGTAAGCTTGAAAGAAGGAACCTGTGTAGGGTTTCCTGATGATGAGTACGCGTAGAACTGCATCGGGTTTTGAGAAGGAACCTGTGTAGGGTAGCTTCATGATGAGTCTGTGTAAAACTGCATCGAGAACTTGAGAAGGAACCTGTGTAGGGTTGCTTTATGATGAGTCCGTGTAAAACTGCATCGGGAACTTGAGAAGGAACCTGTGTAGGGTAGCTTCATGATGAGTCCGTGTAAAACTGCATCGAGAACTTGAGAAGGAACCTGTGTAGGGTAGCTTCATGATGAGTCCGTGTAAAACTGCATCGGGAATTTGAGAAGGAACCTGTGTAGGGTAGCTTCATGATGAGTCCGTGTAAAACTGCATCGGGAATTTGAGAAGGAACCTGTGTAGGGTAGCTTCATGATGAGTCCGTGTAAAACTGCATCGGGAATTTGAGAAGGAACCTGTGTAGGGTAGCTTCATGATGAGTCCGTGTAAAACTGCATCGAGAACTTGAGAAGGAACCTGTGTAGGGTAGCTTCATGATGAGTCCGTGTAAAACTGCATCGGGAATTTGAGAAGGAACCTGTGTAGGGTAGCTTCATGATGAGTCCGTGTAAGACTGCATCGAGAACTTGAGAAGGAACCTGTGTAGGGTAGCTTCGTGATGAGTCCGTGTAAAACTGCATCGGGAATTTGAGAAGGAACCTGTGTAGGGTTGCTTCATGATGAGTCCGTGTAAAACTGCATCGGGAATTTGAGAAGGAACCTGTGTAGGGTTGCTTCATGATGAGTCCGTGTAAAACTGCATCGGGAATTTGAGAAGGAACCTGTGTAGGGTTGCTTCATGATGAGTCCGTGTAAAACTGCATCGGGAATTTGAGAAGGAACCTGTGTGGGGTTGCTTCATGATGAGTCCGTGTAAAACTGCATCGGTTTTGAACACTTTTGACATCCGAATGCCCCAAGTGGTGAAGAAGGAATCTTGAATCAGATTACTCTGCATATTGAGAGATTTCTTGAAATCTTGACTGGACTGCCCCAGGTTGACTGAACTTTGAAAGATCTGTTGGACCTTGACTGGACTGCCCCAGGTTAATTGAATTGTGACATGTCCTGCCCCTTGTTGATAGGAGATTTGTCGTTGGAGGTGTCATCCCTTTGTTTTTGAAGTGATTTTGCTCACTGAGAGAGTTTTCGTTCCTCCGAACATTCGCTGTATGAATTTCTTCGCTGTCAAACAAAAAGCCAAATGCAGGCAGTGATATTCAAATAATGCAAAGTTTTATGTTTGTCTCGAAGTTTTGAAAAATGCGTTTTTTAGCAGAAAACTTTTCACAAGACAGATCAACACAAGATTTAGAGCAAAGCCCTACAGGAGTCAGGATACCTTTCGTAACAGTATGCTTTCGAACTAACCCATGCTTCAATTAGGACTTTTGAAGGGTTGTAACGTGGCCTGGTTCACGGTTTAAGAAACAAAGGATAAAGGCTCAAAGTGTATTTGTACCCACCCGCTCTTCGTGATGTTCTTCAACCTAAGCTCAGTTAATTGCGCGTCGCACTCTGTTTTGAGTTTGGAACGACTTTCAGGAGATGGTTCACCGGTTTGAATTTTTGGGAGACAGTCATCATCTCCTTTTTCTTTTTCCAACACTTTTCATGTTGTTGAGGATTTTGTAATGACCTTACTATTTTGATTTTGATTCGTTATCCCTAACTTTTGCCTGACTGTTACCGTTTTCGGGATTACTGTCAGCGGGATGCCCCAGCTTTCTTAAGCCTCCTTTATAGGTTTTGGCTTGGTGGGCTTTTCTCTTTTGGGAGATTGACTGTCTATGTGATAGGGAACCACCTTTGTCTTTTGATTCCAAAGGAACGCTTTCCTTTTTGGCGTTGTTCGTTGTATTACGAACTGAGAGTTTGCGACTTCAATGCGCATTTTCTTTTGAATTAACTGAGATACTACCCTGCCCCAGGTTTATATCAAAGGTTTTGATTGTTTAGAACAGAAAACTCCTACTTCTTTGGCTCGAAGGGGTTGACTAGGGATTAACTTCCTTATAACTCCAGTGTTTGGGAATTGAAAGAAATGCCTGTACATCATCAGCACGGTCTGTTCAAAAGCATACTGTATAAGATCACGGTATTATTTCGTCATCCTCCCTCTAAAGGCTTGTAGCTTTTTATCAAGAGTCGAATATCATAAAGAAAAGCATAAGAGTAGTGAAACGAATGGATGAATTCAAGACAAACATATGCAATGCATTAATGAAAACAGAGTTTAACATCAACAGATAATTGTTTGACAGCAAAAGAAATTACAACTTTGAAAATTCATAATGAAACAAACGCAATCTCAATGAGCTGGCACAGGAGCAATGATCATGCTGGAGTCTCTGGAGGACCAAACTCGATCTCCTTGGCGTCAATCAAATTCTGAATCTTATACTTCAAAGCCCAACAATCGTCAGTGTCATGCCCGGGACTGTCAGAATGATAAGCACAAGTTGCATTAGGATTGTAGTTAGGAGATGAGGTCTTGGGATTGGGATGAGGCCCTATCAATGCAATCAGATTCATCTTCAACAAGTGTTGCAGTGCTTGAGACCATGGCATGTTGATGTTGGTGAACTGTCTCTTAGGCTCATCTGGTCGTTGTTGACTACCCCTTGGTTGTTGTCGGCGTGATGTAGAACCAGAGACCAGGACTGCCCCTGCATCATGACGACTCCTTTGACTGTTCCCAGCATTAGACTCTTTCTTTCCGTTGTAGGGAGTTATCTGAGTATCAGAGGTTGTAGCTCCCGGGATCTTTCCACTTTTGACGCCAGCTTCGACCCTTTCGCTGGTTAGTATTAGCTCGGTGAACCCGGCTGAGGAGCTTCCAATTAAGTGCTTGAAGAAAGGCCCTGTCAAAGTTCCCATGAAGATGTCAATCAGCTCTCTGTCAGTTAGAGGGGGTTGCACTCTACCAGCCAGATCTCTCCATTTTTGAGCATACCCTTTGAAGCTCTCGTCAGAACCCATGGTCATGTTCTGCAACTGCACACGAGTTGGTGCGAGATCAGCATTGTACCGATACTGTTCGTAAAAAGCCCCGGCTAGATCTTCCCAGGTGTGGATGCGAGAACTCTCCAATTGATAGAACCACTCGAGATGAGCCCCTACTAGACTTTCTTGGAAGAAATGGATCCAAAGCCTCTTATCAGCTGTGTATGGTTGAATCTTGCGGACATAAGACCTTAGATGCATCTTAGGGCAAGAAACTCCGTCGTACAGAGCAACGGTAGGAACTTTGAATTTTGGAGGGATGACCAATCCAGGAACCAACCCCATGTCTCCTAAATCCAAGCCAGGTATTTGTTGGATCTCCATAGCATTAAGGCGATCCTCCAACTCTTTGTACTTGTCATCAGTGAGAGGATATTGTTCCTCAGAGTAGTCAGCTTCACCAATCTCCACATTGTGGTCCTCTTCAAGACTAACCACTGTGTCGGACGGAGTTGCAAGGTCTTGGGTCTTAGGCCTTCTCCTCAAGTTCAGGATGCGGGCTGCCTTCTTGGATTTCTTCTTGTCTTTGAGAAGAAGAGCTGTCAGATCCTCTTGCCCCTTACCCACAGCCAGCAGCATTTGTTGGAATTGAGCATTTTGAGCTTGGAGCTCTTTCACCGTTTGCTCCATATCCATCTTACTGAAATAAACAGTAGGAAGAATAAGGAGACCTGTAGGGGAGAAACCTGTTATGCAATGATATGTGTGATATATATGCAATGTTTTCAAGAATCTCTTGGGGTATACACAAGAGAATGTTAGAGGTTGAACTTCAATCTTTGATTGGGGATTTCTGCACCGGTGGACGTCCTTCCCCGAGAATCAAGCTCACCATGTCAAGTGGGTCATAGCCACTGATTCAAGTTGTTGTACTTGACCTTTTGGTTGGAGAACTTTGTATCGGTGGATGTCTTTCCACGAGAATCAAGCTCACCATATCGAGTGGGTCATAGCCACTGATTCAAGTTGTTGTACTTGAACTTTGACTGGATTGGTTTAGAGGAGAGACCTCTTGCCCCTTGATAGATGTCTGGTTCAACGTAACCCTGCATCAAAAGAACCCTCAAGATCCTTGAAATGGTTATTTGAAAATGCTAAAATGCTATGGTATGATGTTATGATGTTATGTACATGTATGCACAAGCAAGTGAGTGCATATACAGGCAAACATATTCACACAAAGCACACAAGGCCTTAGGTTTAGGCTTGCATGAGGTTCAGGTACTACCCTCTTTCAGTTTGTTGGTTAAAACCTGTCCTATCAAAAGTAACCGGGTTCTAGAGGTCCCAATATCACTGGATTACTTTCATTGTTCATCGTTTCGATTTAGCCACTGAACTGGCGACCGAAATATCCCAGGAAAGCAACCCTCAATTGAGTGTAGTATCGAGTATCAACCGACTTCGGAGTACACCAAAGTAGTCATCTCACTACCCTAAAGAGGCCAAGATGGTTCAATTAAGGTTCCTAAGGTCTGTTGATGCTTGACGACACCACATGGAGGCCCCGTACTCTCCTTGATTGACTCAAGGGTTACCGGTACACACCAAAGTGCCACATCAACGTAGCAGACTGCTTCAACCATGTCGGTATACCCCGCACAGTTCCCTCACAGCCTTGTTGCTACCTAAAATGGTTTCCCCAGATCCGGGTTAGGATCTATAAAACTCCGATACAAAGCCCACAAATGTAAAATCAAACAAAGCAATCAATTGAAAACAAAAGTGATCTAAAACCTAAGGTAACCCCACTTTTAGAAAAGTTCCCCAGCAGAGTCGCCAGTTCTGTGATACGGTGGGAGAACTGACTAGTGTTTTGCATTCGTATTCGCACTTGTGCGGTTAAGCAAGAGTCGCCACCGACTTTTTATTTTATCCTAAAGGAAAGGTTAAAAAAAGCACAGCAAAAACCTTTTGAGATATTTCGTGGGTTCGGGGGGTAGATTATGAAAAGGGAAGGTATTAGCACCCTTTTCATCCATGGTTATCCATGGGCTCTTAGTTACTTGGTTTTTTAGATCACTTGCCTTGATTTTCGATTGCTTTGAAAATGGTGTGTGTGTGGGTGCTTTTGAAAATGTTTTGGAAAAAGATGCCTTGTCTTAGGCAACTAATGTATTTGACTCGTGATTGAGTGTTTTACAAAAGTGTGGATCTTTTCGAAAAGATGTTTCAAATGTTTTTGAGAGTTTGTTTGAAAGTGTTGTGGATTGTGGTTTTTGAAAATAAGGCAAGTGTTTTTGCAAGTTTGATCTCAAGTAACTAAGAGTTTTGTCTACCCTATTGTACTCAAAGGTTTTTGTCATGTTTTAACCCCTTTTTAACAATTTTGTTCCACCATTGAAATTGATGGACAATCTTGCGTTTAGGAAGTTTATTCGGGACGGGCGCGGGTCATCGTATGGACCATGAATGCAATGGTGCCAAGTGTCTTTGGCAATTATTTCGAAGGGACTATGATCATTCCATTTAGGCAACACTTTGAGGGACTTGTGATCATTTGCTTTTGTTTTGCCAAAGATACTCGACGTGCAAGCATGGCCCATTTTGGAAGGCAACATGTGGGATTACCCTAGGGGGTGCAAGTGTGATTGTGTATTGATTACATGTATTTGTCTTGTATTAGGTTATCTAGCGTTTGATTTTATGTACATACAAACCCTAGGTCTAACCATGGTATAATTGGAAAGCTGTAAATTGCGGAATGTAAATCTACGCTATTACAAAATAGTGTCCGGGAGTGGGGGTATAAATGTACAAGAGGATGGGACTTGTAGTATCCAATAATTTACAACCAAATCGAATGTGCGATCAAAATGAATATCAAATATAAATGTAAGATAAACATGTGTATAGGGTAATGTGTTGCGTAAGTGTACAAGTGTATATGTATGTGAATTGTGTAATTATGTACAAGTGCGAAATGGAATTTGAATCGTATTAGGGTTTCGACCTAGATAAATGTTTTTTGAATGTATTTTTGATTTATATGTTAATTATGTACAAAAGAAAAGAAGAAGTGTTTTGATTAAATGTTAAGTTTTAATTGGAGAGTATTTTAGTCCAAGTGTTTGTGAATTTCGATATTAGAAAAAATGTATTGAATTGTTATGTATGAAAAAGAATGTTAATTAAAAGAAAAAAAAGTTTAATTTTAATTATGTATGAAAAATGGATAATATGTACAAATATATATTTCAATTAAAAAAGTATTTTTAATTTAATTATGTATATATAAAAAAAGAAAAGATAATATATACAAATTAATGTCTTAGAATGTATGTACAAAAAGTATTAAATTATGTCCAAAATTAAATTATGTGTGTTAAGAAAGGTATTTTATTTTTATGTACAAATATAATTAGAAAAAGGGATATTTTAACTCATATGATTTAAAATGTGTTTTAAAGTGTATTTAGAAATTTAATTAAATTGCTATATACAAAATATATCTTTAGTTAGAAAAAAAGAGGGTCATTTTAATTTCAAGTCTATGATGTAAGAGTGTTTATTATTTACATGATTTTGTGACAAAAAGAGTTTATATATTACAAAGACAGTTGGTTAGTATTAAGTAAAATGTTTGGTTAGAAAATGTTAATGACTCCTTTGATGGGCTTTGGGGAAAGCAGAAACGGGTCGAGCCCACATCAAACCAAAGGCGAAATTAGGGTTTCACGTTGTTTGGCATTTTGACAGTAAGAACGAAGGGTTAGGGTTAACAGCGGCGTGCTTGTGTTCGTCGTCTCCGATGAGGCTTCCTGAACGTTAGATTGTCTCCGGCCACCAGCGCTATTCAACACCTTTCTTCCCTCCCTAACGCGAACTCAGCGCCTTTGAAACATGGTTCGTTTTAATGCCTTATGCTTTTATCTCTTTTCTGGATTCGCGTATGTTGTTTTAAGTTCTTGTTTTTTTTCGTTTTTTATGAGGTGAAAGAGAAGAGATAGAAGGCGAAGATTCTACTACCTGATCTTTGGAGATGGAGGAAAGGTGGAGAAGTAGCGCTCAGGAGGCCGGGACGGCGAAGGGAGATGCTTGCTACGCTTCTGATTTTTCCTGGTATTTTCGTTCTTTGCTATATTAGGGTTTTGATGATGTTGCTAGATTTGCCTGAAAACCCTTCTTAAAATTCACTCTTTTTATCTTCTTCTTCCACTATGTGTTGATCTTGGGAATTTGCTTGAGTATTGTTGCCTGAGTATCTTTCTCTTCTTCGCTCGTCCCTTTGAATTGCTGAATGCTTTGGAATGATTGTGAACAGTTATTGCCTTGGACTGGATGCCTTTGTTGAGATTTATTGCCCAATGATGCTTGTTCTGAGGGCTTAGGAGTAGGTTTTGTCAAGTTACGCTTTTGAGTTGTTGTTCTGAACGATTTGAGTTGCTTGCTAGCTCTTCCTCTCCTTGAGAGGCTATATGCTTGTCTGATTATGCTTGAGAGGTTGGTATTTCTGGTATGTGTTTGGATGATGCAGGTTTATGGGGTACTGGTGATTCTGGTTATGACAGGTTGTATGTTCAGTGTTGGAGCTTGGCTTTGTGGCTTGAGATGTTCAGTTTTACAGGGTTGTAGGCTTGGGTTTGTGAGAGTGATGCAGGTTATGGTGATTTTGGACAAGGTTTAGGTTTTTTGATATTGGTTAGATCCAGTTTTGTGCAGCTACTGAGTTGTATATATCTCTCTTGCTATCTTGAACCGTTTTGTATATGCTTGGTCCTCTGTATATTATGCAGAGTTGTGAAGTTTGGACAGTAGTGGACTCTTTTACTTTGGTTATCACCTTTTTGCTTCTTATCCTTAACCTCTCTTCTGAACTGCCTGCTACTGAGTTTTGGATTTTGTATATCTTTTTCTGTCCTCCTGCTGCCTATTCTGAACTGCTCTGCTGAACTGAGTTGGCCTTTGTGTATTTTTGTTTTCTTCTATCTCTTCTGAACTGTCTTGGCCTGCTATGCTGGACTGCTGCTGAACTGTCTTGTAGATTTCCTTTTTATGCAGAGCTGATGAAGTTTGTATATATTCCTCTCTCTTCCTTTCCTACTGTCTATTCTGCCTGCTGAACCTGAACTAGGCTTGCTTTATCTCTCTTTTTTCTCACTTTATAGTACAATAAAGAATTTTATATGTTATTATTGTACTTGCTCTGAAGGGGCTCTATTTATACTGGGAAATGATGATTAGCTTGCATAATACGTTTTCTGCATTTCCTTTATCTCTCTTTTGACAGTTTGGATAGATTTTCTGCTTTGACAATACATTCCCTTTTTGCTTTTCTTTGATATCTTTGGCATTGGACTTTCAGTTTAGTTTTGAATGGGAAGTTTTGCAATTTAGTTTGAATTGGAAGCTGAGGTTCTATGCAGTCTTGAATTTGTAACTTATGCATTTTTGACATTTGCATTTCATGAAATAAAATATGGAATTCTTCCCTCTCTGTGAACCGGGAGAAATCCCGTGATTTGCAGAGAGGGTCAACTGATCCCAGTCAGTGACCCCTAATGATGAGCACTTTTTATCTGTCCTTTCCAATTTAATGCTTTTTGACTTTTCTTGTTTCTTTTTGCAGATGAAAAATGGAATATCGGAGCGGAATGAAGAACGAAGAATATTAGAAAATAGGATAGTTTTTTTTTTTCATTTTATGTAATATTTAAATTAAATGTAAATTATTGTCTGTAATAAACAACAATTTGTACAAATAATTCAAATATCAATAAAAGTTTAAATTATCCAATTAATTCTAATTTCTTTATTGTTTATTTATTTATTTAAAATTCTTAGAATTAAAACAATTGAAAAATAAATTCAATCATTTAATTTCAGAATAATAAATAACCTAAATAAAACAACATTGATCAATTAAGTCTGTCTTATTCAACATCCAGAGCAAAGCAGCAGTCGATCCAAATAGACTGATCAAACGCATAAACACTGTGAATCCAACACTGTATCTTGTATCTGACTGGCTCAATCAAAACGTACTGAATTCAAACCACTGTCTCTTTTACTGATTAAACCAAGATAACGCGAATTTTAACTCGAATCTTGAAATAAACCGCAAAGTGCTGTGGAATTTAAATTCTTCTGAGAATATGCCCATAAAACCCTAATTCCCGATTAAATGCCAAATCATGCTTGCTTGATCAAAATTGAACCAAAAATCAACCAAACCCTAAGCCCACTGTATGAAACAATTCAGAGCTCTGAAAATCAGTAAAAACCCTAGTTTTGATTGACTGTCAAGAAAAGTCCGTTTGTCCGATTCTTGAGCCAGTTTGAAAAGTCAGGAAATGTTTGAAGCTGAGATTTCTTGGGGAAAAATGCGAGGGCAAATTTTGGGGTACAACACTCACCATACGGGAAGTTGGTCTTAAGTCATAACTCCTTTCCTCAGGAGTAATGACTTGGGGGACTCTTGTTCTGAACTGGGTCTGCACTTGGACTAAACATCATACAAGGCCCAATCCAACTATACTGCAGGAGAAAACCAGTAGAAGAGAGTCTGCCCTTGGTAATTTCGGGCAGTAATTCCACTCCTCTCGTCGACCAGGATGTATCCTCTGGGGATAATCCCATGACTGGCGAGGAGGACCAACGGCACTCAAGAGGTCCTCGCGAACACCCTTCGCTCCTCTCGTCGACTAGGATATGTCCTCCAGAGAAAATCTCACGACTGGCGAGGAGGACCAACGACACTCAAGAGATCCTCGCGAGCACCCTCCTCGTAGGACAAACATCCAACACCCCTGAATGTCACAGAGTTCTCTTGACCCCGAAAAGATCGCATCCACGTCCTCTTGATAATTCAGAAGAGTCCATTCAAGTTGAGGACCACATGCTAGTCTCCACTACACACGTAGAACCTGACAGTCTCCATTTTAAGCCTGCTTGGTCAGCCCAACAATGGGGACCTTGACCAAACACTAAAGGATATAAATACGCTCTCACTCGATCGAGTCAGGTATTCATTCATTCACCTATATTCTCATACTTACTTACACTTACTCTGAACCTTACTTTAACATCAAAGTGTCTTGTAAGTACCCTTTCACCTCACTTAACATTCAACCACTGCTCGACTTGCAACTCATGAGTCTTTACAATCCCTTCTGAACAGATATGATCCCTAATATATTTTCAACCAACATTAATAGAACTATGATTTTGAATAAAAATATAATTGCGAAAATTCATTCATATAGTGAATCACATTGCTAAGATTAATGATGTTCTTTATATTTTCAACCAACATTCGTCCTTCTAAAATCTCAACAAAATTAAAAAATAAATAAAGTTTAAGCACAAAATATGAAAAAGACAAATATCCATCATCTTCTATATTTATTTATCAAAAAAATAAATAGAAGTAATGTCACACAAGACAACCCACGTGAAGTTCAATCTCATATCATTGTCGTCTTGTTTGCCACGTGTCATACATGCAAACCCTTTATAATATATCCCCACAAACTAGTAACCATTTCACTAATCTTCAATCTTACCACTAAAACAACCCAAGTCAAGCCACTCATTAAAATTAAATAAACACTAAATTTTATAAATAACACATATATAAACCACACAACCAAGGGTAATATTAATTTGGGTACATTATATTACCACCCAAACAATACAAACCAATGTTTTTTTTCCTATATCCTTTTCACTACATTACAAACCCATAATCATATTAAGTGCACAATTGAATTTTGTTGAGTTTAACAAAATCAACATTACAATAAACTATAATCATAATATGATTATTATAATCAAGATTTTGGATTAACTAACTAGTTAACTAAAAATTTAACACTTATTAGGTGAAAATCCCATTAAACTATTTGCAAGATCAAAGCTGACACGTGTCCCTTGTTGTTGAACATTCCCAATAATTGACAACGCCGACGACGTCGGAGCAAAAGCAAAACAGAAAATTCCGGAGGAGTCCACCGGAATCAAGTAATTCTTCGCCGGCAAATTCCAAACTTTGTCGCCGCCGAAATGAAACGACACCGTTGGAACACGCACACTTTGCAAATTTGATAGATCGTAGCACGTATCGAAAAGAGCTATACCTTCCGCTGAACGGAGATTTTGAGTCAATCTTTTAAACTCGTCGCGAACTGAGTTATAGGCTTGAGTCTGCAACCGAGTTATGGCGGTTCCTGAGTCAACGATGATTCCTCCGCTACCGGATTGGTCTACCGAGAAAATCTCCGGCGGGACGGATACCATATTACCTCCGACACTCATTCCGGTGAGCTGAACGTAGTAGAAAGTATCGAGTTTCGAGTTTCTTAACAACGGTGCTGTTACTGAGTCAGCGGGTTTGAGTGAGTTGAACTCGAGTGTTGACGATTTATCTGAGTTACGATCTACTAAACAATACGAAAACGAAGACGCTTTGATCTGTGAAGTTAACGAGAGGGCCCCACCACCGAGTCCGAGTAAACCAGCAGCACCGACGAATAAGCCTTCGTTATCATGCCCGCACCCGATTGCGACCCGGTTAATCGACCCGGATGAACCAAACGACATCGTTTCGGTCATGTATTCACCGACAGTGAAAGAACCGTCACCGTAGTTAACTTGGTAGAGACAATTACCGCTACGACAAGCGGAAACTTCTAGCTTTTGACACTGTTGTGCTTCGCAGGTTAATGATTCGTAGGTTGAAGATGTTGTCGGGTCGTAAATCGGATCGGTTTGTTGATAACATTCGGAGCAGGGTTTGCATTGGATCCAGTTCACGTCGCTTCCTGTGTCGAGAACCATGTAGTAGGGTTTTGCGGGTTGACCCACTTCGAGTCGGGTGAAATACTCGCCGGAGCCTTGACCGGTGCCGGAGGAGACTGGAGTTGAGAGATCTTCTTGTTGGAGCTCTACTTGGGTCGGGTGAAGATCTGATTTTTTGATGTTGTTGAGGGAAAGTTTGAGTTTTGTTGTGAGTGAGTTGACTCGGGCTGAGTCACGAGCGAGTCGTGCCAAGACTAGTTTTTTATAGTCTTTGTGATCTTCATTCAAGAGGGTTTCTCTTGGGTGGATGAGAATGGAGAAGGAATGTGAAGAATTTGAAATGGGTTTGTGTTGGGTGATTTTTTCTTCAGTGTTAGAGGCTTCTAGAAGATTTTGATTAGGGTTGAAGTTAAGGACTTGTTTGGTTTGGTGAATTGAGGAAGAGACATCAAGAAGAGTAGTAGTGTGTGAAGGAGTGATGCGAGAGAAAGTTGGAAATGGAAAAAGAGAGATTGTTGTGATGAAAAGTGATAAGGTGAGGGTGAAGGATAGAAGTGATTTTGAAAAAGCCATTTTTTGAGGTTACGGGAAAAAAGAGTGAAGGAGTGAGTGAAGGAGTGTGGAGTTGAGTGCTTGCTTTATTGTTTGAAAAAAAAAAAAGGAGAGAGAAGATGATTGAATCTATTGATTTGTTGGTTGGTAGATGAAGATGTTAAAGTGAGGAAAAGGAGTTTGGTAAAATGGTAATGTAGCTAATTTTAGGATTGTAAAAAGTTATTAATTTGATGATTTGCCAAAAGATAGAAGATTAATAATTGATTGAGGATTTTGTTTTTAGCAACAGGATTAAAGATAGGGTATGATACTAATGGAGATTGAAGGTTTAACTTTCACAAATAATGTTTTGATTACTTAATTTGAAATTGCTTTTATGAATATATTTAGATATTATATATAAAAAAAAAATTCTATATCAGTTTTGAGAATTTGAGAATTTTATATTTTAAAAATAGATATTTTTTATTAAATAAATTTTAAGTAAATTGAATTTCAAAACTGCATTGGCATTTACATGTTATTATCTACCATGTAAATTCGTATACCAATAACATAGAAATTGAACCAATTTTTAAGGTATAAGTTGGTAACATAGAATTTGAAATAATTTGAAGGTATAAACCAACTTCTTATGTTTAATTATTATAATACTATGCCTAATTGAAGCAAGCTAACAGAAAACAAGGACTTTTTTTGCTATATATTTGTTTTTTTTAATTTTATGTAGATGCTCAAATAAGTAGATGAAACATAAATTGATTTAGTATTTTTTTTAATAATTAATATTGACTTTGGTAGTTGAGTAATAGAAATGTAAGTACAAAAAGAATAAATTACAATGTTATTGGCTTTGGTGGTTTGAAAGTATTGTACTTTTAATTTTATGTTTGTGATATATGTTCAATTTATTTGTTCTAATTTTTTTCTTTTATTTTTATATATGTTTTTTTAATGGCAAATATAATTATATAAATAAAAATAAATAACCCTCCATAGAGAAAAAGAAGAAAAAATCTACACAAAAATCAACAAAAACGAAATAAGGAGTACCAAACAAAAACTACACAATGTTTTGATCAAACAATAAAAGAACCTCAGGCTGGAAAAAAAAACCCAACCAAAACACTAATAAAAATCAATAAACACAAAAATGGTGAAACATTAAAAGAATATCGAGAGTCACTTAAAAGAACAGATTTTGAGCAACAAAAGAGTGCACCAATAAAATCAGAGAGGTACCCGACTAAGCAACAAACCCTATATGTCCAAACTCAAGATTGAGTCTTGCACCCAGTTTCAAAGAGCGGTGGCTTATCCAAAAAATGAAAAGGAACCCACTTATAAGAGAGACAAATTACAAAGGTCACCCAGTGATTAACCATTAGTATTTTCCTGTAAAAATAATAATTTTATTATGTATTTTTCAGATAATTCAGAACACCGCATTCCAAATCACAACTAAGCCTATTGAATTTCTTTTACCTCTATATATCCCCTAAAATATCTCGTAAACCTAAAATATCAACTGTGGGATAGACAACTACTTTCTCACCCACTTAAGAACCATATATCACACAAATGACACACTGTCACACTGTCACACTGAACGAACAAATGGTCTACAGACTCAATCTGCACCTGCCACAACAAAATCCACCTCACTACCTACTTACTAATACAAAAAGTGCTTTTAACCTCGGACGCGAAATGCATTTTACCTCGGCTAAAGAAATGAGGTTACGAAGGGCGTTATGAAAGTAACCACTTAACACCTCTGTTAGTACCATGGTTTTAGGATTGACATAATTTTGCTAAAACATGATTTGCAACATGATGTTATGGAAGACGCTCTAACATGTTGGTCAGGTTCATTTGAAGGCAAATGTTGCGACATCATGTATCAGAACACCAGTACAAACTGTGTTTATTCTTGACAAGATTTAAATTGATTTTGTAAGATTCCTTTTGAATTTATCTCACTGATTTTCGCAGGTCAAGAATATTTAATCTAGAATAGTTGATTTTATCTCTAACTGTACACAAGTTACTAATTGGGTATAGATTAAGTGATAAGTTGTAATCTGGGATTGTTTAGGCTTAGAAATAATACTATTGATAATGGATTTCCTTCATGGCTTGGTAGCCCCCAGAGTAGGTGAGTTGTACCGAACTGGGTTAACAATTCTTTGTATTCTTTTACCTTCTTCACTTTATAATTTCGCATAGTTTTAATTTTTGGTAAAAGTTATGTCAATTCGCATATGTCATAACATCTGCCGTGACATTGTGCTTGGGTGTTAAGACACCAGTCTTGACATTTATATTGTGTGTGTCAGAATTTTAACCTCGATTTTTAAAATACTGAGGGGTAAATTTATTTGTGCGTGGATTCGAATCCCATCATCTGCACTTTTATTATTTATAAACTAGTGCCTCATACATCTCGGTTAAATAGTAAAATCGAGGGGTAAGATAATTTTTTTAAAAATTGAAACTCGTTACATTGTTTACAACAAAAATTAATAAAATAATTTATTTACAAACTACAATATTTACCTAGAATATTACATTGTTTACACAGATTAATAAAATAAAAATTTATTTGTCCATGAAGATCATATGTTGGATCTTCGAATCATTGAATTTTGGGGAAGATCGAATTTTGGGTGCCAGAATATTTTCAATTGCTTTTGCTTGCATTTGTGTCTGATATAAACAAAAAAAAGTTAGATAAATAAATGATTTTCCGCTCAAATAAATATTTAAGAATACAAACCTTAAACCAAAATAATTTTCGCTCTTGCAATCGATAATAGAGAACTCTTCATGACAAACACTATTGAAAATCTAAAAGTGAAGGATAGTTTCACGTGGATCACTAATGATAGTGTCATGAGCGTTGATAGTCATGAAATAGACGGAAAGGATGTGATTAAGGACAATGATAAGTATCCTCAATTTTAACGCTAAATTATCCCCACGGTTTTTAGAAAAATCGAGGTGAAGTTTTTTTTGCATAACATTGTTTACACAGAATATTAAAATACAATATTACAAAAATTCAGATTCTTGGAGAACAAAAAATCTTTGTTGTAACGAGTTATCTACTTCAAACATTGAAAAATGTTATATGGATTGAACTCATCCAACTTCTAAAGGATAGATATATGTTCCAACTATTGGAAAATGTTTTTCTGCACTTGCAATCTATCATAAGCATCTTAAGTTCTTTTTCAAACTTCTTAAGTTCCATCTTAAATGAAATGATAAGCATATATTATAAAGAATGATACGTACGAGTTATGATTAGGGTAAAATATGTTTAAAGAGTGCTTTTATAGTAAAATATGATTATCTTATCCACCGGTTATTATGAAAATCGACAGAATAGATCATTTAGTTTACATATAAAAATTATAATAAAAAAAGAGGTTCATGTATTGTTTATCCCCTCGATTATGATAAAATCTGAGGTAAGATGTTGTTTTATTTCTAAAATGTGACACACATGCATTGGAATCATATCACTAGAATAACAATGATCATTTATATTCAAATCGTAACATATATTTTGGATTTTCAAGAAGGCTTTTGAGTTATTTAAACATCTCAATTCCAACTCTTTGTGTATTCAAACCTTGTTTCAAAGTCTTTTCACTACTACAAAAAGTCTGTGTCACGTCGGACGCGAAATGCATTTTACCTTGGTATTTGAAGCGAGACAAATAAGGTCATCATGAAAAGTAAAGACTTATCACCTTAGTGTTTAAAACACCTAGGGGTATTTTAACAGCGCATGAGTTCGATCCATATTGTCTGTATTTTTATTATTAACAATTGTAGTGCCTCAAGTATCTCGGATTATCAATAAAACTGAGGGGTAATCTATTAGTATATTTTAATTTAAACTGATTACATTGTTTACACAGAAAATTTATAAAGTTGTTTGTTTACAAAATACAACGTTTACCCAAAATATTAAACTGGTTACATTATTTATACATAATATCAAAATAAAAATCAAATTTGTCGATGAAGATCATATGTTGGATCTTCAAATCTTTGATATCCATGGGAAGATCAATTGCTGGAAATAATCAATTTCCAATTGTTTTTCCTTGCATTTTTTTCTTATATAAACAAAAAAAAGGTTAGATAAACAAATAACTTTATGTTCAAATAAACATTTAAGAACACAAACCTTAAACCCAAATAATTTTCTACTCTTGCAATTCATCTTAGAGAACTCTTCATGACCAAGACTCTTACAAATCTTAAAGTTGAAGATAGTTTCAAGCGCTTTATGATGTTGTATTATGAATTTTTGATATTCAGATTGCCCTTATAATGAAAGTTATTTAGGTTTCACACGGATCACTAATGGAAGTGTCTTGAGCATTTATAGTGATGATTATGGACGACGAGGATTTCATTAAGGACGATGACAAATATCCTCAAAATTAACGCAAAAATATCCCCTAGGTTTATAGAAAATCTGAGGTGAAAGATTATTATTATTATTATTAATTTTTAATTTTTAATTTACATAATTTACAAAAAAAATTTAAAACACAATATTACAACAAATCCGAATTCTTGGAGATAAATAAATCTTTGCTATAAGGAGTTATTAGAAATAAATTGTTTATAACAGATATTTGGTGGAATCCTCAGAGATCTCATAGTCTTCGGGAACCTTAGAGATTTCATAGTCTTCAGAGATCTGTTCTTAAGCGTTTCTAGATAAAAAAAATTCATGGCAATGGACAGTGGTAAATATTTCCTCTATTTGTCGCAACTACATATTAGTTAGAATTAGGATAAAATTTGTTTTACAAATGCCAGATTTCACCTCAGTTATTTTTAAAAACCGAGGTGACATTTGTTTTAGATATTTTTTTGACAATTACATTGTTCACATAAAATATTAAAATAAATGGTTTACAATAAATCTTTTCTCTTTTGAATTAATATCTTCGCTGATATCCATCATCCAAAGTTTGAGCTCCCTTCTTTGTGTAACTTGAAGCAAGTATATTAAAATACATTATTAGAACAGATGCAATGTCATCATAGTTGTTGTTATTATTGAAGAACAACAAATCTTTGTTGTAATCCAGATTTAGTTGTATATCCTTGTGTGCATGCTTTTTAAGCTCAATGGTTTGAATGCATCCATCTTCTAATAAGTTATTTGTTCCAAACATTGAA